>CM052898.1:65297443-65327759 GCA_028534135.1 Potos flavus | reverse complement strand
ATTCAAATTAAACTTTAAAATATCAAGTTTACAGATTTAATAGAAAGGTAAAGTAAGTTTTATTCTACCATTCTCTTGATGAAATAAAAAGATATTAACTCAATATATAAGCTCCAGAATTTAAACCTGACTATTTCTTTGAAGATTTTTCAGCAATCCTTATTTTTAAGGATTACTGAGATCTCCTGAGGTATGATCGACATGCAGAAAGCTGTACATATGTAATACATACACCTCAATGAGTTTAGGGATACACACCCAAAAACCATCACCACATCAAGGCCACAGACATATCTGTCACCTCCCAAAGTTTCCTCCCACCCCCCCCCTTATTATTGAGAGTGTGTGTGTAGTAAGAATACTGGACCTAATCTGTCAAAAAAACTTCAAGTATATAATACAATTTTGTTAGCTGCAGGCATTATGCTGTGTAGCACATCTGCAGAACTTAATTACCTTGTGTAACTGAAATTCTGTACCCTTTAACCATCACCCCCTCACTTCCTCCTACCTGCAGTCTCTGACAACCATCCATTCCACTGTCTGCTTCTATGAGTCTGATATAAGTGAGATCATACTATATTTGTTATTCTATATCTGGCTTCTTTCATTTAGCTATACATTTACATGAATCAAAACAGTCTCATTTATTCCCTTGTTCTCTCTGCCCCATTTTCATTTTCTTTTCTCCATTTCTGTAATGCAAATAGAAGTATATATATTCTTACCAAAAAAGGTAGCCACATTACAATTTAGTTATATACATAACTTGCTTTGCTCCAATTAAAAAATATATATCCTAAAGATTTTTCTGTATCACTACATGGCAACTTCATTTGGAAATGAATTATTAAGTAAACCTGTACATGGTAGAAGAAATCAAGACTTACACAAGACTCCCCACTCCTCCCATATCAAATCCACTCACCAAAGAGAACTACTTTTTTTTTGTCTTATAACTGTTCTTGGTAGCTACAGTTGTCATTATAATTTTAAATAATGTATCACTTTAGGCAGTATCTTATTTTACATACAAATAACATACTTGTATGTACATATATACATACAAATAATAATAAGCATACATACAAATATGCTTATTTTACAAAAAGAAAAATAAGGATTTTCCACCCCACCACACACACACACACACACACACACACACACCTTTCTCACTTACGTGAATTAGATTTTTATTTTTATATCAAGACTGGTAACAATTACCTTCTGTTCAATATTTATAGTGAAGCCTTGTAAATAATCTGTGTCCTATGGTTAGTCCTGAATTTTAAAATCCATGTTAAAAAAACATTGGAATACTAGGATTACTTAAACACTACTATCTAGCTCAGAATCAAGATTTATGACTAGACCATTAGAAAATGTCACTAAACCCAAACTGCTCAAGAAACCCTCTCAAATATTACACTCAAGCAGATCTCTTTCAATGCAACTTACATATCATGAGAATACAAAGAACTTGCCCAAAAATGATAAATTATTGACTAGATACCAAAAGCGAACATATTAAAATGCAAAATACTGAAGATTTCAGTCTTTGCACAAGTCATAAGATTCCACTATCTTTAAGATAATCTATTCCCAATAAAATCATGAAAAAAAAAAGGGGGGGGGGACACTTTACCTAACAAATATTCCAATATACTATAAAACTATGATAAGCAAAAAAGTATGGTACTAACACCAAAACAATAATTAAATATTTTGTAAGGCAAAACAGAGTCAAGAAACTGAAAGTAACGAAGACTTCTTTGGTTTTCCAGTTTGATGAAACAAAGTTGTCTACTTCAAACCACAAGTAAAAATAAATTCTAGATGGATTACTTAGAAGGTAATATCTAAAATTTAAAATAATATTTTATATTATTGGAGTGGAGATATATTCTTAGTCAAGATGAGAAATCTAGAAGCCATAGAGAAAAAGACTGATACAGATTTATTTTACTCTATTAAAAACAAACGTTTCTCTAAAGCAAAGAACATCATAAAGAGACAAGGTAGAACATACGGAAATATATGCAGAATGACAGACATGGCATTAAATATCTCTAATACAAGAAATTTCTTGACTTAAAAAGAAAGTAAAAGGAATAGAAAAATGGACAAAAAATATGAACCAAGTAATTCCCTTAAGAGAAAATACAAATGACCGATAACCATATGATAAGATGGACACTCTCACTAGAGGTTCAGCAAATTTTACTCATCAGATCAGCAAAATAAAAAAAAGTTAATTAACATCTAAACCAATAAAGGAAGGGAGACACAGGCGCTCTCGTAATTCCCAGTGGGAATATAAATTTCTCAAAACTTTTTGGATCATAAACTAGCAAGAATCCATTTTTTTAATCTTTAAGAATATTCTTTGTGGGGCGCCTGGGTGGCTCAGTGGGTTAAAGCCTCTGCCTTTGGCTCAGGTCATGGTCTCAGGGTCCTGGGATCGAGCCCCGCATCGGGCTCTCTGCTCAGCAGGGAGCCCGCTTCCCCCTCTCTCTCTGCCTGCTTCTCTGCCTACTTGTAAACTCTCTCCTGTCAAATATTGTAAACTCTCTCTCTGTCAAATAAATAAATAAAATCTAAAAAAAAAAAAAAGAATATTCTTTGTGCAGCAGTATCACTCACAGAAATAAAAGCACCAAAATGTAAAGATAAGGTCAAGCATGCTTACTATTCAAACTGGCAAAAACAGAAAACAACCTGAAAATAAATAGGGAACAGCTAATTACCATTACATATTAATAAGACACAAAGAATAAGACGGAACCTGGAGGTTCCACTCTATGGATACCAGTCAATATATTAGAAAAAAGCAAACTGTAGAATTACCATGTTTGATATAATCACATTTTTATGTTTTATAAAGGATAAAACATATTTGTGAGTAAATATTTCTATAAACATAAAAGTATAGGAGGATGATATATTGGTTGGTCTGTTTGAACAAAGATCATGCTTCTCTAAAGATGTTAAGGATCTATTAATTCAACATACAGTATAAGATTTAATATCAAAGATAACCATTAAAAAGTTACTAAACATGAAAAAATATCATTTTAGTCAATTCTTCAAAACTGTGATCAATTCCAAGGCACCTGGGTGGCTCAGTCTGTTCAGTGTCCAAATTGTGGTTTCAGCTCAGGTCATGCTCTCCCAGTTGTGGGACAGAGCCCCACATCAGGCTTTGTGCTCAGTGCAGAGTCTGTTTCACATTCCCTCTCCCTCTCACCCTTCCATTTTCTCTCCCCCTCTCTCAATCTCTCTCAAATAAATAAGTAAAATCTTAAAAAAAAAAAAAAAAGTGATCAATTCACGTTTTAATAGATAGAACTTTGATAACAAACCAAGTAACATTTCAAAAGTGCATCCCATGAGGTCAGAAGATGGTTCAAAATTTTCAACACATTCCCATTTTTTTAAAATGAATTTGTAGTTAACAGTCTGTTTCTTAGTTTGCCCCCTCTCTTTTTTTTCCCTTTGCTCATTTCTGATGGTTACCAGAGGGGAAGTGGGTGGGATGTGTGAAATAGATAATGGGAGAGTAAGGAGTTAAGTTGTTGTGATGAGCTCCCAGTATCCCATGAAGTGGTGAATCACTGTATTGTACCCCTGAAACTAATACTGCACTGTATATTAACCGGGATTTAAATAAAAACTTAAAAAAAATAAAAACTAAAGTGAATTTGTAGGCACAGTGTAAAGAAACTAACATTTTCTCAGCATCATGGTGGGAAAATTATATAATCACATAAACTGATTTTTTTCTTTTTTATTTTTTTAATAAACTGATTTTCTTATTTAAATTCAGGAAAAAATACTAAAATAAAATTCTTTTTTTTTCTTAAGATTTCATTTATTTATTTGACACAGAAAGAGATCACAAATAGGCAGAGAGGCAGGCAGAGAGAGAGAGGAAAGCAGGCTCCCCACTGAGCAGAGAGCCCGATGTGGGGCTCGATCCCAGGACCCTGAGACCATGACCTGAGCCAAAGGCAGAGGCTTTAACCCACTGAGCCACCCAGGCGCCCCCTAAAATAAAATTCTAATTGTGAATTTCAATCGGCCCAAGGGGGGGGGAAAAATCTAGAAATTTAAGTTTGGTGGAGAAAGTACAAGAATCAAAATTATTTTAAAAACACATAATATCCATTTAGGTTCCCTTTAGTCACCTTTTCAGTACAGCAGTTTCCCTCCCTTATCAGTGGGGGATGCAATCCAACACCCCCAATAGATGCCTGAAACCACAGACAATGCCAATCTCTATATATACTACGCTTTTCCTATATATACATAACAGTAATAAAGTTTAACTTATAAATTAGCCCAGTAAGAGATTAAAAAGAATAACTCAAAACAATTATAACAATATACTGTAATAAGTTATGTGAATGTAATCTTTCTCTCAAAATCTTATTGTACTGTATTCGCCCTTCTTGGGATGATGTGAGGTAATAAAATGCTTAGTGACAAGATGAAGTGAGGTACACGACACAGGCATTGTGATGTATATCAGGCTACTACTGACCACCTGACAAAAGTCAGGAGGCGCAGCTACCTCTAGACTTCCATCATGGAAAGCGAAGCTGTTAACGGGGCAGGACTACTATGGAGGAACACAATACAGGGGTAATTGCTAATGATGTAGATAATACTGCTGACATAAAGCAAAGGACCCTGTAAAGTTTCTTTATCTGGCCAGAAAAAGGTGGGGTGCATTTTTTTTTCCTAGTTAAGAGAAAACACATTTTAAATTCTTTAAAATTGCTACGTTCTCATATTTTCCTAAACTCTTAAAAAAATAGAGGTGTGAGAAGAACAATCTAACACGATGGACAGGAATTTAGTTGCGTTTCTTTCTTACTAGCTTTTATGGTATCAGAAGATAAAAGTAAGATATTATTTATTAAAACTTTCTATATGCTTTACATACATTCTTTCATTTACTACCCTAAACATTTCTAGGAGTAGGTATTACTACCCCAAATATATAGAAGAAGAAACTTGGGCTCTAAAAGGCTAAGTAATTTTCCCAAAGTCCCACAGTTTGCACTTGGAGCAGCTAAGAAATCATGTTCATTTGCCCCCAGGGATCATGCACTTTTCAGGGGACCACTTACAACCCTTATTTTTAATTCTCACAAGAACTCTGTAAGGTAACATAGCTGATCATTTTCCTAGGGCCATCTGACTTCAAAGCCTATGCTCTTCCCACTAGCCCACATACCTTCCCCTAAATTCAACTACATATTGTTTTATTTGTTCTACATATAATTTTAATTGCTTATATGCCTAATTTAGGAAATTGAAAGTAAAATATAAAGTACTCAGTCACAAAAACATTCACCTAATTATTTTAAGTACTACTTTAAATCTATTAGAAATTTGGTAATAGCCATACCCCCATAAAATAACTATCATCAAAAGCAAAAACTTTAACACAATAAATTGGCATCGATATTATAATAAATTTATGGGGATGTTGTTTTACTCTGGTTTCCACAGAAAAATTTGAAGTAAAGAGCCAAGAAGAAGAAAAAAACTGTAAAACAAAAACAGGTCTCATGTTTCAGAGAGATGCCTAGCCAGTCCACATCTTTCACCATTGCTAAATACCACTGCTGAGAACACCTGGCTTAATTTGGGCAACCAATTCAGTTTGCACCAAGTATCAGTCTTCATCGATGTATAAGATCGCCATCTGGTGGCGATCATTAGACATGCGGAATGTCTAATGATAATGGAGAGAACGACTCTAAATTCATGTTCTAGGCAGGAAATTCTGGGTTTGAAAAAACTTCCCTTGGAGCTGGTTTAAGAAACCTGAACATTAATTTCATTCAAATCGGAAGGTAAAGAACTACTGAGTAAATACTCCATTTACATGTTAGAATATTTAAGAAATAATAGAGCTATATTTTTCATACGGGCATTTTATATGTACCACTGAATAATCGATGGGTTACAGTGAAGTATATTTACAAATATTTTTTTTAATTGTTTCAAATACCTACAGCATTTCAGGAATTTTGTTTTTAAACATATTTTGAGGTATATCTATAACTTCATGAGAATTAAACAGTTGAAGAATCTAGTTCACAAATATAGTTTACTATAAGGTAAAAATTGTTTTATCAGAAACTTTCCAGGGGTGCCTGGCTGGCCCAGTTGATGGAACATGCGACTCATGATCTTGGGGCCATGAGTTCAAGCCCCACATTGGGTGTTGAGATTACTTAAATAAATCTTTAAAAAAAATTCATCATCATAAAAAGTAGCAACTCTTCTTGAGAACGTATCTTTTTCTTAAGATTAATACTTCATATTGAAATGCTAGGGACAAAGGAGATATATAGTTCAATTTATATCTTCACTGAGAAAATACTTAGTTGTTAATACTCCTAAATGTTAATTACAAAGAATTTTTCATTCTTGTAGGGTCTCATCTTGGACTACTGTTAGGAAAATGTATCTAAGAAATCAAAAAATATTCTGATTGGTAAGAATTAAAATATAACTAAAACTGGTTTAAATATAGGAAAATTACCAAAGTTAAAATATGGATTAATATAAAGAACTCAGTGAGATTTAAACACAGGCTTCTTGTAGAAATGACCTCTTCTCTCCCCCTAAGGCATTCAAAGCCAGTTCAAGGTAACTTCTCTAACTCCAAAATCTTCTCTCTTTTGAACCTTTTAACCTTTTTGCTCTATGATCCTTGATTCTATATAACAGATTCTATATCTCAACTTGGGCACCACTGACATTTGGGGCTGGATACTTCTTTGTCATAGGGCGAGTACATTGTCCCGTACATTGTAGAACGTTCAGTAACGTATCTGGCCTCTACTTACTAGATGCCATAGCACAGAAATCCCCTCTCCCCAGTTGTGACAAAACCATCTCCAGGAATGCCAAATGTCCCTTAAGAGGCAAAACACACCTCAACACACAAACCCACTGACGGACCACTGCTTTAGCTGCACTGGGAGCTACTACTTACTTCTTTAAGATCCTATAAAACAAACCAACAAAATCTACCAGGTTCTTCCTCAAAAGTTGTCATGAATGTCCACATAGTAAAGCCCTCGCCCTTTTATAAGAGCTGCATTTAGCAATGAACCCTACAGGCAGAAATGCATCTTGAACTTGCATTTAAGATTAACAGTTTTACTGAAAGCTACCTATTCTCAGTGTATTCCTACTGTAGTTTTGATATAATACTTTTAAGTAAATAAAGGCAGGATGAAAATCTTTTTACATACGCATAATTTTAAGATACTGCAAAACAAATCCCTCAGGCCTTACTTATTCACCTAAACCTTCATATTTCAAAGTGGTTTTTGAAATACAGAGGACCTCTATAGTAACTTCTTCAGATCAACTGAATATACTAGAAAATCATCGTAACTTGTCCCTGTATTTCATCACAAGGCACTTATTTGGTTAATCTATTAAATTAAAATTCTTAGTCTTAACGTTGCTTAGAAGGATTGAGACTAGAGACTATCAGCTTGACAGCAAAAATTAGAGGAGATCAAAGCAGATGCAGGCAGAAGCTAGGAGTGACATGAAGCGGCACATCACAAAGCAGCCACGTGTGGGAAATGAGGAAGAGGCAGATGAGAGAGAGCTGCACTCAGAAGCCACCTTTCCTCTTTCCGAAGCTTGTCCAGCAAAAAAAACTCCATATACTTACAATAAAGATCTCTTTAGCTGTAACAAGTTTAAATAGATTTCTGATCCCAGGCAACCAAAAGGACCCTACCTGGAATACTCAAAATAATTCTATTTGTTTTTACTCACCAAGATAAAAGCTCCATTATAAACAGTAATAGTTTAAAAAAATTAAGATTAAAATGTTGCCAAATTTAATTATCATGCAGATAAACTGGCAGATCTTTACCAATTACAACAAATGGCTGTTGCAGTTACTCTGATACTAGATCTTTTTTAAAGATCCAAGTAATATTTATCTTTCAAAAGGCCCAAATTTGAATAAAATTAATACATCAAGCAATTATCCTCAAGTTCAAAAGCACATCATCTAACTTTAAGTACTTTAAGCAACTAATTCAATTGATCAAACAAACACTACGGTCAGACACTTTATTTTGCATTCTCCCAATATTTTCCATATTTGTTCTCTAACAGGAGACACATTTTTATGGGACTAAAAATAAAGGTTCCTTCTAAGAGTAACTCACTTTATGCTTACAGAAGGCAGAAGTAAAGAAAAACAACCTGAGGTCATCAAGGAACACGACAGATCAAAAACTGGGTTTTGGTCTATCTCTTCTTTCTCCCAATATTTAACATGACATAAAGCAATTTTTTAAAGGATAAGCTGACAAATACAAAGATAAAGAAAAAACTACAGGGACACCTGGGTGGCTCAGTCGGGTAATCGTCCAGACTCTTGGTTTCCACTCAGGTTGTGACCTCAGGATCTTAGGATCCAGCCCTGCTTCAGGCTCCAAGGTTGACAGGGAATCTGCTGGAGATTCTCTCTCTCTCCTTCTCCCTCTACCCCTCCCCTCTGCTCATATGTGTGCACTCTGTCTCTCTCTAAAATAAATAAATCTTAAAAAAAAAAAAAAAGGAGGAGAAGAAGAAACTACAACAAATGAGAAACATCACAAAATCTTTGGAAGACATAAAGTGCATGTTGCAATGGTTAGTGCATTCGGAAAATAAACAGCAACTTTAAAATAGGTAGCTAAGGGAGAAATAAAGTAGGACTCAGAAAGCAAAACCATATTTAAATAATGAACACTGCATAAAATTTTGTTAATTAAAACAGCTTCTAATTAATGACCTAATCCAGTAAAGTATCTCCATAAATTACATTAGTGTAAAATTAACACTAAATACTACTGAAAATAGTGCCTATATATATGTATATACACACACACACACACACACACACACACATAATGTAATCTGTCAACAAGTTCACTTTGGCTAAAGATAAAACATCACTTTAATGAGTATAGATTCTAGAATCAGATTGCCTGAATTCAAATCCCAGTTCTCCTCTTTACTATGCAAAACTGGGCAAATTACCCAACCTCACTGGGTCTCAGTGTTCTCACCTGTAGAATGTGGACAATAACAGTATCACAATTGATAAATCATAAAAATTTAACAAGATAATGAAGGCAATGAGCTTAGACAAGTTCCTGCCACAAAACAAACATTAAGTATTAGTACCATCCTACTACATGGTCCTCTTTACTGCTCATACTATGTTAATTTCGCATTTTATATTTAAGTGAAATTGAATTTCTTCTTTACATATTTATCACCATTTCCCAACTAATTTCAAGGTCCTAAGAGATATAATTGGGGGGGGGGGACAGAGAAAGGGGGACAGAAGCAGGTGTACACACATGGGAGGGGGAGGGAGAGAAGAGGGAGACAGAAAATCTTAAACAGGCTCCATGTCCAGTTCGGAGCCCGGCGTCGGGCTTGATCTCACAACCCTGAGATCATAACCTGCGCCAAAATCAAGAGTTGCACACTTAACCAACTAAGCCACCCAGGCGCCCCAGAGATATAAGTTTCTTTACATAGAATTTTATTAATTCTGTACACATACCACAGATTCTTAGTGGTAAAAATGAAATATTCCTTGGTAGGTAAGTTTGATACAAGTCACATACGGCTTTTTTTTTTTTTTTTTTTTGCTTTCATTTGGAAACATCGATATTTTGAAAGATAAAAACTAAAAACAAAAACAAAACAAAAAAAACTGATTCCAGCATAGGTAAGACACATACTGAAACTTGCCTTTCTAATTGTGATAATGGTTTCATACTCATTTGAGTCACCTTCTTATGAATTCTAGGAGACAGAGTAAGCAATCAGTAAATGTAGTCAGGAAATAGTATTCAAACCTGAATCTAAAGAAACTGAGTACCAATCTTTATATCCAAGGCCTGTTCAATGCAAATGATTTTCCATTCATTTTATACAAATTTGCGTCTTACTGAAAATATAGTATGCACTATGATAAATATCTAAGTTGCCCTTGTATTATCACAAAATTCTTCATTTGAATATAGGATTTTAAATCTATCTTTTCACCAGCTAAATCATTTGGATATCTACATATATTTCAGAGATTTTTATACCTATCCTTATACAAGATACTTTTATTTGTTCTTTTATCCATTTAATCATCTAACAGATATTTATCAAGTGCCTACTATGTGCCAGGCACTGTGGTAGGAGTAGGGATATCATATGCCCAGACCCGAAGATGATAAAGTCTACTAGCTTCAAATAACTAAAAAAATTTGACTATGGTTGAAATGTAGAAAAGAGGGAAGAGCAGTTAAGACAGAAAAAGGCAGAGAAGGAAGAAAAGGCTAGACCTTTCAGGGCGTACATAAGTTTTACTTTTTTTTCCTTTCCTTTATTTTTTTATGTAAATTCAGTTAACATATAGTGTATTATTGGTTTCAGAGGCAGAGGTCAATGATGCATCAGTCTTTTATAATACTCAGTGCTCATTACCTCACATGCCCTCCTTAATGTCCATCACCCAGTTACCCCAACCCCCTCCTCCCTTCCCCTCCAACAACCCTCAGTTTGTTTTCTATGATTAAGAGTCTCTTACGGTTTGTCTCCCTCTTTGATTTTGTCTTACTCTTCCCTCCCTTCCCCTATGATCTCTGTTTTGTTTCTTAAATTCCACATGAGTGAGATCACACGATAACTGTCTTCCTCTGATTGACTTATTTTGCTTTGCATAATACCCTCTAGTTCCATCCATGTCATTGCAAATGGCAAGATTTCATTTTTTTGATGGCTGAGTAGTATTCCATTTGTGTGTGTGTGTGTGTGTGTGTGTGTGTGTGTGTGTGTACCACATTTTTATCCATTCATCTGTCGATGGACATCTGGGCTCTTTCCATAGTTTGGCCGTCGTGGACACTGCTGCTATAAACACTGGAGTGCAGGTGCCCCTTTGGATCACTACATTTGTACACAGATAAGTTTTAGATTCACCATGAGAGCAATGGACTTTAAAAAGGGGAGTATATGCATTAGTACGAAGATCCCCTGAGCAAGGCAACAATGTAGAAACTGGTGACAAAGACTCTCTTTTGACCAAACTTTAATCAGGCTTCTCTAAGCAGACCTGGGGTTTCCCTCTCTGTCCTTGTAGAATCCAGTTTGAGTGAGAATCCTGATAAATCATTAATGAAAATCCCTCATCCTTGGTGTCTGGCCACCTTGGATGCCTTACCACCCTGTCCTGCCTTCCAGATTCCACCACGTTGGTTTAACAAGAACCCCCTTACCTCTGCTGTTTGCTCTTAGTAATTTTCCATCCACTGACCCCCATCCCTGCTTCTTGGATATAAATGCCTCTTATCCTCATTAAAGTCAGAATTGGGTCCAATCCCTTTCCTCCACTGTAGTGGTCTCTACACCCATATCATGATGGTCTCCCTTAAACAAAGTCTGCTTTACCTTCTTTAGCAAGTGTCATTGAATAGCTTTTTCTTTAACACTGGAAGCCGACTGGAAAGATACTGCATTATTCTAGGCAAAAGAATATGGAGGCCTGAACTACAATGATCAAAGGAAGTATGAAGAAAGGAGAACAATCAGAGATAGTCAGGATGCTGAATCCACTGGATTTGGGGTTGGGGCAGAGAGAGAGAAAAGTCATGACAATGCTCACATTTTCAAATTGGAGCCAAATAGATAGTGTGCCATTCACTGAGATATAAAACGCAGGAAGAAAAGGTTTGGTAAGTCCTACATAAAACACCACAAGTTCCAGCTGAGCAATCCAAATAGAAATAGCAGTGGATGAAGCTCCTTCTGGTTTCCTCTAATGCCTCTGTGAAGAAAGTAGCAACACTTACTAAGATTGAGGGGTGAAAGGATACATTCTGAAGAAAGCAAGAATGTTTGTTGTGCCGACTGTAGAAAACAGGAGAGAATTAGACACGGAGAGAATTAGACACGGGAGTTATTTTCTGTTTGATGAGGAACCAGAGGCAAAGAAACATCGATGCATGGGGTACCAATCTATAAAGCTGGGTAACTGAATTTTTCCAACTGTTCTGAGTATCTCCAACACAGTTAAACTGCCTGAGAATTAGGAATTTACTGAAATATTTAATACCAAGAGACATGATGATAAATGTTCTCAAACAACAAGGCAAATGCTGGAGATATGGGCCATGGATTCTAAACTGGACAGGAAAATGCAGGCAACAGACAAAAATAAAAATGAAAGGCAGGTTAAGTGACTGGACAGCCTCAAGGTTCACAGAATAGGAATTATGGGAGTATACTGTTACCGGATCACATTTACAACACTGTAAAACGGAAACAAATATTCCTATAATGGGCCCACTGAAGACTTCTCAAACAGTCATCAAAAGCTCAAATATCATTTAGGCTTAAAAACCTGGCAAAGGAACTCAGTTCTAGAATGGTATAATTTAGAGGACCTCTCCTAAGATGATAGTCAAGCCTAAACACACTTAAACTCATCAAGAGCCTAAATCTCAATTATATGAAAATAATTTTCATTGCAAACATCTTTACAGTTAAGAACTTAACACACTGGTCAATAGCTAAAGCTATTGCTAAGGTGCGAAGATGATGATCCAGTGAAAAAAATGACCATTTTGTCCAATCCCTGCAAAATAATTTAACTCTTCTAGGAATAATGAATCTGGGTAAGAAGCAGCTGTAAAAGAATAACTTCAGATACTTTAAAATATTGTTATTACAGGGGCACCTGGCTGGCTCAATCAGTAGAGCACGCAACTCTTGATCTCGGGGTCACACAGCTCGAGCCCCACGCTGGGGATACAGTTTACTTAAAACAATATATATTTTTTATTATTAAAATAATATATGCTCTGGGACGCCTGAGTGGCGTTAAGCATCTGCCTTCGGCTCAGGTCATGATCCCAGGGTCCTGGGATCAAGTCCCGCTCCTTGCTCAGCAGGGAGCCTGCTTCTCCCTCTGCCTGCCTCTCTGCGTGCTTGTGCTTCTGTTCTCTCTCCCTCTCTGACAAATAAATAAACAAAAATCTTTAAAAAAAACTTTTTTTAAATCATAACATATGCTCTAGGTAAAAATTTCAAAAACTAATAATCTTCTATTTAGCCTTAAATTCCACCTCCAAGATAGTCAACATTAATTTTTATGTATTTCAATATTGAATATTAATAATATTCAATATTAAATCACCTTCCAATTAATACACAAAAAATGGAATCATAAGGAACATACTTTGCTTTTCTCACTAACACTTAATCTGCAAATATATTGAATTTAAATTATAGTTTATCAAGGGGCACCTGGCTGGCTCTGTTGATAGCACACACAACTCTTGATCTCAGGGTTGTGAGTTCAGGCCCCATGTTGGGTGCAGAGATTAAGAAAAAAATTACAGCTTATCAAACAATCAAACTCATTCCTTCCTACATCAATAAACTATTGAACCAAATGGAATCTCCTTCAGATCTCTCTCCAAAAAAAACCAAATTGCATAATATCACACAATATCCTATACAATAAACAATACTTGTCTTCTTTCAAACCTTCTCTATGTATTTACATATACATAAAACAGAAGAATTACAGTTTAATACCATTAACCAGTCCATGCTTCTCATCTTGCTTCTTATAAAATCTCAAAGCAGCTAATGTATACCAAGAGAGAACTGATTCCATTGCTCAGGTATTAAAGGTAATATTTTTCTCCATGGAATGTTCCATGTAAGTCCTTTCCAAATGATCATCTCCTTAAAAATATTACACTATCTCAGCTACTTGTGAGTCAAACTGACTAAACTGACTAAACTTTTTATTTACATATCACATACACACATACATATATGTTTTGTTTTGTTGCCCACGATCCTAAAGACTTAAACAGTTGATGAGAGTTTAAAATTGAACAGAGGAAAATCTGTTAGAAATTCTTTCTCATAAAAAAAAAAAAGAAATTCTTTCTCATTATACCTCATTTATTATACATGGAGCCAGAAGTTAAATTCTGCAATATAAAATCTTCTGATGTAGCATTAACTTAGACATCAAATAATAGTGTTAATCTAGATATTTGGATTTGTTAAAATTTTAAATGAAAAAACATTATATATGTATATATAATTCCCAAAAGAAAATAATCAAATGTTAACCTTATAGAAATGGATTTCCAATTATCTTTTAACAGGAATCCCTGGGACTACAGTATACACAGTTATCTGTTTACATCTACATATGTATATGTAACAAAAGTTTCGCAAAACAATTATTCGCCCAAATGTATTGTTTGGTATTTTCTGTTACTTTACTTTTTTAATGCTTGTGATAACCCAATAAATTGTTTTTGCAAATCACTAATAAATCACAACAGTTTGGAAAACAGTGAGGAGAAGATGCAGGGAATGAATACTTGGGGTAATCCTCCCTAAATTTTATTTAACAACACCTACTTTAAAAGCTAGACAAGCAGAGGTTAGTCAAGGTTTTAGCTTCATAACTATTTTGAATAATGGGGGACAAAGTGAAAAAGGGTAAAATTAAAATTTTAATTCACAATCAACACCATGAGTAAAAAGTTCTGATTAAAGGCCCTAGACCTATGCTCTAAAACACAAAGGTCAACTTCATTTATATCAGACAAAAAAACTAAAGCAAAAGCTGTTATCTCTTGAGTAATTGAAGGCATTAAACCTAAAACACTAACCAACAGGCCCAACCAAAATTAGTCTATCAATACTCATTTATTATGATGTGTGTGCCATTCTCTTGAGGCAGAATGAAAAACAAAGCTGAAATGAAATCATTTGGGCTTTCTACAAATATTTTTCTGGATGAACATGATTTACTTCTCTAATCAGATACCTCTACCTATTGCAGAGGCAGGAAGATGCAGTAACCCTTGATAATCTGAGATTCACTGCCAACAAATCAGAATCTTAAACTGCCCCTATTTGAAGTGCACAACCATAACTGAGAAAGCCCAGCATTCTGTAAATATAAAACAATCCCTAGTGGCCAATCCACTCAATATTTACCACCTAACCTTTTTAACCCATGTATTGCTAAATCAACCCAATTAGGAGATGGTAGCAAAATAAATTAACATAAAAATTGAGTATAAATGCAATTATGTAAAACATGGAATTTGTATTTTTTAACTGTGATCTGAAATGATGAAATTTAATCTAAAACTTCTTTTCCTTGGGGAAAAGTGAAAGAAGGGAACCCTCGTACACTGCTGGTGGGAATGCAAGCTGGTACAACCATCCAGAAAACAGTATGGAGTTTCCTCAAAAAGTTAAAAACAGAACTACCCTATTACCCAGCAATTGCACTACTGGGTATTTACCCCAAAGATACATATGTAGTGATCCGAAGGGGCACCTGCACCCCAATGTTTATAGCAGCAATGTCCACAACAGCCAAACTATGGAAAGAGTCCAGATGTCCATCAACAGATGAATGGACAAAGATGGTATGTGTACACACACACACACACACACACACACACACACACACAATGGAATACATAATATATAACACATAAACACATAAGAAATCCAATATCAAAAGAAAATAATTAAAATAAGATTTAAAAGATTTAAAGAACACAACAGTCTAAATGCAGTAATCCGTACTTTATTCTCAAAAGAAAAGACATTTTTACATTTTAAATATTTTGTCAAATGGTTAAATATGAAAATAATCATATTATGGTTTAAACTTCTAAACATTTCGTCCCTGATTCCTGACACGGAACTCTTTTTTTTTTTTTTAAAGATTTTATTTATTTATTTGACAGAGAGAGAGAGAGAGATCACAAGTTGGCAGAGAGGCAGGCAGAGAGAGGGAAGCAGGCTCCCCGCTGAGCAGAGAGCCGGATGCGAGGCTCGATCCCAGGACCCTGAGATCATGACCTGAGCGGAAGGCAAAGGCTTTAACCCACTGAGCCACCCAGGCGCCCCCTGACACAGAACTCTTAAATCCCTTGGCATTTCCTGGATGAGAGCAGGGTCTCTTATTCTAATGAGGGGACTCCTGGTAGCTCTTGGATGGGGGCTGGTCGTGGTTAGAAGCTTGGAATTCAGCCCTAACCCCACTCTCTGGAGAGGGGAGAGGGGCTGGAAATGGAGTTAACTCGATTAACTCGATGAAGCCTCCATAAAACTCCCCAAGTACAAGGCCTGGAGAGCCTCCAGGTGGTTGACCCATGTGGGCTGAAGTGCTGGGAGAGCAGCACTCCAAGAGATGGATGGAAGCTCCACAACCCCTTGCCCCATGCATCTCATCCATCTGGATGTTCATCTGTGTCCTTTATCATATCCTTTTAGAATAAACTGGCAAAGAGTAAATAATCTGTTTTTCTGAGTTCTGTGAGCAGCTCTAGCATATCAATCGAATTCAAGAAAGGGTCAGGGGAACGTCCACTTTCTAGCTATCAGTCAGGAGGACGGGTGACAACCTGGACCGGCCCCTGGCATCTGAAGGGGCAGCTGTGTGACTCGGGGTACTTAACTTGGGGGATCAGATGCTATCTCCAAGTAGATAGTGCCAAAATTGAGTGAAATAGCAGAATACCCAGCTCATGTCACAGAATTGCTTGGTAAGAGGAAACACCCCCTCCCACATCTGTTGTCAGAAGTCTGGTGAGTGCGGCAGTCATGTGAGAGTAAAGGAAAAATACAGGTAGAAGACTGAGTTTTTCCTAATACCTAACCCCTTCCCACAGAGCTATCCAGAATATCTCAATGCCAGAGGATAGTCAAGACTCTATTTTCTATCTGTTTCTTTTCAATCAATATGTAGACTAATTGTTTTAGAATTCTGTTATATGAGGTATCTCATAAGAATACAGGTTGGTTACTAATTACATGTTTCCACAGGCACATTCAGCATTTTATGCACAGTATACTCTTTTCCCTGATCCTGAAGAAGCCCTATAAGTATTATAATTTCAATTTTATAGATGAGAAAAATGAGATTCAAAGACGTTAGCTGCCCAAGGCCACCTGGGGTGGCAGATTACATATGGGAACCCGGTGTGTGTGAAACCCAAGCACCTACTTGTTGCACCAGGGGCTAAGGTTAGGCTACGTCCAAATTTTACCTTGTCTGGAAAATAAGGTTTTGGCCTTGTGGTTATTTTGTGAATTTCTTATTAACTGAATAAAAATAGTTCAATAAAATAAAATGAAAGACAAAATGAAGGCTAATTTTAGTCTGAATGGATCCCTTATTCCTAACAAAAGGGAGACCAACTTGCCCAGATTTAAACAGGCTCACAACAAAACCTTATCCTGAGGATACTGCTAGTGGTATGTGCAAAAATGGATAAGGAAATTCCTCCTGAACATATTATATGGTCATCTGGGAACAATTACAAGCAAAACAAAAATAAATACAGAATATTACTGAAAGGGCTCTACTGAGTCAGTGCACCGGCCAGTTATGGCACCTGTGCAAACACTGATGCATGGACCAGGAAGTTAGGGAGGCAGAGTCCAGGAAGCAAGAGGGCTCACGGACCTCAAAATCACAAAATTATAAGCAAATGAACAAAATATATATTTTTTATGTAAGTAATAATCCTAATGAATTAAGAGAAATAGCACAATTTCAAGCCAATATATATGTAACAGCTGACATTGTATCTGGAGTTTGAGATCCCTTTTCTTGCCATTGGTCCTTTTTTTAATTGTATACATTAAAACTTGCAGATTTTCATAAATCAAATATTACACAAGTATTAATGTATTTAGAACTTGCGAAGTATCTAGAGTCATAAAATTTTCATTTTAATGTACTTAATACTCACTTGCTTGAATCCTATCTCAGTTTAAAAAAAATATTAAGTAAATAAGTACTGTTACTCTGGGATCAATCCAAAGTGTATTTATTCAATATTTCCCCTCAATAGAACCAAGGCAAAAAATATTCTCTTCTACTGGCAGTTAAATCAAGCAAAGCAGGAGTCTTTTCCTTGATGGTAACACCTTGATGTAAGATTCCTTAACTGACTGATTAAACAATTAACCATATTCAACTTCAAATCTTAGGAGTTCATGATACTATCCTAATATTCATTCCTTGAACAAATAGTCATTGAACGCTTTCTATGTGTTAAACCCCAGAATAGAGCTAATTGAGGAATCAACAATAATCCAGAAAAATGTTATTAGATTCCTTGAATCTGGAGACAAAGAGGCAAATTTCTTTGAAATATTTAATTTCCATAATATTAGCAACAAATTCACAAAAGTTATAGTAATAAGAACTTTTAAATATAAAAATAGTTAATTATCTAAGGCAAATAGCGCTTTCAAGTATCACACATGTAAAATTATCTAATGTGATTAATGTTAAATGCTATTGACAAACAGGATCACTGACTACTCTAGGCTAATGAGAAATGGAACAAGAGGGAGAAGCAGTGATTTGGCATCGACCATGAGTTCAAATCTTAGCTTAGCCTCCTACTAATTGTATGGCCTGGGAAATTTCAGAAAATCTCTCTATGAGTTCGCATCCGTAACAGGGACAATAAGTGATTAAAAGATACCTAATAAAACGCATGCCTCAAAGCAGGCTCTCTCTAAAGAGTTAGTTACCTGTTCTTCACTTGCCCCAGAGCAAAAGACAAAGTCATAAATCCTAGATTAGCAATTCACAACAATATGAGAACCATGGCTTTCCTCCTCCTTACCCAGTGCTCCCCTTAGAACAGGTTTCATTATTCCATCTGAGGTGCTGGGAAGTCTCAGAATACCACTGAGGTTTACACTCAAATATAATATAAAAATACTTTCGAGAGAAGAAAAAAATGATTCTCTCTTCCAAATTACTGGCTTCTAAAAACTGGCTAAATAGAAATCATTTCTTAGTCTTATTTTTAACTAGTGTTTTTAAATGTAGGGACTGACATTTCACAGGGAGTACATTTAATAGGAAGAATCCACAGTTATAGTTACAGTGATGTCTTCCCACTGTATTGCCACATAGCTGCACAGCTCTATGGGAAAGCAGTCATACTGCACTCAAGGTAAATGGGGCCTTCTAGAACAAAACCAGGAAAACAGTTGAGTGGTGGCCCCTGCAACTGTGCCGCTGTAATCTCAACAATTAATTGTAATTAGTCTGGATGATTTCTTTTTTAACACTTAATGACCCTCAGTTGAAGGGAAGTATAAAAATCAAAAGGAAAATTCTAAGTGTAAGAATATATGTAACCAAGTAGTTCTTTCCTATACCTAAGGCACTTCACTTACAACACCTTCCGTCTCTTTCCACATCATGCCTTCTACTTACTCCTCCACAATCTAAATCCCTGGAGAGAAAGGAGTTGAAAGTGAGAGGAGGATCAGGACATCAGTAACGTGCAAACTCAAAGCTGCCAAAGGACCCGTGGATTCAGTAACAGAGTTAGGCATGTAATATATGATTTTACTGATAGGCCTGTATTAACAACTCCACCATTCATACGGTGCCTTTTCGACATGAAAAATTAAGCAGCCAATATCATATTAAATTATACCAAGTCACTCATAAAATAGCTAGATGTTAATCCATGACATAAAGTAATATAAGAAACCATCCTTTCTATTTTACTGAATACTGTGTTTGCACAGTTCAAAAACCAAAACTACATAGAAAGGTACATATTAAAGTTTTCTCCCACTCCTGTCTCAATTCCTGTTCCCTCATACTCTTCATGGCAACCATTTTTTGTTGGTTTTCTGTTTTTCTTTCCCATGTATTCATTAAAATACTAGTAAATACAAATATACATTCTTATTATCCCCTTAAAGAAAAGGCACTGTATAGTACTCTCTGTCACTCACTTTGACTTTTTAAATCAATTTATCCTAGAGATCTGTCCACCTCAGTATAAAGAGATCTTCCTCATTCTTTTTTTATAGCTGCAGTACCTCACAATAAATTATGGCTATACCATAATTTATTCAACCTAACCTTATCAGGTTGTTTCCAAAGCGTCTTCTTAAGTGATATATTTTTCGAATCTCTCCTGCTACTGTAACAAAGCCTATTATCACTATTACAGGATTTGCTTTCTTAGACCTGTATTAGGACAGATTAGTGACCTACTGCTCATATTTTGTAAGAACCACCAGAAATTTCCATTTCACATAACTATATTCTCTCCCCATCCAAGTTTAATGTATTTATTACAGGATTTCTCAGAGCCTTTAATACACCATTATGCATTATGAATCTCTGAAAAGTATAGTGTGTGACATTTCCCAAACTTACTTGGCAAAACCGGCTACAGATTAAATATTCCGCAGAACAAACCTTAGCAAATACCGGGGCTATAGTAATTATTGTCATCTATTTAAGCAAAATATAAGACTTCTATGAACTTCTAAGAAAACCAGCTGAGCTAATTTTAGGCATTCCTTCACTACTTTTTGGATTATAAAACCCCTTTGATATCTGAATGTAAAGCCATTTGATCCTCTCCTGGAAAGAATGCATACGAGCATAAAATTTTTCAGTTTCTGGGGAATCATGGATCACAGTCCCCATGGTCTTATCTATTTTGGAAGCAACTTCAAATATAAGTGCTATATTATCTGTGGCACCATTAATACTCCAAATGTTAGGACAGAATCCAGAACTAATGAAAAAACAGCGGAGAATTCACCATGAAGTGTACCTTGGTGCAAAGCAAACAAAGCACACTCAAACGGATCATGTTTAACAATTAATGGTATCAAGCAAAGTAAATTCTACTAAATAATTGTGGAAATTGTCATGAGAGGTTGTAGTCTGATTTTTACACAGATGTCTCTCATTTTAAATATATAAATTAGATTCTTACAGGATTAAAAAAGTTGGCCTTTACTTCATTTTGTACAATATGATCTTAACATCCAGGATTTTCAGAATGCAATACATTTCACATTAGACGGCAGTATCTTCCAGAAATATAATTCTGCTGCAGACCTGAATGTGACAATGTGAATGCCCAGAGGAGAAAAAAAATTCTGGGAATTTAAAATGTAGAGCAAAGAATCCCCAAGCATGATTACAGTCCAGGAGGCAAAATGATCAGGACAAGTACTAAATTGAAAAAGTGACAGATGTGGGGCTACCATATCCAATTTGGGATTGGTACCCTACAGAAAGGCAGAAGGGCATCATTCAGAGAGTGCCGGTGGGGACTGAAGCGCAGACCAGGCTCCTCTCATGGAGCCTTGTGCTAAAGTTTGAATCTGCCTACAAGGGGCAACTGTTGTAATTCAGACAAACAGAGTCCAATTTCTTGGACTCCCTCCATCTCCTAACACTTCCTCCCAAAACCCTACCCACCCATGGCAAAAATTAAAAAGTGCTACAATTATAAAAAAGAAAAGATGTTTTTCTAGATCATGATGACATCCTGGC
Source organism: Potos flavus (assembly GCA_028534135.1). Taxonomy (NCBI): domain Eukaryota; kingdom Metazoa; phylum Chordata; class Mammalia; order Carnivora; family Procyonidae; genus Potos; species Potos flavus. The sequence goes on along the minus strand of CM052898.1, from coordinate 65,306,305 downwards.
AGCCAAACTACGACAGAATGGATATTTCTAATTTAAATTCTTATCAAAAATTTGTTTCTTTGGGGGCGCCTGGGTGACTCAGTCCGGAAAAGAGACTGCGTTTGGCTCACGTCATGATCCCAGGGTCCGGAGCCCGAAGAGGAGTTCCCTGCTCAGTTGGGAGTCTGCTTCTCCCTCTGCCCCTCCCCCTGCCCCTGCTCGTGTGCACACTCTCTCTCAAATAAATAAATAAAATTTTTTTTAAAAAACTTTTTTTTTTTTTTTTAAAGAGAGGGAGAGAAAGAATCTTAAGCAGGCTCCACACCCAGCACGGAGCCGGATGGGGGTGCTCAATCTCACAAACCTGAGATCATGACCTGAGCAAAACTTAAGAGTCAGATGCTTGGTGCACCTGGGTGGCTCAGTGGGTTGGGCCTCTGCCTTTGGCTCAGGTCATGATCTCAGGGTCCTGGGATCAAGCCCCGCATGGGGCTCTCTGCTTGGCGGGGAGTCTGCTTCCCCCTCTCTCTCTCTCTGCCTGCCTCGCTGCCTACTTGTGATCTCTGTCTGTCAAATAAATAAACAAAATCTTAAAAAAAAAAAAAAAAAAAAGAGCCAGATGCTTAACTGCCTGAACTACCCAGGCACTGCTCAAAAATGTGTTTCTTAAGAGAACTTTCTTCTTATTGAAAACCTCTCCAAATACTACCATGGAACTCAATGGGAAGAGAGTCTCCTACATACATTCCTATCTTTGTTGACTACATCAATTCCTAAGGTAAGAGTCTGTGTAAGTATCTTCAGTATTTTTCCAGAACAAAGAATGGTATCAAGCTGAAAACAATCTGTATATAAAAGGACATGCACCAAGCATAAAAGCACCAAGTGTTAATTATATGCTATGGCAAATTATGAGAAGAGATTATAAGTATCATGTTTTCCTTTCTCATGCTCTTCTGAGAAACCAGTCCACAGTCCGTTCTATAATACACACTGCACATGTGAACCCATTCTCAAAGATATATCCAATTCCCAAGCTCCTAGTCAGGGATGACATATAACTCAACAGCTTCTCCAAATCAGGCAATCTGACAAAAAAGAAGCAGTGCAGTCCTGAACTCCAGAAAGAGAGGACAATTCTATACTGTCTGACATGTAAACAAAATAAAAACCAATGACACTAATCTCATATTCTCTACAAAAGAAAAAGAATATTTAAAATATTAAAGTATCTTTTCTATTTCATTATGAAAAGGTAGATTATGCTTTACCTTTCACTTGGACATTGTTCAAAAAACAACTGCTTAGACTTATTAAAATCCAAACTATGGCTTAATAAAAAGTAAAATATTTAAAAATATTCTCTTTGGAGTAAATATGAAAATGTGCTTATAATAATCAAACTAGAACCTTTCTGCACTGGCAAATCAGCTCCAGATGAAAGTGCATATTTATGTCATAATCACATTATCTTCCTAAACCAAGCACTGAAAAAAAAAGTATTTGGCCACTCTCATCTTCTAGCAGTCATTAAAAATGTCTAGCTCATGAAGTGACGAATCACTAATTTAGGAAACCTAGCACTACTCAAGGCTGCTAAGTCCTGTGCCCCAGGAAGACTGTTAGCAACACTACCAAACACTATCCTAACACCATGCCAAACACAGACCGCTTCATGGTTTATTATCATCATAATTACAAATTATCCTAAAAGTCTCCCCAAGTTACAAAATTCAATGACTATTATCCAACAAAATACATGAAGTAGTTTACTAAACAAAAACAGAGGCAAATTTCATTGTAAGCTAGACTACTGAGATAGGTACCTGCTTTGTACAGGAACCAAAAATTCTCTTGGTTCAAAAGTGGGCTTAAAAGCATCTGGGCAGGTTGCAGCACCGTTACATAGATAAACACTGATCTTTATTACTGATACATGCTTATCGCAAAATTAGAAAAAATGTATCCATAAAAAGCAGATAACTATAGAAGAATCTATACTCAACAACAGGAAGCTATAATATAAATCGAAAGCCACACTGACTATAGCACTAACCCTCTGAATCACCTGTAAGCTCCTTTTATGTAAATGGCCCATTTTGTCAGCTGCAGATCCTATCCACTTCAAGATCATATTTGTGGTAAAATATAGCAAGAAAGAAGGGGAAGGAAAGAGGAAGAAAAACAACCCATTACAGGATGTTGACAACTTTAACTACTAAGGCTTTAAAATATATTGGTTAGCATACCACATACCACTAAAATAAACCAGGTTCCTCTAACAACAGGTTACTTTGGCTTTCGATTTTAACCTACTCAAGTAACAGAAGACTAGTGTAACAAAATATTCTAGTTTTCATACCCTAAGCTCTCTTAGAAGAAAACCTTCTTTTAAGTGTACTTAGTGTACTTACTTCTAAGTGTACGTCTCAGTCTCAACTACCAAATAAAACAATTCTTCAATCCAACTCAATTGTCCTACAGTTTCATTTGGACAGATGAGATTTCCTGTCTCTCCCTTTATTACAACTCCATGGACTATGATGCAGAGAAACCCAACTAAAGGCAAAAAGGTAACTAAAATTCTGATACTATGCCTGGGTACATATTATCTCTAGAGTTATCAATACCTAACCACAGATCCCAAAGAGTATGCTTACAGACCCACCCAAAAACCTTCTACTTGCCAATCACCACTGAACTCACAGTATATTGTTACTATCTTTTATTTATTGAATGACTACTTTTTAAGAAGTATTTCTAATGAACTCAGGAAAATGTTTCAACTGGCACTCATAAATGGAATTAGCAGGAATGCAAATGCTATCACTGTGTTCACTACACATGCCAAAATAAACTCAATAAAGGTTAGGACTCTATCTTGTGTGCCCATATCCCTGGTGCCTGGCACCTAAGAGATAATTTAATACCCACAAAATGAATGAAATTGTAAAACAACAAAATTCATGAAACAGACCAAAAATTTCAGTGGTAACAGAACTAAGTTAAATAATGTACTGTTTAAAAGAATAAAACACTTGCCAAAACTTGGGGACCTTCTAAACAGTGCTATCTGTTGTAACAGAATATTTAATACCAGAAAATAAGACTGACAGTTCACTTCTAAGGGAGGCCTGCAATAAGTTTTTGTAGCAAAACAAACAAAAGTTGCATTTTTATAAGATAAATGACTTTCCTCCTATCCCAAAACCATGATCAATGAAAAGAACAGAATTTTAGAAGCAGAAGAAACCTCAGAGCCTAAATTATGGAACAGATGGGCTTGTTTCAGAGCAATATAAACTGCCACCAATTTATTCAAAAATTTTGCATAATCACATACCCAAGATAGCATTTTATGAATATTAATTTTATTCTACTTTTTTGACTATGCCAACTAGTTGCCTGTTAAAGAAGAAATGACTGATGAATATCATAATCTTCCATTTTTATGACTTTTCCAGGGGAAAACTGATGAGAAAAAAATAACTATCAATACAAACAGTTCCTCTCTTCCCAGTTTTTAAGTCACAATGGTCTGTACTACTTTAATCTACAGTTTTCCTGTTCTCCCATTCTATTTTTAGACTGTGTGCTGTGACTGCTTATTATATTTGATTTCTATTACTGATTTGTATATGTTTACTGTGGCCAAGTCTTTACCTTCCCAAAGATTTAGGAGGTATACCCTTCCAAAGTGCTCCCCTGCCATGCCATTAATAAGTGCTTGATAATTCCTTTGTCATTCATTTGAATGTAAGTTCTATTACAGCAGAGCTGGTTCTGGCTTGTTGGATACTAGAAAATAGGTTCTAAGTATTTTTACAATGAATGAATGAATCACTGATCTGGAAGGCAATGGCATTACCATGCTTCTTTTGCTAGCTAAGTAGACAGTATTTGAGAAGACATAGCTTCCATTCAGCTTTATGAACACTAGAACGTTCTTTAACTGCTCAGAATTGAAAATTTGCAAATAATAAATGTGACAACACTGTATTTGATACATATTAACAGAGAAAATGCTAAAAAGAAAAAGAAACCTCCAAAACTCAGCTTATTCAAATGTCACACAAAGAACTACCGAGGTTCCTTATTCCATTACCGTCCCTGTGACTTGATCTTCCCCAAAAACCACTGCTAAATGACTTCACTGTCTGGAGACTCCGTTTTGCTCCATGTTTTGAGAATTTGTAAGTGAACATACTGAAGTAATAATGAATGACCAGTCTCCAGGGCCTTACAATATTCTTTAAAAAGATTGGCGGGGGGCGGGGGGGGGAGCGAGTTGAAGAAAACTCTTGAATTAAAACACACGAAGAGCAATTTTCCTGTTAGTTGTGAAAGACTGGAAAATTTTCACTGCAGCCATCCCTCCTTTGCTGGTCACAGAGTAAGAATTGGAAGTCGGAAAATTTATAACACTTCCATGCCCTTTGAGTCAGGAACTACGAAGAGAGAAGAGAAAAGACAATCACAACTGTGGGGACACATGTATTCTACAAGAAAGCAGGAAGTCAGTTTCTCGAGCATGGGCCGCCGGTCCAGCATCCTAAACGGGAACTCTGGCCTTCTAAAAGCGCCCCCGCCCCCGCCGAATCCTGAAGCCAAAGCCACCGGGATACGAGATTTTGGTAGGCTGATGAAAGAGGGAGCAGCTCAGAGGGCTCAAGACACTTTCCTCTTTCTACTTGGCCTGCGGCAGGAGGATACTCCCCCGGTTCTCGCCAAAAGAGGAGGCTGCGGACCAGGCAGAGTCAGCAGCGAAAAGCAGCCTTGGCCGCGAAGGCAGCTCGTCCACGCGGCCGGAGAACTCACCGAACAAAGCACACCGCGCGGACCTGGCAGGGAGAAGTGAAAGAAGGGAAAAGATTCACCCCAACTCTTCACCACTGCCTGAGGCTAGAAACAGGTGGAGCCGAGCTCAGAGGGAGAAAAAAGATGGGTTTCCGATGGGCTAATCTGAACTCCAGCGCCAAGGTAGCCGGGCAGAACGCCCGGGAATAAAGGAGGTGAGCACTGAGGGGAGAAAGGAAGAGATGGTCGGGGTCAAGGGCGGACGGATGGACGGCCCCGCGGGGGTGCCGGGGTCTCGCGGGAGCCACGCCGAGGATGCGGGTGGCGAGGATGCCCGCGGCGCGCTGCCGGCTGCCCCCACTCGGGCCTCCCGGGCGCCGCCGCCGCCGTCGCCGCCCCCTCGCACCCGCGCCCTGGGCGGCCACACAAAGGGGATGGCGAGGCGCGCCGGCTGCGGGGCGGCGGAGGGGCTCCGGGCCCGGGACGAAGTGGCCGGACCGCGACGCCCGCCGCGCCCCCGCCTTTGTCTGCCTCGTTCCGCGCCCCCCCACTCCCGCCGAGGAGCCCCGCCGCCCGCGGCGCCCTCACCCTGTTCGTTACCCGGGTGAGTAGCGGTCTCATCTGCTCGCCGGCCCCATCCGCCTCCATGGCCCGCCGGCCAGCCCACGGCGGCCGCTAAGGAGCTGCCCCGCGCGGTCCGCCCGCCGCCGCCGCCGAGACCCGGGCGCGCGAGGGAAAACGAACGTGCGTCCGTGAGCGAGGCGCGCGCGTGGGGAGAGCCGTGCGCGGGAGATGCGGGGCGGCGTGTGCGCGCGGCGGCCGCAGGGCTGGCTCTCGCGGGGGAGCGAGGCCGCGGCGTGGAACGTGGAGCGAGAACTGAGCGAGCGGGAGGTCTAGGCGGGGGAGGAGGAGTAAGCCGCGTAGGGCCCGGGGGCGGGGCCGCAGGTGGTGACGCGCGCGGCGCCCGGGCCCCGCCCCAACACGCCCCCTCCCCGCCTCCCTCGTCACGCCCCCTGCCAGTTTGGCACCGCCAGCCTGCTCTGCGCGCCCGCCGGCCCGGCGGGGAGGCCACCCGGACACGGGGAGGGAGGGAAGCGGGACGGGCATTTGTCCCAGCCAATCAGCGGCTCGTAGAGGTCCGCATGCACCACCCCCGGCCACATCCTCACGAGGCTCCGCCCCTCTTTGTAAAATTTTTACTGAAACAGAGCGTCTAACTCTTTTCGGGTGGAAGGTTCTCCTGAAGTTTCGAAGTGCGGTGGGGTTTACCACCGCACCTACCTCCTAACCACGTTCTTTAGAGTAGCAGGAAGATAAGAGGACGCCACCCTTATCAAGGACGCTCACAGGAACCCCAAAAGAACTAACGGGTCTTCATGACTCCTGCAAGTTTTTTTTCCCTCTCAGTTCAGGAGGTGTGAACCGCAGCTCCCTCTGAAAGAGGGAGTCCTCCTGACCAGGTATCCTCGTGTGCTTGTCCCTTTGACCCGGCACCACGGCGGCTCCCACACTCTTGGGTCCACCCCCAAATACCTACACCTGGAGCGCAGCTCTCAAGTATCTACAGCTCTAACTGGGAATGATGATGGGACCTGCCACAGAGGGTCACGGAAGGGTTAAGTGACTTTCCGCAAACCTGCCTGACCTATAGCATGCTTATTATGGGCATTATTGTTAACAGGGTTATCGTGTGAATTTTTAAAAGATAACAAAGTTAGCTGATAAGAGCTACATTGGTGCTTTGGAAGGAAACTTTATGTTACAGCGGGTCCGGAGCACATGTCCTTTCCATCTCCGATAGGATATTAGCAAAGCCCTTTGTCAGAAAACTAAGGATGCCGCAAAACTCGTTCCTGGTTTGGGTCCTAGTCCCCTTTTGTTCTCAGCTTCCCAGAGAGTTACTTTGAGGCTAGCATACATATATTCACTTACTTGTATAAGAGTAGATGCGCTTTTAATAATAGCTACCATTTAGAGGCCCGCAATGAGAGACTGTGATGTTTTGCAAACATGCTTCATCTCTAATCCTCACAACACTACAAAATATGTTTTATTATCCCCACTTTATGGATGAGGAAGCTGAGGCTCATAGAGATAACTGGCTTTAGGTCCTAGTTAAAACCTGCTCTTTCTGTTGCACCATTCTAATGCCTCATTAAAGATAGTTGAACAACAGTAAGAAAAAGGGAAGAAAAGATGAAACAAGAATGAAAAAAAAAGAATATGGAGAAAGAGGGGAACTGGAATTTTTTTAAAAAAAGCACTTTGTAAAGTTGTTGGAGGCATCCATCACTTGTACCCATACCATCACTCTCTAAGGTGAATATGATTTATATTGAAGAATTAGTTCTGGACTCTCTTACAATGTAGCCATATAACTGTAATTAGTGTACACAGAACACCCTCCATCCCCTTTCTCTGCCTTATTTTTCTGTACAGCACTTACCCTCTTATAACATTTTATATGTTATGCTTTATTATGTTTATTTTCCATACACATACATTAGCATAGTGATGTATGCTCCATGTATGTTCCATTCAAGCAGTGATTTTTTTTTTTTCGGTCTGCTTTGTTTGCTGTTAAATTCCTAGTACACCCAGAAGAGTCCTCGGCCCTCGTAAGCTCTACTTGGGTTAATTGAATGAAGTGGGGCACAAGGGGACATCCTTTAAGACCTGAGAGCATCCTGGGTGACAGCTGAGGATGTGGCCAAAAGTGGTAACAGGAACAAAGTAGGAGCCAAGACCCTTGGAGCCAGAGTTGAAAGAGCTAAGTAGTCAACTTCAAGAAGGGCTTAAAAATATACACTCAGGAGGGGCTCCTGGGTGGCTCAGTTGGTTAAGCCACTGGCTTTTGATTTCAACTCAGGTCATGATCTCAGGATTGTGAGATCAAGTCCCATTCAGCTCTGTGCTGAGTATGGAGTCTATTTGGGATTCTCTCTCTCTCTCTCTCTCTCCCTTTGCTCCTCCCTCTCTCAATAAATAAAATCTTTAAAACAACAACAACAAATATATATACATATACACACTCAGGAGACAATGCTAGAAAAATTAGTTTCTCTTCATCCATCTTGCAAAAGAAAAAAATAAGCCCCTAGTTTTTTTAATTCACAATTATTTTTTGAGTGACTTTTGTGTTGCCATGTACTTTTTTCTACTCTTCACTTGATACCAACTAGTAAAAAAATAATGTAGTAAAGGTCTGAATTATAGAATTTATTACACTCAATTGCCCACTTAATTCTGGCTTAGCCAGAGTTCATCCTGAGGTGATATTGTAGTGAGTAAAGAAGATAATGTGTTAAAATCACTTTCATCAAATGTAAATGACTGTGAAATGTTCCAAGGTGCTGAAAGGCAAATTATTATCTTAAGTATTTTAAATATCCATCCAAAATGTAGCACAGGGCGACAGTTGCTAAACAAAGGTGAACGTGAACGTAAATTCATCACTAACAATGAATTTGTAACACCTAAAATTAATGACATTTAGCTGTAGCCCAAGACACTTCCCGGGTTTCCGGAACAGTAGGTAATACTAGCAGGGACATGGATACAACCTCTTGGCAAGATCTTCATCCTGAAGAGCATATAATCTTCCCCCAACAGTTCTCTAAGAAGCCAGGGCATATTTTGTAAAGACAAATAGCAGCTTCTGTGTCATTTTGAAAAGCATGAAACCAACCTTTAGCAGAAGATCCTTTAACAATTATGAATCTCTTCATTGCCTCTTCTGGTCATAGCTGAAATTTAAATGTTCTCAATTATCCAATCCCATAAGGAAAACTAAACTCCTTGGAATAGTGTTTACAAGAGCACCAGGGCAGTTGCAATGGGAGGAAGACAAAAGGAAGATGATTGAAAAAAAACATAGCTCTTTTGATAAATTTAAAAAACAGAAGAAAACAAAAAAGCAGACCTATTCCCTGATTTCATGGAGTTCAAGGTGGAAGATATCGATATACAGACAAATGCCAACAATGCAATGTGTGCAGCTCTAACACAATCATGGGAACCTCAGTGAAAAAGAACGGAATGCTTTTTGCTAGAGGAGGAAGGGAATGTGGGCTGCCAGCTGTGGGA
>CM052898.1:65286283-65296943 GCA_028534135.1 Potos flavus | reverse complement strand
CTTCTGTCCAGTTGTTCTATCCGTTATTCAAGGTGGGATTTTGATGTCTCCCATTATTACTGTTGAATTTTCTATTTCTCGCTTAAATTCTTACTTTTTTGCTTCATGAATCTGGGGACTCTTCTTGGGTACATATAAGTTTCTAATTATTATAACTTCTTGATGCATTGACCTTTTATCATTATAAAATGCCTTTTTTTGTCTCTAGTAACAATTTCATCTTAGAGTCTATTTTGTCTGATATTAACATAGCAACTCTAGCTTTCTTTTGGTTACTGTTTGAATGATATATCTTTCTCTATCATTTTACTTTTATCTTATTTGTATCTTCAATCTAAAGTTTATTGCTTGTAGATAGAATATACCTGGAACATTTTTAAAAATCTGTTCTACTGGGGCGCCTGGATGGCTCAGTTGGTTAAGGGTCCAACTTTTGATTTCAGCTCAGGTCATGATCTCAGGGTCCTGAGACTGAGCCCACCATTGGGCTCTGTGCTGAGCATGGAGCCTGCTTAAGATTCTCTCTCTCCCTCTCCCACTGCCCCTCCCCCCACACCTACACACACACTTTCTCTCTTTAAAAAAAAAAAAATCCATTCTACGAATCTCTATTAATTGGAGTGTTTAATCATTTACATTTAAAAAAATCATTTACATTTAATGTAATTAATGTTAAGGTAGGATTTACATTTGCTATTTTGCTATTTGTTTTCTAAATGTCTTATGTCTTTTTTATTTCTCTTACTCTGTCACTGCCTTTTTTGTGTTAATGTCAGGTTTTTCCACTATTAGTCATGCTAGTCTTGATCAATGACAAATAAGAAATATCAACTACTTTGAGGTCACTCAAGTGACTTTAAATCTCATTTGCAAAATTGATTATGCTTCACTATTCTGATAAAATCAAATCATGAGAAAGATTTCATCTCATGGTTTAGAGCTTAGTCACTTGAAAAATTCAATGTATTATTAATAACAATAAAATATTTTTGAAAAGTTTTACTTTGTCTCTTAAATCCTTTCATTATTCATTCACACACAAGAGCCAATTTTACGCTAAGCAATGATTTAGGCATGCGAAAACAAGAGAGAATGAGATAGACAAGGTCCCTGTCCTCATGAAGTTTGAGTTCTAGTGGGAGAGATAATCAGTGAATAAGTGAATAAGTACATTCTAAAATATAGAGCAAGGTAAGGGCTAGGAAAAAATAAGGTAGGGGAAAGATACAGAGATACATAATGAAAGGGCTATTTTAGATTGGGGAAAACTGAGAAGTGCTCTCTGAGGAAGTAATGTTTGAGCAAATACCTAAATGAAAAGAGAGCTCAAGCCATGATGATCTGCTAGGGTAGTATTTGAAGTGGAGAAAACAGCAAATGCAAAGATCATCAGGCAGAAGTGTGCCTGGCGTGGTCGCGGAGCCACAAAGATTCCCAGGTGCTGAAGAGGAATAAGTGAGGGAAGACTGGTGAAAAATGAAGCAGGTGAGGTAGCCAGTGATTATATATGCATGATCTTATAGGCCTTATTCTAAGCCAGTAGAGGATTGTAAGCAAGAGAATGACATTGTTAGTTTTACGTTTTAAAAGGATCACTCTGGCTTCCGTATGGAGAATAAGCTGTAGGAGGGCATGTATGGAATTTGTAAGACCACTGTGGTGGACACACCTTAAGCTGACCTCTAATGAATCACGCTCTTGTATGGGAATCTCCCCTGGATGGAGACAGAAACTATGACTTGTTTCTAATGAACAAAATATGGCAAATATGATGCCACTCTCTTGACTATGTTACATTACATAAGACTTCATCTTAGCAGACTGGAATGTGAGAAATTCTCTTGATTATATTTAGAAAGCAAACCACCTATGGCCTATGGAGTGGGCCTTATGTCAGGAAACTATGAGAGACCTCTAGAACCTATAGGCCGCCCCCCACCAGGAGCCAGTAAGAAGCCAGCCCTCAGTTCTATAACCACGAGGAACTGAACTTTGCCAACAATCTGTGTGAACCTGGAGGTGGATTCTTCCTTAGTCGAACCTCCAGATGAGAATGCAACCAACACCTTGATTACAGACTGTTAGGCCCTGAACAGAGTATCCAGTTGAGCTATTTCCAGCCTCCTGACCCATGGAAACTCTGAGATACAACTGTATGTGGTTTTAAGCCACCCAGGTTGTGGTAATTTGTTACACAGCAACTGAAAACTAACACAACAAACTGAGATGTTTTTGTAGTAGTCTGGGCAAGAGATGATGGTGACTTGGACCTGGCTAGTAGTCATGGAGATAGGGAGAAGTGGTCTGATTTGACATGTGTTTTGAACACAGAGTTTTGAACACAGAGTCTATACATTTTGCCAACATTTGACAACATTTGACAAGTTTGGATATGGCATGTGTGAGAAAGAGAAATCAAAGATGACTCCAAAAATGGCTCCAAAACTACAAATACCCAGCTTATAAATAAAATCTGGTCAATCCCTGTTGACATGCTGTAGCACCTCTTCCAGGAATGCACTTGACCGTTTTCTAAGCCAGGCTTGTTCTACCCGTACTTCAAGGTTTAACTGAAAGGTTTCCCTTCAGTGAAACCTCCATCAGGCAAGATAGTTGCTTAAATTTTTGTTCCCTATCTTAGTCAGTTTGGGCTTCTATAACAGAATTCCATAGACTGAGCGGCTTATAAATAACAGAAATTTATTTCTCATAGTTCTAGAGGCTCAGAACTCCAAGGTCAAGGCACTGGCAGATACGGTGTCTGGTTCATAGATAGTTGTCTTCTTGCTATGTCCTCATATGGGAGAAGGAACAGGGAAGCTCTGTAGGGCCCCTTTTTTTAAAAAGGCACTAATTTCATTCATGAAGCCTCCACCTTTATGACTTAATCACCTCCCAAACACCCCATATCCAAATATCAAATCCCCATTGGGGGATTAGATTTCAACATATGAATTTTGGGGGACACAAATATTCAGCCTATAGCACTCTCCTAGAACATTGTTCAAAAATCTCTATTCTTTCTCATGAACTGTAATTTATATCTATACCTCAGTCTCTTACATAAGGCAGATATCTCATTTTTCATCTTTATATTCTGAAAGCCTAGAACAGAGTCTGGGACATCTAGGAAATATTCAGATTTGGATGAATGAATAATTGCAGTTATTCTAGAAACATGTGAAATCATCAGATTAATTGTATTTTATTGGATTCTGTCCTCTCATATCAACATTGTTCATCTCACTATATGATCAATTAAAGCAGAAAAGATGTGAACTCAGATACTACCTGTGTAATAAATAGATCAGTGTGATTATCTGACAGTGTTAACTCCATTAATAATATTACTCATATTATATATACAGGGTCTGTATGCACTCATGTGCTTATGCACTAAACGTGTGTGTGTGAGAGGAAGAGATAGAGATAGAAAAAGAAGTCTGTAAGCTGAAAATAATTTTTAAATCCAATTTGAAGTTCAGATACCTTCTTCATTTACATTTTTTCTACCCTTGTAAAAGGATGAAAGTAAGTTTTTGAAAAGACTTTGCGACTGATATTCCAACTACTTAAGAATGTGGAAAAGGGATAAGATAGATGCTGGGTCCCTTTAAAAAAGGAAAGGAATGTTCCAATATAAAAAATACGGTATTCATGGGCTACAGTTTGTTCAAACACACAGGGGTGAATTTCCAGGCTTCAATCCAATTGTATGATGCAGTCAGAAGCCCTGTGTCTGCTCATGAAAATGTCTCAGATCAAAGACTTTGAAAACTTTTAGGAGCTTTAACTCCCAAGCACAGCAATGTTGGCAATTTCATTTGGGACCAGAAGTTCAATACTGAAGCTGACAAACCAATGATTATAGTTTCTCTAATTCCAGAAAACACACACACCTCCTAAGAGGACAAGTAACCTGAAAAGATTGTTGGAAGAGCCTCTCTGAGTCAATTCACCATTTGCCCTAAAATGTCCATTTTCCTACTCTTATTATTCTGGAACACCCAAATTCTCCAGTAGATCATAAATACATAATTACTGTCACTTGGAAAGCTTTTGGCAGCAAGACTTATGACCTGAAGCATGATGGAATTTTTGTCTCTCCAGTTAAAAATGATGCTCAAAGCAGCCCATTACTTTGGTTAGAGTTATTCACAGATTGGAACCAAATCTGAAATGCCAACCCAGAAGAAAGCCAGACCTGAAAACTCCTGAAAGGCTTTTCCACGGACAAAATCAAGAAGCAAAACAAATCCAGGCTGCTCAAAAGTTTACTCAATCTAAACTTAGTTCTTAGACAAGGATGGAATATCAGTTGATAAAGACCAATATGTCTTTACCAATATGGATTAAAGGCACCCAAGAGATAATACCAAATGATAAGTTTCAACATTTGACCTATGGTACCTTGTAAACATTCAAACAACTGTCATTGCTGAAAATGGATAAGAACTGGAAATTATTTTTAGAAATACATTTAGTACATTCATTAAGCACCTCATAGTTCTCTCACTCTCTGCTATAAAGAATGCCATTTAAAATATGCATGCTTGTGAAGGGGTGTGGAGGGGAATCAGTAGGTAAAGAAATATTTGTTTTGTGGTTACAAAGCCATATTTCAGAGGTATAAAACAGACACAAGACTTTTCTGTTAGAGAAAATCATGTAACTTGCAGATTAAAATGAATACATACATACATACATACATACATACATATAAACAAAATATTCAGCAATGAAAATCAGTAACCGAACATGGTTAAAACCAGTGAACTATGCTAAATTCTGCAGAGTTTCCATAAAGATATTTATAAACAGAAAGGAGATTATTTTGAAAATTGTTTTCCTGTTGATCTAGATAGGAAACCAGGCCTATACAGCACTAACACTTATTTGGATTTAATAATTGTTAAATTTCAAATCATTATCTTTTCAAATTGCCCAGCAATTATCTTTTTTTAAAGATTTTATTTTTAAGTAATCTCTACACCCAGTGCGAGGCTCAAACTCACAACCCCAAGATCAGGAGTTGCATGCTCTATCGACTGAGCCAGCCAGGCAGCTCCCAGCAATTACCACCTTGCCACATAATTTGTTCTCATGAAGCTGAAATATCATGACCAACTTTTTTTTTTTAAATTTTAAGTTTAAGATAGGCAGAACAGGATAATGGAAAGAGCAATGGATTTGAACACAGAAGGTATAGGTTTGAATCTTACAGTAACTGTGATATTGGGTCTCATTTTCTCATCTGTAAAATGGGGATATGTTCTTACTTTTTGTGACATGGTGAAGTTAATGAGAATCTAATGGCTTCTATTTACAGATGATGGATTAAACACATTCTTCCTAAAACTCAAATGCAACATCAATACAAATAATGTTACAAGGCATAAATCCACAATGGTGGAGCAGGGAAGAAAACTATAGAAACAAAATTTTTGAGACAAGAATATAGACAAGTGGTGATCAAACTGGCAAACCTAAGAAAGCTGAATTTTAAACCAACAGCGGGGAAATCTAGTTTAAGATTCATTAAAAGTTTCAAGAATTAATGAAACCCACTGAAGGGGTGTGTGTGTGTATGTGTGTGTGTGTGTAGATAATACCGATAAAGGAGCACTGGTTGAAAGATGTTTGACAAGCAGTTGGGTCCTTGTATCCCCTCTCCCACTCCATGTGCTTGGGCAAGCTGCCCATCCCCTACCCTGGCAGATGTCTGGAAGTTTATCTCTGGAAAGAGTAAAAGCACAGGGTCTCTTCTTTTGGGTAAATCAGACACAGATGAGCAACAGGGTCCATGACATACCCAAAAAGATTAAGTGAAATAATTCACAGTATTCTAAGACATTCCCCACTCACCTATCCAACTCTCTATGCCAGGAACATTGGCATGTTCCTGGGCATGCCACTGGAACATCCAAGACCTGGACCATCCTCTGAGCAGGAGACTGAAGGAGTCTTCCTTGGAGAAATTTGACCAACTTAATAGAAAAGACACAAATATACTGATGTCAGTGGTTCTCTAATTTAGAGCATCACACACATTAAGAGCTTCTAATCAGCTTTGGAATCTTCCATTATTAAACATGAGTGAATTTACTTGTGGAGCATAAAGAATAACATGGAGGACATTAGGAGAAGGAAAGGAAAAGTGAATTGGAGGAAATCGGAGAGGGAGACGAACCATGAGAGACTGTGGACTCTGAGAAACAAACTGAGGGTTTTGGAGGGTAGAGGGGTTGGGGGGATGGGTGAGCCTGGTGGTGGGTATTAAGGAGGGCACGTATTACATGGAGCACTGGGTGTGGTGCATAAACAATGAATCTTGGAACACTGAAAAAATAAAATTAAATTTAAAAAAATATATGAATGGAAAAATAATTGACTACCAACTTCCAAGGAAAATCTCTAATATAAAAAACACAGAAAATACCAACAGCACATGGCGGGGGAGGGAGGAAGCCATTCAGAGAAAACACACTACGCAGGAAGTGGAAAATGTCAAATTAATATAATTAATATCCTTAGATAAGAAAATGTATTACAAACATGAAACATAAATGAGATAGTATTTAAGAAGGAAAACAAAAAATTAAAAAACCTTTTGGAAAATAATAATATTAGAGCAGAAATGAAAAACCCAACATACTAGTAAAAAGCAAGATTAAGAAAAATTCTCAGAAAGTAGAACTAAAATATGAAGATGAAAAATAGAAAACAAAATATAATAAAAACAGAGGATAAGTCACGGACATCCAACAACAAATTAACAGGAGTTGCAGAAAGGGAGAACGTAAGAAATGATGAGAGGAACTTGGCAAAGAAATTCAGGAAATATATCCCAGAGGTAAAGAACACCAATTTCCCCATTGAGAAATCCCACCAAAAGCCAGGACAATAAATGAAAACAAACTCATGCCAAGACCTATTACTGTGAAATTTCATAATAGAGCAAACAAAAGATCCCAAAATCTTTCAGAATGTAAAAATAAGTAATATAAAGAGCTGGTCTTCAGAATGGCATTGGATTTCCCAAAGAATCCTAAAGCCTAGAAGATAACGTCTTGAAAATTCTGAAAGAAAATAATTCCAATCTAGAATTCCGTACCCAAGCAAACTATTAATCAACTATGAAGCTGGAATATATACATTTCTGAATATGCAAAGCCTCCCATATAGCTTTACTAAGAATGCTACGTGGAGGATATGTTCCACTATAATGAGAGAGTAAACCAAGAAAGAGGAATACACAAGATTCAAGAAACCAGAGATCCAACACAGGAGACAGACGAAGGTAATCTCTGAGATGATGATGAAGGGACATCCTAGAACACCAGCTCTCTCAATTCCAGAGCATGATCAGTTTAAACTGGAGCATATACAAGAAGGGCACTACTAGGGACACCCAGGTGGCTCAGTGGGTTAAAGCCTCTGCCTTCGGCTCAGGTCATGATCTCAGGGTCCTGGGATCGAGCCCCACATCGGGCTCTCTGCTCAGCAGGGAGCCCGCTTCCCCCTCTCTCTCTGCCTGCCTCTCTGCCTACTCGTGATCTCTCTCCTCTATGTCAAATAAATAAATAAAATCTTAAAAAAAAAAAAGAAGAGCACTACTAGCAACAATTCTAAAACAAACAAACAAAAACCCAAAACAGCTGAATTTGACAGATTATCTGATACCCTTAAACATGGTCTCAGAAGATGGAAGATAATTTGAAAATTAATATAAGATACATAAAAATTAAGCAAATAAGAAGTGAAATTATTAAAACCAAAAAAAAGCAAGAAGTTATACAAGCAAAGAAATCTAATCAGCACACTCCATAGCTCAGCCATGAAAATAATACATGATTTTTTTTAAAGATTTTATTTATTTATTTCAGAGAGAGAGAGGGAGAACATGAGCAGGGGGGAGAGGCAGAGGGAGAGGCAGAGGCAGAGTTCCCGCTGATCAGGGAGCCCAACATGGGGCTCGGCCCCAGGATCCAGGGATCATGAACTGAGCCAAAGGCAGACATTTAACTGACTGAGCCACCCAACCACCCCAAAAATACTACATAATTAACTGCATATTGACATAATCAAAATCTATGCCTCAATTAGGATGTCAGAGAGAAAATATCTGTGTGTAGTAGAGGCAGAATGAGAGAGTTAACCCCTTGTCTTTTATATTAGGAAGTCAACAGATTATCTCTAAGTGTGTAAAATCAAGAAATAGCAGGGTAAGTTTGTTATCTGGACATATTGAAAATATTAGAAGATCAGCTGAAAAGGTAAATACGGTTGCTTTTGGAGAGTGGGAATTGGGAAGGGGAAGGGATAAAAGTCAAGGATTTCTATTTTCCATGATAAGCTTCATTTGAAAACAATGTATATATACAATTTTGATAAAAATTAAGACTTGTTAAAAAAAAGGTTAAATGACAAACTATGCCTCAAAATCATCTCTTAGACTACCTGGTTTGTAATAAGCAGCTAATAATTTCTTAATTTGTCTAAAATAAGAGTAGGAAGATTAGATGTGTGCCACAGTTCTTTTGCACAAGAGGATGTAAATGGCCCAGAATGTGGAAACTAGGAGCACATTGTCCAAGAGCACATGACAATATCTCATCTTTGGATAAGATTATCAGGCACAGCAAGGGAACAATGATATATTTTTACTTATTGGCCTAACAAGTCTGTTGAAACACAAATCAATGGAGCAATCTGAACAAAGACCTTTGCGCATGCATGTGCAGTAAATGCATTTGCTTGGGCCAAAGAGAAGTATGAGAGAGGTCAGAATTATGAGACAAGGTAATGAGACAGCTCCATGCAATGGATCAAGTTCTCACTCTCAGAGCTTATCTGGAGTGGTTCTCAACCTCAGCTGCATACTAGATTCATTTGGGGAGTCTTACAACTCTTGATGCCCACAGCATCCTAGACCAATCAAGTCAGGATCTTCTCCAAAGTACCTTGAATGATTCCAGTGTGTAGTGAAGGTAGAGAACATGACCATAGGCATGAGTTCATGCCATTTCCCAAAGCCATCAGAGCCCAGGATAAGGTAGAGAGACATGCTCAATAGGGAGAGAAGTTGGGTATCCTTCCCTGTACCAAGCCCAACCTGCACTTCTTACCCAACCCCACTCGCAACTGGCACAGTTATATATATATATATATATATATATATATATATATATATATATATCTTCTGGGTCATTATGGGGAATGTACTCTCAGGGTGTCATCTGGGACGCCCGGGTGGCTCAGTCAGCTAAGCATCTGCCTTTGGCTCAGGTCACGATCCCAGGGTGCTGCGATCGAGTCCTGCATCGGGCTTCCTGCCTGTCGCTCCCCCTGCTTGTGCTCTCGTGCTCTCCCTGGCAAATGAAGAAATAAAATCTTATAAAAAAGAAAAAAAATAATTTTTGTTTTAAGATTTTTATTTATTTATTTATTTATTTGAGAGAGAGCATGAGCGGGGAGGAGAGACAGAGGGAGAGGGAGAAGCAGACTACCCGCTGAGCAGGGAGCCCAGTGCAGGGCTCCATCCCAGGACCCTGAGATCGTGACCTGAGCTGCAGGCAGACGCTTAACTGACGGAGCCGCCCAGGTGCCCCCAAAAAAGAATTATTAAAAAAATAAAACAATACAGCGGGTCATCTCCTCCCTCACTCACCAGAAGAGCTCTGATTGGTCAGAATCGAAGACACTGTGGGGAGTGGGCCTTGAAGGCACAGACTAGGCTCTATTCTTTCCCCTTTGTCCCTAGTGTCCAGCAAAGTGGACCATTTTTTCCTGTTTCTAGGCCACTGGCCTTCACAGGGAGGGCTCAGGCACACCGGCCTCCTTCGTTTCAGCATCTCTGCATGTGGGACCGGATCTCTCATGAGAATCCAGGGAATGGGGACGAGGACACGGACTTGGGCTACTCGGACTGCCACAACAGAACACCATAGATCAGGGGCTGAGAAAACAGGCACCTACCTCCGGCGCGACCTCCACTTCTGGAGGCGGGAAGTCTGAGGTCAGGGTGTCAGCATGGCTGGGTTCTGGTGACAATTCTCTTCTTACAGAACGCTACCTTCTTGCTGTGTCCTCACATGACCTCTCCCTTGTGCACAGGTGAGAGGGAGGATGGGGGACAGAGAGTCAGACAGACAGAGACAGACAGAGACAGACAGAGAGGGAGGGAGGGCTCTCTAATCCCATCATGAGGGCCCCACCCTTATTACCTCACCTAAGCCTAATTACTTCCCAAAGGCCTCATCTCCAAATACCATCAAATTGGGAGTTAGGGCTTTAGCATATGAATGGGGGGCACAAATATTCAGTTCTTAATAGAAGTGTTGGGCCTTCGGCCTAGCCCTTGCCTCCAGCGCAGTCTTCCAGGGGTTACCAAGCTTTTGACCAGGTCTCAGTACCTGGAAGGGTATTTTTATTAAAACCCATCCAGTCATCGATCTTTGCGGGTGCCCTTCGTCAGTTCAAACACCTCAGAGAGAGAATGGGAAAATTTAACTTCTGAATCCTTTACTAGAAGCACTCATTATGGATATTATAGGGAAATCCCGAGCCAGTCCTCCACTAGCCTGATGGCCTAAAGAAATCACTGATGTTTTCCATTCTCCTCCCCAATCAATTAGTATAAGCATTTCAAACACAGAGC
>CM052898.1:65255409-65286183 GCA_028534135.1 Potos flavus | reverse complement strand
TGAGTGCAATGCTGCGTGTGCATTAATGAATTCAGGAATGCACTGAGGAATGCGAAAGGTATGGAAGCAAAGCCAAGCGGGAGCCTCCCGCCCCACACCCCTCACTTTCTCCTTTCTGTACTGAACCTTGGATTCCTCCACCTGGGGCGATCCAGCCACAGAGGGGTGCCCTGCCTAGAGACAAGGCCCAGTGTTAGTTATAAACCTGAATCAGCCTTTCCACCAGACAGGCCCTGGCTTGGGAAATAGAGAAGTGAAAAGAAAAAAGAGGTCCTTCGATTCGGCTGGAGACAGGAGGGAGGCTCACCAGCAGAGTGAAGAGGAGACTCCTCAAATTACATCTGTCCACACACGCACGCGAAATGTTGCTTAAAAAATAAATGAGGTTAATTTCCCTTTATGGGTTCCCTTTCATCTCAGGGTTTCAAAGCACTTTGCCACAAAAGATCTCCACCTTCACTCCTTTTTTTAATCTAAATATAAATGGAGGGCCCTAAGGGTTAAAGTTCAGTAAAGCCCTTTGAACTTGTGAAAGAAAAAGCACTAAAGAAAAAAATTATTTTTTATCATTGTAGGATCCAAGTGGCCAAGCAGGGACCACACAGCTAGAAAACTCTCCATCTGAAGAAAGGCCACGCCTCCGCTCCGATGACACGCTTGCTAATTAAAATCACAATTAAAACCAGCAGGGAAGCTGGAGAGCAGCGGAGTAAAACGCCCTTCCCCAGAAGCAGAAACACTCACGCCTGACTCACGCAGGATATATCAGATTTTCTCCAGCAGGCATTTGGAGAAAAGAAAAGAACTTCGAGTCCAGGCCGCCCTCCATCTACTGACCCAGTAAACTCCATGTGTGGGTCGGTGACACATCCCTGAGTCGCAGCCACCTCAGCGGAGTCCCAGTGCTGGACGAGCCAGCTTGGTTTCCTGTGCGTGGAAACGTTTGCACCTGCGTTGTTCAGCAAGGGGAAAGTCTCTGAATCTCCCCAGTCCCAGCATGTGAGTCATTAGCGGGCGTTTGTGTTTTGGGTCCTGGGTTTGAGTTACCACCCTTCCTGCTGTTGGTGTCTTCAGTCCGGGGGGAGCAATGCAGAAGAGAGAAGAAGCAATGTGTGTGATGGTGAAAGCGGGCGCCCCGAAGTGGGTCGGCCCGGCAGTGGTACCAGCAGCTCGTGGTAAAGATCACTCTTCTCTCCGTAAACAAGTATCTGACATTTATAAATAACACTGGGAAAGAGGAAGGGGGAGGAAGGAAGAGAAAGAAGTCTATAAAGGGTGTGATTGAGCTAAGCGGAAGTAGAGTGTAGTCGAAGTAAAAATAGGCAGCTGCCTGTTTGTTTCCTAAAGGAGGGATGGGGCTGCTGATGTCGATGAAACTACAGGTACAGCTCTCTGGCACCAGTCCTCGTGGGCCTAGCAGTGTGGCCGGGGCGGGGGTGGCGTGCCAATATCCCTGAACAATTCTAGAACGTGAAAGACCACCCTGGCTTTGAAGGGTAGCTTCCTGATGTTCCCTCCCTTCAGTGCTATGCCTGGCACCACCCAGAATTCCTACAACGGGAATATTCTACAAGGTCCCTGGGCCATGCTGGGCCCAGGTGCCAAAAAACACCAGCTTTAAAAAAGTGATCTGACAGTTTGGGCTGCCGCTAACAGCTGGTTTTTACTGCACTGACACTGACCGTGGAAGATGGTTGCAAAAAATAAAGGTGATCATAAAAATATAAACACAAAGCAAACCAAAACAAAAAACAAAAACCGGGTTTTGAGCTCATGGACAGCTCCAGCAGATCTGACCCAGGCAAAGCATCAGACCACAGGCCTTCCAGTTTCCCTTTCAGAGAGCAGAGACTGCAAGTGAAAAGATCTTCAACTTTTCAACTGGTTTGAGTATGGAAGTCAAAACTGGACCTGTTCATGATCTCAGGGTCCTGGGATCAAGCCCCGAATCGGGCTCTCTGCTCAGCAGGGAGCCTGCTTCCCCCTCTCTCTCTGCCTGCCTCTCTGCCTACTTGTGATCTCTCTCTCTCTCTGTGTGTCAAATAAATAAAATCTTTAAAAAAAAAGAACTGGACCTGTTGCATTTAGTAAGCCTTCATTGTTTACAGGATACTTTTCACATTAATGTCTCAGTTTCTTGTTCCTCAAGATAATTATCTGTGGATATTACAGAACTTCCCCAACTACCCATTTTCTGTGGGCACATACATTTGAAAGATGCCCGAGGCCTGTTCTAAAACAAAACAAATTAAAACACACTCCTGATTGGGACATTCTGTTTAAGTCATTATTCATGACACAGCTTTAAGAAGTCTCACAAAAAAGTGAAGACCTGGGATTTGACTCCAGAGATATTTCACCTTTCCCAAATAATTCTCTTAACCAACTCAGTCTTGGGTACCACTTCTTGGAAAAGCGACTGATGAGATGTTCTCAAATCTTATGACAACCCATCAAATAGCTTCCATATTCAAACTGAGCTTGCTGCCCAGCTGAGAATATCTAAGTAGGCTCATCGGGATCATGTCTTTTCTGTTAACCCTGATTCTTTAGCTATAGATTATCAATGTAAGTTCCATACCTGACCCAAGTCAGGCCAATTAGAGAGCTGCCTTGGAATTTTGTCAAACTGCAACGTGGCAAAGAATCGCATACTCCCCTGATGAGAGCATGAGATGTGCGATTTGGAGGTATGGGGTTCCTTTTTTTCAGAGGAAAAAAAAAAAGAACTCACCTAGAGAGGTAAGACAGAGAAAGTGCTCACTGCATTTGAGTTTTGGGTTCCATTTGTCCCCAAGATCATTCAGCTTGTCTTCAAGCATCTGATATCCCAGAATCCTTTTAAAAAATGATCTCTGCTACCTTTCCTGCCACCACCCCAAGCTTCTTAGGTTTCTAACTCACCAAAAAAGAGTCCTATGAAATACAGTGATCCATTTGATTGTGAAAAATAAATAAATCTTTAGCTAAAGATCCAAGAGACTCCAAGGAGATATTTATGTTGTTAAGAATCTTTCAAGTGTCTGGACAGCCCATATTGGATGTGCACCCTTCCAGGCTCTAAGACCAGGGGATAGCATCTCCACCCTTCTAGGAGCTAAAAGACTTGTCTGACGTATAATTAGCTTTGTTTCCACAGGACTTACTGTTTCTTGCTTACTGTATATTCTTGCCCCCCACCCCAAACACTCCAACAGGAGCAGTATAAGGCAGGGATATTGGTTTTGTTCACTGATGTATCCAAGCACCCAGAACTGGAGTTTGCATACAGTAGGCTCTCAAGAAAGACTTATTAAGTGAATGAGCTAAACTTTGTCTGCTTCCAGATTCTGTTAGGTATGTTAGGTCCTCAAGGGTGCTAGGCTTAGAGACAGAAGGAATAATGAAACTGGAAAGAGGGAAGACAGACACTAAGATACTTGGAACAAAAGGCAACCTTAAAGGTCAAAAGAGAACTATTTTTAAATTTAACAATTTGGAAGGGAGACGGGGGAGGGCTGGGGTGGGCTCAGACGGTTGAGCGTTGGACTCTTGGTTTCAGCTCAGGTCATGATCTCAGAGTCATGAGATCGAGCTCTGCGTCAGACTCTGCGCCCAAAGAGGTCTGCTTGAGATTCCCTCTCCCTCTCCCTCCGCTCCTCCCTCTCTTCCCCTCTGCTCACACTTGTGCTCTCTCTCGCTAAAATAAATAAAATCTTCAAAAAAAATTTAAGAATTTGGACGCCTTTTGCTAACATCTCTGTTTTAGCAACCGATCAATAGCAAAGCAAATGTATCTCTCCTCATCCCACCTTTATATCATCTCCATTTTACTTACTGCTGGTTATACCATTATATATTCTTCCCTTCCTTCAGTAATAGGACCCCTTCACTTCTAGTTAAGCAAATGGCAGCCCAACCAAGAACCAGCAGCTAAATATGGTCAGGTGACTAAGCTTTGACCAATAGAATATTAGCAGAAGTGAATGGGTTTGTTTGTTTTTTTTCTGAATTGCGCTTTTATTTTTTTAAGGATTTATTTATTTATTTATTTATTTATTTATTTATTTATTTGAGAGGGGTGGTGGGAGAGGAAGAGAGAAACTCAAGCAGACTCTGTGCTGAGCGCACAGCCAGGGCTGCATCTCACAACCCTGAGATCTTGACCTGAGCCAAAACCAAGAGTTGAGTTGGACACTCAACCAACTGCACCACCCGGGCATCTCTGAGTGGTACCTTTAAAAGGCATGAATATGCTTACTCCTTAGACCTTTTTTTCTTCCCACTGACTATGATACAAGTATGATGGCAGAATGTTGGGGAAGGTCATTGAAAAGACATGACTGCTGCTGATCCATGAGCTGGACCCAGGCACTTGGAGGCTCAGCCCCTCTCCTCTTCTTGGAATGTGGGTTCCGTTTGTCTTTCCCGCTCCCAGAGGCTGCTTCAGGGAAACAGCCTTGAGACAGTGATGTGATGTTGAGAACACCTGCATAGTACATGGGGCAGAACCCAGTTAAGGTCTCTCTAAGAACTTTTAAGATATGGTGGGAAGGTGAGGGGATCCATTCATCTTGCTGCTGCCCACTGCAAGCCTCGTATGTAGGTTCACTTTACTCATTAAACCTGCCACCCACCACCTTGGAGTGGCCTGCCTCTTTCTTCTATCTCTCCCTGCCCTGCACATATGGGGGCCGGTTTCCGTTCATAACCAGAAAGCTCCTGAGAGGGTTGCAAACTGCAACAGAACCCAGACTAGAATGCCAAAGGGAAGCTTTATGCCAAGGATGGCAGAATAAAAAAACAGAAGTTAAGGTTTATGACATCATGCATGTGCCATATGAACCCCAGACAGCTCACATTTGAATAGTTAACATGAAGGAAAAGTAACCTTTATTTTGAGACACTTCTGTGTTTGGATCTTTGTTATTATAGCTGAAGCTGCATAGTAACTAATATACTTAACACAATCAAAATTAATCTGACCTGGAACTTTCCCTATCTTTAGTTGGCTCACACCACATTTATGTTTTTTAAGGTTTTTTTTAAGTTTATTTATTTATTTTTAAAATATTTATTTTATTTTATTTATTTGAGAGACATAGAGAGAGAGAGAGAGAGAGAGCATGAGCGGGGCGGGGAGGGGGGAGAGGCAGAGAGAGAAGACACCCCTCCGAGCAGAGCCCAACTCCGAACCAACTGAGCCACCCAGGTGCCCCAAAGATTTTATTTTTAAGTAATCTTTATGCCCAATGTGCGACTTGAGTTTACAACCCTGAGATTAAGAGTTGCACCTTGGGGCGCCTGGGTGGCTCAGTGGGTTAAAGCCTCTGTCTTCAGCTCAGGTCATGATCTGAGGGTCCTGGGATCGAGCCCCGCATCGGGCTCTGTGCTCAGCAGGGAGCCTGCTTCCCCCTCTCTCTCTCTCTCTGCCTGCCTCTCTGCCTACTTGTGAACTCTCCCTCTCTGTCAAATAAATAAATAAAATCTTTAAAAAAAGAAAAAAAAAAAAAGGGTTGCACCGTCTTCTGACTGACCCAGCCAGGCGCCCTGATACAGCTTTTTAGAAGAGGCAGCTTAATCCAGGCTCTGAATTAGGTGCAAACATTAGGAAGTAGGGACTATTCCCGAGTTTGAAGGTGGGGAAGGAGGATAGGTAGAATGAACAGCAGCCTAAAGTCAGGAAAATGCATACCTTGTTCAGTCAGAGTTGATAGTTCACGTAGGAGGTGTAATGAACATATTTTTGTTTTTGTTACTTTGACTTTGCTTTCAGGAACTGCCCCCTCCATTATTGTTTGTGATTCTGATTTTTGGCAATCACACGGCCCCGCCTTCCACCCCATGGAAATGGATTTGGGACTCAGTCTGTCCAATCAGGGCACTCTATGAAACAGCGCGGGAGGAGGCACGTGACCTACACAGAGCCAATCAGAGTCCTTTGGGGAGATTAATAAAGGCGCCAGAGGAGAAGGGATACTTTTCTCTTCTGCGCGACTGCTAGCTATGAAGTCGGAGTAAATTTAGTTTTGCCATGGGCATAACTGCTGTTACAGAGAACAAGGCTGCCTAAGAATTAAGTCAGTTTGGAAGGATAAGGAGCCTTGAGGAGAAGAAAGGCGGTCCTGAGGGCAGAGTTTGAATCCTTGGAGCCGACTGTGCCTGAAGCAAAACTCTTCTCCCATCCAGGGCTTTCCAGTTACAGGAGCCAATCAATTCCTTGTGTGTTTCTGCTTTGTTGTAGTTTTGTCACCTGCAACTGAAAGAAACCTGACTCGTGCTGGACTAACCAAAGATGAGATTAGAAATGTCGATGTGTTACCAGTGGCAGCCCTACGTGCTCGATAAAGAAGTTTGGACTTGCTTTTGAAGACGACAAGATGGTCCGTTTAAATGAGGCTGTTCAGGTGGTATACTGGGGTTCTTTGGTGGAAAGAGCACACCAGGTGATGCGTCTAGCCTTACCACTTCCTGGCAGTGTTTTCTCTTCTGCAGAATGGGGATAATTTCAAGTACTTGGCTGGGTGTCTGTGAGAAATACCTTAAATAATATATTAAGTACCTGATACATTGTCTGGTACATTTAAGCACAATAACTCTTCCTATAGTGAAATGGTGGTAGTGGTGGTGGTGATGGAAAATGGAGGAGCATTTTCCTCCTCCATGGGGAGGAGGAGCAGGAGAATGGGAGGGCTGCTCTTGGACGAGGTGGGCAGGCAGCGAAATGAATAAGGATAGTGTTGAGTGACGCTGGCAAACAGGACTGTATGCAGTCTGGAAGTGCGACGTGAGGGAAAGGCAAAAGTCAGTTATGAACCAAGGTTAAAATATCTGTGGAACTGACTGAATCTTGAACTTTCTCTTCTTCTGCGTCCTTACCGTGAAAAACAGGAACAACAGCAGTGAAACAATTCTACGTGTGAGTAGCTGTAGCTGTGCTTGCATATAGAGGATAGAAGACGCCAGACTCCATTGAGTATTCTTCCTACCCAGTGCCCAGGGCAGATTTTGCAGGGTCCTGTGAGAAATGAGAATTCAGGTTCTTTGTTCAAAAAATCAAGAAAACAGTTTTTTCCTTTCTTCTAAGGTCTTTTTCTTGATCAGTGTAGGCATTTTAGTTTGTTTGTTTTTGCTGTTTAATGTCACATTATCTCAGACATAGGGATACTTAACAGTGCCAGCACAAATGCTCCACATGCCTGGGGCCCTGCCTTGCAACTTGGTTAGGGCCTGACCTCGATCCTTCCCACACTTGTGCCCCGCCCGCTGCCTGGAGCAGAGGGCAGCAGTGGTTACTGGGCAGGGGTACAGGAACAAGCAGACAAAAACAGGAGACAGGGAGGTGGTGGGAGGTGAAACTTTGGGTGAGTTGAGGTTCCAAAACCTAGCACATGCTCCAATGTCCCATTGGGCTTCGATTAGAAAATACAAATAAAAGATAAGATTGGGGTGCCTGGCTGACTCAGTGAGTAGGGCATATGACTCTTGATCTCGGGATTGTAAGTTTGAGACCCATGTTGGGTGCAGAGAATACTTAAAAATAAAATCTTAAAAAAAAAAAAAGATAAAATTATCAAATATTTCTAGATGGTGACCACAGGCTATTGAACTCCAAGCATGTACGTGATCCCCTTTTAGGATGATTAATTTTATATATCAACTTGACTGGCCCATGGGGTGCCCAGATATTTGGTCAAACATTCTGTGAGTTTCTGCGAGGGTGTTTTGGATGAAATTAATATTTAAATCAGTAGACTGAGTCAAGCAGACTGCCTTCTCTAATAATGGATGGAACTCATCCAGTCAATTGAATAAAACAAAAAGGCTGACCCTCTTCTAAGTAAGAGTTTTCCTGCTTTCAGACTCATACTGAAACATCAGCTGTTTCTGGGTCTTGAGCCTGCTGGCTTTTGAACTGGCACTTACACGAATGGCCCTCCTGGTTCTCAAGCATGTGGACTCCCGACTGAAACTAAACCATCAGCTTCCCTGGGTCTGCAGCTTCCTGACTCACCGACCAGATCTTGGGATTTGCCAGCCTCCATAATCACATGAGTCAATTCCTTATAATAAATACACCCATATATATTTGTATATATATGCATCTATATATCTATATCTATCTATCTGAATCTTTGGGGAATCCTGACTTTCTGGGTACAGGGCTTGTGTGATTACACTGATCGTATAGCTATGAAGCCGGCACTGTCCCTATTTTCCCCACTTGCTCCCACATCCCACACAAAGAAGGAGAGAGGGGGAAATTGACTAGTGGGGAGAAGAAATTGCCTTGGTTCTAATGA
Source organism: Potos flavus (assembly GCA_028534135.1). Lineage (NCBI taxonomy): Eukaryota > Metazoa > Chordata > Mammalia > Carnivora > Procyonidae > Potos > Potos flavus. The sequence continues at coordinate 65,277,901 of CM052898.1, read as the reverse complement.
GCTATCAGTAATGTCTTGTATTATAATAGAGTACAACTAAATTTTTAATGTCTAACAATAAAGGTATAGACTCCGTAAGACAGCTTGCAAATTTCCAGTGTTCTAAGATCACATATTGAAACCGATTTAGGTAGAAAAATATTAATTTCACATGCTAAAGGGTAAGAATTCAGAGGTCATGACTGGATAAAGGTCCATCCTGTGTCCAATGAGCTCAGCTCTTTACCCTGTGAAAGGTCAACAGGACATTTTGTGCTATAGGATGACAAGGCCTTATCCAACACCCTGGGGCCAGATGTCAGAATTCAGAATTATCTTGGAATTTTGCAAAAGTAGTACAGTGTAAGTGCTGTATATTATTTACACTTGCAGCAGACTCTGGGACAGCACTCTGTGCTAAAAGGCATTAACATTTCTGAAGTAAAACACGTGAATATTTATACTAGTTGGCCAAAGACTATAAACAGCCTCCTGTCAGTCTAGGTAAGATTTTGCTTTCAAATGAGTTCAGGTGAGGTCAGATTTTGCTGCCAAATGAATTACAAAAACCCAGTTTGTAGAGCTTTCTGGATTTTGGAAATGCAGGTCAGGCTTAGTGAATTTGTAGTTCTTGTTTCCATGGTTGGCCTCACCTGCCATTCACATTCACATTCCTATTGCAATGAAGTCAGAACAAAATGGGGGGGAGAATTTGCAGGGAGAGCATCCTGTGATACAGAGGAAAGGTCCAGAGGAGGGCTTAGGGTTTAGCCTTGCAATTGCTTTCCACACCCTTTGGCCTGGCCACTGAGTGCTACGTGAGCCTAGAAAATGAATCAGAACCAAGATGCAGGAGACAAAAATCCCCACAACCTCTCCCGGAGTTGTTCCTTCATGCACTGTAGCACACCCACAGAAACTTCCTCCTAAGGCATCCGAATGGCAGCTGCTAGCCCTTGGGGCCCCGAACTGGGAAAAGTCATCCAGCTCTTTAAAAAGCATTCATGTCTGTCAACTGAGGGGCTGGTCGTATTTACACTGGAGGAAAGGGCTTTAAGAGACTGTCTACAACATCCAGTCCCAGGGAGATTATTTGGAAGCATTGTCTTCAAATACCCAGGGTGGGGAATTATCTGTGACTATCACATATGCAGGTAACTCCCCAACCCACGTTCTCTCAGCATATCTCTCATCATGCTGTCAATTCAGTTGGTGTTTAAAATATAGCTGGAGGCCTTGTTAGCATTTTTCAATGCCATCTTGGAAATTCTCAGGCCATTGTAGGAACATTGAGGTTTTCGTTAGAGGATGTAATTTCCAAGCAATTAAATGTTGCTCCTGCTAAAGGTAAAGGAAGGCTGGGCCCACAGGGACCCTTCTGAATGGCAGTGCCTCCTCATTCATCTTGGAATCTTACCTACCTTCAAAGGACCAATGCCATCACTGCTGAAAAAAACCAGGAACAGAGCCTTTCCTGGTTCCTCCAATTGAACTCTTACATCTGAATTCTCACTGAACATTTTCAGGATCTCTTATGTAGCATCAATTACTTTTTATCTTGCAAAATTATATCTTTTCTCTAAATAAGACTGGTTTGGGGTTTTTGGGGGGTTTTGTTTGTTTGTTTGTTTTTTCTGGAAAGCACTCATTTTTACATCTGAAACTGCACCTAGGCCACAACCTTAAAGGGAAGTAAATACTTAACAATGTTCTTAATAAATGAATAATTTTGGACTTACATTCATTTTCCTTGTGGCAATCTGGGTTAAAAATTCCTAGTAACCTAGTAATTTTTGCATTTTCCAGCAAATGCTCAACAAATACATTAAGTTGTGTAACTAATTGTGTACTAAAGATTTCTCCCTTCATTATTACCAATACCTTGTTATGCTATCATTTGTTGTTATGAATACTGTGCACTTAACTTTATCTGTATTTGTTTCCTTTTTAGTTCACTAAGAAAATAAATTCTAGGGACATCTGGGTGGCTCAGTTGGTTAAGCATCTGCCTTTGGCTCAGGTCATGATCCCAGGGTCCTGGGATAGAGCCCCGCATTGAGCTCCCTGCTCCATAGGGAGCCTGCTTCTCCATCTGCTTCTGCTTCCTTCTCTCTCTCTCTCTCTCATGAATAAATAAATAAATCTTTAAAAAAGAAAAGAAAAAGGATCTCTGATAAGTTGTTGGTGAAACTGGATTAGAAAGATATAGTGTATTATTTTTAAAAATCAGATTACTCACTGATTACTCAATATCAGTCACTATTGATTGTGCAATAATGAAAGTAAAATTTAAAAGCAAGAGGCTCAAAAAGGAGTTAGCAAATTAGACTATGAATGGAATATGTAAAAGAATTAGGACTAAGAAATTTTAAGACTCACAGCTGTCCCTAGGAATTTAACCAATCACAGTGTTCACAACAATAGAGTATATAAAGGAATGCATGTTCACATTAAGCCAGGGCCTTGCTGAAATTCAAGCAAGAAACCTACATAATCCCCATTGCTTAAAGAAAGAGAGAGATTAGCAATTTATTCATCACCAGTAACAAGATCATTCGCTGTATTGACACGCTAAGGCAATAAATAATCTAAGATGGGTTTGTTGGAATAGTACATTTATCTCTTAGACATGCAGAAATTGGTATTTAATTAGCAAGGAAAGGTGCCAGATAAAATATAGAATGCCCAGTTAGCTTCGAATTTCAGATAAACAAAGGATAATTTTTTTAGTATAAGTATGTCCCAAACATTTCATGGATAGTTAGGATTGGTATCTCAGTTCTGATTTGTTGTCAACTTCTAATGTCATCATTCATTCATTCATTTACTGATTCAACAATCATTGAGAGTCTTACTCAATGATGAGTACCATGCCTAACATTCACCATACAGTGGTGAGCAAAACAGAGATGATCTTTTCTCCATCGTCCCTACAGTTTAGTAGGCTGATACAGACAAGAAAAAGACAATCACCCTAGGGGTGCCTAGCTGGCTAGTTGGAAGACCATGTGACTCTTGATCGTGAGGTTGTGAGTTTGAGCCCCACATTGGGTATAGAGATTACACAAATAAAAATAAACTTTCAGAAAAAGGCAATCACTCTACAATGTGATAAATGCCACGATTCACCATTTGTTCATTAGAGGGGCAGGTAGTGCAGCCTTGGGTCAGGAAAAGACTCTCAGAGGATGTCTAGAGATGTGATATCTAGATAGGCCAAAGGCAAAAATGTTGGGGAGGCAGAGACAGGTTCTTATCAGAGAGTACCTACCACAAAGGCAAGGCTTAGGGGATGAGAGATATAATGGAACGCTCAAGAAACTGAAAACTCCAGTATTTAGTATGCCTGAACCATGGTGGTAGGAAATGTGAAGAGGTATGTCATGGCTAGATCACCACGGGCCTTGTTTAAGCCCAACTGAATATTCCAGGCAGCAAAAAGACACAGTCATATTTACAAATTAGAAAGCTCCCACAGGAGAAGAGAGAATAGGCGGAAAAGGAGGACAGTGTGACTGAGGGCTCGGGAATGGGTGCGGAGAGAAAGGGATGCGTGCAAGAGCTAGTTAGGAGGTCACTCCACAACTTTCTTGTTCTTTGGATAGGTGCAATATCTTTGAGCTTCTTTTCCTTTGCTTTGATGTTGTATATGATCTAACAAGTCCCTGATCCCTCGGCTTTGCAGGGCAGTTTTGCCTCAGCCATTGTTCTCTTACCAACTCGACTGGAAAGAAATAAGGATCCCATAAAGGGATGATAAACCAGTTGTGTGAAATTACTTCTATTAACATGTATAATATGTACATACTTTACCCACAGTGTGGTTTGGATTGACCTGGAGGTATTGGAGAACCAGCCCGGAAATGGACATTTTGCCAGGGCTGTGGACAGAAATGACCAAGGGCCTTGCTTAACTAGCTGCCTAAGAAGGTCACCAATTATATAAACTATCCATAGAGACAGCTTGTATTAGTAGAGGGATATGCCGTAGCTATTTTGTGAGGATGAGCTATGCCCGAACATGTTGAAAGAAATAATGTGAAAAGGAAATAAAAAAAAGTGTAGTCAATAACAGGTAAAGGAATCAAGACTAGCAATAAGCATGGATAAATGGGAAAGAGGAAGACGCAAACAATGTCATCAGCTAAAACAAATAAGCAAAAACAAATAAGCAAATAAGGCAGTAAAGTTACCCTTTATTGAAAGTTGACTATGCACCATGAACTATTTTAGTACAGCGTAGATGTTATTTAATTTAATTTTCACAAATGTACTAAGGAATTGATCTCTGTTCCTATTTTCCAGATGAGGAAAATTGTGGCTCAGCACACTTGAGTCACTCTTCCAAGATCACACAGCATGTGAGTGTTGCAACCAATATTTATACCCCAGGTTTCTCTGCCTTGAAAGGACAATTGTGCTGCTCATAGCCTCTGGCGTGGCCATGAAAGAAAAGATACTTTTCTCAGGGAGGGTCAGCCTGGCATTTCTGAAGCAGCACCCTTCTGTGCTGAAGAGAACAACAAGAACACTTCATAGGCACCATTAAGTTCATGGAATGCTGGGATCTCCCTGATGGGAGGTCCAAAAGCATCCACGCATAGAGCTGACAGGGCTAACAGAGACAGATACTAGAAGTTTCTCGAGATTCAAAATACCCACCCATTACTTCTTAGTTCTACTGATTTGATGAACATGATGATTTAGCAAAAAAAAAAAAAATATATATATATATATATACACACATATATATATATATATATAAATTACTGACAGTTAACTTATGGATATTTAGAGAATAGCAACATTCATTTGCAGCCAGCATTTGGAGCTACATTCACCAAGATCTAGTCATGTTGGACTAGTCACATTTTGCCTTATGTTCTGCTGAGCTAGACGATCAGGGGAATGCCATAGAACTATTCAATCTTGATTTAATCCATGTTCTTACAAAAATGCTTTCTGATACCATTGTGAACCACTGTGAGAATAGTAAGTTGAGTGCTAGCTCAACTGAATAGAGGTATAGAAACTGAAACAATTATATCCCAAGAGGATGACAACTGGGGTGTATTTAGTGATATACTCTAGTGATGACAACTGGGGTGTATTTAGCATCATACTTACACTTGTGTTTTTCAATATATTTTGGATGACTTGGAGAATGTGATCTATCTTCTGAACTTCGGTTTCATAATAAAATGATTGCTGGAAGTCTTCATATGGACATCCAAAGCAATTCAACCTAAAATGCCCAAAACACATCATTATCCTCTCTCTCAGGCTTGCCTCTCTCTAGTCCTCTCCTCAACTCAGTTAATAAACTGTCATGTTAGTGGCAAGTACTTGAACTCACCTTTAACTATCTTAGGCAACAAAGTGAAAGCGTTGTCTCAGGAAATCCAAGGAAAGTTGTACAATCAAATTGTAGGAGGGACAGGGATGCCAGTGGGCCCCATGAACAACTGGAGCCAAGTTTCTCAAATATTATAGAACTCTCCTCTCTGTTTCTTTCTGTGTATGGGCTTCGTTTTCTTTTTCTTCCGACCACTCCTTCTATTTGGTGGAAAATACGGCTGCCAGGTCCATCATGTGTATCTTGAAACATTGTCTTACTTCAGGCTGCTGTAACAAAATACCATAGACTGGGTGCCTTAAATAATAAACAACCTGTGAGAAATATATCATAGTTCTGGAAGCTGCAAAGTCCAAAAGCAAGACAGTGTCTGGTGAGTATCTGCTTCCTGGGTTGTAATTAGCCACCTCTCACTGTATGGGAGGTACATGGCTGACAGAGATCGTTTCTCTCATGTCACTTCTTATAAGGGCCCTAACCCCATTACTGAGAGCTCCATTCTCATGACTTAATTATTTTCCAAAGGCCCACGTCCAAATACTGTCACACTGAGGATTAAGCTTCAACATATAAATTTTGGGGGTCACAAACATTCAGTCCATAGCAAACTTCTGTCACTAAAAAGGCCAGACTGAAACTTGCTTCGATTCCAAGTTCAAAACTCTGGACAAGGACTCTGATTGATTTAGTTTGAATCAGTTGCCCTCCTCTGGATTTATTACCTGCTGCCAGTAGGTTGGGGTTCTATGGTTGTCACAGGGGAGGTGTCCTCCTGGACCAATCAGTTAAGACCATGGGGCCAAAATTATGGAAAAAATATTATTCCCCTTAAAGTGACTTGTTAACAGTTTTCAGAAGAAAAGGTGTAATTTTTTCCTTAGTAAAAAGCCATAGGTATCTACTATCATCATGACAAATCCATCCATTAGAATCATCGAGAGTTATCCTAATCTCCTCTCCCTCTTGAACTCCTCTAGCCAATCAGCCAACGGATCCCCAAATGTACCAAATTTGTCCCCTCCCATTTTTCCCACTAAGTTCTGCTTTCTTACTTTAGATCTTCTTCATTTCTTGCCTGAAAAATGGTGATAATTTTCTGGCGGCACTGTCTTCTGTTTTCACCATACTTCATACAACCATCAAAATGAGCTTCCTAAAACACAAATCTGGTAACACTTTCAAGATTCTCCATTGCCCAATGAATAAAGTTCTAAACTTCACATACAATGTAAGGTCCTTCCTAACTAAACTTGGTGCCACTTCTCTAGTCTCATCACCACTGACTCCAAAGTTATTCATAGTCCAGGATTTGAACTTGCTTCTTCTGGAAGTTCACCCAGATGTCTAACTCAGAAAAACAAGGAACATCCACTTAACTGTGGAGTAAGACAATTCTAAAGAACTTTTTCAGCTATTGATGGGGAACTGATCTCACACAGGACCTCAGGAGGAAGTAAATAAGGAGACGCTCTAGTCCAAACTTTCTTTATTTTTACAGATGAAATACTGAGTCTGAGCAGAATAAAATTACTTTATCTATGTGCTGGTGATCATGAGCCTACATCTTCTGATTCCCATTCCACTGACCCAAATCCAGATGGAAGTGAAAACAAATCTTACAAACAGAAGAGCCAACAAAGGAGGAAGGGAAATATAGCCACGGGGAATAAAGATCCAGAAGAGGAGGAGAAAGTGCTTTCATTTTCTGGAACCATCCCTAATCCCAAAATGTAAAAAGAAACAAGAAAAGCTTATGAAGGCTAGGGAGAAGAAGGACTAGACACTACACACAGGACAAGGAGGCATAAGAAAAGGGTAAAAGGAGCAATGACGAGCTTACAAAATCATTTCCTTAGAATGGGTGGGTTCAGGGCCAGGAATAACGGGCCCAGATGGTTTTAATGATCAAACTCTGCCTCTTGCCTTTCATCTGGCTGTAGCAGGAACTATCACCAGTGAAGAGCCATATCCTGTCAGTGGGCTGCCTCACACGTTCCCACTGGTGCCTCGGAAGTATTTCACTGAAGCTGGGATACTTTCCCATTCCCCAAACCTCACACCAAGAAGCCTGCTTACCCATTCCCGGGACTGCTCCAATATTCAGGAATGTGGTGGAATTTATAAGGTGAATAATTCTCTTAGTCTTGGAAGTCTCTTTTGGTCCTGTCTTTCATTTACTTTAATATATACATGTTGGAATATGATTTCTGGATCATATTCATATTTATCAACCTCCTTGATAAAGCCAAGAGTTGTTGGCATTTGTGAGAAATACAGAAATACCGAACCTGAGGCCAAAAAGGATACTTTGAATCCATTTGACTCTGAAGAATATAGCTAGTAAAATTCATCTAGAAAGAATTCTCCTCTCTTTTCTCCTTGTTCCCTCTCCTCAACAAAAGTTGAACTATTAAGAGATCCCAATGTTGAGGTTACCTCCAAATACTGAGGTATTCATAAAAATTTTACCCCATGATAGCAAAGCAGAAAAGTAACCCTGGGAGTTCTGAAGTGAATCATTGGCCTTCCAGAGACTGACCCAAACTCCTTTTCCAACACTTGAGCTAATATCAGTATCCTGAGACCCCAGACTGTGTTCCTCTTTTTCTTAGTTTGGAAAAAATGACTAATCCCTGTATACTATTCTTGGACTGTTATTTTGGTCAATTTAGGAAGAATGGACGAATACTAATAATATCCAACGTTTATAGCACGTTCACAGTTTACAAAGGCTTTTTCCATTTACTCCTCACGCCAGTTCCCAGATGAAGCGACTTGACCTGGCTCATCTGCGACCAAGTGGTGAAGCGAGAATATAAACACGTGTCTTCTGCATGCAGCCTTCGGTTTTAACTGTGCCCTAGACGGGGTACGTAATGGCCGCCGTAACCAGCAGCCTTCACCTTTCAGTGGTGTGGGCGCAGTAATGGGGATCCTGCTTCATACAGTCACGCAGGGATTCATGTTCAGTCCCGTGCATCATGGTTTTCCGCATGTTCTCCAAAGCCACTGGAGAGTGACAGGGAGGGAGAGAGCACACGCGGGAGATTTCGATGGGCCAGGCCCGGAAATGGAGCACATCACTTCCGCTCCGATTCTTTTGTCCTGAATGTCATTTCAGGAAGGGCGGCCAAGATGTAATTCAGCTATCCGCCCAGGTCCACAAGCCTTGGGAAAGTGGATTTGAGAGCTTTGCCTTTAGAACTTTGGTTTATCAAGCCTCCATGACGTCTGTCCTGTTGAGGAGACCATGTTGAACAGTCTTTGGAAGTGACTTTTCTTTCCTTTCTAGCTTCTTTTCTTCCTTTCAACTCCCCAAATGTCTATCTATTCCTATGCACTTTTGGCTCTTTCCCAGAGGCTGCCTTGAGAGCTATTTAGTTCTCATTTCATTTAACTCTTTACCTGCGTATTTGTCTTTCACTTCATGAACCATAAGCTCGTTAAAGACAAAAACATGTCTACTAGTGCAATACTGTGAGATAAGTTCCCTCCAATCTCCTTCATCAAACTTCGACTTTCATACTGAAACCCTCCGTTCTGCCCTACTATGTACCAGAGGCTATGCCTGGAGCCATAGGGAGAAGCAAAGAGGAATTAGCCATGGGGTCTTAAGAAGCTTATGAAGAAAGCTAAGGTAAATGTGCAACAAGGCATGCAAATACGGTGCTAAGGAAACAGAGGGAAGAGACTGAGTTTGAATCGAAGGGGAGGAAACTGGAAGGACCTCACTGAAGAAATAATAATCATTAAAGAATTAGCAGGCCATTACTGAGTTGTTATTATGTGCCAGGGCCCACATGACAGTGCCCTATGCGTATTATTTCATGTCAATCTCATAACAACCTTATGAGATGGCACTAGTGTCGCTCCCCTTAGCATTAGATTAGAACAGACACTGGAAAATTTGCAGTAAGGGACATTACTGGGACGACTGGTGAAATGTCAACATGGGCTGTAGATCAGAGAGATAATAGCATTGTAGGAATGCTAACTTTCTTGATTTCGATTATCATTTTGTGTTATATAGGAGAATGTTTTTGTTCATAAGAAATTCACCCTGAAGGATTTAGGAATAAAGGGGCATGATATAAATTTACTCTCAAATAGTTCAGAAAATAGTAATAATTGTGTGTGAGAGAGAATGTGTGTGCGCATGCGCACGTGTAGGGGTGGAAGGAGGGGGGTGGGGAAGGGAGAGAGTGATAAAGGAAATGTAGCGAAATGTTAACAGTCGGTGAAGATGGAGGACAGGAGCGTTTGTGTTGTTCTTGAACTATTCTGCCATTTTTGAATTATTTCCAAATGAAAAGGTACAAGAGAAAAGAAAGGAAATTGGCAGAGAGTGATGAAGTGAATTGCCCGGCGCATACAGCTTGTGAATGGTGGCAGTGATCTCCTGCCGAATCCACTGGTTTGCCACCTGGGCACCGTAAAGGACACAGATCCTCTGTGCCTCGTCATTTGCTCTGGCACTTCCCACCTCCTCAGTCACACTGCAGCTGCCCAGGACCGATGAAGTGGGAAAGCTTTCCCACTCGGCTGGCACCTGCTGCTGGTCAGGCGGACACTCTTCTCCCCCTGCTTCTCGATTTGGATGAAACAGCTTGCTGCAGGGCATGGGATGCATAGAAGGGAGAGAATGATGCATCCAGGAGAGCAAGGTAGGTCCTGCCTGCGGGCCAAACTGCCCCCAAGGGGAAGCTTGAGGAAGGCTTTCCCCTCCTCCCTGTCTCCCTGCGTCCCATGGACCTGCGTCCCACTTCTATGTGAGAGAAGCTTGTGTGCTCAGGAACACACCTGCGTGACAGCCTGTGTGCCACGCAGTAAATCATCATATCCTATTCCTCCCCATCTTCCTTTGTTCCACTTCTCTTTCCCTCTCCTTGCTGCCTTGGATCTCTGCCCCCTGAATGCAGCATCAGCACTTTAATCCTGGCCTTGGGCTTTGTTTTCTAGAACACGAAGCCTGCAAAAATGATGAGATGACAGTGCTCCTAATTTGAGCTGGGTCCTAAAGATGGGTCCTAGCCTGACAGGCAGAAAATTGAAATAAAGGCACTACAAGCAGAGGGAGTGGCCTGCAGGAAAGTCCCCAGGGTAGAGGCGAATCCTTTGGTTGGGCAGGTGAGCGCAGGCAATGAAATTAAGATGTAGTAGAAGATGGTGGATGTGGATGCCTGCTGTAGAGTTTAGACATCATTCTCTAGGCACCAGTGTGGGCCATGAGGACTTCTTGAGGTAGGATGGATAAAATAATAATAATAATAACAACAACAACAGTAACAACTAGTGTTTATTAAACACATACTATTTGCTAACTTTTGCACTAAGCATTTTTTTTTTTAAAGATTTTATTTATTTATTAGAGAGAGAGAGTGAGAGACAGCATGAGAGGGGAGAAGGTCAGAGGGAGAAGCAGACTCCCCGCGGAGCTGGGAGCCCAATGCGGGACTCGATCCCGGGACTCCAGGATCATGACCCGAGCCGAAGGCAGTCGCCCAACCAACTGAGCCACCCAGGCGCCCCTGCACTAAGCATTTTTCATAATATATTTTATGTACTACTGGCCATAATCCCCATGAAATGGGTACTGATTATTACTCTCTAAGATTTAGAAAGGTTAATGAACTTGCTCAAGTTCACACAGATTGTGAACTCTAAATTCCATTTGCCACCAGACCTGGGATTAGAGACTTAACTTCAGGGGAAGCATGGGGGACTGGTTGGTGGTAGAGACCTTAGAAGTACAGTTGCTCTGAGTTGAGGATTTGGCCAGACTTTCCAAAAAAAAAAAAAAAAAAAAGAAGCTGGGAGGGGGCGTGAAACACACCTTTTCTTCTCCACATGCATTTTTTCCCCCAATGTATTCATTCAAGATAATAGTTACAGCACAACAGGAGCTGATCTTAAACCTGGGGATCAGAGAGTGAATGAAGCAGACTCTTCCTGTCCTCGTGGAACTTGCCAATTAGTGACGGAAATAGAAACGAATCAGAGAGTCAGGTATCAGTCATTGCAGGCTGCCATGTGCTCTGGAGGAAAAGCCCAGGGTGTGAAGAGGGCATATTCCCGGGATGGTCTAGCTTGGCTGACACCTCAGAAAGGAATCCCAGGACTGAGAGGCTGGGTGGCTAATGAAAAGTAACCAGCCAATGGAATCATAGCATGTTTTCCTATCTTCTGAAACTCAGCAAGTCTGTAACTAAACTCCTGATTGCTTCCTACCCCTCAATCTGACTCCGGCGGTTCTCTGTTAATGAAAAACCCATCTTCTGAGTTGCCTGAGGCCAGGCCATTGTAGGCACCTTCGAGTCTTGTTTCTCAGTATTCAGACGGAGTTCACGGGCAGATGCCGCTGCCTTCACTGATGAAATGCACGTGCGGTCCCATCCCTTCCCACCATCACCACCATCACCCCTCTTACCACCCTGGGCCAGTCCCTGCTCGTCTCCCAGCAGGACCGTTGTGATAGCCTCCTTCACAGGCCTCCTTGCTTCTACTCTTGTTCCCTATAGTCCGTTCTCAACAGTGATCTTGTTAAAATGTCAATCACACCGAGTCACCTGCCTAGGACCCTCCGCCAACTCCCCATGTCTGAGAAAAATCCAAAGCCTCACAGTGACCCACAGGGCTCATTGTGACCCCAGGCCCTTCCCCAGTGGCTCTGCTTACCTCTGGGGCCTCTCCTGCAAGCACTCTCTGCTGCTTTTACCCTACTCCAGCCATGGAAAAATGCTTGCTCTTTCTTAACCCCCAGAGTCAGGCTTTCGTACTTCTTAGTCCATCGGCCTGGGAATCCTTGCTCCACCGCCACCCCGCTAGCACTTCCCATCCCCCTTCCTGTTCCGCAGGAATCCTCACCATCTTACAGACTGTCTTCTAGTCCGTTCTCGTGTTTATGGTCTGCAGCCCATCATCTCCAGAATGTAAGCACTACTCTTGTGCCTACTCATTGCCGTGATGCTTGCATTGAAAATGGTGTCTGCCACATGGTGGAGGCTCAGTAGGTAGTTGTTAAAAAAATTCATAAGAACTTCTGAGGGCTTGTTCTGCCAGGCACTTTAAAGAGAGGAGGCCCTGAAAGCCTAGGACCCCATGGATTTCCTCGGATATCAGCAAAGTACCTGGATCTTGGGGTAGGCACTGTGACGCATACCTCAGATCACACTTCAGGAATGAAGTTCTTATGCTCCCAGCACAGCCCCTTCTGGGGATTGCCTCGGCCAAAGAGAGCTGCCCCTCCCAACATGGCATCTCTCTCCCGGAGCCCTGCAAACCCAATGGCTCACCGATGTCTGCTGTAAAGGCCCTGCCCTCTTGCCCCAATCCAGAGCTCTGAAGGACGCTCCCATCTTGAGAACTCCCTGTGAGGTTGGCCAAAGGCCCTCGCCGGCCCCGCATGATGGCTCTCCCTCGCCGTCTGCCTGATTGTGCTTCATTTCCTTCCCATCCCATCCCCAGATGGGGATCCCAGGAGCCCTCCCCTGTGAGCTTCCTGTCAGCCTCCTACACACTAACTCCGTCTCAGTGTGTGCTTCCCAGGAGACCCAGCCTGTAACACTCCCCACCTCCCCAAATCAAGATGCATCTCTGATTCGCATATCGATTTTCACAAAGAGTGACCCTTCATCATTACAGGCTAAAACAGGCTATCTCGTAGAAAAACACTATTGGCTTCATAAAAGCCAAGAGGTCATTCACCTCTGAACTCACAAAATCAATGGCATGCCATTAAGGAGAAACTATGAGGAACTTCCAAGAAGTTCTAAAGAAAGGGGATGTTGTCATTGGGGACTCTGGGAATTTAGTGACATGCTCAGGTAACATAGATGCTTTTAACTGGGACCTCCTGGAGATAGTTCATGCCCCTTTTCGAGGCGGATGGGAGGGCTGTGGTCTTCTCTGTACCTTGACTTCCAACAATAATGAGGGTTAATGGAGTCTAACTTTCAGGAAGACTGGGGTAGGGAGGGGTAATGTGGGGCACTCACAGGTTTCTAGGCATACTTGTGCATGTTGTTTTAACATATCAGAAGAAGGTGTTTAAGGTTTACTCATCTGATACAGGTGAACAAAATATGTAACGACCATAAAGTAAAATACATGCTTTCTTCATGTCTTTGCAACTGGGGGACGCAGAAATCCCCTACTGAAGGCATGCCTGGTGATCCTTATTCCAGTCCCTCCTACCTACTGTTGCTCCCTGCAAAACAAATCTGAGCAAGTATTAAACCATTTTAGATGCTTCTTCTGGATACTTTTTGCTGATTACATAATGACCAAGCTCCTTACCATAAAATTGAATGTCATTCAAAATCTCAAACCACAACCAAACATTCTGGGTTCCATTCTAATTCTTGGGACATTTTCCCTCCTCCCTGCCCCCATCTTTCAGAATCACTTCCTGTCCCTTAAAGAAGCTGGGCTCTTTGTCCCGGCTCTTTGTTTTTGCATTTGCTAATTCCCCTTTCCCCTTTACTCAATTCTGCCCCAGCTTCAATAACACCTGTCTACCAACCTCTGACTGTCCCCAACTCCAGCCATAATTCATTGCTTCTACCTTTGTTCTCTTGGCAGTACCTTGTCCGATCACTGTTCTGGCTTTCTTGCTTTCTTTCTTTCTTTCTCTTTCTTTCTTTCTTTCTTTCTTTTTAAATCACAATATAAATACATAAGCTTGTGTTCATATTGTAAGGTATAAAAATAAATAGAATAACAAGTATGACTCTCCACTCATGTTTTGATTCAGAAGTTGGTTGGTGGGGGTAGGAGAGGTACACAGGTGTTCATTACATTATTCTGTATACCTTTTCATATCTGAATATTTCATTAAAAGGAGACAGTCTTTTCTTTTCGTTGTCACTCATCGTTGGCCAGAAGTACTGTTAACAGTTTATTGTGCACTGGTTTTTCTAGACCTATGGCTGTGTTTTCAAATATAATAAATAGTCACATATACCCATCCAATTATTTTTTATTCAAATGGAATCATACTATTCCTATTGTTGTATAATTTTTTAGTTAATCGACTTATTAACTAAAGAGCAGGTTCAGGCTTAAAGGAGATTGAGCAGAGTACAGAGAGTTCCCCTTTACTCCGCTTCCCTATCAGTATCACCATGTTATCATCTTGTGTGGTTCATGTGTTAGAATTGATGAGCTAATATTGATACATTATTAACTAAAGTCCACAGTGTCTGTTAGGGTTCACCCTTTCTGTTGGGTTCTCTGGGTTTGCCAGATACATCATGGCACCAATCCACCTTGACAGTATCATACAGAATAGTTCCCGCTTCCTAAGAACCCGCTGTGCTCCACCTATTCATCCCTACCCTCTCCACCCCCACCCACCTCAGCCACTGGCAGCCACTGATCTCACTGTATTTGCCCTTTACCTTTTCTGGAATGTCAAAGAGTTGCAATCACACAGCACGAATTCTTTCCAGACTGCCTTCTTTCACTTAGCAATACACATTTTCGGCTTTTAGGTGTCTTTTCATGGCTCCAATTTACTTTTTTCATTGACATTGATTTTTTTCCCCCACATCCTTATGCATACGTGTACCTTTTTCTCTTTAATAGCTATGTAAGTATCTCATAGTATGATCATAAAAACTTCTGCATCTTTTTCCTCCCCAAGGGACACATGGGTTTTTCAAGTTTTCTAAGTGTATATTTACATATCTTTGACTCCCTGTAAACTTTGTACTCCTTAACCAATAAAACATGGTGTTCAATAAACACCATTGCTTCTGTCCACAAAGAAGAACTGTACACAAAGAAAGGGTGGTGATAACTCAAGGCAAGAAGAGGGAAGGGTGCATAGGGTCCCATAGGTGGTAACAGAGGAGCTTAAGGGAGAAGAGGGAGTGGCAGGCGGTGAGAAAGCTGGTCCACAAAGACTCAACAGAGGAAGCCGGATTGGAATTGAGCCTTAAAAGAGTAGATAGGGGTGAGGAGGACTGGGGGATTTTCATCCTTTTCATTTCTAAAATCAAGAAGCAACCAAAAAAATAAAATAAAATAAAAAAATAAAAATAAAAATAAAATTAAAAAAAGAAAAAAGAAAAAAAAGAAAAAAAAAAAAAGAAACAACCTCAATGGGGCACCTGGCTGGCTCAGATGGGAGAGCATGCAACCCTTGATCTTGGGGTCATGAGTTCGAGCCCCATGTTCAGTATAGCGATTACTAAGAAGCGTAAATGAATAAATAAACTTTAAAAAAAAAAAAAAAGGAGAAGAAGCAAGCTGTTTACTGGTGCTGGCATTACGGCCCAGCAGCCTGAGGGCCTGGAAATATGCCCGGCCTGACTGCTGCTGGCTTCTCCAGCTGCCTGGCCTCAGCCTGGGAGAGCATGTGAGGGAAAGACAGAATCACTGGTAAGTACTTTTTCCTAAGAACATGGATATGCATGGTGTGTCTCCCAGGCAGGCCCTAGCCAAAAAAGGCAAGGAGGACTGGCCTCCAGGAGTTCTCGTTCCAAAAATATTCTTTGCTTGTGGAAACCAAGTCAGTGCGGAAGGACTCCCAGGCTGATTGCTTCACTGCTCCTGGGCTGCATCCCATAACATCTCTGATCCTCTGATACAGAATGCGTCACGGAGCAGTCCATCTTCCCCTTCTTCACCGACGGTTCGCGTACTCAGGGGCCACACCTCAGCTACCTCAATGTCTCCTGTGGCACCCACAGCCCAGAGTAACCCCTGCTTCTGGATGCTCACTGACTATACTGTTAGGAGCTACCATTCCTAATATGGATTCCCTCAGAAGCACACCCTGAAATGAGATTCCAGTGAAAGTTGTTTACTGGGGGACAAAGTGACCCAGGGGCAACTGTAGGGGAGAAGGAAGTGAGATTGGGAAGGGAAGGCAACCAATACATGGTGTGTCATTAAACAAGTCATTTCTGTGGACAACTGGAGCCTAACCTCCCAGGGAAACTCTGGGAAAAGGTGCAAAACATGTCCTAGGAATTATCCTACGAGATGGCAAGATGGCTGAGATATTTATATGCCAACTCCTAAGAGTCGCCGGTTGAGGGCTACTCCTAGGGGTATAATAATTTGCAGCCCTTCAAGCCTGCCATACACAGGATGGCAGAGTGACCTTGTACAGTTCCAGAAAAGTCCCTCAGGCTCTGAGGGGCAGATGCTGGAAGGTGGAAGTCAGCCAGACCATGATGACCTGGCAAAGTCTGAGGGCCATGAGTGAGGGGAGCATTTGCTATACCACCTTTTAGGGAAAATATTCAAAAAGACCTTAATCTCCTCTATAAATTTGTGAGAAGTGGTTGTCCCCACTCCTGCCCCCATACCTCACGTGACAGGAAACTTAGCACATCCCAGGGCAAGCGACTTCAGTGTCAGTAACCCCAAGTGTTAAAAGTGCTTCTCCATTTGTTGTAAATCTCTGTCTCTAAATGCCCCATGGGCTGCTAGTGGAGCCCTCAGTAGCTACTCAGGACATCGCAAGCACGTTCCATATGTCAGCACTTCAAATATCTGAGAATAGTCACCACAGTCCCTCTGCTTATCCATGGTTCCCTCTCTTTTAAACTTCTCCAATCCCTTCAGCATAGTCCTCACCACGTAATTTTGAACTCTTAGCCATCCCTCACACACCCGCCTAAGCAAAACTTGAAAAAAAGAAAGAAAAAAAGAAAAGAAATGATCTACTGAAGATCATATACAAAGTTACTCTCACATGTGGCACCCATTCAACCCACGTGTTAAAGATCTATGGGCTTATGATCCAAGTCAGGCCCATGTGTCAGGTAGCTGAAAAGGAAGGAGCTCCTCTTTCCATTGAGATGGACAGTTGGAAAGGTGGTATGAGCACGAATCCACTAGAAGCCGCTGTGGAAAGCCTAATAATGGAAGCATTCAAGAGGACAACTGAGATGAGGAGAGAGGATGAGGCCAGATGACATCACTTGAGTCCCTAGATCCAGCAGAACCTGAAGCCTATAACCTTTAGACTTTTTAGTTGTGGGATCAATAAATCAATCTCAATCTCTCCACCCCAACCTCCATCTTTCCCCCCTCCCTCCTTTCTAAGCAAGTGTGAGTTGAGATTTATTATTTACAGTGGAACAACCCGAAGAATTCTGGCAAATTTGGACTCTTCTCCCACGATACTGTACAGACTACATTTTAGTATAGACACACACGCATACACGGACAGACACACAATCATTTATTTTTGTAGAGCACTTTGTAAAGCACCTTCAGACCCATTTGTTCTGACAAACCGCTGAGAGAAGACAGATAGGGTGGCTCAGTTGTTAAGCACCTGCCTTCGGCTCAGGTCATGATCCCAGGGTCCTGGAATTGAGCCCCACATCTGGCTCCCTGCTTGGAGGGAAGGCTGCTTCTCCCACTTCAACTCCCCCTGCTTGTGTTCCCTCTCTAACTGTGTGTCTCTGTCAAATAAATAAATAAACTCCCTTAAAAAAATTAAAAAAAAATAAATTGATGTAGTAATTTTTACAAATAAGGAAACTGACAGAGGCTAAGTGACTTGTCTAAGATCCACACAGCTAGCCAGTGGGCGACAGACCAGGTAGAAGAACCCAGATCTGCTGCATCGTAGGCCAATGTTCTTTCCACTGTATCTTTCTGAAGTCTGGATTCTTAACCTGTCTTAGAGGTCATCAAGCTGCGGGATCATCCTAAGAAGTTCCCCTCTGTTGCTTCGATTTCCCATCTCTATTGTGGGGGGCTGGCAACTGTGATTTCTAAGGGTCCTCCCCAAACTTGCGTTGTGGTGGTCTATGATTTTGCTTCCCAACTCTGCCTGGGACGGGCTGGGTTGGCTTTAAATCAAAGACCCTGATGACAGAACATCCCATCATCAGTCAGAGACTCAGCACACACACACTCACGCACACACCTGTCTGATGACATTAAAGTTCCAGATGGTTCTGTTCTGAGAAGAAGCAAACATCAGTAATTACCCACGGGTAACAAAATAATTGTGTAGATGCCCTGTATCCCATCTGCTCTATTCCTGTTCAGGAAAAAAAAAAAAAAAAAGTGCCATGTGCTATAATCTTTTTGCTTTTCAGTGCTCAAACAAAATGAGATTAAGGAAACCTTGTGTTGCCACGTTCCCCCTGATGATGAGGGCGCATGTTCTGCACTGGCCCCGAGTCACTCCTAGGGGGTAAGGACTGGGGATGCTGACAAACCTGTCCTCCCCCCTCAGTGTGGACGCAAGGTTCAGACACAGCTCCTAAGCCGTCTGTGTGCTCTCCCAGCTGGGGCCTGTGGCTTCTTAGGACCACAGACAGGAAGTAGTGTTATCACACCCTGATATATATATTTTAAGATTTTATTTATTTATTTGACAGAGAGAGAGAGAGATCACAAGTAGGCAGAGAGGCAGGCAGAGAGAGAAGGGGAAGCAGGCTCCCTGCTGAGCAGAAAGCCCGATGCGGGGCTCGATCCCAGGACCCTGAGATCATGACCCGAGCCGAAGGCAGAGGCTTTAACCCACTGAGCCACCCAGGCGCCCCTACACCCTGATATATTAAAGAGAATTTAAAATCCACTCAGAGTTCCTGCTCGTTGTGGGTATCTCTACGGCCTTCATTTGTTTTGCAGATTCTCCTAACCATTCCTGGGCTTTTCCTCTTCCTGGATACTGTTTTAAAAGATTTCTAAAAGGTATAGGGGCCCAAAGGCTGTTCGCCTTTCTGTATTTTGCTGAACCCCAACCAATCCTTCTCGATGCCTTGCAACCTCGTGGCTCGTGAGAGAGTCAGGATCACTGTGCCCCACAGAGTGCTTTTGAGATTCCCATCTGCATGGGGAGGAGGGCAGGTTCCCCTCAATCTTTGTTCTAGGAGCTTCGTGTGAAAGGGAGACGTTTTGTCCCGACAAGTCAGCTCATGTTCTGTACTCTGTCTGTTCTTTGGAAAATTAATATTACACAGTCATGTGATCATGCTTTAGTGGCCCAGATGTTATTTCAGAATTCAGAATTAGCTTTAGCCAGGAAGACTTTGAACCTTTGCCGGGGTGGGAGGGTGGAGTGAGTGCAGAGGAGTGTAGGGCTTATTTCCAAAGTCAGAGCCCAGCAAAACAACAGCAGACTCGATTCATTACTGCATTTATAATAAAGTGTGACACAGTCCTCTGCGTGAAGGAAGGGAGGCACCTGGTGTCATTCATACTTTCTCAGGAGTCAGAGGTTTCCGGATTGACCAATTATTGATGTCTGAGCTGCTTCAGAGAGTCTTAGTGACAGACCTATATTCTGAGTGATATGCACATTTAAAAATTTTTTATTTTGTAATATGCACATTTTAATGCATCTAAAACAAAGAGTGATAAACCTCTAAGGTAGATTCCCTGTGCAAGCTGACAGAAGCCCAGCTCTGTATCTTAAGCTTTGGATCCTCCGGTTCGATGCAGGGCAATCCGTTGGCATGAGCATCAGATGCTTCATTCCCGGACCATTGGGGCAGTAAAGACCAGGAGTATTCGTGGAATAGGCAACCCCTCGCAGCAGTGCCTCCCGTTCAAGTCTATATAACCCCAGTACCAGCTTGCTGTTCCCCGATCAGGCATAGAGTCAGATTTGCTAAAGTCTCCTGAAATAACTCCCTGCTCTAATCCAACCTTGCCAGCCCTTTTAAGGGGCAGCTCGAGCCCCATTATCACTTCTCCCATGAGGACATTCTCAATTACCTCTCTGTGGCCACAGTTCTAAGCCATCCTACTTCCTCCTTTGCAGCCAGAATCGAATTCAAGCTCCCCATACCCTGGCCTTATCCTTGGTCTACAATTTGAAGTTGCTTCTTTCTCTTTCTTCTTCTTAACTCGCTTCTCTGGGACTCTGGTTCTTGTGTCTTATCCCCGGTATCTAGCTTCAACCTCTCCCTTGGATCTGATACCCATTTGACTTCTCTGGAAATGACCAGAGTTCCTTTCCTTGGCTCTAGTATTGGTACTTGCCTTTTGGATTTTGTCTGCTCATGGAAGATCTGGGTATGCCCTGACTCATTTCAGTTCCTGGAATCTACCCCAGGACTAAGCTCTATGGTCAGCTAGTTTCTGGTTCTGACCAGGACAACCTGGACAAGCATAGCAAGCAATGTTCTTTCTCCCCATGACCAAATGCCTTCCCCAGGTGGGCAGTAACTCTCCTGAGGTAGAGCACAGGTCATGGAACAGGCAAGGCCTATACTCAGAGGCTTTGGAGTTAGATGTACCTGAGTTTTAATTCCAGCTTCTGTTCACTTCATTTACTTACTGTACGAACTGGGGCAAGTCATAAGCCTCTTTGAGTCTCAGTTTCTTCATTTCTACTTCAGCGGAAATAGTAACAATGGTACTGACTTTACAGAATTGATGTGAGGATTAAATGAGGGCTGGGGTGGAACTTTGAAACACTAACCAAATCTTTTTGGCCTAGTACAAACTTTTATATATGGTCCCAGAGTGGTGTGTGTGTGTGTGTGTGTGTGTGTGTGTGTGTGTGTGTGTGATGAAGAACCTTCAGAGCCTTGAGGATCAGTGTACCAGCACATTACCAGGCAGACACTCAATAAATGAAAGCTTAAAAAAGAAAACCAATAGAGCATTGAGAATCAACAGATGAACGACCAATCCTTCCAAGTCATAAAAATAGGTGGTAAGCAAGGGCCATTGCTTATGGTTACTTTATAGATTTTCCATGGTTTAAACCTGCTGGGTACAAGACTCAGATTTCCAGGGTGGAAGTTGATCCATTATATTTGACTGGAAGGGCCTAGTTTCCAGATAGATCTAAGGACATATTGATGAGGCCCAAATTTTCTAGATGCTATTTGTTTCTGAACCCTGGGACATGCCATCTTTAGTGTAATTATCCTTCAACATCCAGATTTTTCCTGAGGTTTAAGCAGAGGCTCCTGACTGAGAGACTCGAACTACTTAAGGTGCGTGTGCTGCACTAGTGGTGGTCAGCAAACTAAGGCCTATGGGCCAAATCCAGCCCACTGATAGTGTTTGTAAATAAAATTTCATTAGAACACAGCCATGCCATTCATTTATACGCTATGGCCGCTTTCTTGACACGATGGCAGAGCCAAGTAGTTGTGACGCGCACCAGTGGCCTGCAAAGCCTGAAACACTATCTGGCCCTTAGAAAATATTTGCTGACCGTTGCTCTATATCATACGTGTTAAGAGCTCAAAATGTCAACATATAAGGATATGTTCCCTTGTTTCACCACTGTAAGTTTTATCTCTGTTATTAGAAGTACAATCTTGAAGGCAAAGACCACTCATCCATGTCTTTTGTATCTCCTATAGAGCTTCTTAACATGCTAATCAAGGCCTCCCAGTCAAGCAACAATTGTGCCTGCGGCCTTAGGCCCCTTCGGTTTCCTACACTTTCCTACCTTTCTAGCCTAGGCAAGTTGATCAGTCTTCTTATCTTTCCTTGAGTCTTTCTCTCTACCCAGCTGATTTCTCCAGGACTATCTCAAGCTCCTTATCTCTCACTACGTCTGTCTTTCCCAACACTCCAGTCAGAAGACATCTCTCCTTTGTTTGAACTCTGTCACTGGGCTTTGCCTGTTTCCTGAAGGACAAGAGACTACTTCATTCTTTAGATATTGAGTCTCCCCAAACAAGTAGTTAGAGCCTGGAGGGCAGGCACTGGGTCTTGAGGTGTTGTCTATTATCTCCTCCCTTCCTTACTTTACAAACCATCAATTGCCTTCTTAGTAGAGGCTGTTGTGGAGGGGGGTAGGTCCTGGCTGACCATCATACAAATTTAGACTTATCTTCTTATGTAAAATAGTACCTATAAGAATCAGTTTGCATATTGTTGTTTTGCATCAGGGGGAGGGCCATTCCAAGAGGAAATTTAGTGCATGAAGGTGAAGAGGGTGGCATGATGTTTGCAACCAAAGCTGGGCCCAGGGATTCATTCATTTGCACTCTGGGGAGAGAAGAAGCTATTGCAAAAGCAGAAGGAACAGAATCTTGAGAGGTTTTGTAGCTCACAGGACATTAACCCTACTGCCTTGGGGCCAGGTGATGGTGTGGCATAGAGTTTGGGGTCTTTCTCCTCATTTCTATAATAAACAGAAGGACTACAAAAAATATAGCTTTTCTTCTTTTCTTCCTTTCTCTCTCCCTTCCTTTCTTTTTCCCTCCC
>CM052898.1:65230767-65254909 GCA_028534135.1 Potos flavus | reverse complement strand
AGGAGGGGGCGTGGCACATCTTGCAGGGCCACGGGGGAAGCGCTAGGGTCAGTTATGAGGCAGAGGAGAGGGGTGCGGGATGGAGGGAAAGAGCCGTTATTGTGGTTTCCATGGAAAGGAATTATGAGGCAGGGCCAGCCAATTTAAGACTGCCTAGTTTGAATAATTTCAGCTAGTTCTGGGACACAGGGGCTGTCTCTAATTGTCTGGTACCTAGCCCTGGGGTGACTGGGGTACGGGATAGTGACCCTGAGTGTGAAAGCCCAGGAAAAAAGGTGGTGGGATATGGGCTCTGAATTGGTTGATTTGCATATGTATGCTTATAAGTTTGCATAAGGCAGTGAGTCCTTTACTATCTTTAGGAATGAGCTAGCCCTGGGAGGGGCAGTCCTTCCACGGTCAGCAGGGCCACGATGGCCCAAGCATCAGAAATACAAGATTAACGTAAGTCTCAACAATCACGATTATGGTTAAAGACTGTGTTAGTTCGCTATAACAAAATGCCATGGACTGGGTGGCTTAAACAACAGAAATGTATTTTCTCCCAGTTCCGAGAGCTGGAAATCCAAGATCAAGGTGCTGACGGGGTTGATTTCATTCTGACGACTCCCCCTCGACTTGCAGATGGCCGTCTTCTCACCGTGTCCTCTCACTGTCTTTCCTCTCTACGTGCATCCCTGGTGTCTCCTTATGTGTCCTATTTTCCTCTTATAAGAACATCAGTCAGATTGGATTAGGGCTGATCCTACGGACCTCATTTTAAATCGATCACCTCTTTAAATACCCTGTCTCCAAATACAGTCACATTCTGAGGCTCTGGGGCTTAGAGCTTCGACATATAAACTGTGGAGGCTTCAACAATTCTGCCCATAGCAGGCACATTGCTCAAGTAGCCTGTGGGATTGCTGGAGCTGAGGAACATACAGAGAGGTGTCAGTGAGGGGACCTCTGAGGACCATGTGAGAATAAGGGCATGGACTTAGCAGAGGGTGGGGAGACACAGGTGAGGGCTATGAGCCAGGGAAATTTGGGGAGTATGTAACTATTATTTAGACCTATGAGCTTTGGGAGTCTTAACAAATTTGGAGTATAGGGACAGCTGCTCCTGGGAAAGATTATCAATATATCCATATTGAAACAAAATTCCATCCATATCAAAAGCCAATGTCCACAACCCCAGGAGATCCTCTTTAAAGAGCACAGCAATCACATTTACCTATAAGAACAGTTACCCTAACAAGACAGAGTCTGGGTCCTCCCTTTGACAACAAAATTTCACTCGAATCTGGCAGAGAAAAATAGCGTCAACAGACTTGAGAGTGTCTGAAAAAAAGTACCCAATGTCCAGTTTTTAAAAGTTTAATGGAGAACAAATTGGTCATTTATTTCCTTCTTCTGTTCCCTTCTCGGGGAGTCTGGTACAAGCTACCTTCCTCCCTTCTCCAGCTCTAGGGTACACACACACACAGCTTTTCTCCTCACACCCTCAACATCCGCTCTTCTAGCCAGTCAGATTTCTTCTCTCGCTACCTACCATGCAGGTAGGGCTCTGCCGAAATCTTTTTATTCCCTCTGCCCGCTATTCGAGAAGCTGGCAAAAGCAAGGGTACTTGCCTCTGTACTCTTCTGTATGTGCCCTCCTTTCCACAGGAAGAAGAAAAGCTTTATTACTAGTAGACTTTCCTCACTTCAAAAAAAAAAAAAAAAGAAGAAGAAGAAGAAGAAGAGCATAGACCAGGCCAAGAACTCTGACCCCAGCTCTTCAGGAGGCAGGGGTCTGGATTTGTCAATTACCGTGTGTTTTCAGTAGTATCAAAATTAACCAACCTGTAGGCCTGGTGGAGACAGATTTAGACACCAGGTTCTGCAAGGCTTTCTATCAGTCAAAGTTGCTGGTTGCAGTCAAGCAAAAAGAGAGGATTTCAACTGAAGGGAATCAGGAGGTGGTTCACAGGGTTGACCAGAAGCAAGGCTAAGGTGGCAGGATGGGGAAACAAACCTTGGAGAACAGGCAGGAACTGAGGGGCTTCAGAAATTGTCATGAGAACGATTTTGGCTGGGGTCCCCCTTCTCTGGCTGAACGCCAACCCACAGCTGGACATAAGTACAAAAATGGACACCACTAGGTATTGTTGAAACTGTGAGTAAACACCAGCAGTGTTTTTTTTGCTTTTGCATTACACTCCGCAGACTCAAAGGGCCAAGAGGGGACACCTGATCGGCTGGTAAAATCTAGGCCCCTCGCATGAATTCGTACCGCTGATGGCAAGAGAAACGGAGGATATCGTGCCCTCCCCCACCTTTTAGTTATAGGAAAATCAGAGGAACTGTGTCCCTTGGTAATAGGCATATTGGTGGATTCCTCCAAAATAAGAAGGGAGATTGAATGTTGGAAATAAAAAAAAAAATCCATAAATGTGCATTGCGGCTGTGATTACAGCCATGAACACTAGAAAGCTATGTCAATAAAACAACACTGAATCTAAAATTGTGTCTGTATACCAACCCCCTGGTTGGTGAGGCAGAAATTGCTACACATCCATTGAAAATCTGTGCTCTTCTTTTCATAGTATAGAATTCTCAAAGGGAAGTGACTTCCGATCAGGGTCTATATTTCCAAACATTCTTTGCAATGAGGTACAATCAAGTGACCTGGTTAGAGTGAATAGAATGTGTAAGTGATAGATGCCACTTCTAGGCTCAGGTTATAAAAATTCTCCCTTAGTGATTTTCATGCTCTTTCCTGCTCTCCTGTGCAGGAGGAAGATGGCATCCATCAGAAGCTTTTGTGTTAAAGATGACAGAGCCTTTGACAACTTGACCCCTAAATGCCTTCAGGGTGGGAGATCTCCTTGCTAACTTGTTCATAACCCGTACCATAAACAGCAAACATTTTTTGTCTGGGTTTAGGTCATTATACATTGTTAGGTACTAGTACACTTAACTCGTTTCTTTGCTTATTCTAAGTGAGACAAAGAATGAGTACAGTCTTTAGAATGAGACAGATCTGAGTTCAACTCTATTCTCCTCTACTAATTTCCTAGGAGCCCTTTCTTAGTCCCTGTTTTATAAAACGAGATTAGTAGTATCTATCACAAAGGGTATATGCAAGGATTAAACAGAATGATGAATGCAAAATAGCCATCATGATGATTGGCACACAGTAGGTACTTAGCAAGTGGTAGACCGTGAGCAGAGTATGGTGTGTATGGTGGGAAGAGGTGTATAAATGGGAAATTAGGAGACTAGTCTCATTCCAGGACTGCTCCCCCCTGTGTAACCTTGGGGAAATCCCTTCACCTCTTTGAACTTTTCTTTGCTTATCCATAAAGCAATGGCGTTGGATGACTCCTGGGGTTTTCACACTGTGAAAACTCTTGTTCCACAAAATTCTGTAGGGACCCCTCTGGATGGAGCTGAATAGAGCCAAGCAGACTCTGGTCCCTGCCTCCCTTCCAAACAGAGAAGCTCTGATTCGGTTGTTTGACATATTGGATTTCCAGAAGAGAGTTTCTTTGAAGAAAATTATCACTGCTCTTGTGAAGAAATTAAATATCAGTGTACTCCAAGGTCTTCAAAATCCTTCCCTACTCCCATACTCTAGGATCCTGGGAGGGTCTGAATGGTGATGGCTTAGCCCACTGCATTGTCTTGGGAAAGGATTTGTCCTTCTTACCTGACCTGACCAGTTTGCCAGAAGCCAAGGGCAACTTTTGATTTCTAAGACTGCCCAGGCATAAAAGTACTCAGGGGGGCAGAATTATGACTATGAATATGAACTAAAAATGCAATCAACAGGTACAGTCCCTGGCGCTGGGACATAAGGGAAGGGCAGGTGCACACTGGTCCCGGTTGGAAAATGCTGAAGTCAAGTGCAAGAGTAGGCATTCCCTTTCTGACCAGTAAACTGAGGATAAGAAAGCAGGCAGGCTTAAGGCTCACAGAGCTCCAAAAAGGAGAAAGTAGCTGGCTCCTGGTCAGGACCTTCAGCATGCTAATACACCTTTCTTTTCCAATACACCGTAAGAAGTGTGGCCAATAACACACACATGCCACAGAAAGGGAGGCCGGCCAAAGGCTACATTATTTTGCTAGTATTATGACCTTTCGGTCACTCGGTCCACAAATATTTATTATATTCAATGTGTGCTGGATGCTGTTTTAGCTGCTGGGGGTAGAGACAGATCCCTAGATTCTATGTTCTAGCCTAGGGAGACAACATAAGTTAATAATCAAATAATTATATATGTTGGGGGGTGATAACTGTCAAATAAAGGGGACAGAAAGTAAAGAGGGGGTGTTACTTTAGAGTGGTTCTTAAAAAAAAAGATCTTATTTATTCATTTGAGAGAGAGAGTGCGCTCACAAGCAGAGGGGAGAGGCAGAGGGAGAAGCAGACTCCCCACTGAGCAGGGAGCCCAAAGGGGGGTGCCATCCCAGGACCTGGAGATCATGACCTAAGTGGAAGGCTGATGTTTAACTGACTGAGCCACCCAGGCGCCCCTAGAGAGGTTCTTTTGAGGAAGTTGACATTGGGGCAGAAACATGAAGTGAGTAGGCTCTCTGGGGATGAGTCGTGCGGGCAGGGGGACGAGTAGCCATGAAGGCGCTTAAGGCAGGGCGGTGGGGGAGCAGAGCGCTGCCGGGGAGCGAACACTCAGTGGCAGCAGAGGTGGGAAGCAGCAGGGGGTTACATCACTTGGAGCCACGTGGTCATCAGTTAAGGATCTGGAATTTATTCTGAAGCCATTGAAAGTTTGTGAGCAGAGGAGTGACTTAATTCCTAAAAGGGTGACCCCGGGTGATGTGTCACTATCTAAGGCAAAGGTGGAATGAAAGTGAGCAGTTGGGAGTTATGTAATAATTTAGGCAGGGGATGGTGCTGATGAAAATATGGCGACAGCAAAGGAGATGCTAAGCGGTGGGATCCCGGATCCTTCTGGATCCATGCAGAAGGCAGAACAACTAGTCAACCCACCAACCAGGACGTTGCCACTGCCTTTGTTCTTACCATGCATTCTTCTGTGATTCTGAGAATTTCCTTCTCCTCTTCTTCTACCCAAGAGAGACTATTTCTTCTTGAGCAAAGAGAGGGGAAAGGAAAGCAAAGCAAAGAGGCAGAAAACAGGATTAGACATGAGCAAGAAAACAAAAAGTAGATATAAAGACAATAGAAGAAGAAAAGTAGAAGAGGCAGGAACACCAGGAGGGAAAAAAGCAAGAAAAAGAAAGAGATGTGCTCCATCGTTCTGGCTTTTTCTTCTCCTTCCTTCTCTGTTGATAGCAGAAAAGCCAAAGAAAGGTTAATTCCTCTACAGGCAAAGCCCCCTTGGAAAACACTGGTAAGTGTTTCGTTTTCAGGGGCTGTGTGCACAATGCCAGGTTGAAGGAGCAGAAATAAAATTTCAGTCGAGAAAAATGAAACCCGGAGCTGGAGGGTGAGCGGCATGCTCAGAGACCTCAACTCAACCCCTCATCCCTTCTGATAAAGCCCCAGTCCCCTGCACAGTGATAGGTGCTGGCTTATAACACTATTTTCCCCGTCATCTTCCAGAAAAGAAAACCTCATTTCCAAAGAGAGAGAAATTCCCCATCTCCCCTAGGTCTCTTTCAAAACAGCAGAGCTGGTTTTATGAAGTGTTTCATGAAGTCACAGTGCCCCTGGGGGTAACCAGAAACCATTGTTTTCACAAGGGGGAGAAAAAAAGCCACCGGAAGTTACATTCTACTGGAGAATATAATCATATCCCCTTGCCGGTGTGGGTGAGAACATTGCCTGACCATTGTAGCTTTTTGATACTGTCACTGAAGGAAATGTTGGTCATAAAGCCTGATGAAAGATTACAGGAATCATTTCCGCCTTGGAGCATTGCAACGTGTTTAAGTGTTTAACATAATCTTAAAATGCAATAACGACCTTCCTCTAATTTAATCTTCTGTCTTCAGCTGTCAACACGGATGCATTAAGCTGGTAAACGGCAAAGGGAAAAAATAAAGAAGTGGTTGTGCAGGAACCAAAGATACTTTCATTTCCCTGAAGTCAGGCTTAATCAACGGTTTCAAAGAGGCACACAGCAGGCTGTTTGTATGAAATTTTGCCGGAAGGAATTAAGCTGAAAAAGAGTATTTTCCCTTTAGAAATTGCAAAGTTCCAACTGGGCCATCTCATATGATAGATCCACTTCTCTACTGTGAACATGCGATCTACTTATGAAACTTGCTTCAAGAAATGAAAACCCAAAATAAAGGCAGGCCAAATCCAACGCTGTCCACTTCAATTGCTTTCCAGTGTTTTCTGTACGCTCTCCGTCTTCGTTGTTTTTTCTCTCCATACTCTTCCCTTTCCTTGTCCTACCAAACCCCACATTCCCAGAAGCATTTTCGGGTTGATCCAGAAAAGACGGTCACCACGACATCTGTGGTTCCAGGCCTGCTCTCGCCTTCCACCCAAACTCAGTGAAAAACAGTGCTTCTCAAGCCTGGAATTTTGAATTAAGTTTTGTTGTCCTTACCTCCACAGAAAGACAGGATTTAATGGCTCATGGTCTACTAGGAAAAGCTGTTACCTGGACTGAGGAGTGGGCTTTCGAAAAAGACCAATGGCCTCCATCAGGTCCTGAAAATACATAGACAGTGGGGCCTTCTCCACCATACGAGCTAAGGTGTTTTCTCCTTCTCTCTCTCTCTTTCTTTCCCTCTACCCCTCTCCCCTGCTCACCACCCACACAGTCTACTGGGAGAAAGCCTTTGGGTTTTATCAGTAATTTTGACTCTGGAAACTAAGCGACTATCATTTTGGCAGGGTATCCTTAGGAGTTGAAGGTCAATATGCAGCTGGCTGCCTCTTACAAATTAAGCATGCTGGTAGCTTCTCATTTTTATCTCCTCCTGGAGCAGAATCCGGCTGAGTACATTAGATGTAAGAACAAGGCCCAGTAACCATGGACTTTGAATCATCACTTCCTAGGTAGTCCACTCCCATATCTCAGAAACCAACTGGCGACAGCTAGACAAGGTAAGGAAGTCATGGGAAGAAAGCCCATAAATCACTGACCAATGATGTCAGAAGAAAGGGCTTCTAGGTAACATGTCAGAGCATTAGAAAAATAGAGCCATTTAATTACACTATGAATTAAATTACATTTTATTACATTAATTCATATAATGAGTAATACTAGACTCCCATAGGTTTTATAATTTTTTTAAAAGGTTATTTTATTTTTAAGTAATCTTAATCTCTACACCCACCATGAGGCTCAGACTTACGACCCCAGACATCAAGAGTCACATGCTCCGCAGACTGAGCCAGCCAGGTGCCCTGGTTTTGTAATTTTTAAAAATCATAGCCTTCCTCACCCTCCTCCCTAACCGCCTGAACTATTTTTCTTCCCTGAAGCACCCCTTGGGGACAAGAATTTGTGAGGAACCCCCAGAAAAGTGGAACTCTCAAGTGACAAAAAGCTGGCATTATTGAAAATGAATATTCCACTTGAAAGGGTACTTGTGTGAGATTATTTTGCTAAGATTATCATTTAAATGTGGTTCTTTCACAATTTGAAAATAACACAAGCTTGCTTCAAAGTGAGGACGCGTCTCTTCACTGAAAAAGACTAGCTTATTTTAGGAGCAGCCAGTAAATACTACATGGTCTTTTTTTTTTTTTCCTGAAAAAATGTGGTTTCCATTTTTCTTTAACAGCATTATTTATTATTCACTCAGATGTCAAATATGTATTGCTCGTGTGTTCAGTTGAAATGCATTAGACAAAATCTAGTATGTTCAATAATGCAAAAATTTTATATATATACAGTTTGTATATAATACTATATATGTATACATATACAGTATATATACATATACAATACATATACATACATATACATATATACATACAAATATAATATATATACAGTATATGTATACAATATAGTGTGTATATATATATACATAGTTTGGCACAACACAATGAAAAGCCTAGAATAGCTACTGCTTTTGAACCACAAAGATATTGGAGGAAAATGTAAATGTTTCTATCAATTCCAGTATTTCCATGCTCCTTCTAGCAGATATTGCTCTTTGAGTAATCTAACATTTTCTCACATCTTTCCTTGTTGCTTTCTTGTCACTAGATACTTGCTTTCTCAGCTTCCCTTGGTGTTGGAGAGGCACCTGGTCAAGGTCTGGCCAACAAGGCATAATGACAAATTTGCTGGGGACATCATAGCAAAGTTTTATTTTTCCAACAAAAGGCTAGATGATGTTGGCATGTTCCTTTCTCTTTTTCTTCTTCCTTGAATATGGATGTGATGCCCTGACATACAGTGGCCGTCTTGTCCCTATAGAATGACAAGCATGAGTGAGGAAGGAAATGAATTGAAGATGGCAGAGCTAAAGAAAGAAGGAGAGATCCTGGATATTATTCAGCTATCCCACCAACTATTTCCTTTCAGAATGCACCCAAAAGCATTCTTAACTGACATAGAGTCTCCAAGCCCTGGACATACACTGAAACAAAACATAAACTCCAGAGCTCCAGGGTAAATACAAGTAATGACAAGATGGAAAGCGACAGATACAGGGAAAGGGAAAGTAGGGAAACATTGTCTAACTTGCCTGGTATGACAAGAACTCAAAAGAGCCTGAGGGAACCTCATAGCACTTTGATTTGATGTTCTTTTAAGAGTTAAAATAAGATTGGGAAAAAAAAGTCTTCAAACTATTGCACCTTGCCGATAGGGACAATCTGAGAAATTAGCTAAATAGTCTAAAAGCAGAACCAAGAAGTGTCTGGGTGGTGTAGTTGGTTAAGCGTCTAACTCTTGGGTTTGATGACTCAGGTCATCATCTCAGGGTCCTGGGATCGAGCCCCGAGTCAGGCTCTGTGCTCAACATGGAGTTTGCTTGAGATTCTCGCTCTCTCTCTCAAAAAAAAAAAAATCTTAAAAAATATTTTTAAAAAGCATAACCAAAAACAAGCCGAACCCAAAACAAGCCTGATCAGCCCACTACTTAGAAAGTTGCTTAGAGGAGAACAGTGGGGGAAGCAGGAGCAGAGAGCAGAAAAAGAGGGAGGATGAGAAGAAGAAAGAAGCGATCATCTTTGTCCCATCACAGGCCCCCTGTGAGAAGCTGCTATTGGATGAATGTCGGTGCTTCACATATATCTGCTGGGATTCCTTTACCATTTTTGTACCTACTACATTTTTTATGCACACAGACTCCCAGGGTGCTTTCACTCATAACAGTCGGAACCTGGGTCTCTTTGTCAGAGGACTGTCTTTAGTTCCAGACCTCCCTTCGTTTGTGTGCACAGATGGCCCTGAGAGCCTGGGGATTTGTGCACTCCAGAGAGAGCCTTTAACCACTAATGGGCACAAGAGTATAAATACTTCAACTCCTTCCTCTTTGTTTGAGACAACTACCTTCTCCAGAGTTCTCCTGCAGTTTTGAAGCAGTCCTTGCTGAGACCATGCTTGATACTGATCTACTGACCAGCTTCCTTCTATTCCCCATCAAACCTCCCCACTGCCTTATTAAGTCATCCCAATAATTTTTCCTAATAAAACTCTTTAATGTAAATCTCAGTCCCTGGGTCTGCTTCTGGTGAACCCTGCCTAAAATGCCTTTTCTATGGGATATAAATAAAATGGCTCACCCAAGGCCAGCAGAGCATAAAAGTGAAAGAAGTTAGGTAGACAGTGAGTCAAAAAGAAAATGAGAAGTTTTGCCAAAAGTCAAAAATATGAGCCATAATTCTTTGGGCTGCCAACGCTGGCCTGATTGTCACTAGAGTGAGACAGCAGTATTTTCCACAAGTACAAAATAAATTCAATATCCTTGGTAAACATTAAGCTATTTGTACCACTTGAACACCAAAATCTAATATTGCTTATAGCTAGTAAGGGGGGTCAGCAAAGAAGGGAGAGCAGAATGACTACCATAGCACAGATGGAAAGTGTTCCCAAGCCCGGCCCTCTTCCTTTCATGGAGACATGAGAGGAGATACAGAGCTCTCTCTATGTACAATTTTTTCCAACCCAAGTGAGTGATTAGCTGCGAGGTTGAATTAAACAGCGAGCGGCGTGTTATCTTTCTTGTTAAGGAGCTAGTCTCTAGTGACTTCAGGCTCCAACCTCACAACAAAAAAATCAGACGATGTCAGATGATCTGGAAATTCATGTGTCTTCATGCCTGACCCTACCCGCTGCATGGGGAGTAATTTTAGCTTTAAGATAGCAGGTCGGTCATCATGGAACCAACTTGATTGCATTGACAATGAAAGGATCAGTTTCTGAGGCTCTGGGAAGACTGGATTTCACATAAAGACTAAAACTTTTTTTCTTCTTCATTTTTAATTAAATAAAGAATCTGAGAACCAACAGGCCAAGAGAAATAGGAAACCGTTGTATACAACATGAATATCAATGTGTCTAACAGATTCATTCCTAATTCACTATTCTAGAAAGAAAATATTCTGCCTTCTTGACAAAAATGAACAACTTCTAGAAAATATTAACCCCATTTGGTAAGAATAACAAGTAACTCAAAATGCTAACTGACCATGTAGGTATCACCTGAGTTGAACAAACATTTCCAAATTCAATGCTACTCCCATTACTAAAGTAGGAACGACATTTAGCGTAAAAAAAAAAAAAAAAAAAAAAGACAGGTGGAATGAACTTCAGACAGAAAAAAAAATGAACTTGGACCTTTCCGTAAGGCTTTATCAAATGTACTTTTAGTCTAAATGATGACAGTTTGTGATTAGTCCACAGGTTGAATTGATTTTAAAATGGATTATAATAAGGAGATAAGACCAAGTTGAGTAAGGTCAAAAGTTTACTTTTTATGGACACAGTAGGTCACTTTGCTTTCTGTACTTTTATTTGTTTGTTAAAGTGTAAATGCATAGATCTTACATTTGCAGTTTGATAAGTTTTGACAAATGTATATATATCCACATAGCCATCACAAAGATTATGATTGAAAAAAGTTTTTGGTGCCTCAGCAACTTTTCTCATGCCCCTTTCCAGTCCACCTCTTGCCTCTCAGAGTAACCAGTCTTGATTTCTATCACCAATTTTCAGTCTTCACTCAATTTTATCAACCAGTATGTGCTCTTTTGTGTCTGTCTGCTTTTGTGCAGCCTAATGTGATTGTGATTCATATGCCGTGCTGTATGTAATGCTAATTTGTTCATTTCTGTTGCTCAGCAGTACTATTCAGTTGCACACATGTGCTACAATGTATTTACCTATTCCCTTGTTAATGGACATTTGCATTGTTTCCAGTATTTGGTTATCATGCATCGGGCTGCTGTGGACATGCTCATACAGGTTTGTTTGTGGATATGTTTTCAATTCTCTTGAGTGATATCTAAAAGTAGAATTTTTCATTGTAGGATAGGATTGGCCTTAATTTTATAAAAAAAACTTCCAACAGTTTTCCCAAGTGGTTGTACCATCTTCCACTCCTCCCAGCAACATAGAAAGGTTCCAGCTGCTCCACATCCTTGTCAAGATTTGGCAATGAGGGTCTTTCTAATTCTAGCTATGGAATGGATACTATAGCTAGAAATCATTTTGGAATAACAAAATAGACTCAGATCTCAATTATGTCCATCCCAATTTGCAGTGAATTCTTACCACCTTTGTAGTTTATCCTGATCTTACCTCCTTTGTGCTAATTATTTCATCTCTTGGCCATCAAGAGCAAGTTACTACTTTGAAGGACTGTGGAATGAACTATTCCAAAACATATGAAATTTTCTGAACATTCCTGTTGTTTTGTATTATTTCTACCTCTTTATTCCTTCTTTTGTTCTCTTGAACACAAATCCTCATTTGTGTTCTCTTCTCTTCTCAAATGAGAAAGGCTTTAAGGGAAGAAGCTAATTTTTAAGTGGTATAGATAGATAGAGCATAAATTTCTACACACCCTTCACCCAGTTCTTCAAAAATCATAGAGAGAAAGTGGTTTCACAAACACATTCTCATTGTGATGTCATATATGCAATCATAATTTTCTTAAATTCAAGCCATATAGATTGGGTCATGTTAGATAGAAGTAGTTTCAAAATAAATCCTAGGCTTTTGGGAGACCTGGGTGGCTCAGTTGAGCATCTGACTCCTGATTTCAGCTCAGGTCATGATTTCAGGGTCATGGGATCAAGCCCTGTATCTTGGGATCCGGGTCATGGGATCAAGCCTCTGTGCTAGGCATGGAGTCTGCTTAAGATTCCCTCTCCTCCTGCCCTTCCCCCAGCTCATGTGTGCTCTCTCTCTCTCTCTCTCATAAACAAGTAAATAAATAATAAATAAATAAATAAAATCTTTAAAAAAATAAAAAAAATAAATCCTAGGTTTTTAATTCTTCATCAGCTAACCAGGTTGATTATTAAAGTTGACTGGTGGATTGATATGGTCTATTGGTAGGTTCATTGGAGCTTCATGTGGTGAAGGAGTCTCCCACTTGGTTACGGTGTGTTGAAAGGCAGTATAGCAGGTGGTTAAAATTACACACCTAGATGTAGACAACCCAACTCTAAATTTTGGCTCCATCCTTGCGAGTTGGATGGGCTTGGACAAGTTGTTTAACCTCTCTCTCCCTTAACTTACCCTCATATAAAGTAGGGATAATAATAATATCCACATCCTAGAGATTATGAGGAATGAAAGAGCTAATATGTAGTGAATGGTCAGAATTGTGTTGAGCAATCTTAAAAGTTACATAAATGTACTATTATTATTCATTTGGAAAGTATTAAGTGTGGTTGAATCAAGTACAAAGATTATGGGGTCACATTTAGATTTAGAGGTAAAGGACACAATCGGTTAGCAATGTCTACCATGATGTATGTGTTGCGAGTGTATGGGGAGGGGATGACTGAATTGCAGTACACATGCCAGATATTGGTGACCTTGACTGAGGCACTCAGAATTGTACCTTGTTTTTGATAAAACCACATATGTGATGTGGAACTATGCTTAACCTCATATTAAGCCAGAGGTTGTCCACTCATGGCTTGTGAGCCAAATCTAGGCATGGGCTGCAAATAGTGGCTAACCCAATGATTGGCACAAAGTAGATGATCAATAAAGATTTCCCAAAGGAACTGAACAAGTAAATATGTGAATAAACATTTCTTTTTTTTTTTTTAAGATTTTATTTATTTATTTGACAGAGAGAGAGATCACAAGTAGGCAGAGAGGCAGGCAGAGAGAGAGGGAGAAGCTGGCTCCCCACTGAGTGGAGAGCCCTATGCAGGGCTCGATCCCAGGATCCTGAGATCACCACCTGAGCCGAAGGCAGAGGCTTAACCCACTGAGCCCCCCAGGCGCCCCTGAATAAACATTTCTATACCGCCTTCCTTTTACTACCTAATCATTCTCCCTTTCTATGGACTGGAAATTTGTGTTAGCTTCTAGATATACCTTATTCAGGGACTAGCAAGGTCCAGTACAGTGTGGTATATGCAAAAAGTAGGTATTCAATAAATTGAGTTCTCCTCATAACAAACAATAGATTTAGTAATAGATGATAGATTAGAAATAATTGATTAGACAATAGTTGGTAAAATTTAAATATGGGCAGACCCGGGTTGATGCTTCAGCTCTGCAACTTTACTAGCTCTGCAAATACAGGTAAGTCGGCTGACATCTCAATTTTCTTATCTGTGAAGCAGAAATAATAATTCTTGCCATAGAAGATGTTGTAAGGCTTGAATGAGCTAGCATATGTAAAGCATAGAGGCATTCAGTAAATATTAGTTCCATCTTTCTTTATACTCTATATTTGTCGAAAATTAAAACTAGTGAAAAAGTAGTAAATTGAACATTTTTATTGTCTCTCTCCCATTGGATAGTGGCTGCGGCCTTTTTGTCATAGAAGGCAGCTGATTTCACCTCCAGGTCCCGGTGTGGCTCATGTTTGGTTAGTCCAATCTCATCCCTTTTGCTAGGTTAACTGGTTTTTTGTTGTTGTACAATTATTTTAATAAAGTGAATTAGTAAGCGAAAAATATAAAAAGCAAAGCTGGCTCCTCGCCCTTAGAGAAGCATCAAAGGTTTGTTCATAGCCCAAAATTAGCGATGCAGTAAGTCAACAGTCTACGTACCGGCCCCTGCCAACTGTCAGCTGAGGCTAGAAGCCAGGCTCCCCTACAAATCAGGCCTAAGTTACCACTGCCCAAATCACCGCTGTGTGAGAATGAACACTGAGGAGGCAGAACCTTCCAGTAACCTACCGGTACCTTCCTGCGCACTGGTAAAAACATATTTAAGTCACACTAAAAATAGTGTAGCGGTGGTGTAGCTTTCATCTCTCCCACCTCCAACTAAGGAATCGACAAGATAAGACGCGAACTCGAAAGCATGACGCCGTTTGGAGCATTTATAAACTGAGCATAGGGCACTAGACAAGCCAGCGCTTCTGGCTCTCCGAAAACTTGAATTGTATTTCCCTGCGCGGGTAGGATTCATCGACTGCGGGCGCGCAGAGAGCAAGCCTCCCCTGTTCCACTCTGACCGTCAGCCTTGCGGGGAGTTCCCGGTCTCGAGATTGGGAGCAGGGCGTGGCGGCCCGGGGCACCCAAGCCAGTCGCGCTGTCAGTGGTCTCAGGCTGGCACCTGCGTGCTCGGCAGCAGTCAGCGTCCTCGGCTTCGCGCCCTCCGCCCCTGGGGCCGCGCATACTGCAGGGACCCGCCTGTGGCCCGTGCGTTGCCTTTCCCCACCGGGAGCCTCCTACTCAAATCCATACTCCGCACACACTTCACCGTGGTCCCCGCACCCAAGGGTGCGGCTCCTCCGTGCCCAAGGGGCGACCAAGGGCACTGTGCGCGGGCACCCTGCGCAGGCCTCCGGGGGAGCACCCCGGCTACTTGGCATCGCGGCCACCTTGGAGGACGGGACGCCACGTCTAGTGATCGGTTGTTGGTTCGGAAGGCAATCAGCGCAGGGCATTTCTCCACTGCAGGAAACGATACAGGAATGGGCGTGAGCCCAAGTTATGGACAATAATGCACGGGAAGAGGCTCTTCTGGGAGCTTTTGGTAAATAAATGTTCTTGCTGTCATGAAAGAGTTCCTAGAAACTGCTTATCTCGCCCTGAATACAAAAAAAAGGATAACGAAGGACTGGCGGCAGCCATAAAATGGCACTGACACAAACACCGGGACTTCATGGAAATGAACTGAGACCTTGACGTCACTGATCTGCCAGAGGAAAAACAGCCTGGACACCTCAATTACCTCTGGGCTCTGCTCAAGTGAGTCCTGATATTACCGGCATTGTTTAAGGCACTTTGATCTCAAACCTAATAATGCCTGTGATCTCATGTAGGAACCAATATGGAAACCAAGGTCAAATTCCATCCCTAGCACTGGTCCTGGGCCAGACTGTAAAGCCACTTAAGTCTGCCTCTAGGATCATCGAAGCATCTCCCACCTCTCTGCTGGTTTTCTATTGAAACTCTTCTTCCTTTCCTCACTCTGTCACCCCTCCAATTCTGCTCCCATTTTCTAACTCTGTTTTCCCCTCTCCTCTCTCATTGGAAGCAAAGTGGAAAAAAAAAGAAGATAATAATAAAACAAAGTGCAAAGTGCACCATCTCAATATACTCTCAGTTGGGAAAATAAAAGGGGGAATCCTGATTCATACTAAAGTGTAAGTGACTGATATATTTCCATGTAACAGGAGTAAAATTACAACAAAGTCCAATGGCCCTGATAATGGAGGAGTTGCTAACATTGTCTGTAGTAAATCAATAGGCAATGCTGTCCTTGAAGCCTTTCACATCATGTTGTGAAAGCAGCTACCATTTATACCTCCACAGCTAATGTGTCTACCCCTCCACCTTGTTTAATTTTTATTCTAGACCTGCTCTATGACAGCATCTGGAAGAAAGCCATGGCATCTCCATCCTATTGAGGTCGTAGGAGCTAAAAATAACAAAGGAAGTGAGCAACTGGAAAGCATCCCATT
Source organism: Potos flavus (assembly GCA_028534135.1). Taxonomy (NCBI): domain Eukaryota; kingdom Metazoa; phylum Chordata; class Mammalia; order Carnivora; family Procyonidae; genus Potos; species Potos flavus. Next base: position 65,238,928 of record CM052898.1, on the reverse strand, counting down.
ATTAAATATTCAGGAACCAGAGCATATCTGATTGTGTCACCTTATAAAGACTTGCCCTTCAGAAGTCTACAGGATCAGAGCTGAGTATGCCAGCCAGTGGGATAAACACAGACAACTATGTCCCTTACTCCTTATGCTTGGACTGACCCACTTCTCCTACATTAGAATTTTAACTTCTTCACCCTCCAAAATGTCCCCCATTCTCATATTTGACCACAGAATGAGCACCTACTTTCCTTTTCCCTTTGTTTAGATAGTCTAGTTCTGCTGTCAACCAGATTGTTAAATGTTTACTTTCTAGGGGTGGACATTTGTCCTGTAAAAATGCACAAAATTTCAAATCCTTGAAGCAGTGCTACTTACCTTACAGGGGGTGTGAGTCACCCAGTGAAGACCCCATCCTAAAGACATTTAGGACCTGGTCCTATCCATTTCTCTAGACTGGCCTTTGATCACATCCTTCTTAATTCTATCCACCCATTTTGGTTAGATTTCCAAATTCCACCATGTGGAAGGGGTTTGATTCCACATCAACTATGTATCCAAAAGCCTTCAGATCTCATCACATCTTCTTTGGCACCTAGAGAAGAATCCTTTTTACCTCAGTTGTGTGCTTTGCATAAGCTATGCAGCTAAGACCACGTGTCTCTGAGCCTGTGTGATTGGGTCACCTTCTGGGTCCTTACAGTTAACTGAAGTCTCCCTCCAGCCTGAGCTCCACTTTGACCATCCTCCCCCAAGCCTTTATCACCACATAGAGTGAGCAGCCCCTGGGGACTGTGGTTTATCACAGCCTTGCGGTGAACGCAGCAGAACCAGAGGCAGGATGCGGCAGAATCTACTTGATAATGGAAAATCCAGATCCGGGCAGATGGATGTTGTATTCGGAGGAAATGCCATCACATGACCGAAGTTCCTGCTCCGAGGAGAGAACATACAGATGTTCACATACCAAAGAAGTCATGGTGCTTCCCAGTGGATAAAGTAGCACTTTATTATTTCCCGTCCTTCACAACCCTAAAGCCATAGGAAAACTCAGGCAATCGAAAGGAAATGAGGCTCATGAGCAAGGACGGAAGCTTTATTTGTATCCTAAGCAATACGGTTCCTGTCTTTATACATTTGACAGCCATGGGGCAGGAGGAGAAGAGTATTTAGTTCTCATTAATAATGATCTTTACCTTTAGATGAGGCAAATATATCATTGTAATCACAATGTGATTTCAACAGAACATTTCATACATCCTAAAAGATTCTGATTTGGTATTTAAACATATTTGAGCTAAAAAAAATAGCATTTCTCCCTATCTTCCTTCCTATTATCCTTCTTTCCTTCCTCCCTCCATTAGGTGGCACAGAAAGACCTGGGGTTATTCTCCAAAGATAAAGTTCAATTTCACAAACATTTGTTAGGTTCCTACTCTGAACAGAGGCAAGTCCTGTACACACATAAGGATGAACTAAAAATTGGGACGCCTGGGTGGCTCAGTCGGTTAAGCAGCTGCCTTCAGCTCTGGTCATAATCCCAGGATCCTAGGATCGAGTCCCACATTGGGCTCCTTGCTCAGAGAGGACCCTGCTTCTTCCTCTGCCTCCAGCTCCCCCTGCCTGTGCTCTCTCTCTCTCTCTCTCTCATGCTTTTACTCTGGCAAATGAATAAATAAAATCTTTAAAAAAAAATGAACTAAATAGAAATATGCCCTTCAGAAGCTTCATGTAGTTAAAAGAGGACAAAAAAAAATGGATGGCAAATGACTGTAGTATAAAGGAGAGCAATAAAAATATGACCACAGTGCTACGGGCACTCAAAGAGGGGAGAGTGTCATGTAAGGCATTAGACCTCGAAGGATGGACGGATTTTAGACCAACAGAGGTGTGGAGCATAGACTCTTTGGGTCATTTCACACCGTCATTTGAACGGTCATGATCACTGAATTTGACCGTTCATAGGTCTTTGCAAGTATTTGGGCATCAGCTTCAAACCTGAGAGGTCAATTTTCCGCATGTTTCATAAGGAAGAAACCATATACATATATTTAAAGTAATCTCTAAGCCCAACGTGAGGATCAAACTCACAACCCTGAGATCAAGAGTCACATGCTCTATTGACTGAGCTAACCAGGGGTCCCAAAACTGCATAATTTTTAAGGGAAGTCTTTAAGGGGAACCCAGACATTCTTCAGACACCCTGAGAAACCCCGCTTGGGGTCATGGAGGCACAGTAATCTGGCCGGTCCATTTGTAAAGTCCAACTCTAGAGACTCAATGAGAAAAGACAGCGTAAAGAGATATCCATCAAGATGGTGGGATGGGTGAAATTTGCTTGGTACTTGGTCTGAACTTTGAAAAAAGATACAAGAGTAGCCTTTTGTGGCTGTGGATATGAGTATTTTGATCAGAATTACTCAAACTTTCTTACTAGAATGATCGTATTTTTAAAAATGCAAAAAGTCTCATCACTAGATCCTGGGAAACCTGGACTCTTTTCCATTACCAGTGCTCTCTGACACATCAAAATGGGACACTCTCAATTCCCCTTACTTCCTTTCTCCCGTTATTTGATGCATCATCAGGTTGAAACAAAGTTACTAAAGGGAAGTGCTGAAAATGTGCAGATGGCTCCCAGAGAGCCTCTTGTCTACCTACTGTCAGTCTCTTCTCCTGTATTACACTTGAGAGAAAGGAAGGCTCAAGCTCGAGACACAAAACCGATGGGGACAACCCAGTTTCAGAAGTGTAGCCAGTGGACCAAAACTTGAAATGGTGTGGACATCTAAAAGATGATCGTAGTGAGAGATTGCCAGAAGGAACCGAAATTGATCAATCTCAGAAATACCAGTAAAACAGAAACCTAGAAGGGAGACCGGTGGTGGGTGTGAGCCCAGGGAGTGCACCATGACGTCCCTTCTCTGTTACTGTCCCCTGGACGGTCGTTGTCAACTGGGGGCAGCTTTGTTCCCCAGAGGATGAATGGCACTGTCTGGAGATATTTTTGGTTATCGCAACTTAGAGGGGTGGGTACTGTTACTGGCAACTTCTGAGCAACATCTTACCTTCACGAAAAGAAATGTCCAGAATGCCAAGCTTAAGAAACCCTGCTCGAGAGCGTAGATAACAACCAGGATCACGGCTTTATCATATTTACTGTTGTTTTTCTGGTTATAAAAAGTGATCAGTCACATGGAAAAATAATAGCTATTTAATCTGGAACATTTTATCAATACATTAAATGATGTTTTGTCATCATCCCATCAATTATGCCACAGAAGTTCATAGTCTGTTCATTCACCGCCGTGGCCAGAGGTTATGAACAAATGTCAAGGGCTTCTTGGCTACTAAGTGTCGCCAAAGCACATGATAAAGTCCATACTTTCTCTAATCGCTTAAACCAACAGGAAATACTTTGACATTATTTTTATAGAAAAAAACCCAAAAAATTGCGGTCAAACTCTTTCCAGGAAAGAGTAATTTAACATGTTGAAGGGAGAGCAACGTATCTCGAAATGTTGAAACAAATGGAATTTGTTTCAGATGCCAAGCGGAGCTCCCGGGAACCCCCACCTGGTGCCCAAGCCCAGTGTCTGTCCCTCCCCCCCCCCCTTGCGGGGCCGTGGACGGCGCTGTCATCAGCAGCAAGAGCCGGGAGTGCGGTGATGAGAAAATTGCAGGAATTAGGAGCCGATAGAGATGAAAAGCGCCCTGATTACATTATGGTGGTGGAGGCTGAGACAAGTCAGGATGACAAAGGACCTCCTACAGGAAGGAACAATTTGGTTCGCTCTAGTGTGTTTCCAGATGTCTGCAGCCCAGACCAACGCATCGGCAGCAGCTCTGAAAAGCTTTTGGAGGTTGGGCTGATACTGCACCAGGGGGGAGGGCACAGATTTACTTGAGAGATGGCCTGCCTTGATTTAAATCCTTATTTGCCACTTACTAGCTACGTGATGGGAGCAAATCACTTTAACCTATGGTGCTTCATCTGTTCGGTGGATTTTGCTGTTGTCGTAAGTCTCGCAAGAGACATCTCTGGCGTTCTGCCAGACCTCTCAGCTGCCCTTTAGCATTTTTTGCATCCCTTCTCTGGCTTCTCTGTACCTTTGCTTTCACCTGCCCATTAACACTTGCAAGTCTCTTTGGTAGACTTCCTCTGCCTCCTGGAGCTGCTGACCGGCAGGGGCAGAGAACTGGAATGCCCCAGGGTTCTCTTTACCCTGGTCCTGAGCCGAGGACTGTGGCGGGTCTTGCTGTGCAAGAAAGCTCAGCAATCAAGTCCTGAGGCATAATTTACACTGCAGTGCTCCCGTGTGGGGTCAGTGCTGCGGGATTGTGCCAGAAAGCGCACCTACCCTTCTTTTCCATCCTGCTGCCCTTACTCCTTTACAGGTTAAGGGAGCACTGCTCTTAAGACATCCCTTGCACTTGAATCTTGCCTCAGGAAACTTAAATGAGTTAATTCACATAAAGTACTTAGACCAACGCTGGTGCATAATAAGAGCTTCATAAATGATCACAAATATTCCGCTTCCGATTCTTCTTATTAAATGCTGACTTTGTGCCAAGACTGTGTCACTTAAACTCATTTTGTCATGTTATCCTGCCCTCCTCCAATCTGTCTTTCCTTCACGAGGGAAGGAAAGGCCAGAAAAATAAGCCAAGCTTGAGCTGGCAGGAGACAAATGAGGACGCGATACCAGAGTCAGAATTCAACGTCCAGAGAATTGCAGAATAGATGGTGGGGTAAGCGGGCAGCAGCAAGTCTCAGATACTGGTAGAGTTCACAGCCTGCACGCGGAAATGGGATCGGGTGTGAGCAAATCAGTGTATGGGCTGGTAAATCCTGGCAACGACCTGTCCAGTTGAAGTGAGTTTTAATTAAGCCACCTGGGGAGTTACTCAGTTTTCCTGGGGATGTCCACATGTCTACATAAGGCACACATGTTAATAAACTTTGGATTGTTTTTTTTTCCTATTACTCTGTCTCTTATTATGGGGATATCCACTAAGAGCTCAGAAACGTAGAGGAAACTTATCTTCCCTCCATTACAATGGCATGTCTTCACAACTCGATGGCCTATTCTCTGAAGGCGGGGGGACTCTATTTTATGCTTTTTTGAAACCCCCTACAGTATTTAACACTGGGCCTTCTACACGGCAGGTCCCCAACAGTATCCAACTGATTCATGTTTCACTGTATGGGTCTATCCTATAAAAAGAGAACTGTAAAAAAAAGTAAAAAGCCAATGCGAATTGTCGGTTTTTAAATTACGATGTGATAATTACAAATGGCACTTCGCCAGCTCTATCTCTAGCTTCCATCTCCACGACTCTATGTCTTTCTTAGTATTTCCAACAGGGTGGTTGTGTGGGGATGGTTTGTTTTGTGTTTGTTTTTTTTGCAGAGAATTGACATCTTTATTAAACTGAGTTATTTAGTCCATAAACACAGTCTGTCCCTCCACTCATTGAGCTTTTAATTAATTTCCATCAACAATGTTTTGTGGTTTTCATTGTGGAGGTCTTATAAATCTTTTATTAGGTCACGAGGTGTTTGATACTTTTTTATCATTTTATCTTATTTTTCATCATGGTAAGTGTGCTCTTTGATCCCTTTCCCCAATTTCCCCCATCCCTCCACCCACCTCCCTTCTGGTAACCATCAGTTTGTTCTCTATAGTTAAGAGTCAGTTTCTTGGTTTGTCTCTCTTTTTTTTTCTCCTTTGCTCATTTGTTTTGTCTCTTAAATTCCATATATAAGTGAGATTGTATGGCATTTGTCTTTCTCTGACTGATTTATTTTGCTCAGCATTATACTCTCTAGATCCATCCATGTTGCTGCAAATGGCAGGATTTCATCCTTTTCTTATGGCTGAATGATATTCCATTGTATATACGTGCACCACATCTTCTTTATCCGTTCGTCTATTGATGGACACATGGGCTGCTTCCATAGTTTGGCTATCGCAAATAACGCTGCAATAAACATAGGCATTCATGTATCCCTTTGAATTAGTGTTTTTGTATTTTGGGGGTAAATGCCCAGTGGTGTGATTGCTGGACCATAGCGTAGTTCTATTATTAATATTTTGAGGAACCTCCATACTGTGTGTGAGGTGTGAGGAGATCTCTTATTACAGTTTCGATTTGCATTTCCCTGATGATGAGTGATGTTGAGCTTCTTTTCATGTGTCTGTTGGCCATCTGGATGTCTTGGGAGAAATGTCCATGCATGTCTTCTGCCCACTTTTTAATTGGATTATTGGGGGGGGTGAGTTGTATCAGTTCTTTAAATATTTGGGATACTAACTCTATTTTTTGGATAACTAACTCTGTTTTCTCTTCTTCCTGCATGATTGGTGTACTGAGATTACATAAACAGCTTGCATCTGCCCATCCCCTCTCTTTCTCTTCCTCCCTCCCAATAACCTGAGTGAGTAGGTGGAATGATGTTTCTGCCTGGGGACCAGTAAGTGGAACGTGATGTGCTAGAGAAGACACCGAGGTGGCACTTGCTAGGGACTGGATGTTTGCACCCTCCTCCCGAATTCAAATGTTGACACCTGATCCTCAGGATGATGGTATTAGGAAGTGGGGTCTTTGGGAGGTGATCACGTCATAGAGGTGGAGCCCTCTATGGGATTAGAAATGGGATTAGTGCTCTTGTAAAAGAGACCCCAGAGGGCTCCCGGCTTCTTCTATGTGAGAACACAGTGAATAAACTGCTGTCTATGAACCAGGAAGCTGGCCCTCACCAGAGCCCAACCAAGCTGGCACCAGATCCTTCCAGACTCCAGGGGAGTGAGAAATCAATTTCTGTTGCTTATAGGCCACCCAGTGTATGGTATATTGTGACAGCAGCCTGAATGGACTGAGGCAGTGACCAATGTCTTCTGCACTTTGCTGTGCCTCGACCCAGTTGTGAGGTCCTGTGCAGGTCACGTACGTCTCTGGGGCTTGGTGAACTGAAGGGATCGGGCTAGATCTTCACCACCCAATAAGTAGCACTAGCCATATAATGGCTATTTACATTTAAATTAATTACAATTAGGGAAGCCTGGGTGGCTCAGTTAGTTGCGTGTCTGCTTTCGGCTCAGGTCATGATCCCTGAGGCCTGGGTTCAAGTCCTGCATTGGACTCCTTGCTCAGCGGGGAGCCTGCTTCTCCCTCTGCCTGCTGCTCCCCCTGCTTGTGCTCTCTTTCTCTCTGACAAATAAATTTTAAAAAAGCATAATTACAATTAAATAATACTAAGAATTCATTTCTCACTCACACCAACCACATTGGAAGGGCTCAACAGTCGCCCGTGTCTAGTGGCTAACAGGTCAGACAGTACAGATACATAACATCCCCATCCTTGCCAACAGTTTTAGACTAAAGGACTCTCAGCTCTTTTCTAGCTCCAGGCCCCAAAGACTCCACACCTAGGGTAAGGAAATAAGTTCACCATAGCCTGAAAATGCGAGTAAATGAATTCAATCTCTGCGTGATTGAACATAACTGTGGAAAGAGAAGTAAAATGGTCAGGTATTATTAAGAAGTCTGGACGCACTAAAAACAAAACAAAACAAAAACCATGAGGTACTGCTGACTTGAAGAGTTTTATCCTGGCCAGAATGACCTCGAAAGCACGAACATTCGGAACCAACATGGCACCGTCAATATCGTGGCTGGGCGCTGATGAGATAGAATGTTTCACGGCTGTGTGGGGTGGTGTTCGCCTTCCCAGGCCTCATCTCCACACAGCTGGGGCCAGTTGATCAGTGTGTCCCTCCCTGGCTGGTTGTTGCTAGGGACAGGAGCGACTCCTCAGACACAGCACCCAGGAGTGCCATCCAAGACCAGCCGTCACCCAGGCCTGAAAAATCCACTCTGCTTCTGAAGTCACATGTGCCCTGAGGTGACTGGAGCAGGGCTCCTTACACGAGAGGCAGCGCCGTGGCCCTGTCATGGTCATCCGTGAGGAGAGTTGGCCGCGTGTTACTACCAGTAAAGTGTCTACGACCCCGACCTCCATCAGCTGTGGGGGAGCTCGTGAGTGTTATGGTTCATGTGGATACATGCATACGTTGGAGCCAGATAGGCATCACTTTGGCTACGTGACGATTGGGCGTCACTACCGGCTGAGGCTGGGCTCTCTTCCATGGATGGCTCGTGCAGCTACTCA
>CM052898.1:65138666-65230267 GCA_028534135.1 Potos flavus | reverse complement strand
TCTGTATCCACGCACTGTGTGTCGTATTCCTGAGCCTCCTGCCCGCCCCCCACCTTGTTGCCAGGAGGAAAGGGCTTCACCATAGCAAACAGCGTTCATGTGCCATCCATCAGACGAGGAACTGTTCAGTGTTTCAGCCGCACTGAAGCAGATGAGAAGAAACCCTCACTTCCATAGTTGAACACTTCCAAGCATATACAACATCATTACTAAAAAATGACCATGTATCTTCATCAGAGGCAGTTTTTCGTACTCTTTTCACGCTCAGTGGGAAAATGAGATCAAGACCAGAGACGACAGAGCAAGCATGTGAGGAGACAGAGATGAAAATGATGGATACTCCCATTTATTAGAACAAAAGCAGAAATAAGGAACAGTGCCACTTTGTGTTCGGATAATGGATTCATTCATGGAAGTCTTACAATGGTCTGGCATGGGGGAAAAGATTATTTCCTTCATCATCTGCACCAAAAAATGTGGTTTCCAAAATACACATGTCTTTTGATTTTCCTTCACATGGTTACTTGGGTTGTCCGATTTATCAGAGTATTGGAACAACTGTTTTTGGTGTTATGTCGTTCTTAAACACAAGCTCCCTGAAGGAGTCCAAAAGTATGCATAAGCATGGGTCCCCTAAAATAAGGTAAAAATGCATGAGATGTATATGGAACCTTATTTTCCCCAAGGACACTAACAGGGATCTTTTTATACTTTCTCTGTGAGATCGGGAACAGTAGGAATACTTATACCCAGAGGACATTTCACAGGGAAGGACAGGGAATTAGAAAATTAAAAATAGCTAGGTGGTTCAGTCGGTTAAGCATCTGACTCTTGATCTCAGCTCAGGTCTTGATTTTAGGGTCATGAGTTCAAGTCCCGCCTTGGAACCTACTAAAAAAAAAAATGAAAGAAAGAAAGAAAGAAAGAAGGAAAGAAAGAAAGAAGGAAAGAAAGGAAGAAAGAAAGAAAGAAAGAAAGAAAGAAAGAAAGAAAGAAAGAAAGAAAGAAAGAAAGAAAGAAAAGTTGTAAAAGCTTAGTTGTAGTAGGATTTTCAAGTTCCTCATGTCCGATTTTTATATTGAACTGGATAGTTCATTATTATATTTGAATTTATAGCCATTTGCCCTGTAATTGAGTTAAACTCACCATCGACAGTCTATTAATATAAAGCTATTTGTCTTAACAAACAAAGAGGGTAAACCAGTTTTTAGGCAGATATAAACTGTGGTAGACAGACCTTTGTGTAGCTCTGTGTTTATACCCTGTGTAATCTTCTTCCCTTGAGTTTGGGAGAAATGTGTTGCTTGCTTCTAGCCAATAGACTATGACAAAGCCGATGAGATGTCACCTCTGTGCTTATGCTATGACATGTATATTGTCAGCCTTGCTAGCGTACATCGGAGACTGTCTCTCTCTTGCTGGCTTCACTGAGCCCCCGGGATGGAGAGAGCCATATGGAAAGGCAGCGAGGGTGGCCTCTGGGAGCTGAGTGCAGCACTGCCTGACCGTCAGCTCGGAGACAGGGAGCCCAGGCCTACAAATGAACTTGGCCAACAACTTGAGGGAGCTCGGCAATGGATTTTTTCCCAATCAAGCCTCCTACGCGCTCGCAGCTCTGGCTGACACATGAATTGCAGTGTGGTAAAGACCCTAAAAAAGAGAACGCAGCCAAACTAGGTCCAAACTTCTAAGACTACAAGATGTGTGATGTGAAGCCACTAAGTTTATGATGATTTGTTACGTAACAATAGAAGACTAAAACATAAATTTTCTTTCTTTTTTTTCTTTAAATACGTAAAACTTCCATCAGTTAGCAAGTGTGGATCTCCTTTGTGACGAGCAAATGGCGTAGTGGTTATGAAAGAAATATAGAACCTGTTTCCTGCTCAGACTCTAGTTGGAGACAGAGAATTCTGGGTAGATGGAGGGGGCAGCATTGTTTATGAATTTCCCTGAAGTTCTCAGATAAACAGACAAAGCAGTTAGACTAGTAAAACCAAACACAGGGACGTTTGGGTGGTTCAGTCCGTTAAGCATCTGCCTTCTGCCCAGGGTCCTGGGATCGAGCCCCACATTAGCTTCCTGCTCAGGGGGAGCCTGCTTCTCCCTCTACCTGCTTCTGCCTCTGCCTGCCACTCCCCCTGCGTGTGTTCTCTCTCTCTCACAAATAAATAAATAAAATCTTTAAAAAAAAAAGTGCACTCACAAGGGAGCACAGTGGGTCAGTCTGAGAACAGCCACTCCAACTGGAAAGTGGTTCTGCAAGATCCATCGTGAATGCATGTGCAGGGAGATGGCGAAGCAAGAAATCTTGACAGCACGGGGGCCGCTGGGCCCTGAAAACCCTCAAAACTAACAGACAGGAGCTCCCTTCCAAGGCAAAGCCCTGTAGTAAGGCGAAACCAAGGGACATGGGATCCAAGCTGCGCAGGTCTAGGACACTGGGGGCAAAGGAAAAAATAAGGTCCCAATATTAGTAGGGAAGGAAGCAGCCCAGATATGAGTCAGTCTCAGAAAGTTTGAGGACACACAAAGACACACACACAGAGTTTCTTATCACTTTGCGAAACAACGGGACAGTTCTGGAGCCCTGAAATTAGAAAAGCTGTCCTGGGCATCCTTCTTTTTCTAAACACAAAGGAACATTCATTTCACTTAAAAAGTTATAAACAGAAAAAAAATCATGGTAGAAGCCTATATGAAATTATTAAAAGAAAAAAGAGAGTAAGGAGCAGAATAATATCCTTATAGACTATGAAATCATTCCAGGAACACATGGCCACAAAATAGGTAAAAACCAATATTTAAAAATGAGCTAAAGTAGGGTGCTTGGGTGGCTCAGTCAGTTGAGCTTCTGCCTTTGGCACAGGTTGTGATCCCAGGGTCCTGGGATCAAGCCCCACATTGGGCTCCCTGCTCAGTAGGGAGACTGCTTCTCCCTCTGCCTCTCTCTCTATTTCTCATGAATAAATTATATATATATATATATATTTTTTTTTTAAAGATTTTATTTATTTATTTGACGGAGAGAGAGAATACAAGCAGGCGGAGCAGCAGGCAGAGGGAAAGGGAAAAGCAGACTCCCCATGGAGCAGAGGCCTGATGCGGGGCTCGATCCCAGGACCCTGGGATCATGACCTGAGCTGAAGGCACCCCAATAAAGAAAATATTTTTTAAAAAATGAACTAAAGTACAGTAAGGAAATAAGAAACTCTGAAAGAGGCAACTGGAAAAACTCAGTCATGAGGCGGCCAGAGAAAAGGATTATTTGAAAATAATGGTGACTTGAGGTGCCTGAGTGGCTCAGTCGGTTAAGCAGGGAGTCTGCTTCTCCCTCTCCCTTTGCCCCTACCTCCCTCCTCCCCCCACGTCTGCTTGCACTCTCTCTCCTTCTTTCCCTCTCAAATACATAAATAAAATCTCAAAAAAAAACTTGAAAAAATACTCATTTATGATAAAAATCTGTGAGGAAATTAAATTGAAGACAAATCCCTAAATCCAATAATTGGATTATTTAAAAATCCTATAGCTAAAAATATACTTAATGATGAAAGAGTAAATTTTTTTTCTGAGATTGGAAGCAAGGCAAAAGCTATCCATTCTTACCATTTCTAGTCAACATAGAACGGGAGGTTCTAGCTAGAAACATAAGTCAAGAAATAAAAAATTTGAGGTGCATAGCTGGCTCAGTCAGTAGAGCATGTGACTCTTGACCTCAGGGTGGTGAGTTTGAGCCCCACCTTGGGTGTGGAGATTTCTTAGAGAGAGAGAGAGAAAAAGAAAAAAGAAAGAAAGAAAGAAAGAAAGAAAGAAAGAAAGAAAGAAAGAAAGAAAGAAAGAAAGAAAGAAAGAAAGAAAGAGAAAGAAAGAAAGAAGAGAGAGAGGGAAGGAAGGAGGGAAGGAAGGAAGAAGTAGGTTTGGAAAAGAAGAAATAAAATTTTCTATTCACCGACAAAATGACTGTTGACATAGAAAATCCTAAGCAAGCTATAAAAAATAAAAGAATTCCTACGTGAATTTATTAAGGTTTTAGGATACGAGGTCAACTGAATATGTATATACTAGCAACAAATAGTTAGAAAAGGAATTTAAATTATATTATTTATAAGTTTTATGATAGCTTTAGATCATAAATTACCTAGGAATACATTTCTTGAAAGATGCGGAAATATCTTTATATTGAAAACTACCAAATATTGTTGAGACAAATTAAGGAAGATCTAAATAAATTGAAGGACATATCTGTGGATTAGAAGGAAGTCCAGTATCCCTAAATTGTTCCATAAAGTCCATGTGATTCCAAAACCAGCAGTTTTGGTTTTTTAAGGTAATGACAAGCTTATTTTAAAGTTTATATGAAAATGCAAAAGATCTAAAATAGCCAAAAAAAAATTTGGAAGATAACAAAGTTGGATGATGTGGTGGCTTTGCAATGTGGCAACTTGGCTAGGCTGAACTACATTTCCCAGAATTCTCTTCTTTATATGTTTCCAGGGCCTCAAGGGAAACTTTTTGTATGTAGGATTTGGAGAGTAGACAGGAAGCAGCACAGACTGTTGTTTATCTGCTGCATTGTATGGTTGGCATGGGCAGCAGCCAGGCCTGCACCTTCTCCTGGGTCCTCCTGCAGCTTCTCTGGGTCCTGGCCACATCTATGAAGATTGTAGGTAGTGAAGCTGACATAGAGTTCCAACTCTCATACTCATGGATTCCAGCCTTACATCTATCTTTCTTTTCTGCCTACCTGTCCCGTGGACTCCAAGCTCCAGTGTCTGATATCTAGTCTTACAGAGATTGTTTAACCAGTTAGCACAATTGCACACAGTCAAATCCCTGTCATAAATCCCTTTTTAATTATACGTAATCTTCAAATGGTTCTATATAATTGAACTCTGATATGGAGAAGTTATTCGGAATGATTTCAACGCCCACTGTAAAACCTCAGTTATCAGTGTAAAGATAGGTAAAGACAAATAGATCAGTGAAATGAAATAGAAATTCCTATGGTCGATTGATTTTTGATAAAAGGATTAATGCAATTCAATGGCACAAAAGATAGTCTCTCTAACAAATGCTACTGGAATGACTGGATATCTATAAAGAAAAAAATTTCCTTCTCCCTGTATATCACACCATACACACAAATTTATTGAAAATGGTTCATACATCAAAGCATGAGAGTGAACTTATACAAATTCTAGAAGAAAAGATAAGATAAAAATCTTTGTGAACCTGAGATAGGGAAAATGTTTTTAGATATAACACAAAAAGCATTGTGTATTAAAAAAAATAAATTTACATTCATTGAAATTGAAACTTTCTTTTCCAAAGTATCATTAAGAAAATAAAAAAATGAAAAAATAAGCCACAGACTGGGAGAAAATATACACAATACCTACATCTGGCAAAGGATTTGTGTTCAGAATATAGAAAGAACTTTCACAACTCAATCATAAGAGACAAGAACCCAACTAAAAAAATGTCAAGTCAAAACAATTGTGATTTTAAAACTAGATTTCTTTTTTCCAGGTGTTTGTTGTCTGATTTTTTTTCTAATGTGGTAAGAAATTGGTCAGTTTCAAGTAGGGAAATGATGTAATCTGATGATTTACATAAATTAATTTTTTTCTGTTCCCTGTAACTCCTAGTACTGGCACATTACTTAAAAGTTAACAGATTAAAAAAAAAAAAAGTTAACAGATTAGTTCATCAGTTTTTTAAAAAGCATCACGGACATTAAACAGACACATCACATATGGACACAAACACATACGTGGTCAAATAGCACACGTTAAAGTGTTCATAAAAGAGACGAAAATAAAACCACAATGAAATTTTCTTCATGCTGAGTATAATAGCTAAAATGAAAACTTCTGATAATATCAAATGTTGGTGGAGATATGGAGCAACTGAAAGGCTCATAAATTTTTTTATTGGGAGTGTTAGATGATACTACTTTGGAAAGCATTTCGAGAGTTTCTTAAGAAGTTAAACTTTATACATTTACTAAATGATCCAGCAATTGTACTTCTAGGTATTTATCAAAGAGAAATGAAAATATATGCTCGGTAATAGATTTGTATGCATAACTTTCTTCATAATAGTCCCACACTGGAAACAAACCAAATATAACCATCATAACCATCAACGGGTGAATTAGATAAGCAAATTACAGTACAGGTATACATTGAAGAACTACTTGGCAGTAAAAATGAGTGCATTATTGATATACACAACCTCATGGATGAATCTCAAAAATAATGCAGAACAAAAGAATGTACTCAAAAGAGTACTTACTGACTGCATTTATATAACTTCTAGAAGAGTCAAAACCAATGTATAGTGATATAAATCAGATCAGTGATTGCCTGAGAGAAAGAGGGAAGACAGTAACAAAAGAATTTTTTTAGAATGATGGAAATTTAATAAATAAAATCTTAAAAAAAAAAAAAGAGGGACACTTGGGTGGCTCAGTCAGTTAAGCGGCTACCTTCGGCTCAGGTCATGATCCCAGGGTTCTGGGATTGAGTCCTGCATGGGGTTCCCTGCTAGCGAGAAGCCTGCTTCTCCCTCTGCCTGTTGCTCCCTCTGCTTGTGCTTGCTCTCTCTCTCTCCCTGATGAATAAATAAATAAAATCCTAAAAAAAATAAAATGATGGAAATTCTCTATATCTTGATTGGAGTGATGCTTGCATAGATGTAAACTTTGTCAAAAGTCTTCACCTGTATACTTAAAATATGTGCATTGTATTGTATATCAATTATATCTCAATAAAACTGATCTAAAAGAAATGTATATTTCTTAGGTCTGTCCATTGAAAAGGCCTAGCAACAGTGATTAAACCCTTGCCAATGGATACTCTAGTACTTTGACTGTGATGCCTCGGAACAATTGCTAATTCCAATTAGAAGCATGTACATTTCCATATACAAAACGACCCTACTGCATTTTGTCATGCCATAAAGCAAGGTAATTCTAAAGACTCTTGGGGTTGTTTTAAAACAACAAACGTCTTATGAAAGCTCCAGTCAAAGATGTAGCAAATTAAGCATCAATAATAAGTTAAAACCCTCAGATATGTTTAAAACTATAAGTTCATTATAATACTTAAAGAACATCAACTCAACTAATTGGATTCCTTTGGAGATGCTAGAGAACTACTTCATTATTTTTTAAACTGGCAAATAAAAAATTGAATGTTTATCCTGCCTTTACTAAGCAAAAAAAAAAAAAAAAAAAAAAAAAAAAGACCAAATAGTTGATATGGGAAATCACTCTTTATAGAAAAATTGCAGCTAATAAATGAGTGATAGGGGCACCTGCTGCTCAGTGGACTGAGCATCTGGCTCTTGGTTTTGGCTCAGGTCATGATCCCAGGGTCCTGAGATGGAGCCCTGTTGGGCTCTGCGCTCAGCTGTGAGGCGACTCTGCTTCTCTCCTTCTCCCTTTACCCCTCCCCGCCGCTTGTGTGTGCTCTCTCCCTCAAATAAATTAATAAATCTTAAAAAAAAAAAAAGAATGAGTAATAGAGTTAGAATACTACCATCTGAATTACTAGATGATTAATGATCATGAAGAGTTGATGACATCACAAAAAGAGAGAAAACCAGACATTTCACACCTCCCAGGAGAAACGCACAGTACCACCTATGGTGCAGTTTTGCCAAAATAATAGTCATTGAGGCTAACCCCAATTAAGTCTCCTGAACTGACTACACGTTGACAGGAAATACAAGGCATAGAGAAATGTGTTTAATAACACCACAGGGATGCAGTAACAAAATTCAGACTGTGGAAAAGTTCTTGTCGAACAACTCAAGTTACTTCTACAGAAAATTTCAAGAAGAGAAAATAAAAGGGAGATGTTAGAAGAATCTATAGGTTAAGAGGTGAAACAAATCAAACGATCACCATGTATGGACATTATTTTGATCCAGAGTGAAATAAACAAAATGTAAAAACAGTATATAAAATTAAAATGTGAACACTGGATGTTTTGTTATATTAAGGGATTATTGTTAATTTTTTTCAAGTTTAGAAATGGTGTTGTGTTGGGGGTAGCATTGAGATATTAATGATGAGGTGATATAATGTCTGGAATTTGCCTGAAAATAATCAAGGTGGGGGGACTGGGTGTGGTTATAGGTGAAATAACTTCGGGCATATGTTGATTATTGTTGAAGATGGGTTATAGGTATGTCTGATTTATTAAGCCAGTGTCTCTATGTTTTGTATATGTTTAAGAATTTCCACCACTAAAAAAGTGGAAAATAAAAACAATCTACTTGAGGGTGGAAGAAAAAGATTGACACATCTGAAACAGTTAGCAAATCATGCCAAACACTTAGATGTTAGGACCTATATACAGGCTCAAAAGACCAAATTTTATTCCCCAAACTATGTTTCAACAAGGGGGTGAGTGGTCTCAAATTCTAGCCCTTGTAGGTCTCTGTCATGAGTCTCTATCTCAATGATTTTATTCTGAATGGCAAAGTATTAACGGGGCACGACATACTAACCTGGAACCACTTCAGTCAATACTGGCTTGAAATTTACAGATATCAACTAGTGAAACTGTTTTTTTTTTTTTTTAAGATTTTATTTATTTATTGACAGAGAAAAAGATCACAAGTAGGCAGAAAGGCAGGCAGAGAGAGAGGGGGTAGCAGGCTCCTTGCTGAGCAGAGAGCCCGATGCGGGGCTCGATTCCAGGACCCTGAGATCACGACCTGAGCCAAAGGCAGAGGCTTTAACCCACTGAGCCACCCAGGTGTCCCAACTAGTGAAGCTGTTTTAAAAGCAATGCAGAAATTTAATAAAGACGTACTAATTATTCCTCTCAGTTGTAAATGTTGGCGGTTTATTATAAAGAAGCTAGTTTAAAACGAGATCATTTTTTTAAAAGCAACTCAGTGATTACATTGAGGAAATTGCAAATGTAAGCAAGCAGTCCTACTATTATGTGAATAGCTACCTGCAGCTTGAGATATATTTTCTAGCAATAGCCCCATAAGGTATCTCAAAAAGGACTTATTTGGAAGCAAAGATTTAGCTGGAAGTAAAGATGATATCATCTGGACACTGCAATTAATGACTCAAAACGTAGCCTAAGTGATGACTAAGAATTTCAGTTGCAATGAAGTTCTAAATAAAACTGTCTCACGAAATGTGAAATAAGACCAAAAGGAAGTATTTCCAAACCAAGATACGATTTTACATAAAAAGCTATTTTAAAAACTTCTGTGTGTTTAAATGAATACATTAAACATGGTTAAGTAGACAGTTGACTATTTCATCTACATCACCAAAAGCTTATGAAACGAAATTGGCCAAATCTTTTTCCTCTGGTGGGGGCAGTTTCCTATCGGGAAAATAAGTGCTTGCTTCCCATCTGGTGTTGGCTGTTCTTTCGGTATGTACGGTGGATTCACTGTGCTGTAGGTTAGAACCTAGATAAATGCGAGCGGTGGCAGTCAGGGAAGGGTTCGTGACAAATGGTGGGATTAAAATGGGTAGGTTCTGGACTAGTAGCGTGGAGAGCTTTCCAGATGCGGAAGAAGAGATGAATAAAGACACGTTACCGAAAGAACATTCGACCTGGGGCTCTCACCCAAACAATAGTTGGGAAAGGATCAGGTTGGCTAGCATGGAGGGTTCAAGTAGAAGAAAATTAGTAATAAGCTGTCCATGTGGAATGAGACTGACACGGGTGTGGAAGACCTTGACAGTCAGCCACAGGGCTTTGGATAAATTCGGAGAGAATGACCCTCATTACAGTCACAATCACAATGTGACTTACACAGGCCCTCGGCACTTTTGTCTTTGTGGGTTCCTCCCTTCAAAAGAAATATAAAAACATATATTTTATGACTACATTAGTATGAAGATTAATGTAGTCCAGACTGAATTTATTATTACATTCATACTATTATAGTTATTTTTTCTTTCTATTTTAAAAGAAATTAAAATTAAAACATTTTCCCAGTCCCCTAAAAGTATCATGGGCCTTAGGCATTGTGCCTGTTGTGTCTGGAAGATAAATTGGCCCTGATTAATGTTGGTTAATGTATGTTTTACATATGTTATGGAGGTTTTATGGTTAAATAATTGTTATGGACATTTTTTTATATGTGGACCAACCATTTTCTGTATATGGAAAGGTAGGTCTCACCTGGATCACAAAATGCTTCCATGACAGCAAAGCTGGTTCAGGAAGGATGAGATCATTTGTTGCGTCTACCATTTGGCCATGACCATGAAATGTGCCCTGCCCCCTCTCTCCCACAAATGGAAAGCAGAACTTAGTGGGAGAATACAGTGTGTCTGAAAGGTTTTTTTTTATCTGGGCCCAGTCACTGGGGAAACAGCTTCTAGGACACTAGCAATAAGACGATGCTCATCGCAATGGAAGTTGGAGTTGGGGAAAAAAGTCAGATGTTTTCTAAGTAAATTATACTGGGCTTTGGGGCTGGAGTGTATTGCCTTAAGATCAGAGACTTGAATCTGATTCCCATAACGTCCTTTAGAATTTCTATCACTACTTCCTTTTTGTGCTAAGTAAACCAAAAAATAAGGAGGGTGAGTTTGGGCCCTTCTCAGGTAAGAGTTTTAAAACAGCAGCAGAGCACCCTTTGGGAATGGTGTGATACACCAGTAGAGATCACAACTAGAAAAAGACTGCACAGACAATGGGGTGATTAGGAGGAGCTTGAATGTTTACTGCTCAGTGGAGCTGTTCCAGAAGGGTCAACTAGTCAATACTGCCCCCCTGCCCCCCGAAACTGTTGGGGTGCCCTGCATTGCTTTCCGTTTCAGGGAGGTTGGTTGATTCCTTTTTGAAACCACCAGGGCTGTACTGAAGAAACATTTACCTGCCAGTGAGATACAGGAGGGCCTGGGAAAGGCGCTTACCTGCAGGGACAATAAGGTTAGAGGGTAGAGGGGAGGGTGGGGAGGAGAGAATAGGCTAGGGCCTTGCTAATCAAAGTGTGGCCTCTGGACTAACAGGATCTGCACTAGAATATATATTTTAACAAAATCCCCAGAAGATTTGTCAATATGGTTGAAATTTGGGGAGCACTGCACTAAGATGCGAGAATGAGGGAAGGGTAGATTTGAGAAGCATAAGAAGGGGCACCTGGGTGGCTCAGTCATTAAGCATCTGCCTTTGGCTCAGGTCATGATCCCAGCGTCCTGGGATCGAGCCCCACATCGAGCCCCACATCAGGCTCCCTGCTCAGCGGGGAGCCTGCTTCTCCCTCTCCCACTCCCCATGCTTGTGTTCCCTCTCCTGCTGTCTCTCTGTCAAAAAAATAAATAAAATCTTTAAAAGAAAATAAAAAAAAAAGAAAAGCATAAGAAGGTAACAACGAGCAGGCTTTGGAATCTTGATATTTTTAGAGATAAAGATGACTCAAATATGACTCCAAGAATACAAATCTGGGAGACTAAAGAAAACAAGTAATTTCCCAACACTCATTTGCTTACAGATAATTGATGGTCTAATTAAAAATTGTATCCATTAATTAAAGCACTGTCAGATCACATGTTTTGTTTGCCTAGTTTGATGTACCCATTAGAATTATTTTTATGCATTTGAGAATAATTAAGTTGTTTTTTCCTGCTTGCTAAGTCAAACGCTGGTTGTGCTTATTCATATTCACTTCCCTCTTCAATATTTAACCTGGATTTTCTTTCTAATGTAACCTTGGACATTGCTCATTGCTAGGGCCCTTGCTAGAGAGATGGCAGCTTCCTCAGTGTGTAACCTATTCAGTTACAATTAGACAGCATGAGTGTTATACGTGTGCTCCAACATGAGCCCCCAGGATGTTACTCAATATAGAGGACCAGTGTGGCGCCTGGGGGGCTCAGTCAGTTAAGTGTCTACCTTGGGCTCACGTCATGATCTCAGGGTCCTGGGATGGAGCCCCACATCAGGCTTCCTGCTCAGCGGGGAGCCTGCTTCTCCTTCTCCCTCTGCTGCTTCCCCTGCCTGTGCTCTCTCACTCTCTCTGTCAAAAAAAGAAATAAAATCTTTAAAAAATATAGAGAGGATCAGTAAGAATGGTCTGGCATCCTGGGGCTATGATAGGGATAGACTAGCCATCATGGGTGACTTACTGATAGTACAGGAATTCTAAATGGAGTGACTCTGGATTCCTCTGTTGGGCAAAAGAATCAAGAAAGGAAGGGACAGGCATTGCATCTGTAAGGGGAAAGAGTACCCTCCTGGTGCTCCTATGCCAGGCAGATACCCAGAGGCTGACAGTTTCAGTGACTCATCCAGATGTTTTGACTACATGATACCAGCTTCACAGATATTTGCGAATATCCTATAACTGAATACCTCTTCCATTCTTATCCCATCATTTCCTTTCACCAGGTAGGCACTCCTCTACCTCTTGCCCTCTCTCCTCCGGATGCAGGGGGGGGAAAAGTACCAGTGAACATACGGCCCCATCATCACCTGGCTACTTCCAGATTAGAAATTCTAATTTGGACCAAGGAAAACTGTTCTCTGAATCTTTTTCTCCCTGGACAAAAGGAGAGAATACAGTTCCTTTCTGTCTGCTAAAGTTAGGGTATGATGAAAGCAGTAAGCATTGCTTTTCATAGTATGTGTGATCTATTCTTCAAGAAAAAGAAGTAACTCAGATGGAGTTTGTTGCCTATGATGCTGGGAGGTTCTGGCTGGTCTCTCAGGAAACAATTGCGAAGTTGAGTTCAGTGGCCTACAGCTTACTTTACAAGCCTGGCTAACTGCACTTCCCAGACATTCTTGTTTCCCATCTCGGGTTCCAAATGTGTAGCCTGAAGGCTAGATCTGGCCTGCGGACATGTTTAGTTTGGACTACCCAGTGTTTTTACAAAATTTCAGCCAAAATATAAAAATAGGAAATCATAAATTCCTTATATGACAAGGATCAGCAGGAACTGGCTGGTGAGTACCCCAGGGTGCCATGGTCCCCACCATTCCCAGTCGTTTCCCTGACCTTGAGGCCAAGAGCCTATGAAATAACAGAAAGTAGATGCAGAACTACAGAGATAAAGATATAGATATATTGGTTTCTGACTCTGTTTCCTGGCACAGAGCTCCTAAAACCCTTGTAAGTTCCTAAGTCAGAGAGCATCAGGGGCATCTTGTATTCTAATATTTGGCCCTTGACCCCAGTTCCTGACACAGGGCTCCTAAATCCCTTGTAATTTCCTGGATGACAATAGTGTCTTTTGTCCTAATGAGGTGACTCTCTGTGGGCTCCAGGATGGGGGCTGGTCACCAGAACGACCAAGCCATGATTAGAAGCTTGGAACTTTCAGCCCAGCCCCCAATCTCCAGAGACGGGAGAGGGCTGGGAAAGGGATTAATGGTCCATCGTGTCTACATAGTGAACCCTCAGTAAAAATGCCAAAGTATGGGATTTGGAGAGCTTCCTGGTTGGCAAACACATCTACACGCTGGCAGAGTGGCATACCCCAACCTCATGAGGACAGAAGCTCGAGTGCTTGGGAGCCTTCCAGACCTCACCTTTTGTCTCCCTTCCTGTGGCTTTTCATCTGTGTCCTTTATCACACCTTACATGGCAGAATAAATGTCGGGGCTGGTAACCAATATTTGGAGCAGAGAGAAGTAGGATAGGGTGTGGGGAAGGGGGGCGGTTAGCCCTGGCACGGCACACAACCAAAGGCAAATACACACCTCAGGAATTATGTGAAGCATTGAAGGTTAATTGACAGAGCTCTAATCTTGAATCAATCTGGAGTTGGGCGCTGTGGGCCTAAACATCATTGGACTGGTAAGAGTCCCACTGTCATAGGGGATAAAGGTCCCTCAGCCTGCGTAGCATCAGACTCAACAGCCATACCCGCAGCCAAGGCCCCAATGGTACGAGACCTTGTGGTACCTTGCAGCTCTCTCCCCTACTTTGGGTTGAATAAGCCCCTGAGGTTCTTAGACAATTCAAGGAATGGCGAGTTGGTCCTTGAGAGAGATGCTGTGTCTTGATAATATCCGTAGGGTTAGTGTTGAATCCACTTGAGCTGACCAACTGGGCCATAAGAGTTACCTGGTCTAGGTAAAACATAAAGGCCAAATGCCTATGGTTTTCATCCCATCGCGTAGATTCAGTCTTTCTTTACAAACCCCTTGTTTTCACGTGACTCTGAGTCAAAGGAAAATTCTTACCTGGACAGGGAGGACCCTACTGAACCCCTGCACATGTGACTCTGTGGGTGAAGCAGGTGATTAGGCCAGCCTTGCTAATTTCTGCCTTAATGAGATTAATTCCGTCTGGATATATAGTACGGTTCACTTGCTTAGGTGTCTGAGGTAGGAGTGGAGTGGACTGAAGATTAGCGTCAATAGGTAAGAAATGTCTGCCTTCCCTAAGGCCACCTGGCCGCCAGAGGGCGGTGACAATTACCTGCGGCAGGTACATTGCGTACACCTACTCAAGGCAAGCCTGGAGCAAGGCTGATGGGGTGGGGGGACTGTGCCAGCCCCCCTGGGAATGGGCTTCAAGGCACAGAAGCCAACACAGGAGTGGGGACTGGCTCCTCTCAAACCCCCACCTTAAACTGTGGGAGCACCAGGCTTGGGAAACACAGCCGCCAGTCAGATGCGCTGGGGACGTTTCGGCATGCTGCAAGGTACAGGAATCAAGTTAGCACATACCAGCACAGCTCGAAACGGCAGATAATAAGCATTAATCTCCCTAATAAATTCATTAGTCAGCCGTACGGTCTTGAAAGAGGTTTGTACACTCAGATCATAAATTAAGCCCTGGATAGACATTAACCTTCACTGCTTTGCTCTGCAAATCTCCCAGTAGCTCTAATGGGATCAAAAGTTTCTTGAACCTTCGTAAGATCCAGCTTTCCTCTGCCTAATTACACTGATACAGAGCTTCGCAGAACGTTTTTGCAGTATAGTTATAAAAAAAAAAAAAAGTAATGCCTAATCGAACTTCTGTGGGCATAGTTATTGGAGAAAAAGAGTGACAATGTACACAGTCATTCGGGATCCTGTGTTTCTGGAAACAGATACTCCTTAGGCCATCTTTGTAGGGAGCTTGGAAGAGCTATCCATCCCCTACGTGGCACTTCCTTCGGGGTGGGCTCCCTTCATGCCTGGGGCAGCAGCCTCTTGGTCCATAAGGCCAGCCAACTGACCAGTTATCTTTCTCTCTGGCTGTTCCAACCCATATTTCCAGGGTGTAGTGCAATATCTCCCTTACAGGGTATATATATATTTTTTAAGAGGCTATTTTTTTAAGTAAACTCTACCCCCAACATGGTATCAAGAATCGTGTGCTCTACCAATTGAGCCAGCCAGGTACCCCATGGGGAATTTTTTAAGATTTTATTTATTTATTTAAGAATGAGAGAGAGAGGGAGAGAGCGTGCACAGACGTGCAAGGGGAGGGGCAGAGGGAGAAGGAGAGAGAACCTCAAGCCGATTCCGTGCTGAATGCCGTGCCTGACATGGGACTTGATTCCACTCCCCTGAGATCATGACCTGAGCCAAAATCGAGAGTCTGACACTTAACTGACTGAGCCACCTAGGCGCCCCCTATGGGGTATTTTCAAGCTTAATATACATTATCTAGCCAACACTTTGCATTCCCTGGATATAGAGCACCGTGGACTAGCAAAGCCTAAGGAGAAACTAGGAACTCCTGACAAAATGGCTTTTCTGCCATTTTTCTGCCAATTAGTTCTCTCCCTCAGCCCCTAGTTTTCTTTTTCCTTCCCCTCTGCCTTGTACTGCCTGCTCAACTGAGAAAATCTTACTTTTTCTCCCCACTCTCTCACATCTTCACTCTGAATCATGGCATACACGTTCAGAATGCTCACCTTTCCTGATTCTCCCTCAGCTCAACCCCTAACCGCTATCCTTTCAAACTCTGCCATCAAGCTCTGCTATTTACTGAAACCTTACCAGATGGTCCCTTGTACTTTCTCTTTCCCTCTTTTACTTCACTCATTACTCAGCATCTGGAGATACCGGTCCTCTGCATAGCACCAGTGGGTTCTGAAATATTTCAGAATTTAAATCTTCCAGGCAGCTGATATCCACCACCAAGGGGTAAATGAGAGTCATGGCAACACGCTGAGAGTGTTTGTGACAGGCATGATTCTAGGTGCCTGGGGATATGGAGGTAAACAGAACAAAAAAATATCCTTATCTCCTAAAGCTCACATCTTGGTGGTACAACTATTGACGGTTGCCAAACCTTGGGGATTTTTACTGAAGTTCCTTGAGAGTAAACACAGCAAGACTTTGTACTTATAAACACACATTTAAAAAAATTAAGGTAAAGTGCCCGGGTGGCTCAGTTGGTTAAGCGTCTGACTCTTGGCTTTGGCTCACGTCATGGTCTCAGGGTTGTGAGATCAGGCTCCACGTTGTGTGTGGAGCCTGCTTAAGATTCTCTCTCTCCCTCTCCCTCTGCCTCTCCCCCCCCCTCTAAAAAATCAATCAATCAATCAATCAGTAAAAAATGAAAAAAACATAGAAAGGTTTTCCGCCACCCCCCTACTGTGTTTTGATGTATCCTTGATGAAAACATAAGTACCAGTAATCTATTAAGAATGTCATTGTCAACAAAAGGAAGATCAACAAATGTTTAGATCATTTATGGTATCCTGCTGATGGATTTACCCTTCCAGTGAATTTTTTTTTTAACTTATCTCTATGCCCAATGTGGGGCTCAAACTCGTGACCCTGAGATCATGCTCTACCAACTGAGCCAGACAGGTGCCCCTTCTAAAGAATTTGTAGTAGAGGAACGCCTGGGTGGCTCAGTCGGTTAAGCCACTGCCTTTGGCTCAGGTCATGATCCCAGGGTCCTGGGATCGAGTCCCGTATCGGGCTCCTTGCTCAGCGGGGAGCCTGCTTCTCCCTCTGCCTGCGCTGCCTGCTGCTCCCCCTGCTTGTGCTCTCTCTGTCTCTGACAAATAAATAAATAAAATCTTAAAAAAAAAAGCCTTTAAAAAAAAAGAATTTGTAATAGAAGCTAAGATCCCTTGCATCTGGAAAACTCTCTTATTTTACATAGATAAATACATTTATCTATGCACTCATTATTTTTAAATTTTTTTTCTACGTATTTGTTTTTCCCTATTATGAATGCAAAATGTAAGTTTTTAAGGGCAAACAACAGAAAAGAGTGTGGGTGTATTTCAGTCCTTTGGTCTACTAGTTGCATGAACTTAGACGTGACAGTCAAATATTTAAGAATACTTATAGTCAGGGCCTGGTTGATGTGTATCAGGGGAACATAAGTCCCCAAGTGACTCCTGGAAACTGTCTCCTCTCAACTAAAGGGGAACAAATGAAATTGAATAAGCACACATTAGTAGTCTGCAAATATGAGCCCCAACATGTTTTTTGATTGTTTGTTTAGTTTTGGTCAATCCAGCATTGCTGAAAACTAGAAAGAGTGTGTGTTTCTAATTGCCAAGGCCTCCCCTCTGTATTGTGTTTTCATCATTTATATAACCAGCCATCATCCCTGCCCGGCCCACGATGGCCTCTGAGTTTGCAGGCCCTGAATTTGGAGCTTTCCTAGGTCCCCCATTCAGCTCTAATATTTCTGGTTCTGGTCCTTTCTCACTGCCTGCTTAGCATTAGGCTGTTTAAACAGGACATAGCAAATGCCATGGGGGACAAGAGCTAAATACATACTTTTAGATGCCTCTAAAGCTCCGTCCTCTATCCTCCCAATGATTTGGGTTCTGGGTTCAATTTTATTGGTGAGAGAGGCAGTGACCAATTTTTAAGCATATTTGAAACGTGAAACCTAGGCATTACGAGCAATATCGGCACAGAGACTTCTCGCATTTCCTCATCCATCCACAGAACTTTCACTTTCTTGGGATTGGTTAGATCGGGCTGCTTCTGGTTCGTTGCGCCATGTGTCGGTCTAGGATGGAAGGCAGGATTCAGCTGCGTGGTGGGATCTTAATGAATTATTGGTCCAGGGATGGTTTTGGGGGCTGGCGATGAAAAGAGAAATGGGAAGTTGTTCAGTTTCATATCATTTAGATCCCTGTTATCATGGCCTGAGATACCACACCGAGGCAACCCAAGGTCATCCTCAAATTTAAAAAACCTTTTTTGGGGGCACCTGGGTGGCTCAGTTGTTAAGCATCTGCCTTCGGTTCAGGTGATGATTCCAGGGTCCTGGGATTGAGCCCTGCGTCGGGCTCCCTGCTCGGCGGGAGGCCTGCTTCTCCCTCTTCCACTCCCCCTGCTGTGTTCCTCTCTCACTGTGTCTCTCTGTCGAATAAATAAAATAAAATAAAATAAATCCGGAAAAAAAAAACTTTTTCAAAGTGTATTCCCAGAGCCACCTGAACAGGGCATTAAAATGCAGATTCTGCTCCACATCACTCGGCATCAGGAAAATACAAATCAAAACCACAATGAGATACCACCTCACACCAGTCAGAATGGCTAAAATTAACAAGACAGGTGTTGGCGAGGATGCAGAGAAAGGGGAACCCTTCTACACTGTTGGTGGGAATGAAAATCGGTGCAGCCACTCTGGAAAACAGTGTGGAGGTTCCTCAAAAAGTTGAAAGGAGAGTTACCCTATGACCCAGCAATCGCACTACTGGATATTTACCCCGAAGATACAGATGTAGTGATCCAAAGGGGCGCAACCTGCACTGCAATGTTTATAGCAGCGATGTCCACAATAGCCAAACTATGGAAAGAGCCCAGATGTCCATCGACAGATGAATGGATAAAGAAGATGTGGTATATGTATACATATATGTACATATGTATATACATATATATGTACATATGTATATACACATGTATATTCAATGGAATATTATATATACAATGGAATATTACTCAGCCATCAAAAAGAATGAAATCTTGCCATTTGCAACAGTATGGATGGAACTAGAGGGTATCATGCTAAGT
Organism: Potos flavus; assembly: GCA_028534135.1. Taxonomy (NCBI): domain Eukaryota; kingdom Metazoa; phylum Chordata; class Mammalia; order Carnivora; family Procyonidae; genus Potos; species Potos flavus. Next base: position 65,211,326 of record CM052898.1, on the reverse strand, counting down.
GAAATAAATCGGTCAGAGAAAGACAAATACCGTGTGATTTCACTCATACATGGAAATAAACAAAACACACGAACATAAAGGAAGGGACGGAAAAATAAAATAAGATTAAAATTGAGGGGGACCCAAACCATAAGAGATGGCGAACTCTAGGAAACAAACTGAGGATTGCTGGAGGGGAAAGGGACGGGGGGTTGGGGTAACTGGGTGATGGGCATTGAGAAGGGCGCTTGATGGAATGAGCTCTGGGTGTTATATGCAACTGATGAATCACTACATTCTACCTCTGGAACTAATAAGACATTATATGTTAACTAAATTGAATTTAAATACAAAATTAAAAAATATATATATAATGCAGATTCTTATCAAAGCTCTGCCCCAAATCCCTGTGACCCACCTCAGAATTTGCCTACAGCTTTGATGGATGGTTCCCTGCACGGATCTCTCCATTATTCTGCCCAAGGGCTTTTTCTGGCTTTAGAGGGATATATAAGTGACACGGAATTCATGCTCAGCAAGACAACCCTCAACCAAGAAGGGGAAGCAGTCTGAGTACATACCCCAGCTTCTCCAAATTCAGTAGGGCAATTCTAAGGCATGTTCCTCATGGTCCTTTGGAGGGTCCCCAGCACGACTGAGCCCTGGTTACCATGCCAACAGCCAGCTCATTAATGCACAGTTTCCCTGCCTCGCTTTCCTGCTTGCTTGTCTGTGTCTCTGGAACCATCAGTCCAGTAAATTGCCTTCATGTACATCTTTGTTTTAGGGGCTCCCTTTGGGGAACGCAGAGTGAAGAGCCTCACTGGAAAAGAGATGGTGAGTAATAGCGGGTAAGAGACTTCGGAGCCAACTGCCCGGGTGCACATCCAGGCTCCACCACCAACTAGTTAATAAGTAGTTAACTAGTTATCAGTCCCTCCCGTCAGGTTCTTCATCTGTAAAATAGGAATGACAGTAGTAGCTGCCTCATGCAGTTGTTGTGAGGATTAAAACAGTCCATACAAGTAAAGTGCTTATAATAGTGCCTGGAATATGGTAAATGTATAATAAATGCTTGCTATTATTATTATCTAATAAATCGAAGTTTCTTGGGTGGGGCCCAGAAATATGCTTTTTAAATAAGCTCACCGAGTGATTCTCATGCACAATAAAATTTGAGAACCGCTGAACCAGAGACACACCCCTCGGCATTCCTGTTCACAAAGAGAACATTTTAGGAAGCCTACTCCATTCCAGCAGATAAGCCCCCCCCAACCCCCCCCCCCCCCCCGAACATCTTTTGCATGAGAAGCCTTGAGAAACAAAGGCTTTCTCTGGAGAAAACAACGACAGGTGATTCCAGGCTTGCGGGCTCACACTCATCCTTTTTTTATCCCACGGTTTTAGCCATATTCCCATTGACCATTAGGTAAAATAAATCCTAAAATACGTTAATCCTTTCAGACCATAGAAAGTGGTTCCCAAAGGATGGTCAGGCTGGCAGCACCAGCATGACCTGGGAGCTTATTAGAAATGCAATTCTTCAGGCGCCTGGGTGGCTCACTGGGTTAAAGCCTCTGCCTTTAGCTCAGGTCATGATCCCAGGGTCCCAGGATAGAGCCCCGCATTAGGCTCCCTGCTCAGTGGGGAGCCTGCTTCAGCCTCTCCCCCTTGCTCTGCCTACTTGTGCTCTCTCTCTCTCTGTGTCAAATAAGTAAATAAATATTAAAAAAAAAAAAGAAAGAAATGCAATTCTTGGGGCACATGGGTGGTTAAGTTAAGTGTCCGACTCCTGATTCCCGCTCAGGTCTTGATCTCAGCGTTGTGAATTCAATACCCATGCAGGGGTCCGTGAACAGCAGGGAGTCTGCTGGAGACTCTCTCCTCTCCCACGAGATTCTCTTGCAAGCTAAAATTGGAGAATCATTGTCCTAAATTGAGGATATTCTTGAAAATCTCTCTCCTTTTGTTGCCAGCGAGATACAAAAGGCCAGATACAAAACACTTTTTGGCAAGTGTTTCTTTCAATCAGATACCAGCAATGCAGTTTATTTTTTTTTAAAGAAATCTCAACTCTGCTTAGTACTTTAATCCTGCTTAGTAATAGTTGTGTCTAATGGGGCCCAAAGGTAAAGCATCCAAGGGTTATGTGGTTAACCTTGCAGGAATACTCCTGACTTCTGTAATACTAGGAGTATTAGAAAAATATGATTGTTTATTCATAATAGGACCTAACTATTTCTTGCATCTAGCTGGGCAAGGCATCTCACAGATGACATTCTAGTGTTTGGGCCTTCTGACTCAGAAAGAATACAGAACAACAAAAAATGAAAGAAATGAAGTAACTTAGGAACTTAGTCCCACTGGGACTTACCAACTGTAGGTTCATTTCACCTCTTTTTTTGGCCTATTTTCTGACTCATAACTAAAAGAATTTTGGTGGTAGTGGGAACTGATTTTTTTTTCAGGTTATTTCTGGAACATTTGAGGAGATCTCTACTATTTGAGTATTATCTCGTTTAATCCTCACATTGTCCCTGTGATACATCATTACTCTCGTTTTACAGATGAAGAAACTGAGGCACAAAAGTTAAATGACTTGTCTGAGGTCACATGTAATGAGGCGGATTAAATCCAGGCAGCCCGAGTCTCCACCTGCCGCTGCTAACTAGTGAAACATAAGCTAGTGACAATTAACAATTTATTTCAATAGCAGAAAGAGTTAGAACATTCATAAAATACTAGGATAAAGGATCTGAAATTATAAAATACTGAATTATAAAATACTAGAATAGACAGATCTGAACTTTCAGAGCCATTTTAGATTTATAGAAAATTTGCAAAAATAGAGGAAGTCCCAGATATCCTTCACCCAACTTCTTCCAATGTTAACATCTAACCACGACACATTTAACAAAAATAAGAAATTAACACTATTAACTTGGCTACAGACTTTAGTCCAATTTTACCAGTTTTACATTGAATGTCTTTTTCTGTTCCAAGATCTAATCCAGAATACCATGTTGCACTTAGCTGTCCTACCTCCCCAGACCCCTCCAATTCATGAGAGTTTCTCAGTATTTCCTTGATGTCTATAATCTTAACAGTGTCGAAGAGAACTGGGGTGAGTGTTTTGTAGAATGTCCCTCAATTTGGGTTTGTCTGACAAGTTTTCTCACGACAAGACTGGGAAATGGGTTTGGGGGGAAGAAAACGAGAGAGATGAAATGCCCTCTTCGTCTCATTACATTAGGGAGGGTATGATATCAACATGACCTGTCACTGGTGATCTTAACCTTGACCACCTGGTTAAGGGTGTGTGCGCTATCTTCTGCTTTCCATGCTCTATTCGTTGGAAGTGAATCACGGTGAAGTACAGCCCATGCTCAAGAAAAGAGGAATTAAGTTTCACTTTCTGGAGTGGGGCATCTCTACTTTTATTAACTGGAATTCTTCCAGTTAAATAGAAGATCTGTCCCTTCGCCCTTGTTTATTTATTCATGCAATCATTTTTCATATCAACATGTACTCAGGGACATTACGTTTATTCCTCGTGTTATAATCCAATATTATCATTATTTATTTTCTTGCTCAAATTATTCCAGCTTTGGCCATTGGGAGCAATTGCAAGTTGATCCCTACGTCCTGGTGACATGCTCAATTCCTTTTGCGTGTGTGGTGGGGGGCAGGGGGTGAGAATTTGTTCCTTTCTGAAACTATAAGATGCTCCAAGCTCATTTTCCCTGTGCCAGCCCTTTCTCTAAGCAGCCCTGGTTCTTTTTTTTTTTTGATAGCCTTTAGAAACCAAGATCTTGACGCTGGTTTTGTTCGTGGCTTCTGAGTGTCATTACCTCTAGGCCCTGTGAGCTGACAGAGCAAGGAAACATATGTGTGCATACTAACCCATGTATGTATACATATCTATATTTTTGTATCTAGCCACCTGCATATATGTATATTAAAATATGTTAAAATAAATAAAATACATATGTATATATTAAATATATATTAATGTGTCTACTTAAACATATAATTTATATGTCCTACTCTAATCTAACACCGTAAAGCACATTCTAGCCCTTCCCTCCTGGGTATTTGCAACTTCTTTCTCTGAGAGTGGTACTTCTTCATTCAGTCCCAGTATATACTGTTACCCCGCAGCAAGAAACAAATTTACCAATAAACAAATATACTGTTAACCTGCAAGAAACAAATTTACCAACTGGAGTAAGATGCTTATGCAGAATTCTTTTTGTCTGTAGGCTTACAGTACCCAGAGTACCAGTTTCAGAAGCTACTGTGGCTCAGCTCTTTTCCCACCCCCTTTGGTGAGGTTATAGTTTAGATTTGTAAAACAATGAAGTTCGTTTATCACAGTTAGTGTTCCATTCTGGGATGTGAGAGATTTTTTAGTCCATTTGCACAAGGATTTATCGACTATTAGGACTCCTAGAAGGCATATAATGCTTTGTATGTTTTCAGTGTATTTTAGTGTATGTATATATGTAAAGCTCTATATATCATTGTTCCAATGGAGAAAAGTATCCATAAATACAGGAAAACAAAGACAAAATAAAAAAAAGTCACCAGGGAGTCTATCACCTAGAAATAACCATGGTCAAAATTTTAGGATACTTTCTTCTAGAATCTTTTTTTTTAAAGATTTTATTTATTTATATAGCAGAGAGAGAGAGAGAGAGATCACAAGCAGGCAGAGAGGCAGGCAGAGAGAGAAGGGGAAGCAGGCTCCCTGCTGAGCAGAGAGCCCGATGCAGGGCTCAATCCCAGGACCCTGAGATCATGACCTGAGCGGAAGGCAGAGGCTTTAGCCCATTGAGCCACCCAGGCGCCCTCTAGAATCTTTTAGATAATAAATAAAAAATGTCATTATGTAATTCGTATTTTTTTGAATCTTCTCTTTCCCCTCGGTATATCATGAACATAAGAGAGTATTTTGATATATAAAAACACAAATTAAAAAAAGGCTTTTGTCCTTCTTTCCCCTGGAATTTCAGATTTATAATTAGAGATGCCAGCAAATGCTAATATATCCCTACCAATAAACAACTGGGACTTCTCCTGACAACAGGAACTGATTAATACAATGTGTGCAAACATTAATTGATGGTGTAAATTAAGAATCGAATCCCTGTTTTATTTTTTTATTTTATTTTTTTTCGAATCCCTGTTTTAAAGATGTTATACACGCAGTGCAATCAAGAAAAGCATTTAACCAGATTTGTTCATGAATTTCACTGTGTGCTGTTGAATAGCTAATTTATCATCGCATCAGTCTGTAAAATAATCTATTAATAAAATTGGAAGTAAAATTGGGCATAGATTCATTATCTCAGTCAGTTGTGGATGCTCACTAAAGAGCATTTGCCCTGCAAATGAAGTGCAGACCTCATTATCATTCTCAGCAGAATGGGGAGCACATCTCTGTCCTTTATTCTTCCCGTGCTGAGTAATGTTCCAGCAACTCAACTAATTCATTAAAGTTAGTGGAAAACTTGAGTGCATGCTTAATCTTTGGTGTTAATTAGTGTTGTCGTTGGCTTAAGAAATGTTTCATAATTTACTGAATTGAAAAATCAACTGCTTATCAGCTTTGTAAAGGTAACTGCGTTTTCGGCTAGTAGCTCTTAGCCTTTATGGAGAAAAAGCTGGGCCCTTGGGTCATCATTGCTTTTCAGAACCTTTGCTTTCCCTCTGCTATTTGGACTCATTAAAAGTCAGAGTAAAAAACCTAGAGAATCTATCCAGGGACTATTATTGAGATTAGATTCAGAGAAATCTAAAAAATCCACAACTAAATGGGAGAGGAATGAAGAGCCTGAAGTAATATTTATTCAACCAACCAACCAACCATCACTGATTCAGGATGGATGGCATGGGGTGTCATGGCTGTACCACACCACTTCCAGCTGTGAGGAGGAGGGGAATGAAGGGAAAGAGGAAGAGGAGGAGTTGGGGGAGTTGGCTCTGCAGGCACTCCAACCCTGGGGGGCTGAGGACCCAATGCTGGGGGGCCAGGCTAACATGGGCAGCCACAGCAAGGCTGAGAGTGAGGCAGGCAGTGCTGAAGCTGTGACCTCCACCCCTCCCAGAACCAGCCCCAAACCCTGTCAGGGGCCTGTGCCTGCCCCTGAGGTCCTGGTAGAGAGGCCACGTGTCAACTGTCCAGGAGGTGATCATCTGTCCCCCTCATCTCCCAGAAGATGATCAAAATGTTTCTTCAGACAAAACACAAGACAGACAAGAGCCACAGATTCTCACTGGTGGTGGTGAGGGAAAACAGAGCCCATTGTCTAGCCTGACTGCCAACCCCTAAGAGCTCGGCAACGGCCTCTAGGCCTAGAGACAGCCTTCTGTTCCATGTCCAAACTAGAAGTTCTCTTCAGCCTCGTCCAGAAGGAAACTGAGCTGCCGCTCACTGACCACTTGCTGTCTCCAGTCATCTGTCCTGCCAGACACTTGTCTCCCTGTAGGAACGTAAAGAAAGTGTTCCACTGCCCGTTTCTTCTTCAACATCGTTTGTATCCACGGTGACTCTAATGCAGAGGAGAAAACGAGCTGGAAAGACCTGTTTGCCTTCATGCTCAGTCTGAAGACCAAGGTACCAATCACACGGAGGAAGTGGTGCTAACTGGGCCAGTTCTTGAGCTGCACAACTGCGTGGTCAAGCTATCAGCTCATACGCTGCAGTGCCCCTGCCAGACCTACCAGCAGCCCGCTGGAGGAGGATGGACCCTCTGAACATGCCTGGACATTTCCACCTTCTTGTATGATAAAACCCTTGGCCTAGAGTGCTGGTTCTCACACTAGACTCCATGGGACCCTTGGGAGCATGGTTCCAGGAGGCATCCCGGGCACCTGGAGGACTCCAGAAGGAAATCCAAGACTCCAGGCAGCATTCCAAGGATTCTGGGCACCCATGCCCCATGTTGCTCAGTCCACACTTCATTCCCAGTCTGCCAGTTATAATTTTCATTCTTCCCTATGTAATTTTTGTCATCACAATAAAAATCTAAGTCTCCCCAATCCAGGTCCACAATAACAACAACCACCACAACAACAAAAGTTATGGTCTAAGGTTGACAAGAGCATGGGAAAATGAGCACCCTCACATAACACTGATGGAAAAGTAAATCAATATATTTTTTCATGAAGGGTGTTGGAAATTTGACAGTATCTATTAGTACTTAGAGTGTGTATACTCCATTATCCAACAAATCCAAATCTAGGAATTATCCTATGAAATACAGCTGATCCTTATTTTTCATGAATTCTGTATTTGCAAATTTGTCTACTCACTGCCCTGAATTTGTAACCCCCAAATCTTTACTCATGACACTTTCACAGTCATCCATCGACATAGAGCAGCAAAAACTTTGAGTTAAGAATTGATTGTCTGTATACCTACAGATGTGAAAACAATCCATGTTCATTCAGTTATTTCAGCAAATGTGTTAAAAATAGCAGCATAGGCATTTGGAATTCATCTATGAAGCAAACAGAAAAAGAACTGCCCTCGCAGAGTTGACATTCTAGCAGAAGAAAGGTCACTGCAGAAGAGTTTGAGAAAACAGAAAGATTAGAAAAAACCTCAATGTCCCATAAGAGGTGACTGACAGCGGATAGCCCCAGCAATCCCCTCGTAGGTACATCTCAAGAGAAATGAGGTGTGTGTCCAAAACACGCATGTGCAAAAGAGTGCTTAGCAGCTTTATTTGTAGTACAAGGCTGGTCAAATTATGATACATACATACAAGGAAACATACCGCAGACATTGAAAATGATGTAGTTTCAGTGATATAGAGCAAGCCCAGGGGTCACTGCTGACTGAAAAAGTCAGTTTCAAAACAACATGTACCTTACGCCCAAGTTTGTGAAAATGTGTAGTTATATTGACATTCACACACACACACACACACACACACACACAGACACATTTGTAGAGGGCTATTTGGAAGAATTTTTACAAGGGCTTTCTCTTGGTAGTGGGATTTCAGAAAATGTGTACTTTGTTATTTTATCTTCCTGTACTGTTTCAATTTTTTTTTTAAGATTTTATTTATTTATTTGAGAGACAGAGACAGACAGAGAGAGCATGAGCAGGGGGAGGGGCAGAGGGAGAGGGGGAAGCAGACTCTTGCGGGGCTCAATCCCAGGACCCTGAGATTGTGACCTGAGCCAAAGGCAGACATTTAACCACCTAAGCCACCCAGGTGCCCCTCGATTTTTTTTTTTTTGTGATGTTGTATATGAGAATACAGAGTAGTGCCATTTCCTAGTACAAATCTGCAGTGGTCACGCTTTCAAGGATTTATATGCCTTACCAGCTCAGCTTTTCTAGGAGTTTCTCGGAGGATAATACATTTGCTCTTCAGGGAGTCCTGACTTTCCTGATCTTTTGCTTGATGGTAGAGAACAGGAACCCCCACATGTCCAGGAACCTTCCACAAATGTCACTTCTCGCCCCTGAAACTCTAGAAGGTGAAGCTCCCATCAAGGCATGGTCTCTTTCAGGAGCCACCACTCTAGATAGCAAAATTAGGCATCTGTCACAGCCACTTCCCCATGCTCCCCACTCCCCTACCAAAGGAGCAACTCAACTTTGTTTTTTTTTTAAATTGGTAAATAGATATGAGAGAGACTGTGTCCTCCAGCTCCCGAGCCAGCAAACCCAAGCCCCGGATGTGAATAGCTGCGTTGGGGGACGTGTGACGCTTCACTCAGCATTCCAGTCCCAGATAAGAGAGAATGGCCTCTGATATACCTGTGAAAATCCAGGGTCGGGGGGAGGGAGATGAAATTGGTCCCAGAGCTGTTCGTGATCATCTTTTTAGCTGTCTCGTTAAAGAACCTTTGTTCCTGTGTGTGTGTGTGTGTGTGTGTGTGCGCACGTGTGTGTTTAGTGCTACTCAACTCAAACACGTTTCCAATCATAAAAGGGAGGTTTTGTTGGAAAAAATGGGTCATGGCTCACAGCATAAATTCATACTCAGAAACAGCTGGTAAGCAAAAGGGCAGGCTACTCATATCCATTTGGGCTGACCGTATGCTTAAAAATGTCTGTCTAGTTATTTAGTCAAGACTGACATGTCAGGAATGCCTGGGTGGCTCAGTCAGTTAAGCGTTTGACTCTTGATCCCAGCTCAGGTCTTGATCTCAGGGTCCTGAGTTCAAGCCCCATGTTGGGCTCCACCCTGGGTGTGGAGCTGACTTAAAAAAAAATTAATAAAAGTTGACATGTCACATGTCAGCCTGTTACCGAGGTCCACATTCTGATACATGTCTGTGCTATTTTCGAAGCAAAGGTAAAGGCCCTGAGAGGGCAACTGCCCCTCACATGGTTTGTAGGACATCGACATTCACAACTGTAAGGTCTCCACACCCCGCTCGCTTCGTCTCGGGCAAATGACCACTCTAGCCTCGCCAGTCCCCTATGTGGGGTGCAGGGCTTGTCGTCAGTCTCGACACTACATTTCAGGGGAATTCTTGAGAGCTGGTTCTCAAACTTCGTTTCGTAATCTCCTGGGACATTTTAAGAAATAAAGGAGCCTGTGTCCCTCCTCCAAATAATCTGATTAAACTGGTCTGGGTGCAGTCTGAGCACCTGGATTTTTTTAAAACTTCCCAGGTGACTATAATGGGCAGCCATATCTGAGAGCCACTGACAGAGAGCACCTTGTGGGACGGGATTGTATGTGGGGGTCACACGGGCTTCTCAGAGGTGCTTCTCATCCAGTGTTATAATAATCTCTTATTCGGAGAGACTACAGAAATCATGAAAGCAGCGGCTTCTCATAACCATGCTGTTTACACACACAGGCAGAGACAGCACAGCGCACGTAACACACGGAGCTGAACGGCAGCGGCTAAACCGCTTCTCACCGTCTAATCAGGTAATCCCAAGGATGCACCATTTCAGGGAATAATACGATGTTATGCCATATTCCAAACAACTGAAGCAAAAATACTTTAGGGTGCCATCGAGCTCATCCATGACTTGTCAAAAATAGCAGTTGGCTCCAATTATGACGCAAAATACTCAGAAGAAATGCCTTCTAAGATATGTTTTCTATGCTTTGTGTATTGTTACAAACACAATCTTTTATTTCTCACAACTGATGCCTCTTAATATAGAGAAGATGCATTGAGACCAAGACGTAGGGTGGAATGCGAGACGAGAAGCATTCCTACATGGAAAAGGAAGACTGCTTTCATCTCGTCAGTCAAGATCCCTGCCCCCACTCCTGCTACCTCTTTAATTTGGCCTTCCAAACAACCAAAGGGTCCTCAAGACAGTAGCTATATGCTTTAAGAGATACCACCTTATATCTGAAGCTGTGCTAGACGCAAACCAAAGATTCATCTACAGATTTTCAAGGGTAGTCACCAGTCTAAGGCAGGGAGCCATTTTGTTTATTGCTCAAAAGCGGTTCCCTGAGGGCATGGAAAGCAAGACTTTTACTCTCTCCCCCAACCCCGGGTTGGCCCATCCCTCACCAATTCAAGCTGAAGCAACGATTAGCTCGGCTACAGTTTAATCTCATTTCAAACACTCCACCCAATACGTCATTAATCCTCAATGTTGCCTAAATCAGCAATAAGGTACAAAGGTTTTCTCAAACTGGCAGTTTTAGACCGGATACCATCGTAAACCCAGAGGCTTAAATATAGTTCAAGGGTTATGAAGGAGAGAAAAATCTCAAATGGACCTCCTTTAAACTCAGGGGTTGCAGTAGAAACAAAGGTGATTTTAATGGAGTTTTGGCTCCAAGAAGAAACCCTTGAACATATCCCCCTTGTTCTGGTTACTGATCTTTTGTCTCCCTTTACCTTTTCCTCCCACATTGTCCTTGACAAGGAAACAGTACTCGAAGTTCTTGAACTGGACTCAGAACGTACTCTCGGGTGTGGTTCACTTTGCCTGTCTTTCTGGAGATCACTGATTATCATTAGAACTTTTCCTCAGAATTGATGGAGAGGCGCCATTTGACCCTGCAAGGTCACGAAGGACTCAGTTTAGAAGAACAATAAATAGCGTTAACCCTTCAAGCAAAAGGTCCTTGATCCTCATAACCTCCTTATGTGTTTACAACTGCTCTTACTGCTTCCTGTCAAGCAGCTTCAGAACTTGAGGCCCTTGGCCTTACATCTGTCATCATTTGGTCAAGCAATGAGAACATACATTTCTGGCCCAGTTCCCGTTCCCTTGCCTTCTCTGCTGACTTCTGGCAGGAATGGGGAAGGGGCTTCTATTAGGGGAAAGGGCCCCAAAGTTGTTCACAACCAGCTCTAAAGAATTAAAAAATCTGACCCACAAAGGGCAGGAGCTATTTCCAGAATACGAGGCAGGGGGAGAGTAGGGAGTGAGGGATACAAATGTTACAGGCCTCTCGTGATCAGTTAAGGAAACACTGGCTGCCGGCACTAGGAACATACGAGGACTAATCCTCCCCTGACCACCCTTGCTGTCCGGCTTCCACCTCCAGCCCCGGAATTTACTTTTCCCCTCAGAGCAGCCCAATAAACATTCTATCATATCTAAATGAGTCAGAAGAAACTAGATTCTGAGCTTTTCAAAAGCTACATTCAAGGTTAACGTCTTAATCCTCCAGAAGCTGAATGTGTGTTGGAGATCCCCAAACATCAGAATGTTGAGGGCCTGGGAGGCCTGGGGGGCTCAGTCAGTTAAGCATCTGACTCTTGATTTCAGTTCAGGTCTTGATCTCAGGGTCATGAGTTCAAGCCCCGGGTTGGCTTCCATATTGGGTGTGGAGGAAGGAAGGAAGGAAGGAAGGAAGGAAGGAAGGAAGGAAGGAAGGAAGGAAGGAATATCAGGGGCCTGATAGGGGTGGGGCAAGCTTTCCAACTTTTTCCGTAAAATGATTCCAAGGCACAAATCCAAAATTCTCCACCCCATCACTCAGCACCTTGCTGCCTGGCCAACATGTCACATATCAGACTTCCCTGGTGCTAAATGATTATCACTATTTCCAACCCCTCAAAAGTAGGCAAAGTGGTGAGGACCAGTGTTTTACAGGACACTAGGCAGCTGTGCTGTGTGTGGCCCTGAGCTAGATAGAGTCAGTGCCTCACCCCTGTGTTCAGAATTGATGGAGAGGTGCCGTTTGACCCTGCAAGGTCATGATGGACTCCTGTGTTCAGGAGGCTTGGTTGATGACCTCTGGGTTGCCAGCCAAGGTATATTGTCACTGGATGCCTGAAACCCTCACTTGGCTTCTTAGGGTTAACCCAAAACGTGGAATTGTATAGAAAGTTAGGCCTGGGGCCATCTTTGAGTATAACCAGCCGGCCTTCACATGGGTCGTTGAGTAAACAAGCCCAGATCGATTAAGTGACTGGGTGGACCAGTTTCACAAAGCTGTTGACAGTGCCAGGCCACGACCCCAGATTTCCTGACCTGTGGACCAGACAGCTGTATTACCCTTGGCTTTCTTCACGAGATACTCAGGTTGGCATTAATGAACAGTATGCCTCTGGGTGGCGATGCTCTTCTTGCTCCCCGGATGCCCCCTTGCTCTTTTTCATCTCACTATTTCCTACTCTTCTTTCAGAATTCAGCTCCTCAAGGCTTCCCTGACCACACGTATGAGATAGAGGACTCTCTACGTGGCCCGCTGTGTTCTCTACCTACACAACACCCACAACATTGCACTGGAATGCCCCACTAACCTGTAAGTTCCTTGGGGGTGAAGATTATGACTGCTTTGATTTATGCAAATACAATGCCCAACACAATGTCTGACGCATGTTGGTGGCTCATTCCTGTCTGCTGAAGGACAATATGAGCTACATTATCATCAGTGCATGACACAGCCCCAGGTACGTGGTGATAAGCTTTACTTTATGGGTTCTCTGGAATTCTATACTCCACACTGATGGCAATGACAATGGGTTATTTAAAAGATAAAAAACAAAACAAAACAAAACAAAAAAACAAGTGTGTTAAGCAAGGTCCTGGTGTGGTAAAAGCCCATTTTCCAGATGAGGACTAGGAAGGGGAAGTCCATAGAGGAGCTGAAATCACATAACAACTTAGTAGCCAGACTTGAACTTCAAGTGCCCGTTAAGGAACCCATGCTCTTGTCACTAAATTTGCTGCCTCATTGTCACTTAGACAAGAAAGCCTTTCTCATTAGGGTCGTCCATCCTCTGCCCCTTAGGAAGAGAGAAGAGTGTGGGTTTCCCCGGTCCTTCCATTATCTTGTCTTCCATTATCTTGTCTGACCAAGGTTAAAGTGTAACCAAACCGCTACGACTTCTTACGTTCTTATCACTAGAAACATCAGCTTTGGAGGCAGAAATGGGACCAAAGACTTCTTAGATGTGAGATCTGTGAGTCAGGGTGTACCTATTATAACATGTCAGATGATGGATGGAAAGAAGAATGGCCTCCCTTCCTGGCTCAGATCAGAGGAAATCGTTGGCTTCTTGCAGCCCTCCGCCTTTTCACCCAATGAGGTTAACTCAATCAGCCACCTGGAAAAGAAATGCTGTCTAGATTAGGACTGAAGTGTCATAAGGTTATTACTGTGAATAATAAGCATTCCTCACAATCTGTCAATTATACAGCAGTTAACACTAATAGTAATTATTACCATTCATTACTCGTATCTATTTCTACATCACACTTAGGGTGGAGATGGAGAATGAGGCTTGGAAAGAAGAGTGGTGAGAGGCTCTGAGGTTGGGGGGACACCCTCCGCTTCTTCTTGTTAATTCTGTACCCCCGAGGCCTAAAGCCTGGGAAGCCACTAAGTGCCACAGCCCCCTGCTGGCCACAGCTACAGTGACATGGCTGAACTTCCCTCAAAGACCCACTCCAGAGGAGCACTGGGGGAGGTGGAATGGAGAAAGGACCTCACTTATAAAGCTCACCCCACTTATTACAGCCAGACCCTAAAATGGACACAGCCAGGTGCTCCTAGAGCCTCAAAACCCTGCAAATGTTGATGAAAAGTATGTCCCTGCCTGCACACTGTTGAGTTCTTCTTTGGAGAATCAGGATGGCTCTAAGAAGCAGCTTAAAGGTTTAGAATCTGTCCTCAACGTTTATGTAAGTCCTAACACCCTACTTCCTCTTTCTTTTTTTTTTTTAAGTAAAATTAACAAGCAAAATATGATAAAAATCTAACTCATGTGGTAATAACTTGTGTAGGAACATCAACCATCTGAAGGATATGTGGGTGCTGGGAAGTGAGTAGAAAAAATTCTAGGCATTGTGGTCAAACACAAGAAACTTTGTGAACCTCTTCCCCAGAGTTAAGTCATTCTAAAAACCTTCATTATATGGTTTTCCAGCCCCAGCTAGATCTGAAGAAGGGAATTAACAAAGGAAATGTACTATTGGAGGTAAGCAGGCTGCCACAGGAAAAAAAATGGAGCAGTGACAAAAACCTCTAAGAACCCAGCCCCACGACTAGAGGAGCACTGAGCTGGGTTATCAAATGCCCGACATAACTCCGTAACCCTTGAGTGGGAGTGGACCCAGATTTTGTAGAATCTGAAGCTTATGCAATTTAAAGGACTTTTTTTTTTTTTTAAGATTTATTTATTCATTTCAGGGGATGGGGGAGAGAGAGAGAGCAAGGAGGAGGGGCAAAAGGAGAGGGAGAGAGAGTTCCAAGCAGACTCTGAGCTAAGCATAGAGCCCGTGGTAGGGCTTGATCTCATGACCCCAAGATCACGACCTGAGCTAAAACCAAGAGGCAGTGACTTAACTGACTGAGCCACCCAGGCACCTCAGGAGACTTTCTTGAAGAAAAAGAATACAAGGGGAGCCTGAGTGGCTCAGTCAGTTAAGCATCTACCTTCGGCTCAGGTTGTGATCTCAGGGTCCTGGGATCCAGCCCCACATCGCACTCCTTGTTCAGTGGGGAGCCTGCTTCTCCCTCTGCCTGCCTCTCCCCCGTTCTCTCAAATAAATAGATAAAATCTTAAAAAAAAAAAAAAAAAGAATACAAGTATGAAATGCACAATTAAATTTAAAAGTGAATATTTACTTCCAATGGGAAAAACACACACATACCAAATTAGCAGAGTTCTGAAGAGTTAGGTCTCCTTTTACTGGGATTTCTCAGCAATTTACCAGAAATGTTTACATGCAAATAATTCCCTTGCAACCTTGCTTCCCTCTCCACCTCAAACATGCTCAGCTAGAGCCCGCACTCATGGGCCTGTGATAATGCCCGGTCCTGGAATTTACACTTCATTACCTTTCTTCTACAGAGGGAAGAGCAGTTCTCTGCTCCTCAAATGCCCCTCAAATGCACAGAAGTAAATTCATATGCAGCTTCATTTGTTAAAAAAGGCTGAGAAGTACAAATTTTTTTTTTTAAAGAAGAGTCTTTTTTTTTTAAGATTTTATTTATTCATTTGTCAGAGAGAGAGAAAGAGAGCATGAGCAGGGGAAGGGGCAAAGGGAGAAGCAGACTCCCTGCCGAGCAGGGAGCCTAACATGGGGCTCCATCCCAGGACCCCGAGATCATGACCCGAGCCAAAGGCAGACGCTCAACCAACTGAGCCACCCAGGGGCCCCTAAAAGAAGAGTCTTTGTCTTTTATTTATTTTTTATTTTTATTTTATTTTTTGAAGTAAGCTTTACACCCAAAGTGGGGCTTGCACTCAAGCCCCCAAAATCAAAAGTCTCACGCTCTTCCAACTGAGCCAGCCAGGTGCCCCTAGGAAGTACACATTTTAATATTTCCCTTAAAAAGCATAGGGAATTTTTCCCCCTTGAATTTTTTTCACTTAGAAAATTATCACACAATAAAATTGACTATTGGCAGCATGTACAGTTCTGAGAATTTAAACACATGTATAGATTCTGGTAATCACCACCACTATCAGGATGCAGGACAGATAGATCTGTCGCCTGGAAAAAAAAACTCCTTTGTGCAAAGGTGTATAAACTTAAAAACGATATTGAAAGAAGTAATTCTCATCAACTGTGCCGATCATTACCATGAAATACTTCATTTCTCCCAAATGATGGCCCGAGGGGGTGCTACTATAACAAGAACCTAGATCATGTTAGACAAATTGCTGGTGTGCTTCACGAACATTGTCTGGGCTGTTTTCTAGATTCTTTTTTCCATGTGGTCAAAGCTTAACATCTCCTTTTTGACCAAAACTTTCCAAATTGGGTTTTTTGTTTGTTTATTTTTTAAGATTTTATATATCTATTTGAGAGACAGAGAGAGAGAAAACAGGCAGGGGGAGCTGCAGAGAGAGGGAGAAGCAGGCTCCCCACTGAGTAGGAAGCCCAGTGTGGGGCTCCATCCCAGGGCCCTGGGATCATGGCCTAAGCCAAAGGCAGACGCTTAATGGACTAAGCCACCCAGGTGCCCCTTGTTTTTTTTTTTTTAATTACTAACTTCTTTCTAAAGTTATTATCTTAAAAAGTACTGTGTTCTCCAAGAAAATCAAACCAGGAACTCCAAGCTTTGGCCAGAGAGAGAGAATACCCAGATGGGGACAAATGTGAATGAGCCATGCAACCGGGAGCAGGCCCTCCTTTGCCAAGGTGCTTTTGATGTTGTCTCACTTCGACCCCACCTTGCCATCATCATGGTGGCCTCACGGTACTCTGATCCCTCTGTGTCAGTCTGACCCAACTGTAAAAACCCCATTCTCAAGGACTCCCCAATTAAATTTAAAAGGGTATAATCAATACTACAAAAACCACACAGGAAAAAATGGGTAGGTAAAAAAACCATGAACCACACAATGAGCTGATTTCTGCTCCCCTAGCTAGTGGACTTTATTCTAGTTCCCCGACCGCTTCTCGGCCTTTTGGCTAAGATCAAGTGTATTCTAGTTCCCCGGCTTAGGTTACTGCACTCCCCCAGCTCCCAAGAAACCTGCCCACACCAGGGCAGCCATAATATAGCAAAGGGTTCAGAACTTGGGCTCTGAAGGGAAATTGCTCACGTTCAAATCCACACTCTACTGCTTACTGGTTCTGTGACCTTGGACAAGTTACTTAACTTCTCTGTGCCTCTGCTTTCCTGCCTGTATTAATAGGATGCACTTCATGGTGTTATCGTGGAGAACACATGAGATAATACTTGATAACCATTTAGGAACCTGGCACATAGTTTATGTTTGACAAATGGTAGCTGTTATTTATACCTGGTGACATTGATCTCAGTTGAGGTTCTGAAGGGTGTGTGTCTCCTCAGGTGACTGACAGTACAGATAATCCTACTTTTTAAGTGCATCTCCCCCACCATGCCATCCCATCCCATATATCTACAGGAGGTAGGTTTCTCTCTGTTTTAATAATAACATAAAAATAATAAAACAAATATATCATCCAAACTAGGTTTATAGAGCTATACAAAGAGGATTGTTCTCCCATAGATTTCTATGCCTTTTGTTCTTTTTTTTTTTTTTAGATTTTATTTATTTACTTGTCAGAGAGAGAGAGAGCACAAGCAGGGAGAGCAGCAGGCAGAGCAGACAGAGGGAGAAACAGGCTCCCGCTGAGCAAGGAGCTGGATGTGGTATTTGATCTCAGGACCCTGGGATAATGACTTGAGCCAAATGCAGAGCTTAACGGACTGAGCCACCCGGGTGTTCTGCCTTTTGTCCTTTTTTGATAGGGATTTGCCCAACTACTCATTATCAATTTCCTTAATCCCCTGCATGAAAACAGGGTCCTCTTGAACATCACTACATAGCATGTTTCCCAACTCGTGGACTGAAAAGAAGATGGAAATTTTCTCTGGTCAATGATGGACAGCCAGAGATATCTAGCAACCACATAGCTGAGAACCGAGAATTAGGAAGTGAGCCCCCAAATATCTCTTTCTGGAGCTCACAAAATCCTGAGCTCTAGAGGAGTCCAAGATGGTGGAGGAGTAGGAGACTGAGTTTCCTCTGGTCCCAGGAATTCAGCTAGATAGCTATCGAATCATTCTGAACACCTTCGAACTCAACCGGAGATCAAAGAAAAGAACAGCTGCAACTCTACAAATAGAAAAGTGACCACTTTCTGCAAGGTAGGCAGTGCAGAGAAGTGAATCTGAGGTGATATATGGGAAGAGAAACCACAGAGGGGGAGGAAGCCTCCATCAGCCGGCTACCGGTAAGTGATAGAGCAGAGGAGCAAAAAATTGGAACTTCTAAAAGTTCCAATAGAAGTCTGCTCCGGTGAGGGTCATCCTGGCCTGAGAGGCACTGAGATGGCTAAGTGGGGACAGAGCCCCTGCTGGGACAGTGTGGTCTCAGGACCCGTGGGGTCACAGAAAAGCCAAGGGTGCCTGAGTGTGGCAGAGCTCCCAGGTATGAGAGTGGGGAAGCCAGCTGCAGAGACCAAGCCAAGGTGGGGGCTCTCAGCTCAGGCTTACCTTAAACTATGATCCAAGGCACAGTCGGGCCACTGCTCTTCAAGCAGGGACCCCACAGGTGGCAGATCCGGGGAGACTCACCTTCCTTCACCGGGAGGAGCGGCGCAGGAGCACGCTGCAGGAATCGGCTGGGTTTGGAGACTCCAAACGGGGCCATGTGCCAGAGACAGAAATGCTCGGTCACAGGCCGGGTGAGCTCAGAGTGCGGCCGGAGACCAGGGAGACAGGAGTGACTAACTGCTTTTCTCTGAGGGCGCACTGAGGAGTGGGGCCCGAGCTCTCAGCTCCTACGGGCCGGAGATTGGGAGGCCGCCATTTTCATTCCCGTCCTCCAAAGCTGTACGGAAAGCGTTCAGGGAACAAAAACTCCTGAGAGCGAACCCCAGCAGATTACTTAGCCCGGCCCCTGGCAAGGGCGGTGCAATTCCGCCTCGGGCAAAGACATTTGAGAATCACTGCAATAGGCCCCTCTCCCAGAAGATCAGCAAGAACATCCAGCTAAGACCTAGTTTACCCATCAGTGAGAACTGAAAAACTCCAGTGCTAGGGGAATACAGCACATTGAATTCATGGCTTTCCCCCCATGATTCTGTAGTCCTTCAATTTTATTTTTATTTTTATTTATTTTTTGTTTTTTTAAATATTTTATTTATTCATTTGTCAGAGAGAGAGAGATCACAAGTAGGCAGAGAGGCAGGCAGAGAGGGGGAAGCAGGCTCTCTGCTGAGCAGGGAGCCTGATGTGGGGCTCGATCCCAGGACTCTGAGACCATGACCTGGGCTAAAGGCAGAGGCTTTAACCCACTGAGTCACCCAGGTGCCCCTAGTCCTTCAATTTTAATTCCTTAAAAAATTTTTTTTCTCTTTCCTTTTTCAACCAATTTCTTATTTTATCAACTCTTTTTTAAAATCTTTCATAATGTTCACTTTTACAGTTACATCTAATTTAATTTTATTTTTGTGTATATATAAGTTTTTCTTTCTATATATTTTGGAATCTAGTTTTCTAACAAACAGACCAAAACACACACAGGTTCTAGTATATTGCTCCATTCTCTTTACCTGTCTGATTATATTCTCCTTTTTAAAAAATTTTTTTAATTAAAAAAAAATTTATTCTTTTTTTTTTCAGTTTCAGATCTCTTCTGAATGTTTAGTGTATATTTCTCTGGGGTTGTTGTCATTTTAGTATTTTGTTCTCTTGTTCATCTATTCTTCTCTGGACAGAATGACAAGACAGAAAAACTCACCTCAAAAAAGAGAACAAGAAGCAGTACTGACTGTCAGGGACTTAATCAGTATGGACAGAATTAATATCTGTTAATATTTATTCTTCTGAAGCTGTTTCAAAAAATAAAAATGGAAGGAAAACTTCCAAACTCTTTCTATAAGGCCAGCATTACCTTGATCCCAAAACCAAAGACCCCACCAAAAAGGAGAATTACAGACCGATATCCCTGATGAACATGGATGCAAAAATTCTTGCCAAAATACTAGCCAATAGGATCCAACCGTACCTTAAAAGGATTATTCACCACTCCCAAGCGGGATTTATTCCTGGACTGCAAGTGTGGTTCAACATTCTCAAATCAATCAATGTGATACACCGCATTAATAAAAGAAAGGACAAGAACCTTATGATACTCTCAATCAATGCAGAAAAAGCATTTGACAAAGTACAGCATCCTTTCTTGATCAAAACTCTTCACAGTGTAGGGATAGAGGGAACAAACCTCAATATCATAAAAGCCATCTGTGAAAAGCCCACAGCGAATATCATTCTCAATGGGGAAAAAATGAGAGCATTTCCCCCAAAGTTAGGAACACAGCAGGGCTGTCCACTATCAACATTGCTGTTCAATATAGTACTAAAAGTCCTAGCCTCAGCAATCAGACAACAAAAAGAAAGAAAAGGCATCCAAATCAGTAAAGAAGTCAAACTCTCACTCTTCATAGATGACATGATACTCCATGTGGAAAATCCAAAAGACTCGACCCCAAAATTGCTAGAACTCTTACAGGAATTCAGCAAAGTGGCATAAAATCAATGCACAGAAATCATTTGCATTTCTATACACCAACAATGAGACAGAAGAAAGAGAAATTAGAGTTGATCCCACTTACAATTGCCCCCGAAACCATGAGATAACCTAGGAATAAACCTAACCAAAGAGGCAAAGAATCTGTGCTCAGAAAACTATAAAGTACTCATGAAAGAAATTGAAGAAGACACAAATAAATGGAGAAAGATTTCAGGCTCATAGATTGGAAGAACAAATATTGTCAAAATGTCTATGCTACCTAGACATTGCATGTCTATGCAATCTATGCATTCAAAGCAATCCCTATCAAAATACCATCAACTTGTTCACAGAGCTGGAACAAATAACCCTAAAATGTGTATGGAACCAGAAAAGACTGCGAATAGCCAAGTGAACGTTGAAAAAGAAAACCAAAACTGGTGGCATTACAATGCCGGACTTCAAGCTCTATTACAAAGCTGTAATCATCAACACAGTATGGTACTGGCACAAAAACAGACACATAGAACAATGGAACAGAACAGAGAACCCAGAAATGGCCCTCAACTCTATAGTCAACTAATATTCAACAAAGCAGGAAAGAAGGTCCAGTGGAAAAAAAGACAGTCTCTTCAACAAATGGTGCTGGGAAAATTGGACAGCCACATGCAGAAGAATGAAACTGGACCATTTCCTTACATCATTCACAAAGATAGACTCAAAATGAATGAAAGACCTGAATGTGAGACAGGAATCCATCAAAATCCTAGAGGAGAACACAGGCAGCAACCTCTTTGACCTCGGCCACAGCAACTTCTTGCTAGACACATTTCCAAAGCAAGGGAAACAAAGGCAAAAATGAACTATTGGGACTTCATCAAGATAAAAAGCTTTTGCACAGCAAAGGAAACAGTCAACAAAACCAAAAGACAACTGACAGAATGGGAGAAGATATTTGCAAATGACCTACCAGATAAAGGGCTAGTATCAAAAATCTAAAAGAACTTCTCAAACTCAACACACAGAGAACAAATAATTTGATCAAGAAATGGACAGAAGACATGAACAGACATTTCCCCAAAGAAGACATACAAATGGCCAACAGACACGTGAAAAAATGCTCAGCATCACTGGGCATCATGGAAATACAAATCAAAACCACACTGAGATACCACCTCATACCAGTCAGAATGGCTAAATTAACAACTCAGGAAATGACAGATGTTGGCAAAGAAACGGGGAAAAGTGAACCTTCCTGCACTGTTGGTGGGAATGCAAGCTGGTACAGTCACTCAAGAAAACAGTATGGAGGTTCCTCAAAAAGTTGGAAATAGAGCTACCCTACAACCCAGCAATTGCACTACTGGGTATTTACCCCAAAGATACAAATGCAGTGATCCGAAGGGGTACCTGCATCCCAATATTTATAGCGGCAATGTCCACAATAGCCAAACTGTGGAAAGAGCCCAGATGTCCATCGACAGATGAATGTATAAAGAAGATGTGGGATATATATATACAATGGGATACTACTCAGCCATCAAGAAAAAATGAAATTTTGCCATTTGCAGCAACATGGATGGGACTAAAGGGTATTATGCTAAGCAAAATAAATCAATCAGAGAAAGATAATTATCATATGATCTCACTGATACGTGAAATTTAAGAAACAAAAAAGAGGATCATAAGGGAAGAGAGGAAAAAATAAAACAAGACAAAACCAGAGAGGGAGACAAACCATAAGAGACTCTTAATCATGGAAAACAAACTGAGGGTTACTGGAGGGGAAGGAGGTGGGGGAATGGGGTAACTGGGTGATGGGCATTAAGGAGAGTACGTGATATAATGAGCACTGGGTATTATATAAGACTGATGAATCATTGACCTCTACCTCTGAAACCAATAATAAATTATATTTTAATTAATTGAATTAAAATTAAAAAAAAAAAAAATCCCAAGCTCTAGGTGAACCTACTGCCCCCTATAGGCAAAGGGAAGACTGGAAAGGACAAGGCTGTTATTAGTCCTTTCCTTAGAGTAAAAAGGTCTGACATCCATAAAGGAGAGGACTACCAGGAAACAAAACAAAGCAAAATAAAATATGGGGCACCTGGCTGGCTCAGTCAGTATAATATGTGACTCTTGATGTCAGGGTTGGGAGTTTGTGCCCATGCTGGGCATGGAGCCTACTTAAAATGAAAGAAGAAAGAAAAAGAGGAAGGGAGGGAGGAAGGAAGGAAAGAAAGAAAAAGAAAGAGAAGAAGAAAGAAATAAAGAAAAAGGAAGGGAGGAAGGAAGAGAGAAAAAAGAGAAAGGGAAAGAAGGAGGGAAGGAAGGAGAGAGAAAGAAAGAAAAAGAAAGAAAGAAAGAGAGGAAGGAAAGAAGGAAGAAAGAGAAAGAGAGGAAAGGAAGGGAAGAAGGAAGGAAGATATTAAGGAAGAGAGGAAGGAAGAAGGAAGGAAGAAAATTCTGGGTCTGTTTTTTTTCCTCTGGTGCCATAAAACCTTCATGTACTCAGGAAACAATTCTTGACAATTTACTTATGTCACAGGATGGGATTGTGGGTCATGTGTGCTGTTTCCCTCCATTTTCCCAGAATTGTGAATAAGGGTCATCACTGAAAACAAAAGTGAGCAGGGAGCACCAACAAAAGTTAGCAGGTTCTCACGGCAGAGAACCCACAGAAGCTGGGGCCAACTGCCTCCTTCCAAGACTTTACCAGAAGAGGCCATCTTAGCAGAACCATCTCCTCCCTCCAACGCACCCCAATCCACACAAGAGGGACCTGAGGAGAGAAGAGGGGTCACCTTTCAGGGTGGACAGGTAGGAAGCATTAGCAAAATGAAGCTATTTTGCCTTTCCTCCTCCTGCTTCCACACCCCCAAACCCAAGCGCAGGGGAACTTAAGAGAATCGCCTGGGATGGTTGAGGCTGGCTGGCAAGCATCTTATTCTTTGTGTTACCACCACACTTGCTAGCCTGCCTGTGTGCCACCGGGACTGGGGAAGTAACGTAGGAGAGAGGCAGTGGTGGTGGTGAGGCTGTAGGCATCCGCACTTGCCGTCCTGCACCGCACCCCACATCCCCTGCCCCCAGGAGGTAAGAAAGAGGCACATGCATGCCCAAATGCCCAAGGGATGGAAGGTGAGCTCTATGGCTTCAGCCTTGCCTGAGACAACCACAGCATGCACAAGGGGTGCCCCCAAGTCTGACCAAGGCCGCCACGAGCTGGGGGTCTGCCAGACGAAATGGCTGGATTTCCAGAGGGACCACTCATGCCTTGGACGGCTACTTAGAGGCACCCCCTGTCAGCAGGACCCACTGGAGCTCACAGAGAAGAGTGAGGGCAAAGGCTTACGACCCCCCCACCCCCACTTCACTCCTAACTGGTAGACCCCCAGGTCTAGTCTATGGGGGATGGTTGAGAAGGAGGAGAAATCATGTGAATCAGAAATGAGACAGAAGTTTTCCATAAATAAGACTCAATTTTAAGACCAAAATGGGCTGTTTTACAAATGAAAGTCAAAGGCCATAGTGTTAGGTGGGGGACTTAAGCCAGCACAGTCCATTGAAATGTTGGGGAAAACAAGTCATGATTTGGACTCTTCAATGTACTGGGTACTCATACCATTCTTGCGCCATCCCCAGGCCCTGACAAGACCGAAGGTAATTTCTAAAATTTCTAATAAAATTATAGCTTCAAAAAAAGGCCAAAAAAGGGAATATAGAAAATATATATAAAAGGATGTTGTAACAAGGCATGATGGCTGAGGAGAATCGCACCAGGACCATCCGTGTAGCTCGGAGCTTCCAGCAGCCATACGACATGCACTGCCCATCAGTAGGAAAAAGAAAATAAGCCCTGGTTCACGAAGAGAAATAAATAAACATTTCCTCGGCCCCGAGTTCTCAGAATTTATCATCAGACTCTCGCTTATTGTAAGGAAGTTTCCCTACAGCCGTGTTTACAGGAAATGCGAAGACGTTTCCCATGTGACTTTGGGGCAAAGCCAGTAAACAGCAGTCCTGAGAACGAGTCCTTCCCCGGAGCCTCCAACCCATGACTGAACACAACCCACGTGTGGCTTGTTTCTGGCTCAACAGGAATGATACTTCCCTCACACAAAGGAGCTCATAAGCACCAAGCAAGCTTCCTCTCACTAATCCCCAAAGCATTTCTGTGGCAGGAGAACAAGAGACCAAGGGTAGGCTCCTGCTGTTTTAAGAACCATTGAACAAGGTGACTTGGGTTCACTGGGCCCAGGCCTTCCCACTTCCACCACCATGAATCTTAAGGACACAAAATCCCTACAGAAAAGCAAGCTCTAAAAACTCGACAACAGCAGCGTGAAATGAAGAGGCAAGGGGCACAGCACGAACTTAAGGCGGAAATGCTCTGTAGTATTCCCTCTGCTGCCTCCCGTCAGCCAAGGCCAGGCAGAGAGTGGAGGCCTCAAGGGAGAAACAGATCTGCCTCCACCTATGATAGGGTTACCCACCTAGAAACCCATCATAAATTGAAAATATCCTAAGCCGAAATGCACTTAGTACCCCCAACCTACAAAACATCACAGCTCAGCCCTGCCGATCTTCAGTGTGTGCACATTTCCGTTAGCCTGTGGTTGGGCAAAATCCTCTCACACAAAGCATACTTGATAATGAAGTGTTGGCTCTCTCGTGTAACTGGGTGAATACTCAACTGAGAGTGACAAACAGAATGGCTGTATGGGTACAGATCATCAGTGTCCCTACTGGTTGTTGACCCTGGGGAGCACGTGGCCGACAGGGAGCAGGGGCTGCCACTGCTCAGCATCACCGGAGAGGATCTTACCGCATAGTGCCAGCCCAGGAGAAGATCCGAAGCTCAAAACTCAAAGTTTCTACTGAAGGCCGATCACTTTCACAACAGCATAAAATAGAAAAATCATAAGTTGTGAGTCAGGGACCGTCTGTAGTAGCACATGCTGGCACTGTTTTTGTGGATGGTTACCATGGACACCTGCCTCTCTGCTCAAATGCTGAGAGTCTTTCAGTATCACATCCTTATGTTCTGTACGCCCAGAGGAAAAGTACTAGAAAGGAGCTGTAATGAGGGGGAGCGGTGAGGACTGGTGAAGGATGTGAAGCTAACAGAGCAGACAGATTTGCCTGCTCTATTGGAGGTCTCAAGAGAGAGGCAGAAGCTAGGTGGGCTTTAGGTGTGGGTCCTACTCTATATCCTGGAACAAATTCATTCATTCATTCATGTATACACTTGCTCCTTCTTACATTAAATTTTTATGGAGCTGAAGAATAATAAACAAAAATTTTTATGGAGCACCAATCATACTCCTAGTACTATACTGGACATTGGAGATATATAGACAAATAATATACAGTCCCCACACTGAGGGAGCTTAGAGTCCACATGGGAGGTGCACACACACACACACATACACAATCAATTAGCCATAATACAATTAGTACAAAAACACATATAAAATAAATACCATGGAATTGAAAAACTGAGAGCAATGATTTCTTAGGGTTGGTGTGAGGAGCGGTAAGGGAAAGCCGTATTCAGAGGTTAATACTTGAGTGGGGTCGTGAGTGAGATGTTTGTTAAATGCACTGAGAAGGGGGAATATTGCCCGGGCAGGGCACAACACAAGCACGTGCTGCATGTTCCACATGTGATGGACTCCAAAACTAGCAATAAGGACAGCACTTCCAGCACGCCCAGCTTCTGTTCTATGTGCTTTAGCGACATTCTCTTATTTACACCCCACGGTGACTCCAGAGATGAACTCATGCTATGCCATTTTACAGCTTAAGTAAGTGAAGTACAGAGAGGTCAAATAATTTGCCCGAGATCACACTGGTATTAACATTGGGTGGCAGAGACATGCCTCTGGTTCCAAAGCCCATGCTCCTAAACTTGGTGTTATTATGCTCATCCCACTGCTCTGGAAAGGCCGGATCAGAGGACACATGGGGAAGGGGGAGAAATAAGACTTGAGACTGTTGAGAAGCAAAGCTCAGGGCTCGGTCATGATATCCTCAAGTACCATTTTAAAAAGCTTGAAGTTGGGGGTTTGGGGTCATGAGAAGCCATCATGGGTTTTTAAACTGGAAATGTTCATAACGAGAATGATATTATGACAACGATTTGGGAATCCATGTGTAGAACAGAATGGAGGAGAAACAGACTGAAGATTTCAATGGCGAGGAGGAAGAGAGAGGGAGGAGAGCATGTGTCATTCGAAACAGGCAAGACCCGTGTTGTCTGGTTCATCACAGTGCCTGGTATACAATAGGCATCCAATAAATGTCAGTTAAATGAGTGTTTCAAAGTTGCCTTAGTTGGCTTCCCCTGGAAGCAGACCCTGAAATGTGGGTGCCAGGGCAAGTAGTTATTTAATAGGTGCAGGAGGAAAGTGGGAATTGAGGTAGGGAAGGAAGGCAGCCAATCAGGAGTACATTTACTGGGGCAGCTACAATAGTGGGCAACTGGAGCTTAACCCTGTGGGGCAACTTTGGAAGTCAGTACAACACAGAAACTTCAGTCATCCCGTGAGAAGAGTGAGGGCATTGGGGTATTTACACACCAACTCCACCAGTGTGTAGTTGAGGGTTGCTCTTGGGGAATGTTAATTTCCTGGCACCAGAACAGAGGTGTGTGTGAGGTTAGGGAGGTTGGGGAAGGGGGGTCAGGCACAGAGGTGTACCTGGAAATCACTGGGGCATGCTGACCTTATCAGGTGCATGCATACGAATGGGGATGGGTAGGATCTGCTATAAAATCAATCTTGTGTCAGCGTTGAAAGAGAGTAGAAGCTAAATTGTGAGATATCGTTTCTCCTCAGAGACCTTTCCCCTTGAGTTTCTTTTGGTTTACCCTCACCAAGTCATAGACATGTTTTCCTTCTTCTGAAAGGAATTCTCAGTTGTGGGAAACTGGTGTTTTAGACCCTTGAACTTTATTACTTGGGTAAATGCCAGAAAACTTAACTACACAGTATGGGTAGCTTCTGTAGAAGATTATGTCATTCAAAGCTGAAAGCTGGAAACTCCATGAAGCAGTATTTATATCAGAGCTTGAGTAAGTAGAAGAGAAGAAAGAGGAAGACGGGGAGGAGGTGGAGAGGAGAGGGAAGAAAAAAGACTTCTGCTAAAATAAGCAAGCCCTAAACCCAATTCTTGTATCCGTTTGCACAAAACTTAGAATAGCACATAAAATATCTAAACCAAGGGATCCAGAAACTAACATGAGATTTTTGTTCCCCCAAGCTAACCTTGAAGCTTTTATCTGAGAAGCCACACTCCCCCCCCTCCCCATTCCCACCCTTCTCCCTCACCTTGGTATCCTCCTCACCTTCCCAACCACCAAGATCTGGTCTACATAAATTTTTGTTTTCCATCACAACCACATCCCCTGAAGGTAGGTGTCTATCTATTCTTCAATTTGAGCAGATAGAAACTAATCATCCCCAAACTTGTAACACCACTGTGTCTACTCCAGCAGGTGATCAAAGGACACAGACCCACATGCATGGTTGTGCAAAAACCATGGGTGTTTGTTTCAAAGCATGCTCCTAGGGCTACGTCAGAGACTGATACCATGGCTATGATTGTTAAATTAAAATAATGTATTGAGTACCTCTGAATAAATGATACTGTCAATGCACTTTTCAAACTGGAAGACAATTTTTCAAGTAGGACTCTCGTATTCAACTCATCAGTGGCAGAAAACAGGTGACAAGCCTGCAGGGTGGAGACAGATGGGCACTTTAGAGACATGCAGAGGGAGAACTGTGTTCTTAGTGCTGCTCTGCCAGTCAGCACACACTTCCTTTGGCAAATGAAAATTGCCTCTAATAGTCTCATAAAAAAATAAAAAAATTATAGCCAACATGAAAACAAACATAAATGGATTTTTTTCATAAGTCAATATCAAATTCAAACTCGTCAAAACAGAGACCATTTAAAATCGTGCGTAGACCGCAGTGCAAGCAAACCTTTGCCCACCTTTGACATGCTTTCCAGTCCCTTTCCAGACATTGCCTCATTTACTCTTCCATCCTCGGGAGAGAGGACAGTTCTGGCAAGTTGTATTTCCTGTCCTGGGGTGGGATGCGATGGGAAAGTATGGCTGATGTTGGAAATTTTGAAAAGCACAGCAGGATTATCAAAACACCAAGAATCACCCCCGCTAAGGTAAAGGCAAGAACAAAGACACGGGTGTCATTCGAGGACAGACGGTGAGAGACAGCCTTTTACAGAGCAGAGTATCAAACCGAGCTCATTAGGCCCGGCAAGGCTCATTAAAGAGAGCTTTTGACGGGGCCCCGGCTCACGAGAGGCAGCTCAAGTGTGGTCCAGGGTGGCAGGTCCTCCCCAAGGCTGCAACTGCTGACAAGATGGTGATGGATGCTATCAAGTGAGGGAGCTGTCTGTCCGTGTCTTCAGGGGCCTCTGTCCGGGGCAAAGCCATGGTGCTCTGCCAGGTGCGCACAGAGTGTGGTTCTGGCCCACAGCCCGGCGCGGTCACTGCTCAAGAAACCTGTATCAACAGGCAAGTGACGACCATCATCTCCCGGATGAGTAAGGGCTCCACCACTCTCATTTATTTATAGTTTGGTTCTACCAATTAGCAAATAATAAAAGAAATAGAGGTGATGACAGAAGATGAGTGTATAAAACCCAGACTGCCTGGGTGTAATTCCAGGCTCTGTTACTATGACCACTATCATCCTGGGCAAGTAACCACTCTGGGCCTCAGTTTCCTTATCTGTGCCATCAGATTTTACAAGAATCTTGGGACGATTAAATAAGATGGCAGATGCAAAGAATTTAGTATAATACTTCTCAGTAAATGGGAACTATTATCATGATAGTAATATCATACTATTATGATATATAACAAACTAACAGCAAAACTGATGTGGAAAATTACAGTCTAGATACAAATACAAATACAGTCTAAAATAAAAGATGTGTGTGAGGGGGAGGGTAGTAGTGGTAAGTGATGGTTCTTAAATCAGTCCGAAGTAGGCATATAGGGTTAGTTTGGGCATGATATTAAGCTCTGAGCTTCCTAGACTCTAAGGGAAAAGAGAATCATTAAGGCCAAATTATTCTGTTATTAAATACAAAATTGATACATCATTCATTCTCAATAAATTTGTGTGGAATGCAGGACTTACACTAACCCTTCTCTCGCCCCAGCCTGCTTCTCTCTCCCTTCCCTTCTTCTGAGAGAAGTACCTTAATTAACCTTTCAGGAGTGTTGCCACTTTAAGACCTGCTTCTAGGGGATCTGACCTAAGGTACCCCTATGACAAGAACACAAATTTACTCTAGAGCCATCTCATCAACGCTGGTCGAGCCTTGTTAATTTTTAGCCACAATTTCTTTGTGATCCCTCCAGAATGGATATTAGGTGAGTATGTGTAGGAATGCTTAGCATCACTATTTATTTATGATCGTGCAGGTCCAAAGGAGAGATCTGAATTTTAAATTTTTACTTTCTCAGGAATAAGTTGTATTTGCCTCATGTGTGTCTTCAGGAAACTCCACGAAGGTGGGAAGACTCTCATCTACTTTCCCCCATGTTATTGTGTGTGTTCACACAAAGAAGAGCTTGGCTCTCTGAATGTTAAGGACTACAGTTACATGGTGGATTTGGTGACAGAAACAGATGCAAAACTTTTCAGGAATGATTGTGAGAGGTGTGTTTCCAGTTGCCTCTCTGCTCTCCCTCCATTTGTAATGACCACCACAACAGATATGGGTTGGTGTGTCCTATCTGTTACTGGTGGAGGCTGCAGGGAATAACAAAGCTCTAACTAGCTGAAGTGAGAGATTCAATCGAGAGTCACTTTCAGAAGAAGATAATTAGGTAACACCACCAGAGATACTGTCATTACGCTAAGAACCCAGGATGTTATGGGGCTCTTGAAGGAGATTGATCTTTTAGCATTTGAAAAATTAATTACACATTGGAGAGATTTTGCTCACTAAATGGTATTGATGTGTCCTGAAAGGAAAATTTTATGGTCCCAAAATGAGTATGTGACTTCATATTCGCACCTTCTTTATTCTTTACATCTTTATTGAAGGTTCTTATACATCGCTAGCAGGAGTAAAAACTAGTAGGATCTTCTGGGAAATTCTATCAAAAGTATACAATTTGATATGCATATTGATCCCAGAAATTTTGGTTCTAAGAATGTATCCTGCAGGTGACTTAACATATGCACATGGATATTCTATGCAAGATTGATTATAATAGAAAAGACAGGAAATGACCTAAATGTTCAACAGTGAGAAACTGGTTAAATATATCTACATAAAGAAATGGGCCTTCAAAAAAAAGGATGAAAATCCCTCAATGAATTGATACAGAGAGATTTTTAAGACTGTTCAATTTTTCAAAATCAAGGTATAAAACAGTATGCTACCATTTGCATGGGGGAAAAAAGGGAGGTACTTGGCTAGCTTAGTCGGTAGAGCATGTGATTCTAGATCTTGGGATCATAAGTTCAAGCCCCTTGTGGAGTTCAAGCCCCATGTTGGGTATAGAGCTTACTTAAACAAAATAAACAAATAAATATATAGGAAAAAAAACAACAACAAGAAACACCTATCTTATTTGCATGCACATGCATCAAAAATCTTTGGAAATAAGAAACTAATAGCAATCATTTCCTTATTTCAAGTTAGGAAGAAAATTGGGCAGTTGGGCACAGTGGTGGAAGGAAGACTTTTCTCTGCAATACCTTTCATATGCTTGATTTTTGAGCTATGTTTAATGTATTTCTATATCAAGACAAATAAATAAATGTAATTTAAGATAGTCTTTTAAAATGCATATTATGTGCAGAGGGCTTTGATCACCACACAGCTCTGCTTTCTAGGAGTTTCTAACCCGGTTGATGAGCTGGAAGGCAACCGGTAATCACAATGTAATCACCAATATACCACATTTCACCAAATTCAAAACCATTAATTTTAAGTCATGGATTATATAACATAGTCACTAGGAAAAGAAAGAATGTGGCCCATTAAATTATGGCACAATGCTTCCTTTTCATTTAGAATTTTCATGTTATACCTAATGAGAGATCTCTTTTAGACACTCATTTATACATTGACTTTTGTCATGTATCACTCTTGCATGATATATGATGTACACGACAAAGTGAAATAAATTAGTTAAAGAATTCTTAAAACTTTTTCTTATTATGGTCTAACTCTTCTGAATCTTTTTCACACAGTATTGTCCTTTGTTCTATCGAAAGCTTTGGTGATACAGCATTTTTTGGGAAGTGTTTCACTGATATTTCCAGAACTTTCTTCCAAGCTGCTGAAAACTTAGCTGCAAATTTTGATGCACGTACCCAGGCAAACACAACAGTATCATGACCATTGCATAGCCCATAGTGATTGTAACATGAATCCAAATTCCAGAAGTGTTGAAATGTGAGGGGAAAAAGTGCTCCTTTTAATTGCTTAATGTAGGAGAGGGACAATTTCAAGACAGAAGAGATCCCTGGGGTATCATGGAAGACTCCTATGGGGGCCAGATTTGAGGCTGGAGTTTAAAGAATGAGAGTGATTTTGAAGTCAGAGATGAGCAGGATGAATGAGTCATGTAAGCAAAAGAGCCTGGCAAAGGAAGTGGAAATTGCATCCGGGGGAGGGAAAGAAGACAATGTGGCCTTGTAAAGGGAAGAAATGGAGTTAAGGACATATAGGGGAGATTGGGACCCAACTGTAGTGCCCTGAATAGCAGGCTAGGAGGCTCAGACTGTATCCCATAGGGAAACAGGGAACCCGCCTACAGCTGGATATTCGACACCAGCATTTGGGAGAGCCATCAGTACTGGAGTCTGGGGAGCACTCCTTCGGAGTAGATGATATTAACCAGGGACAATTCCAGAAACTTAACCAGGCTGGAAAGTGGAGGGAACAAACAAACAGAGCATCAAAAGAAAACAGAAAAAAATACGTACAGAGAGAATCTTGGGCCACAGAATTTTAGCGCCTGGAGGACTATTGAAGATTACCCAGTTAATGTTTTCCATTTTACAGATAAAAACTTCCTAAAAAGCACGTTATGGCTTCCAAGTGGCAGGGCCAGGACTCAAAATTGGGTCCTGTTATTTCCTGAGCAGTGCTCCTCCTAATGGAGCGTGATAGCAAGCAGCAAAGGAAATAGTTTCAAGGAGGCAGGTAGTCAATAAAGTCAAATGATGGCGGGCAGCAACACATAAGCCTAAAGAAGCCGTTGATCTGACCATCGCAGATTCCTGATGACCTTCAAATGTCTGTCTTTGGGAGCGGTGTGGGTTGGAACGCTACTGTGAAAAGTTAAAGAAAGGGAGATGTTTTGCAATTAGAGGCACCATCAGGAAAAAGCTTATTATTTTTTCAATGTTTCCTTTTAAAGGGCTCAGTACACTTACAAAGGACTCTAGATTCAATATTATTATTTCCTGGAAATCCTGCAAAATCATGTGACACACTGTCCCTTGGGCAAGACAAATTATTTACAGGTGGCAGGCACACAGATTTCAAATCTAGCCTTTCAACTCTATAAAGAATCCATTGTTTTCTTGCAAATAGAAATGGACTAACAAAGATGTTAATCAATGATAGTGTGGCCTGTGGGTTTCCAAATTGCACCTCTATGGAACTTTCTTCACTGCATAATTATCAAATATTGCCTTCTTGTACATCTGCAACACTAAACATAGTATATGTGGACGCCTGAACTGAGTTTCTTTCAGGTGAACAAGAAATCCTATGTACCACAGGAAAGTCATCCTGCTAAGTTGTCCACTACCGGCGCCACGGTGAGCCTGGTGGCAGTTTTGTCTTAGGAACATCCTCACTAACAACCAAAGAAATTTAAATTAAAGCAATGAGGTGGCATTTCATATTGGCAAATACATATTTGATTGACAAAAAAGCAAAATATTAACAATGTGCAGAGAATTGGGACTCTGGTTGGGATTAATTATTATTACATCTATTTCTATGACAGTTTACTAATATTTACTAAAAGTAAAAATGAAAGGCGCTTGGATGACTCAGGCTGTTTAGGCTCAGGTTGTGATCTCAAGGTCCTGGGATCAAGCCCTGCTTTCCCACTCTGCCCTTAGCGGGGTGTCTGCCTGAGTATTGTCTCCTTCTCCCTCGGCCGACACCCGCCTGTACATGCGTGCACGTGTGTGTGTGTGTGTGTGTGTGTGTGTGCTCTCTCACTCTAAAATAAATCTTAAAAAAAAAAACAAACTAAAAAGGAGCACTCCCTATGACTTAGACACTCTCCATTTTTATCTACAGAATAATTACACACATGCATAAGGAGAGATATTCAAGGATATTTAAACGGTTTTGTTTATAACGGTGAAAGATTAGAAACAACCCATATGTCCATAAATTGAAGGCTGGCTAAATGTATGTGTGGTAAAAATATCAGTAGATCTAAAAGACATATGGTTGAATTTTAAAAAGCAAGTTGTAAACAGATATATTTAGTATAGTATCATTTAGGTAATATACGTTGAATAATACTGTAAAGTTACTATGGATATAGTTACATGTATATGTGTGTGAGCACACATGTGCAAGCTCATATTCCAAAATGGAACAGGAGCAAAGCTAACCAGGGAGAAGGTGGAGTGAAATTCCAAGATTGGGAGTTAGGGATGGGGGAGAAAGGAGAATTTTAGCTTTATCTACAAAGGTTGATTTTTTTTTTAAAGGAGAATGTAGTTATGTATAGCATCAAATTTAAATTATTTTTTAAGAAAAGGAAATCTTGTTAAATGCTGTCAAAACCTCTGATTCATTTAGGAAACTTCAAATGTGGTGGCATTATGTAGTCCCAGGCTACCTGGGACTAAAATGAACATTAAAAACATTTTTTCTGTATTTGCATGTACATAGCGCTGTATCTGTCCCTGTCCAGTCAAGATGGTAAAGACTTTAAAAATATTTTCTGGGCACCTGGGTGGCTCAGTGGGTTAAAGCCTCTGCCTTTGGCTCAGGTCATGATCTCAGGGTCCTGGGATCGAGCCCCCAGAGCTGAGCAGAGAGCCTGCTTCCCCCTCTCTCTCTGCCTGCCTCTCTGCCTACTTGTGATCTCTCTCTCTGTCAAATAAATAAATAAAATCTTTAAAAAATATATTTTCTATTTAAAATAAAGATTGAAACACTGAAAAAATAAAATTAAAAATTAAATTAAATTAAAAAATAAAATAAAGATTGAAAACAAAAAAATAAATATAACAGCAAATCAAACATAAGGTTCCTTTCAACCCTGACATAGTTTTGAGTCTGAAAGATGTATGTTACTTCAGTTAAAGGCTCAAGTATTGGGGAGCCTGAGTGGCTCAGTCGGTTAAGCGTCTGCCTTTGGCTTAGGTCAAGATCCCAGGGTCCCGGAATTGAGCCCCGAGGTGAGCCCCACCACAGGCACTGTACTCTGCAGGGAGTCTGCTTGTCCCTCTCCTTCTGCCCCTCCCCCTGCTCATTCTCTCTCTCTCTCAAATAAATAAATGATTTTTTTTAAAAAAGGCTTGAGTATTAATGTCTAGAGGAACAAATGGTCTTGTAGTTTAAAACAACAGATGAGTGCTTTTGCTAAGTTTCTGAGACCCTCATGATACAGATGCTGAGTGTAGCTTTAGGCATCTTTCATCAATGCCAAGCCTTCAGAATAAAAAAGAACATGGCTCATTGCCGAATACATTTGCCAAGTCCCAATTTGCAAGCACAATTCAGCTCATTTGCACTTCTATCTTGATCCTGGGTGTTTCTCTATTAAGAAATAATAGAAGAATGACATTGTCATTGGAGAGAGCTATGATTTTGGTCACTACCATCCTTAGGGACAAAAATATCCAGACATATATGTAGATTCCCATTTCCTTTTGGGTTGAACACTCTCCCATGTTGACCTCTTAGGCTAACTCACTGGGATGCACCATGAATGCCAAAGTAGTATTTTATCTCAATAATTTGGTCAAACAAGCATTCATAGCTAGAAGGAAATAGTGCGATTCTAATTTCATAAATGAGGATTTTCTAGTGTTCCTTTCTCTGAGGGCCTGAATTAATCATCAAATGGATCTCCTATCAATAAAAATGTAGAACAGACCCCTGCTCTCTGAGATTTAGAGTCAAATACTGAGAATATGTTGTGTTCAGGAACCTCTGATATTTGTACAAAGGAAGTATAAAACTCAAGAAGGAGTCGATATGAACCATTGCCAACAGATTGCTAATGGGCGAGATGACAGGGGACATCTGTTGTTTTTGCCTGCCCAGACACCATTCCTTTCTTCTGGCAGTGCCATCCCGATTTCCCCTCTCCCACTCTCAGTTCCTGAGGTTCAGGTTGGACTGTCCCCACCACCGGGCTCTAGGAGGGCGCACATGACTCGGATCTGGCCATCAGAGAACTCCATGCTGCCGGTCATGGTCATTGGCTCATAGATAGATGCTTGGCTCATGACAGTCTGGGAAGCTTTGTTGCACTGCTGGGGAAAAGATGCATACATTGTACCTGTAGAACTAAATTCTGGAGCCCAAGTAGCCCTATCTACAAAGAGGGCCTACCTGAAAATAAAGCCAACACTTGGAAGAACAGGGCTAGAGGAAGAGTGACAGTGTCCCAGTGGCATCTCTGAGAACCGAAGCCAGCACAATGCCTTGAATTTCTCAGTTATATGGGTCATTTTGGTTTTGTCTGTAATTCGAGTGGGGTCCTGGTCACTGGACACCAGAAGAATTCTGACTGACAACACCAGTATCCAGTATATTCAGTGTTAAGCAAGCGTGTGAAGACATGGCCCTTCCACTCTGCTTACCTGAGTCCTAATTTTTTATAATATTTTATTTATTTGTCAGAGAGATCTCGAGAGCTCACACACACAAGCAAAGGGAGCGGCAGGCAGAGGGAGAAGCAGACTCCCTACTGAGCAAGGAGCCCGATGGGGGACTCTATCCCAGGACCCCGGGATCACGACCTGAGCTAAAGGCAGCCACAAACTGACTGAGCCACCCAGGCCTCCCTCCCTGAGTCCTAATTTTTCTTCAAATTCCAGTTACAATATTGTTTTATCCTTATTCTAAGTCTTCTAGAATCCCACCAGACCTGGGGGCGTGGGGGGCGTCTCATCATCCTTTCTCATCTGAGTTTCTGAAATATTTTCTGAAATGGCTCTTGTCAATTATTATCCTGCTTGTTTCTAATATACTCACATATCCTCTTTCTCCACGTTGATTATAATGGATCTCAAGGTTAGGAACCACATGTAATGCATATCTTTATCTCAGCGACCTGTGGAGGTTAAGGCCTGAATAAATGTTAGTTGATGACACACATAAAGGGCTGCAGCCTCCGTGATCCAGCTTTGTGGTTTCGTCTCAAAGGCTCCCAACATACGCATACACCCCCAACCAAACATCCCCATCCCCTGAAGTCACTGAGGCAGAATGAGCTCCCTCCTCAGTGTTGCCTTGAATCCCTATTTGCGAGAGGACAGTTCCAGCAGCCGAGCTCCTCAGAGTTCAGTCAGGGCTTGACTACCAGACCGAACAGTTTGGTTTCTCCGCCCCCGTCCCAACGGGGAAATTCAGATGAGCAAGGAAGGAGAGAACAAGCTAAGGAGAAAGGAGAGTCCCAGTGAGTAATCCCCAACCCAAATGAGGGGAGAGCCCGTGCTGTGAACCAGCTCCCGAGGAAAAACCGTGAGATGAAGTTTTGCTGCATCATAAGTACATGTTAGAGCAAACACACAGATTTGCCAGGCACAGGCCCTGAAATAAACTATACAGGACTTGTAAGGAACAGGATCTGGGCGGGTGAGAGTTTTAATAGCAACACAAAGTATGACTCAGGCCTTGGCTCTGCCCCTCAGGCCCTTCCAACTCTCTGACCTTGGTTTCATCATCGCTCCTGCTGGCTAACCTGGAGAAGGCCTCTGCAGAGCGAGGCATATTTTCCTTCCCTTTCTTCCAGCTTCTCTGTGTGAGTGGTGCGCAAGTCACATAAGGCAACCTCTACCAAAGAGAGAAAATGAGTTTTTAAAACGTTTCCTGGTGGGGGATGGGTGTTACGGAGGGCACATGTCGTGTTGAGCGTTGGGTGTTCTATGTCAGTAATGAATTATTATGCTCTATACGTAGCGTGATAATGAATTATTACGCTAATACACCAGTATTACGTTGTATCTTAACTTAATTTAAATTAAAAATTTGAAAAAAAGGGAAATAAAAACATTTAAAATTTTTTTTAAGATTTTATTTATTTATTTGACAGAGAGAGAGAGATCACAAGTAGTCAGAGAGGCAGGCAGAAAGAGAGGGAGAAGCAGGCTCCCTGCTGAGCAGAGAGCCCAATGTGGGGCTCCATCCCAGGACCCTGAGATCATGACCTGAGCCGAAGGCAGAGGCTTTAACCCACTGAGCCACCCAGGCGCCCGCTTTTTTTTTTTTTTTTTTTGAGAGAGAGAGAGAGAACACAAGTGAGGGGTGTGGGGAAGGGCCGAGGGAGAGGGAGAGATAGAATCCCAAGCAGGCTCCACACACTCAGCGTGGAGCCCGACGCAGAGCTCCATCCTACAACCCTGAGACCATGACCTGAGCTGAAATCAAGAGCTGGGCACTCAACCAACTGAGCCACCAGACACCCCTAAAATACAAATGTTTTAAAGAAAACAGTTAACAAGTGGGGACACTCAGGGTGTAGAAGTCAGCAAGGGGGGGGGTGTTTCAGCAGCTACGGCCATCACAGATTTACAGAGGGACCCCCTTTGTAGAATTTCTCAAGTGCTAATAGGATAGCCATCATCTCCTGAGCATGTGTAGTGGGCCCAGAACCACACTAAGCACTTCACAAATGTCCCTTCACTCAACCCTTTCCTCAGCTATTAATTAGATGGTTTCAAAATTCTGGTTTTACACATGGGGAGGCTGAGGCTGCGAGAGAAAATAGCTGTTCTAAGTTCGAAACAGTCCCAGAGCTCAGAATCCTCTTACTCCATCCTTTGAACCTCTCCATAGTATTTACTGTGCATATTTACTTTGTGAAATAAATGGTACCCAGAGACACAGCTTTCCTCTTTTCTTGGCAGAAAACCTTACAGAAGACACACCATAAAAATGACAAAAGTCCGGGTTGCTAAGGACCTCCAGTGCCCAACGGGTAAGTAGTGGCCTTAAGTTACTTCCATTGTGATCGGGTTCAGCTATAAGCCACTTAGGAAAGGCTGTGGGAAACAGAAGCTCCAGGCTTCTAGCACCTTCGGAAAGGCAGCTCACGTAGCTGGATCATCCCTCTCCCCTTCCCCCATCCCCCACCAAATCCAAGTAGCTTATAATAGGAATCAGGGCCTGCCGGACTGACAATGACACAGACATGGGCGCTTTGCCTTATCCTGTTGGGGCTCGTCAGGGAATACCAGCTGCCTGGGAGCACGCCCAGCAAGCCTGGCCATGGACAATTGTCCCACAGCTCTCCACTGGAACTTCGCTGGGAGCAGATTGCCTTTGCGAGCACCTGAGCACAGGTCCTCAATTAGAGCTGTACGTTGTCTCATTATTCTCAGCACCAGGCTTGAAAACTCCAAGCCAACAGAAGAACCCATCCTGCTCCCAAGCCTTTTGTTACGGGCTCCTGATTCCTATGTCTCTGGGTCCTTACCCTAGTGACTGGACATTTCACCAAGAGGAAGAAACAGGAACAGGTTATCCCAGAATCATCGTTTCCTTCGCTTTCTACAGAAGTAAGAAAGTGATCACAGGGCACGAGGTGCTCTAAAATGTGCCTAAGATTTTTTTCTGACCTTCCATCTCATCAACTGCCTACCGAGGAGATATGATCCACATTTTAATTTTCTGGGCAATGTTTGCTCTCAAGCTTGTGGTTCTTTCTCCCTGCTCCGCTGGGCATCATTTTCCCCGCTCTTGAAAAAAGAGAGTGGTGACACAAATCTGCCCTCTAGTGGGCAATGAGAAGCATTTAAAGCATGAAAAAAAAAAAGAGGGGGAGCTCCTAGAGAAGAGGGATGCTTGAAATTTTACTGCAGTTCCCAAAACTGACCGGCAGATTGAGATTTCGCCAACTACTCAGATTGAATATGCAGACCACGTCTACAAAAGTTGACTTGTGACTCTAGAAGTATAATGGCTTGTGGGAGAACAGAGAAATGACATCAAGTAGTGGGAAATCATTGAGCTTTGTGCGGAGTCAGCTTTGTGCGGCACCGAAGAGTCATGTGACTTTTAGATCACTCAACTATCAGCCATCTCATCTGTCCAATTGATATAGTACCTGTATTGTGAGAATAAAGGACATTCTGGAACACATGATTTGTACTAAGATTGCCTTCATGGACCCACCTCATGGCACAGGGTTTAAGGCCCTAGATTCGGCAGTCTGACTGCCCAGGTTGAAATTTCAGCTCTGCCATTTGCTGGATAAATCATCTGGGCATGTTTTCTGCATCTCTGTACGTTAGTTCCTCCCGTTACATGAGGATCACATACTTTGCTCATAGGTCATTCTGAGCAATAAGTGAATCAATGTTTGCAAAGTGGTTAGAACAGTATCTAACACAATATTTGCAAATTCTTGTTTAAAATTCACCATATTCCACAGTCGAACTAAAAAGGGTATGTTGACTACCTATGAATGCGTGCACAGAGTTAGAGATACTGTTTATAATCCTGCCCCAGAATAGCAGTAAAAATAGCAAAGACTGATTAAGCACTTACAAGGTGGCAGGCTTAGAACTATGTATTTCTCTGTTTAATATTAATATTAAAGAGCAGCTAGATACAAAAGAGCACATGCTGTATGATTCATTTATATGAAATTGTGGAAAGATAAAAGGATGGAACACAAATTAGCGGATGCCTTAGGACAGGGCGTGGAGATTGGGTTTGGACTGGTAAAAGACACAAAGACATCTTCTGAGATCAGAGGAATGTTTTATGTTATACATTTGTTGAGACTCATTCAACTGCATACCTAAAATGTGTTCATTTTATTTATGTAAATTTTACTCCAGTAAAGTTGGTTTAAAAAAAATTTTTTTTGAGAAACGTCAATAAACTGAAATGTAGGAATTTAGCTGAGTCTAGAATGAAGGTTAAAAAAATATTTGAGGGGCGCCTGGGTGGCTCAGTGGGTTAAAGCCTCTGCCTTCGCCTCAGGTCATGATCTCAGGGTCCTGGGATCGAGCCTCAAATCGGGCTCTCTGCTCAGCTGGGAGCCTGCTTCCCAGTCTCTCTCTGCCTCTCTGCCTACATGTGATCTCTCTCTCTGTCCAATAAATAAATAAATAAATCTTTAAAAAAAATTTGAGACAATCAGATACTTATAAGAAAATACGTAGCCTTAAATGCTTTTATCAGTAAAAATTAAAAAGTGAAAATAAATGAACTAAGTAGGCGTAAGAAACTACAAATAGTATAAACTCCCAATCAAGAGAATTTAATAAAAAATAAAATTAGGACTTAATTAAACAGAGAAAAACCAAACTCTGATTAAAAAAGAAAAGTATATAAAACTCTGAAAACCATGGGAAAACAGAATAAATAAAAACACACAACATTAGAAATTATAAAAAAAAAAAGCTATAAACACAGGCATATCTGAATATAAAATGGCTGTAAGAGAATACTGAAAGAATTGAATGATTTTTAGCCAAACATCACTAGAGGTAATCCAAAGAGAGGCAAACATTTTGAAGCAATTTTTAAAAGAATAATATACAAATTGCTGATCAGTAAACAGCCAGTGCCTCCCAGATGCCCCCAACTGCCACGCTTCTTCCCTAGGGACAGCCTAGAAATCCTCCAATACACACACAGACACACACACACGCACACGCACGCATGCACACATACAATCCATCAATCAAAGGGTTAATGGTTAGCACAGTGGTGGGCCACCAGCTTTAAAGCTAGTGTCCATTTTATTGGTCGGCATCTAACTTATCATATTAAACTACTTGCAGAAGAACGCTCTTTTAATAACAATCTGAACCTAGAGCCTAATTCCATTTCACATATAAGGACAAAAGTAACATTACCCAGATACCAAAACCAAATAAAGACTCCACTAAAAAAGAGAACTTACAGGCCAATATCCCTGATGAACACAGATGCAAAAATTCTCAATAAATACTAGCAAATTGAATCCAAAAATACATTAAAAAAAGCATTCACCACGATCAAGTGGGATTTATTCCTGAGCTGTGAGGGTGGTTCAAATCAACCAACGTGACACACTATATTAATAAAGAAAAGGAAAAGAACCATATGATCGTTTCAACAGATGCAGAAAAAGCATGTAACAAAGTACAACATTCATTCATGGTAAAAACCCCTGACAAAGTAGGGTTAGAGGGAAGGTACCTCAACATAATAAAGGCCATATATGAAAAACCCACAGCTAACATCATCCTCAATGAGAGCTTTTTCTCTATGGTCAGGAGCAAGACAGGGATGCCCACTCTCACCACTGTTATTTAACATAGTACTCGAAGTTCTAGCCACAGCAGTCAGACAACAAAAAGAAATAAAAGGCATCCATATTGGTAATGAAGATGTAAAATTTTTACCATTTGCAGACGATACGATATTCTTTTTTTTTCTTTTCAACTCCATTCTAGGTTTATTCTTTTTTTATTTAAATTCAATTAATTAACATATAATGTATTATTTGTTTCAGGGATACAGGTCTGTGATTCAGATGATATGATATTCTATACAAAGAACACAAAAGACCACCAAAAAACTGCTAGAACTGATAAACAAATTCAGTAAAGTCACAGGATATAAAATAAATGTGCAGCAATCTTTTGGGGGCACCTGCGTGGCTCAGTCGTTGGGCAGCTGCCTTCGGCTCAGGTCATGATCCCAGGGTCCTGGGATCGAGCCCCGCCTCGGGCTCTGTGCTCAGCGGGAAGCCTGCTTCTCCCTCTCCCTCTCCCCCTGCTTGTGTTCCTTCTCTTGCTGTCTCTCCCTCTGTTAAATAAATAAATAAGATCTTTAAAAAAAAATCTTTTGTATTTCTAAAGACCAATAAAGAAGCAGCAGAAAGAAATTTAGGAATCAATCCCATTTACCACTGCACCAAAACAATAGGATACCTAGGAATAAACCTAACCAAATAGGTGAGAGACTTGTACTCTAAGAACTACATGACATTGATGAAAGAAATTGAAGATGACACAAAAAAATGGAAAGACATTCCATGCTCATGGATTGGAAGAACAAATACTATTAAAATGTCTATACTACCCAAAGCAGTCTACACATTCAATGCAATCCCTATCAAAATACCACCAGCACTTTTCACGGAGCTAGAACAAACAATTCTAAAATTTGTATGGAACCACAAAAGACCCCAAATAGCCAAAGCAACCTTGAAAAAGAGAAGCAAAGCCAGAGTTATCACAGTTTCAAACTTCAAGTTATATTAGAAAGCTGTAGTGATCAAAACAGTATAGTACTGGCACGAAAGCAGACACATAGATCAATGGAACAGAATAGAGAGCCCAGAAATGGATCCTCAACTCTATGGTCAACTAATCTTCAACAAAGCAGGAAAGAATATCCAGTGGAAAAAAAGACAGTCTCTTCAACAAATAGTGTTGGGGAAACTGGACAACCACATGCAGATTGAAACTGGACCACTTTCTTATACCATACACAAAAATAAACTCAAAATGGATGAAAGACTTAAATGTGAGACATGAAACCATAAAAATCCTAGAAGAGAACCAAGCAGCAACCTCTTTGACATCAGCCATAGCAACTTCTTTCTAGATATGTCTCCTGAGGCAAGGGAAACAAAACAAAAATAAATTATTTGGACTTCATCAAAATAAAAAACTTCTGCACAGAAAAAGAAACAATCAGCAAAACTAAAAGGCAAGGACGCCTGGGTGGCTCAGTCGGTTGAGCGGCTGCCTTCGGCCCAGGTCACGATCCCAGAGTCCTGGGATCAAGTCCCACATCGGGCTCCTTGCTCAGCGGGGAGCCTGCTTCTCCCTCTCTGCCCTTCCCCGCTGATGCTCACTCTCTCTCTCTCAAATAAATAAATAAAATCTTAAAAAAAAAAAAAGAAAAGCATTACATATTTTTAAAAGATATAAAATATGACTTTAGTAAGTAGACATACCATCCTGGCTAGAAAGACTTAATATCTCAAAAATATAAATCTGATCCAAATTAATATAACTAAAAATCACAACCCATTTTTTTTCTTGAGTGAGGACAAAAGTGTAAAACTTCTAGAGATTAATATCTCCCCCATTCCGTGGCTTGTCTTTTTATTCTCTTAACAATACCTTTCAAAGAACAGAAGTTCTTACTTTTGATAAAGTCCAATGTATCAGTATTTTCTTCTAAGAATAGTACATTTGATGTCAGACCTTAGAAGTCTTCACTTAACCAAGATCACGAAGCTTTTCTCCTATATTCTTCTATTCTTTCCTCCTTTATTCTTCTATAAATGCTGTAATACTAGGTTTTACAGTTGAGTCTATTATCCATTATGAACAGATATTTAAATACAGTGTGAAGCATAAATCGCATATGATTATCCAAGTATCCTAGCACCTTTTGTTAAGAAGACTACCCTCCCTCCACTGAATTGTTTTTCACTGTGTTGAAAGTCAGGTATCAGTTATGAGGGTCTACATCTAGACACTACTGAGTTCCACTGGTCTATTTGTCTGGCTTTATGCCAACTGTATGTGTATATATAATATACATATGCATATATACACAGACTGTCTTGGTTAGTGCAGTTTTATAATAAATCTTAAAGATAGAATCTTTCTTTTTCAATTTTTTTTGGCTATTCTAAGTCTTTTCTGTTTCCAAAGAAATTTTAGAATCAGCTTGTCAATTTCAAAAAGCCTGCTCAATTTATGTATCAATTTGGGAAGAATTAACTTTTTAACAGTATTCAACCTTTTGATCTATGAACACAATATATCTCCCT
Source organism: Potos flavus (assembly GCA_028534135.1). Classification (NCBI taxonomy): domain Eukaryota; kingdom Metazoa; phylum Chordata; class Mammalia; order Carnivora; family Procyonidae; genus Potos; species Potos flavus. Next base: position 65,166,919 of record CM052898.1, on the reverse strand, counting down.
GTTTATTTAGGTCTTCTTTACGTTTTCTCATCACCATTTTATAGTTTTTAGAGCATAGGTCTTATACATCTTTTGTCAGTTCTGTACCTAAGAATTTCATATTTTTTAAACTATGCTTAAGTAGTATTTTTAATTCAATTTCTGATTGGTGCTAGTATGTAAAAAATACAGTAAACTTGTGTGTACTGATCATTTATCCTGCAACTCTACTGAAATAATATATCAGTTTTAATGACTTTGTAGAATTTTTGTCTATTTATGATCATGTTATCTGCAAACAAAAACAGTTTTACTTCAACCTTTCTCATCTGGGAGGCTTTTATTGATTTTTCTTCTTTCTTAAACTGTTTAGAACCTCCAGTATCACACTGAGTAGAAACAGTGAGAGGAAACATTGTTCCTGATCTGGAGAATACATTCTACTTTTCACTATTAAGTATGATATTAGTTCTGGGTTTTTCATGGATGTCCTACAACAGGGTTGAGGAAATTCAGTTCTATTTCAAGATTATGGAGAGATTTTGCCAGGAATGAATATTGGATTTTATCAAATGCTTTTCCTTCATCTATGGAGACCATCTATGGAGACAATCATAGTTTTTCATTCTTAGCCTAAAAACATGGTGAATTTCATTGATTTTTTTGGGGGGAGGTCATTGATTTTTTAATGTTACAGAAACGTGGGGTAAGTCTTTGTTATTAGATTCATAAACACCTAGGATTATTATGACCTACTGATAAATTTATTTCATTATCATTAAGAAATAACCTGCTTTATTCTTTCCTCTAAAGTCTACTTTGATATTAATATAGTCACTCCAGATTTCTTTTGATTAGTGTTAGCACAGATATCTTTTTAATCTTTTAAATTTTAACCTGAGTATGTCTTTATATTTAAACCGAGCATCTTATAGGCAGCATATTGTTGTGTCCTGTTTTTTAATCTGACAACCTCTGAATTTTATTTGATGTGGTTAAACCATTTACATTTAACATGATTACTGCTATTTTGGGTTTAAATCGACCACATTGTTATTTGTTTCGTATTTGTCCAATCTATTCTTTGTTTCCTTTTTCTTCTTTCTGTGCCTTCTTTGGATTACTGAAATATTTTTTATGATTCCACTTTATCTCCTTTGTTGGTTTATTAGCTGTAATTTCTTATTTTGTATTTTAATGGTTGCTTTAGGATTTTTCATAAACATCTTTAACTTATCACAGTTTACCTTCTACGGCTACTATATCAAGGGGGTATAGTTCAGTGGTAGAGCATTTGACTGCAAGTGCTACTATATCACTTGTACAGAGTAAGAACTCATAATAATATACTTCCATTTCTCTCCTCCCAGCCTTTGTGCTATAATCACATATTTTTACTTCTATATATGTTATAAAAATAGCAATATCTTATTTTCACTTTATTTATTTATTTATTTTTAGATTTTATTTATAGGGGCGCCTGGGTGGCTCAGTGGGTTAAAGCCTCTGCCTTCGGCTCAGGTCATGATCTCAGGGTCCTGGGATCGAGCCCCACATCGGGCTCTCTGCTTGGCAGGGAGGCTGCTTCCCTCTCTCTCTCTGCCTGCCTCTCTGCCTACTTGTGATCTCTCTCTGTCAAATAAATAAATAAAATTTTTTTTAAAGATTTAAAAGATTGTTTTTAAAATATTTATTTATTTGACAGAGAGAGAGAGCACAAGCAGGGGGAGAGGCAGGCAGAGGGAGAAGCAAGCTCACCGCTGAGCCAAATGCAGCCACTTAACCGACTGAGCCACCCAGGCGTCCCTTATTTTCACTTTAATAGTTGATTTTCTTTTAAAGAGACTTTGAAAATAAGAAAACGAGTCTTTTATATTTACCCATGTAGTTCGCATTCCCAAGGCTCTTAATTCCTTTATGTAGATCCCAGATTTCCATCTGGTGTCATTTTCCTTCTACACAAAGCATTTCTTTCTTTCTTTCTTTCTTTCTTTCTTTCTTTCTTTCTTTCTTTCTTTCTTTCTTTCTTTCTTCTTTCTTTCTTTCTTTCTTTCTTTCTTTCTTTCTTTCTTTCTTTCTTTCTTTCTTTCTTTCTTTCTTTCTTTCAGATTATTTATTTATTTGACACAGAGAGAGAGCACAAGCAGGCAGAACAGCAGGCAGAGGGAGAGGGGGAAGCAGGTTCCCCACTGAGCAGAGCCCAACATGGGCTCTCTGAGATCCCAGGACCCTGGGATCATGACCTGAGGAGAAGGCAGACGCTTAACCAACTCAGCCACCCAGGCCTCCCAAAGCATTTTTTTCAACATTTCTTATAGTGCAGTTTGCTAATGATGAATTCTCTCAGCTTTCATGTGTCTGAAGTTTTCATGTCACCTTTGTTTTTGAAAGATATTTTCATTGGGTATAGAATTCTAAGTTGATGGTTTTATTCTTTCTGCACTCTAAAGATGTTTCACTGTCATCTAGTGTACTTATTTTCTACTGTCATTCTAATTTTTATTCCATTGTACATAATGTATCATTTTCCCCCCGGGTGACTTTTGCATTTTCCTTGTTATCACCAGTTTTAAGCAATTTGATTAACATGAGACTTTTGTTGTTTTCTTCATGTTTCCTGTGAATTGGTTTGATTGAGCTATTTGGATTGGTGAATTTATAATTTTCATTGAATTAAAAATTTTTTTTAATGATTTATTTATTTAACAGAGAGAGAGTACAAGCAGGGGGAGCTGCAGGCAGAGGGAGAAGCAGGATCCTCACCAAACAGGGAGCCCAATGGGGGACTTGATCCCAGTACCCTGGGATCATTACCCAATCTGAAGGCAGACTCTCAACTGACTGAGCCACCCAGGTGCCCCAAATTTGAAAAATTTTGACCATTATTTCTTAAATATATTTTCTGTGCCATTCTCTTTGGTAAAATACATGTAAATAAGGTTGTTTGAAATTTTCCACAGCTCCCTGAAGCTCTATTCCCCACCCCCTTTTTTTATTTTTTAAAATTTCAGTTTTATTGAGGTATAATTGATGTATAAAATTGTAAGATATTTACAGTATACATTGTGGTGATTTGATGTGCATATACATTATGAAAGAACCCCCACCATTGAGTTAGTTAACATATCCATCACCTTACATATTTATTTGTGTGTGTGAGAACATTTAAGTTCTACTCTCTTAGCAAACTTTAATTATTCATTACATTGCTATCAACTATAGTCACTGTGTTTTACATTTGATGCTCAGAACTTATTCATCTTACAGCTCAAAGTTTGTATTCTTTTATAAACCTCTTTCTATTTCCCTTACCTGCCAGCCTCTGCAACTCCCTTTTTACTCTGATTCTATGAGATTGACTTTTTCTTTTTTTTCTTTTCTTTAATCTTTTTTCTTTTCTTTTTTCTTTTCTTTTCTTTTCTTTTCTTTTCTTTTCGTTTCTTTCTTTCTTTCTTTCTTTCTTTCTTTCTTTCTTTCTTTCTTTCTTTCTTAGGTTCCACATGTAATGATATCATGCAGTATTTGTCTTTCTCTGTCTGGCTTATTTCATTTAGCATAATGCCTTCCAGGTCCATCCATGTTGTCACAAATGGCAGGATTTCCTGCTTTCTCACAGCAGAATAATATTCCAGTATGTGTGTGTGTGTGTGTGTGTGTGTGTGTGTGTGTGTGTGTGTGTGATATCTTGTTTATTCACTTTTCTGTTAATGGACACTTAGGTTGTTTCCATATCTTGGCTATTGTGGATAATGCTGCAATAAACATGAGGGTGTATATATCACTTTGGTATCTTATTTTCAGATATATACCCCAAGGTGGGACTGCTGGATCATATGGTAGTTCTATTTTTTAAAAAAGATTTTATTTATTTTAAGAGGGAAAGAGGGTGTGTAAGCATGAGTGGGGCGAGGGACACAGGCAGAGAGAGAGAGAGAGAGAATCTGAAGCAGACTCCACACTGAGTGCAGAGCCTGACATGGGGCTCAGTATCACAACACTGAGATCATGACCTGAGCCAAAATCAAGAGTCTGACACTCAACTGACTGAGCCTCGCAGGCACGCCGGGTAGTTCTATTTTTAATTTTTCGAGGAACCTCCAAACTGTTTTCCATAGTGGCTGCAACAACTTAATCTTTTTTCTTTCTATGTTTCCTTTTGTAGTTTCTATTGCTATGTTTTCAATTTCACTAATCTTTTCTTCTGCAATGCATGATATGCCACTAATCTCCTCCAGTGTATTTTTCATTTCAAACATTATAGTTTTCACCTTTAAAAGTTCAATTTGGTTCTTTTTTGTATCATCTTTGTCTTTACCTGTCATGCTCAGTCTTTTCCTTTTTTAGTTTCTTTTTTTTAATGTCTTTTCAAAACTTTGACCATTTAAAAATTGAGATATTTATATTTTTATTATTTTAAACATTTTTTTAAAGCTTTTATTTAGTTATTTGTCAGAGAGAGAGAGAGCAGAAGCAGGGAGAGCTGCAGGCAGAACAAGCAGAGCAGGCAGAGGGAGAAGCAGGCTCCCCACTGAGCAAGGAGCCCATTGCGGGACTTGATCCCAGACCCCTGGGATCATGACGTGATCCAAAGGCAGACGCTCAACTGACTGAGCCACCTTTGCATCCCTATATTTTTATTATTGAATTTTACAATTTCTTATAAATTTCTTGTAAATTTCATGTTTTCTTTGTATATTCTGGGTACCAGGCTCTTTTTTATTATTACTATTATGTTCAATTAGCCAAATAGTACATCATTAGTTTCTGATGTAGTGTTCAACGATTCATTCTTTTTTAGCTTCTCGAACATATGGAATATAATTATAATAACTATTATTCTTACCTAGTAACTCCATCCTCTGTGTCGTTTTGTGTTGGTTTTGATAGATATATATATTTTTCTCCTTCATCTGGGTCATATTTTTCTGCTTTGTATGTCTGGTATTTTTGATGAGATGCCACAAATTTTTAATTTTTTCTTGTTATGTGCTGGTTGCTATTTTTTATTACTATAAATATAGTTGCGCTTTCTTCTGGGATGTAGTTAAGTTTCAACTTTTACTTTTTGGCTGTATTAGATGAGACTGAAGCAGCATTTAATCTAGGGCTAGTTTAGCCCACTACTGAGACTGGACTCTTTTGAGTACTCTTCCTAATACCTCATGAATCCTGCAGTTTTGTACCCAGCTAGTGGGAACAGGAACTACCTCAGTCATAGGGAGTGCTGGGGGCCAGTAGTCAGTAGTTCTCAGCTGGGGGCAATTCTTCTCCACAAAGGATATTTGACCGTGTTTGGAGACACTTTTGGTTTTCACAACTCAGAAGGCGGGGCGGGGGCGGGGGGGGGTGGGTTGTTGTTGTTGACATGTAGTTGGGAAAAGCTAGGATGTCTTTAAACATCCTATAATGCAGCCCCTAAAGAAAGAAATATCTGTCCTGAAACAGTGTTGAGGTTGAGAAACCGTGACTAATCCTCCTGCATGATTTTTCCCTGGGCTTCAGGTAGTTTCTTCACATGCATGTTCTGATTAGCACTCAGAGTCCTCGGTTCTTGGCTGTTTCTCTGTGTCGCATCCTCCTCTCTGGAACTCCACCCTGAGGACCCTAGTCATCTTGGTCTCTCGGCCTCACAATTCTGTTTCCTCAACTCCAACTGCTGGGCTTTGTCTGAGCCCCCAAACCAAACCTGAGCTGCGGTCTGGAAGCTCTCCAAGCAGTAAGTTGGAACAATCTTAGGGCTCTTCTCATTTGTTTCTTCTTTACCAAATGCTTATTCTACATTACCTGATGTTCAATGTCTCGGAAGCCATTTTTTTCTTATATTTTGTCTGGTTTTGGTTGACAAAATTTTTTCCCAGGCATAAGGATAAATCATAGCCCTGTTACTCCATTTTGTCTTGAAGCAGAAGCCCTGCTTTTGACATTTTTGAGATTCAGTTAGAATTAAATCTAGGTCAGGGGTCAAAAGCTAGCTGTTCGATAGCTGAATCTTTCTCAAGAGTGTCTGGTGTTTTCAAATAAGTTGTCGATCCTTAAAAATAATGGAGTTTTCATATAAGAATCCAGATTTCCAGCTCTTCTTGACACATCTTTTCTGGAACAATCTCAAATCGACTTCTTGGAAGTCTAACTTTTAGCAATCAAGGCTTTGGGGGTGAGTTGGTGGGGGTAAGACCTTGCCTGCACATCTTCTTCATTGCCCCCAGTTTCACTCTCCATTCTTCTCCATCCCTCCTTGTGTCCAGGAGGTTGACCTCTATAACTGCACCAAAAGATTTCCTGGCTCTCTGGCTTCTCAGTGGGGTCAGCCTATCAGAAACACTGGCAAGGATAGGGCGGGAGGAGGTAAGATGAGAGTCTGGTTCTCTCCTTGCTAGCTTACTACAGGTTGGCCAAGTCCTTCTTTCAAAGGCTGTAGCTTTTGGCAAATGGCCTTATCCACACTGTTCTCTCTGGGTTCCAATGACCCTGTCTAAGTACAAAGGAGCAAGGAAACATAGAGAAACCAATGGAATATTTAGTGAATATTATTGCCCTGACTATAAAGAGTCCTGCAGGAACATTTCTTCCTCAGTGCCAAGCTAAATTCTTTTTTGCTGATAGGGACAGAGTAGTGGGAAGGAGTTATTTAAGGCGTCCACCTCCAGATTAAGATTTAATTGTATTCCTAGAGACTCTCTTCTGCTCATGTTCTGTCTTTCAGAAGAGTGTTTCATCAATATGACTAAGATCACCTCCCTCAGTCTAGTCTATTTATGCAATCTGTTTTGACAGCTCTGAGCAGAAGAGTCCCTAAAGGAAATATTAGATATCACCATGTCATTCTATTCTAATCATAGTCTATATTCTGTAGTCTCAGTTTAATGATATTCTGCTCTGGAGCACAAATACACACTCCCACATACAAGCATGCATAGGCATTTTTGTACACTACTTCTATTCATGTTTCTCTGTGCTTTTCTGCAGCAGCTATGTGGTCTCTATCTACAGCCTTCCACGTATTTAGTGATGAGCACAGTCTAATTAGTTGATTCATTAGATCAACAGTAACTTTTTTTTCCCCCCACAGGAAAAAGCTGGAATCCTAGAAGAAGTAAAATGTCAAAGAATGTTCTTGGATTTTATATTTATAAGGTAAGGATAAAACCTGCTTGTCAAGATTAAGAATACCAGCAAATATGTAGGATACAAGACATACGTTTTGTGGATTCACCACCCCAGAGCTGAGTATAGGTCAAAGTGCTGGAAGAAATAGGCATCACTTCATGACAGGCTTGGGTTTTGTTTTTTTTTTTAAATATTTATTTATTTGTGGGGCACCTGGGTGGCTCAGTGGGTTAAAGCCTCTGCCTTCGGCTCAGGTCATGATCTCAGGGTCCTGGGATAGAGCCCCGCATCGGGCTCTCTGCTCAACAGGGAGCCTGCTTCCCCCCCTCTCTCTGCCCGCCTCTCTGCCTACTTGTGATCTCTCTCCTCTCTGTCAAATAAATAAATAAAATCTTAAAAAAAAAAAAGATTTATTTATTTGTTTTAGAGAGAGAGAGACAGCACGGGCAGGAGGGGCAGTTGGAGAGGAAGAGAGAGAGACAATCTCAAGCAGACTCCACACTGAGCATGGAGCCTGACAGGGGGCTTGATCCCGGGACCCCGAGACCATGACCTGAGCCAGCCAAGAGTCGATGCTTAACTGATTGTGCCACCCAGGTGCCTCTTAGAAAAAAATAAAGAAGCAGAAAGATTCATTATTGATTATTGATCCATTTAGATCTCAAACTTGTTCATTCCCTGAAAAGCAACAAAACACTAATAAAGACTATGCTTTAGAATGTAGGGTTTTCATGACTATTTTACAGGCCTCTGAAATGTTTAGATTAAAACATAGGATCCAACTCACGGTACACTGCAGAGCTAAAGCAGTCCTCAGGGGCCTGGGAGCCCAGTGGCTCTCGGCTCTGTCTCTGTTTGATGGACGGTACCAGAGTCATGTCCGAGGTGCCTCCCAGATTGTCCCAGCTGGGGACAATCACAGACAGGGCCTTCCTGGTGGCCCGTGGAATAGGCTTCAATTCTGTATCTGGGATGAGGAAGGGGGTAGGATCATAGCAACAGCATCTACACGTTAAAATCTACCTTTCATCTTTTTAGAATCACCATGATATTCTCAGTCATCGATTGCATCTCAGTTTCAGACGTTTGGGGCTATGAGTTGTGGGTAGTACCCTGGCAGTCCCACGGACTCTCCCCGACTCTTCCCTTCCTTAGATCTCCTCGTCAAAGCTTCCTTTCACTCTAAACTAAGTGGTAGAAACCACTTCTCTTTACCTGGCGTGGATGAAATCATCACGTCCCTAGAACAACCATCACGTTATCTGACAGTCCTTTTTATCACTTACGATCTGCCTATGAGGCTTCACCTTGTCAATTCTTGAAATATACCTGTAAGGGGATTAGGAGAGGGATAATTTGCCCTGGGAGCACAAAACCAAATAGAAACATATTTTATTACTTTGTTATGCACTGGTTTCATGTGATTCCTTAGCCATTTGTGTGTAGCAAACTGTTTCAATAAATGTTTATCATCTGCTAAATCTTATCAATTCATGCACTTTGTCCATTTCCTCATTCAATTTTCTATACCCCATGTTCTCCGAGGGCCATAGCTCTTTTCTTGTGATGATACATAAAGGCCAGAGACCTTGGCTTTTTGGTTTACTCCATTTGTCACATTCAAAGTGTCATTGAGGGGCGCCTGGGTGGCTCAGTGGGTTAAAGCCTCTGCCTTCGGCTCAGGTCATGATCTCAGGGTCCTGGGATCGAGCCCCGCATCGGGCTCTCTGCTCAGCAGGGAGCCTGCTTCCCCCACCTCTGCCTGCCTCTCTGCCTACTTGTAATCTCTCTCTCTGTCAAATAAATAAATAAAATCTTTAAAAAAAAAAAAAAAAAACCAAAGTGTCATTGAGAATCACTATCCTGAAGAGATATTTTCACTGGCATGTTCATTGCAATATCATTCACAACAGCTCAAACATGGAAATAACCTAAGTGTACACTGATAGATGAATGGATAATAAAAATTAGCATATGCTAATTATTCATATAATAAAATTTAGCATATATATTTATATACATATATATATATTCCTGCCTTCTGTGACAACATGAATCAACCTAGAGGGTGTTATTTTAAGTGAAATAAGTCAGACGAAGACCAATACTGTACGATCTCACTTATATGTGGCATCTAAACAAGCCAAACTCATAGAAATAGAGAATATATAAAATGATGTTTGCCAGGTGCTGGTGGCAGGGGCATAAGAAAATGGGGAGATGTTGGCCAAAGAGTGGAAGATTATAAAGGGTCCAGTTACGAGATGAGTAAGTTCTGAGGATCTAATGTATGGAGGCATGGTGACCATAGTTAACGATACTATATTATATACTTGAAAGTTGCTAAGAGAGTAGATCTTAAACTACTCTGCACACACAAAACACATGGTTATTATGTGATGTGATGGAAGTGTTAACTGACCTTAGTGTGGTAATCATTTCACAATATATACATGTATTAAATCATCAGGTTGTACCCCTTAAATTTACACAATATTATGTCCATTGTATCCCAAAAGATGGGAAAAATATATGTTACAAAAACTCTCATTGATTCAACTTTCTCTTGTATATGTAATTGGTAATAATAGATGTACTGAAATTTATTTCCTTTGTGAAACCGTTAGTGAAATAATGGATCTAGTGGACAATCATCGGTGGACAACGGTATGCCCCAAGGAGAGATAAGCCAGACATCACCAGCCTCCTGATGTACTATTACTACCTGTGAAATATTGTTGCCAAGAAGTAGAACTTGAATCACATCAGGTCTTCATATGTAATCACCAAGTAACTGGAAATACAAGAGTCAAAGGATCATGTTATCACCATGGGGATGCATTCAGCAAAATCCAGAACCTGGACAATTAGAATGAATGCTCAGACTTCTGCAATACATTGTACAGGAAAATAAGAGAGGAGAGCAAGGGGAAGATGCCCTGATTGAGAGAATTAAGTGACACATCAACCATACGTGTGGGACTCGTTTGAATCCTGACTCAGACAAGCCAACTGTAGAAAATGAACAAACCAGAAGATTAACAGCAAAAGCTTTGAGACAATAAGGGAAAGATGCTTGGATATTTCATGATATTAAGAAATTATTCTTAATTCTGTAGGTGTGATGAATTATATATATATATATATGAAGAATCTTTATGTTTTAGGGCCAAGTATGGAAATAATTGTGGGTTAGATGTCAGGGTTTCTGAGATTTGTGAATGAAGTAGGGATTATAGGAGGAAACAAGAGCAGCCATGAGTTGATTGTTGTAGCTGAAGACAGGTAAATGAGGGTCCATTGCTCTGTACTTTGGTGTATGTTTGAAATTTCCGTAATTTTTTGATTTAATAAAGAATCTTTCGTTCGCCAACGCATTTGAGTCTGCCATCGCATATCATGCATAAAATCAGTAATTAATGATGCCTACTAACACTTGGAGCTACGCAACAGTTTACAAAGCAATTCATTTACAATCTCATTTCTTCCTCGGGGGTCCTACTGGGCGAGGTTGGTGTTATTCAGATCCTCACTTCTCAGAAATGAATGAAGCTCAAGGAAGCCCAGGGCAACTTCTGCCTTGAAGCCACGGTCCAGAACTAGAACATAGAGTCTTAGAAATTCCACATTCTGAGCTTCTCGCCCCACACCAAGAAGCTTTAAAAGGGAGGAGTGGGAGTGGGATAAAGAAAAGAATTGTTTACCGAACGCTCCAGGACCTGGCGAAAACGGCGACTTGGGGAGTGGAAGGAAGCCCCGTGCGGCTGGGCAGATACCCACCGTGGCCACCAGATGGCGAAGGCTGCTCGCCGCCCAGGGGAGAACAGCGCCCGCAACTGCGCGGAAACTGCGGCGAGACCCGGGGGCCAAGGGCAAAGCTCTCCGACAGTGCGCGGCAAGCTGAGCCGAGCCCAAAGTTACAGAAGTTGCTGTGCGAGTCCTGCTGCCTCCGCAAGCTTATAGAAGCAAGTTTAGGGCTTTTTAAGGAGACCCGGAGGTGGGGAGTGGAGGGTGCACGCCCTGTTGCCTAAAATAAGCAGTGACTCGCGCTTCGGGGTTGGTCAGGGGATCCCTCAGAAGCTCGGGCACTTTGGGGACCATCGCTGAGGGCCTGCTCCGTATGTGGCGCAGCTAAATCCTTCCCCTGGGGAACTCGACGCTCTTCTTCGGCGAAGCGCAAAGGACTCCTAGGGCCGAAGGAGAAAAGGGTAAATGGACCTCCAGGAGAGAAAGTTTACTTTTCCTTTAAGCCGTAATAAGGGGAAATTCGGTGGCCCTCAAAGGTCAGCGTCCCCATTATGTTAAAAAAAAAAAAAATGTCTGTAACTTCAGGCGGTATTCAGGTTCGGGCGGACGGGCACCCCAAGTGTGTGCGTTAGGCCCAGTCCTCGTCCTCTAGCCAGACCAGGATAGGCGCGGGTGAACAGATTGCGCGGGTTCGAGTCCACCCGAAAGCCTAAACCTGAGGGATGGGGGACGGAGGAGGTGGGGATTTCAAAGAAAGGGACTCAGTCACGCTTACCAACAGTTTTGCAAATTGTCTTTAAAAAGCGCCTCCTGGTGACGCCGAAATCTCCGCGAGGTGAAAGCCAAACTTTTGGAGTGGGCGTGCAACGGCGTGGGGGGACATCTCGCCGCTAACGCGAAAAAAAGGAAGGATGCAGCCAGCATCCAGGCGAGTGGAAAACGAGTGATTCTAATTTCTGTCCCTACTGGAGGCTCACTTTCGATTAAAATCAAGGGGCATGCGGGAATGTGTTTACTCCGGTGCGTTTCCGTGACACCTGGAATTTTTTTTAAAAAATCGCATCATCACACTCTCCCCGCGGGGACACGGACACACACACACACACACACACACACACACACACACGCACCCTTGTTCGGATCAGAAGGAAGAGACTGCAGAGGAAAGGGGAAACCGTGAGTCTTGCCTTTACCTCCAGGTTCAAAGCTAATCAAAGGTGTCTGGAGAAGGCGGCTAGGACCAAAAGCTGATCTGGAGCTTGAAACTCTCCATTACGGAGCTGGGAGATGCTTTGTGGCGGACTCCAAGCGGGCTCCAAACCCAGGCCCTAGTTCACAGTTTGGCGCGCTAGTCTGCAGCTTCCCCCACCGCGTACTTCTTTTCGTACTCCTCCTGCCTTTCCCAGTGGGCGGCTCCCCCACCCCACCCCACCCCACCCCACCCCCAGGACAGCTACCCCAGGTCCCAGCAATTGGCAGCTTTGGCACCTAGGAGGAGGAATCCTGGAACCAAGGGGAGCGAACTTGCGCCTGGGCGCGGTGGGGAGCGGAGGAAGCCCCCCCCCCCCGAGTTCTTCCCAAAACAGAGAAGACTTCCAGGGGCTACGCGGGGGCTATTTTTTTTCATTTGCCTTAGAAAAAACAGAAAAGAAAAAAGAAAACTCGAACAACCAAAAAAATGGCCATGTAAAGGACAGTGTGAAAAATGACAAACAACAGCATTTCCAACTCAGAGTCGGGTCCTTTTTGCACTTCGTTTTCCTCGAGGCTTTCGTTGCGGTTTATTCTCTTTACTGGGTGCTTTTGCTTGGAGCAGGAACGGAGGCGAAGCGAACCCCGGCGGAGTAGCAGACCCCCAAGCCGGGGTCTCCACCCTGCGCAGGCAACGGGTGCAAAAGCGGGGACCCTGGCAGAGAATGTAAACAAACGGGGCGCCGAGCCCTTGATCTTTATTTAAATAGAGGCTTGTTTATCGGTGTCATCCTAGGAGGATTAATTAGATACATCTCTTCACAATTTGGTGTCTGACACTCCATCTTAGGAATGCCTTATCACAAGGTGTTAATTGGGGCCACTCAGCCACTTACGTTTCTATTAAACACTGTGAGGGACTTTTCACAAGTACCAGGTTCTTTTTACTGTACGGTGCAAAAATATACAGGACTCGAAATAGACTGAGGCCAGAGTCTGCTTTTTCCCAGCGGTGATTAGCATTTTCGGGCTTTCTAGAGGGCAGAGCACTGTTTCGGAATTCCGTCCCTGAGGGGAGGGGGGCGCAGACCAGGTTACGGGGTGGGGGTGCTGCTAGTCCTCCCTCCGGAGTCTGAATCTGTCATCCATAATAAATATACATAAACCAGATTTCAAGCTTTCGCTTCTAGCGTCGTAAAATTCCGGGCGGCTTTGGCAAAGCGTTTTGAACAGGCACCGTCACAGACGTGGGCTAGAGTCCGGGCCGCCAAGGTCACGGGCTGCGCGGGAAGAACTCGGGCCCTGGAAGGGTACAGGGAATGGGAAACTGGGGAGAGGCTCCTGGCGGCCTTAATTGGGCGCGGAAGAGAAGGAGGTCCCGGCTGATTGCTCGCCTCCCAGCAGCTAATCCTCTTAGCAGCTGCATTTCCGCGCCACGCAGTTTAGCAAAATGACCCTCCCGGCCAGACCTTTACCCCGGGAGGGTCAGGAAGGGGCTGGAAAAGTTTGCAAGCTGGGCCAGAAGCCGTCTCCTGATAAGCCTGGCGGGACGTCTGGCAGGGGGACAAAGGGCCCTCCGCCCCACTCCCGGGTTCAACTTTTCGGCGGGCCCAGGGCTCAGCCAGGGGATGGGGTGGCCTTCGCCCTCCTGGGGAATGAGAGTCAAATAAACGGAGCTAGACTCAGGGCAAACCGCTCCCCGGCCGCTGTTTGCAGAGTGGAACTGCACGGGACGACTGGAATCCTCATTTGTAAATGTCGCGCCCGCCCCTAGCCCGCGCTGCCGCCGCCGCAGCGTCCCCAGCGTCCCTGGCCGAGTTTGGCTGCCCGCAACACGCCTCAGCCAGCAGCTATCGGGGCGAGCAGCCCGCCGGCGACGGGTGCGCTTGGGAGCTCCGTGTAGAAAAAAGCCGCCAGTTGGAGCTGAAGCTGAGTTGTGGGCGGCCCGCTTCCCGCCGCGCTGCAGGGACCAGTAACTCGTGGGCGCTCAAAGGGCCGCGGGGGTTCCCGGGGAGCCCACGTGGGTCCAGGGATGGGTGGCCCCAAGAAAGCCTAGGACAAAGCCCAGAGAACGCAGTGGTCACCGGCCGAGGCGGGGCCCGGAATCCAAGGGCTGGGCCTGAGGTTTCCCAGGCCGGCTTGAGCCTAGCATAGGCAATTCTGCATCTCTGCAATCTCCCCTCTCCCCCACCCCCACCGGCCCAATACCCATTGTCCAGACTTCCCAGTGGGGTGAGGAAATAAACCCATTCATCTTCAAGAAAAAAAGAAGATAAACAAAAGCAACCCACCCCCTCATGACTAGTGTCCACTCACTGATTCTAGAGCCTGGGGGTGGGGGCAGGGGTAGGTAGGGGGACACAGTGTTCATGCTGGAGAAGGGTGGAGAGGAAACCAAATAAGATCTTTAAAACAAAGATTACAACTCCAAGTACAGAAGACAGAGCTATGCCTGTTTCCCTTAATGAACCACATTTATTAAAAATGACTAAGACTGTACATAAAAATCCAAGATCTCTAAAAAGCCTATAGGAGCTGTGGCATCAGGTTTTAGTTTCTTCACATTACCGAGCTGGGTAGTGGGGAATGGCAAAGAAAGAGGGTGAAATAGAGGAGTTTTCCTTACACAGGTTTCAAGTTAGTACAGAGTAGCTGAATACATTCTTAACTATCTAAGAAGTAAACAGAATATTCCCCAATATCCGGGATGATGAGAGAACCTATCCCCCCTGGTCTGCTGTCAGGTGATCTGTGAATTCTTGACAAAGCCAAAGCACCAATTTCATCATCTCAGACACATAAGTAGACTATTTGTACAATATATCCCACGGTATTCTACAGTGTATCTAAGCACACACAAAACTGTACACTTTAAAATTCTCTTTTTTTCTTTTTTGGCGACTCCCTCGCCGGCCCTCTCCTGAGTCCTACTAGCCACCCCAGCCCGCAGCAGAGGCCTAGCCAGTAAAACAGTCCCGAACTAGGGCCAAACATGGCTTGCTTCGAAAGCATAGGAGGGATCCAAGTCAGGTAAAGCCAGCACCTTCACATAAGGTTTTTCTCGCCTCCCAGGCCTAGCTATCTTTTGTCCCTAGCAGAAAGTAACAGCAAAAAGTCCCCTGTTGAAGCTTAAGGCCCAGGCCTTCTCTTCCAGAGGCAAAACACCTTGCCACTCTGGGATTCTCTTTGCTTACAGATTTACACATAGGAATGAGAACCAAAGCTTTCAACCCATTGGCTAGCGCTCAGCACTCGAATCTTCATAGCCCGATTCTCTGAATGTTTAGTGCCTCCAATAAATAAATCCAGAACCTTGAATAACCTTCGACTTTTAAAACGATTTAAAGTCCTTCATTAATTTTATTTAAAAAAGAAAAAAAAAATGCGAGGCTTGTTTCCGTTACCTGCAGCAATCAAAAAGCTTTGGCACCTTCTTTTAGAGGATTGCACAAAATGGGATGCATCAAGGTGGAATGCAAACGTCTTTTTGGCAAACCTAGGCAAAGAAGACAACAAAAAACACCACCAAGTCCATCTGCGAAAAGTTAGCTCATTCTGACGAAAATAACTCTTTAGGGAGTTGTGTAAAAAGCATAATAGCCCCCCATGCCTTTTGAGGTGTCTTTACTGTACTCTTCAGCGTTAATGTCCTCACACTTTATGGAGGGAGAATTTTCATTACTAGAGGTGCTAGGAGACAGCCGCCGTCGCTTACAAGCACTGGTGTATACCCCCGAATCATTGGAATCGAGAGACTTGATGGAAGGGGGGGTCTCTATCCAAGAAGAGCTAATTTCTTCCTTGACTTTCTCCTTGGAGAGGTGATCTTCAGAGAACACCGGGGGGCTTGTTCTGGAGGTCCATGGGAGTCCAGCTGCCATCTTCCTCTGGTAAGAGCCTCGACCTCCCCACCCTGCCATGGCGGGGAAGGTTGGGTCAGGGTAATAGCCCAGGGCATGGGACGTCTGGAGGGGCAAGGATTTAATACCATATGGGAGCAAGGTGCTGGAAGTGTATTCAGACTCATAGGAACCGATGTCTAGTTTGTTGGTCCCGGGTTGCTGGACAGGCGTGACAAGCCACCGCTGGGGAGGGTTGGCAACCTCTTCGCTCTGTTGGGGTGAAAGGAGGCCGTTGGTCTGTGGCACGGTTCTCTCGCCATTATAATATCGGGCTTGAGGTAAAGTGTTGACAAAGGGCTCCGGGAAGAAGGACTGAACGCCGTACCGACCTCCAGGGACAATCTGATGGGATCTAGGAGAATCCGTGGGAGATGGAGTTAACCTGTCATTTTCTGAAGCGGTGTACATGCTACAATATAAAGAGAAACACTTAAAAAAAAAAACCCTAATGTTATCCCCAAATAACCACCTCCCAGAAATCAAAAAGGCTCACATAGTGGGCTGTACTGGGCACACTGGTCTGCTAGAGTGGAGGGATAGAGGTAGAAGATGCACTGGCCCATTTCAGCCCGACGACGCTTGGCTCATATGGAAAACGTTTCCTCCCAAGCACTACCTAAGCATTTAAACTATAGAAAAATCCACCTTCGCAAGTCCTAGAACTTGAACAGTGTAATAACTAACTCTTCTTCTCAGTGTCATGGAAGGAACGCTGGCTGTGGTGTTAGAAATCCCACTTGTAAATGGTCTTGTGGGGCCTTGCTGTTTAATGTTGTGTGAAAATTACATCCTCTTAGTTTTAGGTTTTTCTTATGTAAAAATAATAATAATAATAATAAAAGAGGGGGAGTAATACCTATTCCTCAGAGGATAAGAAATTTAGATCCAATGAAGAGGAACGTATATAAATGCAGATTATGAAAATTTCAAATCTCCCCTCAAATGTTAAAAAAAAAAATAGCTGCCCATTTTGCAGCCCTTAACATTGCTTTAGAAAGTAACAAAACCCTTCCGTGAAAATTCTAGAGCAAGATTAGCCAAGGGAAAAAAAAATGCAAAAATAAAAAATAGGTAAAAATCCCCGACAAATGTGAAAGCTCGTTCTAGAATGTTTCCTGGGAAGTGTCTGGTTAGGTATGTCCTGTTCAAAGATGACCATGCGAATCTGAATGAAAGCTGCACTTACGAATCATAGTTGTCTCTGAAGCCTTTTGCAAAGGGGTTATGATCAATCTTTAGTTGAGTTATCTAGAGAGGGGAGAAAAACAGTCAGTCGTTGAGTGCCTTATCACGCTGGACCTAGGTGTAGCGATTCTTGGGACATGTGCGACACTCACATCGGTGTTCTGGTAGGCAGTCACCGCAATGAACTGCGTTTCGGAGAAGGTAAAGGTCTGAGTCTTCGAGGGCTCGTTCAGGTCTTCCACGCCATCCTCTGTCACCTCAACAATGTGCAGTCGCGGTTGGTACTTGTGTAAAGACTGCAGCACTATCATCTGGAAATGGTAGAGAAAAAGAGCTGCCGAATCCAAAAAAGTCTCTTAGACAAACTACTTGTTTTGAAACGGGACTCCTGCTTGTTCCCCACTGACAGTTACCTTTTTCTAGAGCCATTTTTAAGATCTTATCATTGTTGGTTTTGAACCTTAAAACCTAGCTAGCTGGGTTTGCTTGTTTGACAAATAGTCTTTCCTCTTCGTTTACTAAGTCCCCCAAAGACTTTAGTATTTCTTCTCCTAATAGTCAACTCACTGTTAACCGAAATCTATGACAATGAGAAAGGTCAAAAGAAAAAAAAAAAAAAAAGGTTAGAACTAGGTGAGCAAACAGGTAACAACTGCAGATATTACAAATACAGTGAAGAGTATGGAAACTTGTTAGGAAAAGAGATCTATGGCCAGAAGCCACCCCGTCCTCTGTCACTCTACCTGGGTGTTGTTGTTATTTGCGCCTTTGTTATTGGTGAGTTTTAATTTCCCAAAGGAAATCTCCTGTCTCATCCAGTGGGAACCAGTATTAGGAGACTCTGGGTGAACATACATTTTGTTGCCTAAGAGAAAATGAAACAAAACACAAAACCCAAGCAGATAGGGCTGATTACACATGGACACAGGGGAGGGATGTCTGTTACTTCTGGGCAAAGATTTAAGAGCTGGTCTTCAGGCACAAGTCTCCCCAGAGCTCGCTTTCCACCTAGACTCCACTGAGAGCTGTCCCAGGGCCCCTGTACCTCTGGTCTTCCTTGGACAAGGCAGTCATCTTAATACAAAATACATAAAAGGAGCCACCAGGAAATGTCTCCTGAAGGTCAATTTGGGGGCCTTCTGAAGCTGGAAGGGCAACAACTGGTGGAAAGTGGTTGGATTTTCATGGGTGGACTCAACCTTGGGGAAGGCTTTCTCAAGTGAAGGTTGGCGTGTCAGGAGCCCTTTTCACCCAGGAGAATTTAGTAGGAATGGTGGGGGAGGGTGGGGAGAAGTAGGGTCATGGTTAAAGTACCAAAGTTTATATACCTAGGCAAGAAATCCGACTTGGCAATTCTCCCCCTCGCCCCGATTCCAACAATCAACATCAAGAAACTCATACTAACACCTCTAGGCCCCAGATGAGGGGCAAGTGCTCGATTTAAATGTGAGTTTTCGGAATCAAGAGTTCACCACCCTCCCCCTCCCTGCCTGGGCCTCCTCTCTCCTCACCCTGCATGTTATTGTCCGCTTTGCCGCAGGTCACCCATTTGCCCCCCTGGAATCGCCAGTGGTTGGGGTCCGCCAGCACCACCTCTACAAACACGTTGTAGTGGGCCGTGGGATTGAGTCCGTTTATGTTGAAGCTCAAGAAAGGAAACATGCGCCTGGGCAAGGGAACAGAAGCAGGATAAGCGATTTAAATCCGGATGCCTGAGAGCAGGCCCGCCAGGTTTGCCGGCACCTTGGGGTAGGTAGGTGGGAGTGGGGCATTGAAAAGCCTACAGAAAGAACAGAACACCGGCCCCCAAACTGGCCCTTACTCTGCAAAAATACTTGAGTTGTCAACTCTGGGAACATCTCTTTTCTGAAACAATTTGCCCCAAAGTATTTCCCAAATTGAGATGCCATTGCACCCTCTCCCCATTCGAGTCCTTAATTTTTCTTCCAGGATGTTAAAAATCATTCATTTTCCTACGTTTAAGTACCAGAGAACAAACAACGTGCAGTTGTTCCTGTTAAAATTCTTAAATTGTACTCGTCAAGCTAAAAGTTGCCTTTGAGCGCCCCTCTCCCGGCTCCCACCCCTCACTTTCCCCATTCGTACCCACTGTTAGCAGTTGGATGGGTATCAGAACTTGCTTACGTCCCGAACCCCACCAGGTCTGGCTCCAAGGCCTGCCTAACCAACTACCCGGACCAGCCGACCCGCCGATGCCCATCTCCCCGAGGCGCCCCGTGGAGACTCAGGCGCCTAAAACTGCGGGAGCCCATCTATTGCGCTCAGGAAGCCAACCTTTGCGCCGCGGCTCCTCGCGGGTATGCGGAGACCAGCTCCGTATGCCGAGCGGGCGGATCGAGTAAATCCAGCTTTGCGGACAAGCCCCAATTTCCATTTCCGCCTCCTTCTCGCCAGTCCAGGTGAGGGTGACCGGAGAGGAGGGGAGGGTGGGGAACAGTTGTAACATTAGCACCGTGGACCAACCGGTGCGCGAACCGGGAGGGACACCGGATTGGAGATGCGCGCGGAAAAACACTTTTCAAGCAAATCGCGGAGAGAACGGGCACAGCTCCCTCACCCCTGGCCTTCCCCAGGACCACACAGTCACTCAACTGTCATTCACCTCGGGGCCCCTCCGCGCTGCTCTCACCTGCCCTGTTTCGTAATGATCATCTCGGTTTGGTGGCGGTGGAATTTGAGCCACAGAGGCCGGTTGCACAGGTAGACGTGGGCACGGAAGCCGGAACCAGGAACCCCCAACCCCCCCAGTCCTCCGCAGGACCCCGCAGCTGCCGCCCCAGGGTACGGCCCATAGAGCGGAGCCCCCTGGCTGTACTGATAGGCCCCCGGGCCGCCTGCCCCGCCGCCGCCGCCGCCGGCGCCCGCTCCGCTACTCGCGCCGGCTCCGGGGCCGAACTGTGCCCTCCCAGGTGGGCACACAGCCGCGGGGAAGCCGCCGGGGGGCAGCATGGAGCCGTAGGGGTAGCGCGCCCCGTTGGGAGCAGGGTACACAGATCCGTGGGGCGCCCCGGCCGCCGCCTGGTAGGGGAAGAGCGAGCAGGGCGCGGCCAGCTCGGAGCCCTGAGGCCCGGGGGACTGGAGGTAGTAGCGCTCCGAGCTCAGGCTGTCCATGGAGTAGCGCGCGGTGGCGGCGGCGGCGGCGGCCGCGGCGGCCGCGGCGGCGGCAGCGGCTGAGGGCAGCTCCTCCTCCCCGCAGGGGGAGCCCTTGCGGCCGTCCGGGGGCCCGGGCTTGGCCACTGCCGCAGCGCTGGCGAAGGCGTCCCCGGCGTCGGCGTCACTGAGCATGGCCGCGGGGGCCCCCGCGCTGGCGGCTGTGGCTTCCCCGCTCCCAGTCTCGCACGAGAGGCTGCCAGGGAACTTCTTGGGCGCTTTGTCTAAGTCCAGCCTCTGAGGCGAGGGGGCCGCGCCAGGGAGGTGGCCTGCGCTCCCGCTGCCTCCGCCTCGCGCACTCTCCAGCGGGTAGAAGTGCGCGCCGGGCAGGTTCACCGAGCTCACCAAGAGCTGCTCCCCTAACTGCATGCTTTGCAAAGCGCAGACGGCAGCTGGCTGCTTCCTCTCCTCCCGCGGCCTTAATATAAAGGCAAGATGGGGGAGCCAGCGCCCTCTTCCGAGGGGAAGGTAACTTCCCCTTCCTCCGGTGCTGGGGCTACCCACCTGGCCGCACGCGGCCCGCTAAGGCGCGCACAGGCGCGCCCTGAACCCAGCGTCCTTTCCGCGAGGAAAGCGCACTGAGTTTGAAGGCAGGAGGTGGCAATTGACCGAAAAGCACTCTCCTTTCCCCTTCCCGTCCTTCTTGCCTCTCTGGACCCCCGTCCTCCTCTACACTTACACCGAGGAAGAAGAGGACTTAGATCTCTGCCCCATCCACCCACCAGCGCTAGCCTTTCTGCCCTTCTCGACTGCCGAAGTGTGGGTCAAGTTGACCACTTGGAAACTTGCGGGCTGTCATTGGCTGCTTTATATATGTGCGTCCAGGGAGGGGCTTCGCGGCCCCAGAGCCCGGGGACTCTCCTATTGGCTGGTGGAGGTGACACTAATTCAATTAGGCATTTACTAATTGGATCGTGTCGACTGCGACTTTCTTTTCCTTTAGTCTAGTGGGGTTTTTTTTTTTGTTTTTGTTTTTGTTTTTTTGAGACTCTGTCCTGCGAGAATCAATCCTGGTGTCCGTATTTTGCTGGAGTTTAGGGGAACAGGGTTTGGGGTCTCCGTAGCAGGGTCCAGTCCTGCCACAGAAGTCATCTCAGCACTCAGAGAGGAGGATGCGGGGGCGGGAGCAGGTTTTAGAGGCTGGCGCGAGAAAGGCTCTGCAAGCTAATGGCTTGCGGAGAGGCACCGGTCCCCGAGGGTGGGGATCTGGAGAGAGTCGGAGAGAGGCCGGAGCAAGGTCTCTGTCCTCATCGGGGGCTGTAGCTTAAGGCACACTTTCCTCCCGATGGTGGAAGGCTCCCAGGCCTTCAACACACAGGCACCCCATTTTGTTCGGTCCCACTCTTTTACTCATTGGGAAGGGTTCTCGAAGATGAACCTTGCGCTCGGCTTCTGGGATTCCGGGTTCGGCGAGAGCACATTGCCATCCTTGAGGACCAACTTATGAGTCAGAAGCCCTGGTGGGGTGGGGTACTAGGGACACCCTCACCCTCACGCCAACACGCCTGCTTTCAGGAGGCAGTCACTTTTACCCCCCACAAGTTAAAATCCACCGCAGCTCAGTTTTCCTGAATCCTGGATTCCCTCCACCCCATACACCACCTTCAGTGGGGCCTGGCACCGAGAAACAAAGGTTCCCCAGCAGCAGTGCGGTTGAGATTCCCTGCGCCTCTTCTCTGCGGCGCAACACAGAAGGTAGAATAATTAGTGAAATAATCAGTTTGATATTGAATTAAGCCCTTTTGCCCCAGCTGCCTGTTTCTCCCTTGCGTTTCCGCAGACCGCGGAGTCAAGAGCGGTGCCGTCTTATTTTATTGTTTTATTACCTAAAAGGGGGGAGGCACGTTTCCTTGCGGATAAGGAGAAGTATGAATATTCGCTGTTAATAAGCAATTACAGACGCGGCTTGTAGTCGTTCCGGGAGCGCATTTTCCGGCTGAGATGTTGGGACTCTGCTTCCCCAACCGAACACGATCACACGGGAAACTCTAAGCCCACAACAGATGAGGCGGCCGCAGGATTTCTTGAGCGCGCACACGCCAGTGCAGAATGGCTCTAAGCCTTCCAACCCAGGCTCAAACCACAGCAGCACAAACCAACATCGGCACGTCTGGGTTAGAGAGAGCGAGCCGGTCCGTAATACGCTTGGACGCTCCCGGGAATTTACCACTTTTTTCAGGGTGGTGAAACCCGGGAGCGTGAGAAGGTTTTCAGGGTCAGGACACAGCCAGTGGGGAGGGAGCACGTTTAGCGAGTGGGCCGGGGCGGTGGCCCCGCAGGTTCTGGGCAGAGCAATCCAGGAGTAGATCCCTGGAAAGCTGGCCCAGAGCGCACTCAGCCCAGCGCCCCTAGCATCTAGTCCTGCTAGTTGAGTTCGGGTTTGGCGTGGCTCTCTGCTCCGAGCATCCCACCGTCCACTCCCACCTCCCGGCTTTTGTTTTATTTTGACCCAAGAAAGTCTTCAAGAACTGATTTTTTCAAGTACTTTGTGCGTTTGAAGACTTCATGATTTTCAACGTGGGGATTCCGTGAGGGGTACTCCAGAACAGGAGAGGAAGAGGCTGCGCGGTTGGGGCAGCTTAGCGACGTAGCTCATATTTGGGGAACCTGGTTACGACTCGTGGGCTGCTCCGCGTTAGGCTTGACATGAGCTGCAGGATGTTTGAGGGAAAATAGGGGTGAGATGGAATCTCACATTATTTAGAGATAGCATCGCTGAGGGTAGGTATCAGTTTTGCGCTTTATCACAGAGGGAAAGCGGGCCTCTGTGTCCCTTCAAATTGCTTTCGAGGCGACCAGGGAAGCGCTGCGCGTGGCAAAGTGCCATAGCAGGCAACAGGCATCGTTCCGACCCACTCTGGCGCAAATAACGCGGGCCAGCTGTCCCCCGCGCCACATCAGAAAGGGCTGATTTTATTCTAGCCCCAGAGCAAGCTCTTGAAAGCGCGTGGGTTCATTCTGAGGGCTACCTAATTATTAAATATATACACGAAATGCGTGATCAAGATTAGTGTTGACTCCTGGGGCAGGAAATTGCAGTTTACATCTCCCCACCTCCCCAGTAGATCTATTATTTTACCCAAACTTTAACACATTTTACAGATGGGGAAATAAAGAGGAATTCAAAGAGAATCAAAATTCGAGCTGCACAAAACTGCTCGGAGACCTGGCATTTTGGGAACATGGAAGACATATACATGATTTATATTACACTTATAAGTTACAAATTCTTTGTTTAACATAATGAAAAGCACCGTTTCAACTAAAAATGATTTTTTTCCCTAGCAACATAGAGATAAAGAAATCTCATTGAATGGTTTTCCTATATTGATTGACTAATTGCATTATTATTATTATTATTACACATGGAATATACTAGTCTAAATGCCTGCAGAGTTATAGATGAGCAAATCTGTGATTTCCTCCTTGGAATGGATTTTTTTTTTTTTTTTTTTTTTTTTTGCTGGCTCCATTTTACTTATAATCAGGGAAAGAGACATAAAAAATATTTTCATGTATCCCAGCCAAACTTTAAAATCCAAGCACTCTTTTCCAGAAATAGGAACAGAAAAATAAAGCTAAGCACTGGCTTCAGTGAACATGTCAGGCAGCACCCTCCTTAGATTGGGTGGGCAAATAACAGCGCCTTCCAGCCTGTTTGCTGTTTGATTTCAATTACACCCCAAGCTTCATGAAATCCAAAAGAGACATTTATTGAAAGGTGCCTGGTTTTATGTGGCTCAACTGACAGTGTATTGGAATACATTGAACAAAAACATCAACACTGGGAGGAAACGTGGAGACCCCTTGGAACCCCAGACCCAAATGCTGGCTGGATTAACTCAAATCTTGCACCTTCCAGCATGAGTTGGAGCAAGCAGGACCCTTTGAAGGCTATAAGGAAGCCAAGGCCAAGCCTGTGTACGAGCCTATGGAAGATCTTATGCTCTATTGGTTCAAGCAATCATATCAACTTCATGCCACCATCTCATCCTGAGAACACAAAGTTATTGCCAACCTGGCCAGGTGACCTCTTTACCCACTTCTCCCCCTTAAAGGGAACCACTATCAGTGCATTCATCTTTTAAAAGTCACACTGAGAAGCATTTTGCTATAACAGGACTATTACATATCAAGTACATATACATATATATATGAATAAGTTACAGGGGTGAGTTATAGATGAGTGCAATAATCTATGGTTTTCCTCCTGCCCTGCCCCCCTCTACACACAACCAAGGGGGCCCATATAAATGTCCCAATAAATTCTATTATTTTCACCCCCACTAAAAATGTGTTATCAAAACACCGTCCGTGTTATTCAAACACTTTGTAAATTCTGAGCAGACTTGCTGCCGGTTCTCCTTTTAACCCTAGGAAAACATTCCAACATTACCCGGTCACCACTGCTTCGCCTGGACTCTGGGAAAACGTCAATGGGTGTTTTGTGGTGAGTTGGTCCTTTTACTATTTATCTATGGCCTTTTCTTTGTTGATGTTACATTTTATTTCACCATCTCAGGTTAACTCTTTGGCCCTTTGTTCTCTGCTGGCCAGATCTGCCACCTCCACTGTGCTTTCCAAAGGGGGAGGGAGCTTTCATCACTGAAGGTTGTTCATGTTTCACTTTTTTTTTCTTTTAAAGAAAATGTCCTGTAAGATAAAACATTTTGGCAAGGACAAGTAGTTTTGATTCTGCTGACAACAGCAAGATACTCCCACCAACACAGCTTCACTTTTATAAGAATTTATATTTCAACATGACGCTGGAATAGACTGATCATTTGCTTTAAAAAAAAAAATCGCCAGGTCCACAAATGTGTGAAGCAAAGGGTTACATTAAACGCACCGTATTTTTCAAACAAATATGGTGAATTTAAACTATTTTCTTAGCTCTCCATCAATGTATTTAGATTGCTAAGTGCAATTGTACTTTATTGTTAAAATTTGAGAAGGTGGGGGAATCCTGGAATGAAAGTTAAGAAACATACCCAAAGCTGCTTATTACAAAAAATAATCGATCTTTCCTTAAACATTGAATCAAGAATCTTTTTTTAATGAAAGCATTTTTTAAATAGCAAATGAATTCCTGGATCTCGGTGCTGCTCTATCATTATTATATTCACTTTTATGGAAGTACGTAGATTCACATAAATACTAGAAAGCCATGTGGGACAAAGTAAATAAAGTAAAAAACCCTCAGAAATAAATTATGGCACTGTTTGGTTAATTATTGCTACATTAAAATATGAAAGAGTTATACAGGGTTCCACCTGTCTTGCTTACTTTTGCACCTTGAGAGTTCTGACACTTAGTAGGGGCTCATCTGTTAACTGAAAGAAAAGGGTTACTGAATCTGTAAACTAGAACAGATGAAATAGCCCAAGGACAGTGTCAGGTCCCAGACTTTATAACCACGAAGATGAAAGTGAAAAGGCTATTTTCCCCCCATGAGAAAAAAAGTTAACACAGATCTTCCTAAATTAATGGATGTGGCATTTTCATCTTTCTAAGACTTTTCAGGATTTTTAAAATCTTCTCCAGACCTTTCCTAACCCAACGTTCTTATGTGATTGCGTGGCTTTTCCTGTGTATTTCATCAATGTTGACACTCTTCCACAGGAAAATAGAAAAGTTAGTGCTGGAATTGCAGTGCAGCTCTTAATGGGAACAATCAACATGTAGCCAAGGAGAAACATCCTCCTGAACATAAATCGCTTGCATATCACTAAGAGAGTCGGCAGAGCCTATGGCAATGAATGTTTCAACAGAAGCCACCTCTATGGTACAGGTGCAGCAGGATGTCTACACAACAGGTGGGCAGATCCAATCCTGTTGACTGAAGCTTCAAAATGACAGGGCAGCTGGAATCTCACATTCAGGCCCCCTGTGAGAAATGGGGAGAGGGGCAGTCTTGGTTGAGGAGTTACTCAGCAGAAAGCATTAAGCCTGTGAGATAATCAAGGAAGAGAGGGGGAGGCGGAGGGAGGAAAGAAGGACACCAAAGAGATCATTCCATAAACTGAGAGAAAAGCAGAATGTTTTATGCAGAATTGTATGTATTTGTGGCTTTTTACCTTCTACTAGCTTTGTGAGTCTGGGCAAACTCCTTAACCTTTCTGTCCCCCAGTTCCCACTTGTAATAATAGCATATAGAATGCAAAGCAATTAGAACAGCACCTGGCACACAGGAAGGTCTAAAATCTTTCCTATTACTCTTCATCACACTTATATTGAGCTTATTTTTTGCCTTTTCCTTAGTAGATGTTGGGGCGAAATGATGCATTCCAGCCTGCTGGGGAGAGGCCAGGAACCAACAGGTCAAAAGCAACGTTGACTAGAAGTAGGAAGCAGGACTGAATCGGTTAGAACCTGGGAGGAGAGTCCCCAGTTGTCCCTACAGCTTCTTTCAATTTCTCCAGAACCTTGCTCGTAGGGAGGGGTGGGGGGGTTGGGGGGTGGGGGGAGGGGTGGAATCCAGTGCCCTCCAGTTGAGCGCCGCTGGAAAGGTGCACTTCAAAGGGAGGCGGCTGCGGCGCCCAAGCCCGGGTGCGCCTTCCGCCCCCTCCAGGCCCCCATTAGCATTCTGTTTTTCCCAGGCCTCCTTGCCCTCCCGCCTCCCGCCGGGAGTTTGCTGTTCTGGCCGATTATTTGTCAAAGAAAAAAAAAAATAGGATTTTTACTTGGTTAAAACCCCCGACCACGAAGGAGTTGAATGAATGGTCGGATGCCTCCTGCAGGGCTCTCGCTCCTAGAGAAGGCGCCCTGAACTGGGGGTCCCCAAAAGGACACCATCTGGATCCGCTCGCCGGGGGCCCTGCGGGCCTCAGTGGCAGCATCTGCAAATTGAGAGGACGAGAGCAACGCAAGATCAACCGTAGAGGGCTGGTGTGGAGGAAGCCCCCAAGTCCTGGTCAGCGTGGATCGCTGAACCATTCGGCAGGGTCCAGAAAGTTCTGTGGAACCCCCTCCTCCGAAAGATTCCAAGGGAAAGGAGTTTCTAGGGAGAACAAAGGAGGAAAATAATAAAAGCAGCAGCAGCAGCTGACCGCAGGCCAGATTCTTCTACTTTATCTGTACGATCTTCTAAAATCGGCACCTTAAAATGTTTCAACAACCCATTTTACAGAAGGGTAAAGCGGTACTTGGAGAAATGAAGGCCCTTGTCCACAGGCACGCAGCTAAAAATGGTAGCCGGGGAATTTGAATCCGAGCAGTTGGAGCTGCGGGGCTCCCAGTGGAGGGGTTAAGGATGTGTGAATGGGGCGGGGTGTGGGGCGTTGTTTTCTTTGAGGGGTAAGGCTTCCAGGTAAGTGTTGGAATGGGGGTCGTGTGTGGCTTCGAAGGAAGCGAGTGGACTGCGCTTGGTGCGCGTCTGCAGCCACTGGGCCTTTAAAATGAGTCTCTTTTAAGGAAACTGGGCCCCGTAACTCCACCCTATATCCCAGTCCTGGGTTCTGGCTAGTTATTCTTGACTGGGATAACCATAGGAGGGATGGACCTCTCTGCACAATCTCTGGCTGGGCCAAGCCCTTGGCGTACAATATTCCATTTACACCCTCGCCACCACCTCACAGAGGTAGGTAGTTTTGCCATCCCCATTTTACAGATGGGAAAACCGAGGCCGAGCGAGGTCAAGAAAACTTCCCTGAGGGCATACAATTTGTGAGTAGCTGCTCCAGCGGACCTGGAAGCTGGGAAGGCGGTGATCTTTCCCCGGAACCCTGAAACCTTTACTAGAAAACAGGGTTTTCTGGGCTCAAGCTTTGACAGAGGGGCAATCCGCACACAGAGCGGCGGCGAAGCAACAGCCAGTTCTCGACCCCTTGCCTGTCGCTTTTCCTTTTCCCTTCCCATTCCCAGCCGCGGAGCGCGCTGCGGAGCGCCCATCCCACGCGCTCCAGGGCTGGGATTTTCGAGCTGCTGCGCCCTTCTCGCCTATCTGGCGGACGCTGGAAGCCTTTCATTTGC
>CM052898.1:65114934-65138166 GCA_028534135.1 Potos flavus | reverse complement strand
TCTCTTACTGTATTCTTTTAGATGAAACTGTGAATTTGCGTTTTGATCAGGACTGCACTGATTCTAAAAATTCGTTTATAAAAAATGATGTCTTTACAAAATAAACTTTCTGTCCAAAATTAATCTATGTCTTTAATATTTACTTAAGTGTTCTCTCAGTATAGCTGTATGTTTTGTTCATGTGGGCTTATATCTTTCTTGATAAATTTATCTGTATGTATTTTTGTTGTTGATTATATTGTCATTCCTGCTATAAAGGGGATCTTTTATTACATTTTTTTAAAAGATTTTATTTATTTATTTGAGAGAGAGAGAGAGAGTGCACAATGGGGGTTGGGGGAGCGGAGGGAGAGGAAGAAGTAGGTTCCCTGCTGAGCAGAGAGCCTGACAGGGGGCTCCCTGGACCCTGGGATCAGGACCTGAGCCCAAGGCAGATGCTTAACCGACTGAGCCACCCAGGTGCCCCTACATTTTCTAATTGGATCTTATTTGTTACAGTAAAGCTATCGATTTAAAGAATAATCTTGTTATTAACTACTTTCTGAATACCTTGTGACTTTGAGTAGCCTTGCATTTGATTATCTTTTGTTTTTTTCACATCACCCACCTAAACATAGTCATTTTCCTCCTCTTTCCCAATAGTTTACTTCTTGAATTTTGAACTATCTCTCACAACAAATGTTAAATAATAGTATCACTGAACTCTTGTATCTAATGGGAATGCTTCTCGTGTTAAATCATCCAGTCTGATGCTAAATTTTGAATATATATAACAAATGTAGGAATTTAGAATACATTTGAATATTTTTTGTAAATACATTTTGTGTCTGTTTTTTGTGGATATATACAAATGAAAGAATTTGCCATCTAGTCTCAATTTATCTGAGATAATGTCACATGTTAAAAAATCAAATAAATAGCATGCTTATCCAAATGAATTATTTTTAAGGTCAAATACATTAAGGTATACTTTATAAACAATATTCACCCTTTTTAGAAGTGTGTGGTTTGGTAAGTTGTGACGAATGTATACAATTGTGTAACTAATACCATAGTCAAAATAAGAAATATTTCTATCACCCTGAAAAATTCCCAAGTGTTCCTTTGTCATCGGTCCCTTTTCCCAACCCCCTAGTCCCTGGCAACTCTGGTTTCTATGAAAATTAGTTTACTTTTTCCTATTTTTTTCTTTTTTAAGATTTTATTTATTTATTTGACAAAGAGAGAGAGAGATCACAAGTAGGCAGAGAGGCAGGCAGAGGGAGAGGGGGACCCAGAGTAAAAGAGTGTAAAAATTAAACAGATTTACACTTGGCTTTTCTAACGCCTGGGGTTTTTAGTTCAGTTTGCTTCACCCAGACAACTATCGTTTTTGGGGGGTGTTCTTAGACGTGTCCTGAGACCAAACTCAATGTCTGTAAGAGCCAGCAGATAAAGTGAATGAGGGAAGCAGTGTTACTGCCATTTTCTTGTCTCTTAATATGTTACTGTATTTTACATCAAGATCAATGATATTGCTTGAATTTTTAAAGAACTCTTGTTGAAAACTCAATCTTTTATTTTTAAATTTTTTATTTAAAAAAATTTAAAAATTTTTTTGTTTATTCATTTGTCAGAGAGAGAGAGAGAGCACAAGCAGGGGGAACGGTGGGCAGAAGGAGAAGCAGGCTCCCTGCTGAGCACAGAGTCCGATTCGAAACTCCAGCCCAGGACCCTGGGATCATGACCTGAGCCAAAGGCGGATGCTTAACCTACTGAGCCACCCAGGCATCCCAACCCAATCTTCTCTTTAGATAATCTTTCCCCACCATTCTTTTGTATTTCTGGTTAAAGCTCTTACTGTGCATTGGTTCATAATGGTGTCATCCATTGCTTTGACACAGACACACTTTATTTGCATTTTCCACATGCAGGCATAGGCTTTATTTTCTGAGGCTATTGTGTATTTTTCCACTTTTGATAGAGACAGAAGGTTAAGGCCTACTTAACCCAACCACCATAAGAAAACAGAGCTCAGGCAAGATGGTGCTAATACCTGATGTTTACTGGGTGTGCGTGCAATGTGGGAGGGGGCACTGTTCTAAGTATTTCATGTACAGAATCATTTAATTCTCATCACAAAGTTGGGTAACAGTTCTTGTTTCACTTAACAAATAACGAACCAAGGTACAGAAAGATCAGGTGACTTCCCCACGATGAGCACTGGTCAAAAATGATGGAATCTAGATTCAAACCCAGGCAGTCTGGCCCAGAGTCCACGGCCTTAGCCACCAAGCTTGGCTGCTGTCTGCAATCCAACCATCACAAGTGCAGCTGACATTAGAGGTTACAAGCAGAATTGGAGGCGGGGGGTCTCTGGCACATTGGCTCCCCCCCACCAAAGGGGCAATCAGGATTCAGCCCCAGCCCACGGCCACCTGGTGAAAATTGGATACCACCTTTGTCACTTCTGATTTTTATTCAAGGAAAGTCAGAACTTAGCTACTTCTGCAAATTCTCTGGATTTTAAAATATTGAAAACAATTTAAATATCTTAAAATCCAGAAAAATGTTTCCTAGGGCCAAGAAAGCACGTCTATGGGCTGAATGTGGACTATAGGATATGTGATTGAACACCTGGTGTATATAGACTATCTCTTCCGGACCCAAATCCACTTCTTGGATGGCTCATTAGGAGCAAAAAGCAGTAAGAGAAAGAAGGTGGAGAAATGTTGTTTATGTACTTTCTTCTGTTTCTTTTCTCTTCCCCCCTCCCCCTTGTCCCTATTCCTCCTTCAGTTGGATCATAAAGAAACTTTTAACACCGAAGAACTACAGTTGGATTAAACGAACTTCCTGAACGGAGAGAAAAAACTTTAGCAGAGTACCCAATAAGTCAAGGGATCTTAACAACTGACTCCAGGTATGTGATTTATCTTGGACAATGTTATGCTTTTTCTAGGCTTACAGCATTTTTTCAGTGCCAGGTACCCTCATTTAACACAAATTTTTGAAGGACTGAGTAGGTGCCAGGCTCTGTGCTAACCTTGAGGATGCCAGAATGTTAGATTTATGTCTTTGAGGATTGTTACATCTATTAAGTCTTCAACATCGTTACTGTTATTATTATGTGACCTTACAAAGGTTACTGGTACTACAAAGTGAGCCAAACAGTGGCAACAGCAGAAAGAAGACAATTTAATATGAAAGAAAAAATTCTATTTTTAAGATGCTATCTAGAAAGAGTGAATGTCTGAATTAAATGAAAGAATGATTACTTATGGATTGTTACTTACTGATTTTTGCATGCTTAGTTCTTTTTTTTCTTTAAAGATTTTATTTATTTATTTTACAGAGACAGTAGGGGGGAACACAAGCAGGGGGAGTGGAAGAGGAAGGAGCAGGGAGCCCAATTCGGAGCTCCATCCCAGGACCCTGGGATCATGACCTGAGCCAAAGGCAGACACTTGAGGACTGAGCCACCCAGGCGCCCCGCGTGCCTAGTTCTTTAAAGATCTAGTCTTACTATTGCTGAATGCAGTGTTCAAACTTGTGATTCCCAAGAAAAGAGACGGGTGTCAGCACTTCAGCTGTGCTTGTAAAGACAAGAAGTAAAATTGTTCCCAGTATCTTCTCTTTGTCTAAAAAGGACCACAGTATACTTTCAGTTAACTTCCTGTACTTAAGAGTTCATAGTATACACACTAATGCAAAGTGAATGGCAGCAACTGGATGTGGAGAAGAGGATAATAAGTATCCCAGATTGACAAAAATGGTGCAATTCTCCTCAGATTTCCCCTTTTAGAACATGAAGAAAGTGGCCAATTACTTTAAACTGTTGAAAATTCTCAGATGTTGTGTGACAGAGTGTGGCAACTTGGGGAATGAAGCCATTTCTTCATTAAGAATAGCTATTGACTTATGTTTTTTAACATGGAGGACATTGGGAGAAGGAAGGAAAGGGTGAATTGGGGGAAATCGGAGGGGGAGATGAGCCATGAGAGACTGTGGACTCTGAAAAACAAACTGAGGGTTTGGAGGGGAGGGGAGTGGGGGGTTGGGTGAGCCTGGCGATGGGTGTTGAGGAGGGCAAGGACTGCATGGAGCACTGGGTGTGGTGCACGAACAATGAATCTTGGAACACTGGAAAAATAAAATAAAATTAATTGAAAAAAAAAAAGAATAGCTATTGAACCTCTACTTCTTCTCTCTCTGAAAAGATTTGATGGCACAGGGCATAGAGAACCACAGAGTAAAAACTTGGCTTTTATTCTTAGGTTCACAGTATACGATGGGCAAAATGCAAGCAATTAGATGATTGAAACTTAAGCTGATATTTACTTTTAAAGCTACAGGGCAGGACATTTCAAGAATTTGATGAAATTTTATAAAAACATTTTCAAAAAAGAAATCTTGGATTTCCTTTTAGCTTCCAAAATGGTTGAAATTGCAAGATCATATTTTTTGACTGTTGCCAAAAAAATCATAAATCAGCAATATAAAATTGAGCGTTTAAAACTCCAACTACTTTGGAATTTACAGAAGCTAAGAAGTCACTCTTTTCTAATAATATTGGGACTAAAGGAGGAACAAAGAATAGAACTAATGTATATTTAAAAGAGTAATGAAAGCTTATGAATAGCACATGCCCATAGTAATAGGATGTCGCCCAGACTACAGCTATTTCAGGTCCTGTACATTTCCATATGCCTTTCAGAGTTAACTTGACAAATATCTATAAGGCTGCGGCTTTCAATGAGTTTATAAAAACAAAATGAAAAAGACGAAGTAAATGAACTGAACGTTTAAATTACTATTTTAGAAAAAGAAAAACCATGTATTCATGGGTATCTTCATTTACCTTTGTTAATTTCTTCCTCTAATTGTTGCTTTTGCTATGGAAAAAAGCCCACTGGGATTCTCAGTGAGATTACACCAAATCTAATTCATATCTTAACGATATGGAAGAAAAAGTCAGAAGCCCCCGGTTTCTCCTCTAGTCTCAGGCCTGAATTAAGTACCCTATCCTGCTCATCACTGAACCAGTCTCTGTGGCTAGAGAGAGGGGGCCACTCCTGGACCTGCAGAGGGCACGCCACACCCTCGCAAATGTAAGGCCGTAAGGAATAGGAAAGAGTAAAATGAATACTTGGGTCTTGTGAACACTGTCACTGCATAAGATATTCATCTAACGATGGAGGTGCTGGGGAAGAGCACCAGGGGATTCCTAATTGTCTGTCCGTCCATTCACTCAACTATCCCCTCAGCCGTCCATCCGCTCAAGAAAGAGTTACTGGAAACTTACTGGGTAACACTCACTATTCTAAGTACTGGGTTTATGGGAATGAAGAAGACACACAAGATCTTTCCTTTCAAGGAGTTTATAAAAGAGGATACAAAAGTCGAAGTAGAAAACAAGTAATAAGGCAATTACAGATCCTCGTATGAGTGAGGGAGAAAATAAAGCAGGTCGGAGTGAAAAGCCGATGGCAGAGCTGCGCTGGACAGGGAGCTCGGTGAGCCCCACCTCAGGAGTTCCCGTCGGCGAGCCTCAGATGACAGGCTGCCGCCTGAATCAGGAGGAGGAGCATTCTCAGCATGGGGACCCCGCATGCAGCACTCACGGTGGGACAACCAGTTTACGATATTCTTGAACCTAAAAGGAGACCGTTCTGGAGACTGTGGCTAGACAGTGACATGAGAGGGGATGCGAAAGGTGGTCAGGGGCCAAATCATCCGGGAGCTTGTGGTCCCCAAATAAGCATTTTTACATTTTAATCTAAATGCTATAAGAAGCATTATGAACAGCAGAAGATTATTTTTTTAAAAGATTTTATTTATTTATTTGACAGAAAGGAGAGAGATCACAAGTAGGCAGAGAGGCAGGCAGAGAGAGAGGGGGAAGCAGACTCCCTGCTGAGCAGAAAGCCTGATGCGGGGCTCGATCGCAGGACCCTGAGATCATGACCTGAGCCGAAGGCAGAGGCTTTAACCCACTGAGCCACCCAGGCATCCCACAGCAGAAGATTATAAGCAGGGTTTATATTTTTAAGGTACCCCTCTGGCTGTCATACGGAAAAGGAATTCAGAGTTAGTGAACTGGTACAAGCAAGGATCCTGGTGGCTTGAGCTCCAGGCATTGCAATCAACATGGAGACCACTGGTTTCAAGAGATGCTTGGATTAGACAAAGCTGGGCCTGTTGGATTAGGTGGATAACATACATTTCGGTTTGGGGTGGGACGGTGACCACAGATGAAACCTGAACTGGGTTCTATGCAAAATTCTGATGAAATCTGCAGACATTTTAGGATATAAGAATATGCGATGAGACAACCACCACAAATGAGTATAGAGAACAATTCCTCATTAAATGGTACTGGCAGCCCAGCTCTGCATTTGTGGGTGGCAGGAAACTTCATTTTATTTTCTTTTTTTAAACATGCTTTTGTTTTTTTGTTTTAAAATTTTATTTATTTAAGTAATCTCTGTACCCAATGTGGGGCTCAAACTCATGACCCCGAGATCAAGAGTCATGCACTCTTCTGACTGAGCTAGCCAGGAACCCCAAGGAAACTTTTTTTTTTTTTTTAAGATTTTATTTATTTATTTGACAGAGAGAGAGCACAAGTAGGGAGAGCAGCAGGCAGAGGGAGAGGGAGAAGCAGGCTTCTTGCTAAGCCTGGAGTCTGATGTGGGGCTCGATCCCAGGAACCTGAGATCATGACCTGAGCCGCAGGTAGGTGCTTAATGACTGAGCCACCAGGTGCCCCAGGAAACTTCCTTTTTAAATCTATACCTTAAATAACACATCAAAATTAATTCCTGGTGATTTTAGAGTGGGAAATTTTAAAAATAAGAAATACCCCCATGGGGCGCCTGGGTGGCTCAGTAGGTTAAGCATCTGCCTTTGACTGATGCTTTACTAAAAAGATGTTTTTAGAAGATGCTTTAATTACTAGGAAAAAGAGACAAATTTGACTATAATAAATTGAAAACTTGCATAATTCAAAAAGCATCAAACCAAAATGAAATACAACAGTGGAGTAAGGAATACTCATAGCAAATATCATATGTCAAATAAGGGAATAACATGATAAGTGATAATGAACAAAATTGTTCATAAAAGAAGACTGCATCTGTAAAGCCAAGATGTAAATTACTAGTAATTCAAACAATTCAAAACAACAAAAGCAAACCCACGAGTCCCCTTTTTGCCTAAAGATTACTTTTAAAACAATAAAATCTAATACCACTGAAAATATCAACTGAGGTGATGTAATGGATTCAATTGTTTGGGAACCAAATTTATCCATAGGAGTCAAGGACTACAAACATGTTGGTATCTTTTACCACAACCTGAGATTTGCCTCAGTAACCCTTCTAGCGCATTCTCTTCCACACTTCCTCTCCAGCCAACCCAATGGAAATGTCTATGCATTTGAAATTATCTGCATTTCTGACTTTGTCATTTAAAAGTGAGTATGTATGGGGGCGCCTTAGTGGCACAGTTGCTCAGGTCGTGATCTTGGGGTGGTGAGATCAAGCTCTGCTCTGGGCAGCGTCTGCTTAGGATTCTCTCCCTCTCCTGCTGCCCACCCCCTTCTTTCTCTCCTCCCCCCACATGCGTGTGCATGCTCTCTCCCTCTCTCTCAAATAAATAAACCTTAAATAAGTAAATAAAAGTGAATATCTGTGTAAAATGTATGTAAAGTCAGGAGAGGAATACCTAACTTTGAGAGGTTGTTATTTCAGTCTGATAAGTTAAAAAAATGATATGTTGCCTTGATTTGCATTTTAAAAATTAAGGAAGGAAGTGGAGTAATTTTTCATGTTCATTAACTTTTACATTTCTTCTTCAAAATCAACTATTCATTTAAATTGGATCTTTAAAATGGATAAAACCTTATTGTTAGTTTCAACCAACTTAATTATTGAACGTTAATCTTTGGTAATACATATTTTAATACATCTGTTTTGCTTAAAATGAGCCTTCTTAACTGTTACTACAGATAGTTTCTTAAATTGATAACTAGGACAAGTCAAGTACTTGCAAGAGACATCTTCAGCCTTCAAGAGTTGCTAAATTCTGATTGGTTGAATTTGCATATGATTTGACTGGTCCTCACCTCTGCCAGTGATACACACAAGGGCAGGTTGGAGGGTTGTGGTTTTTTCCTTTACATAGAATGTAATAAGCTTTATTTGTTCTTAATATATAGCTGATGATCTCCAGTTTAGTGGGTTTTGCAGATGAGATACTCTAACGTTACATAAAAGTATGGCTAAAAACACACATACTTATATTGTAGAATTCTCCAAATCCTCACTGGTGTGAATACAGTGGGAATTGACTGTTTTCCAGTGTTTTGTGTTTTACATTCCCTAGTTGGCCTGAGAGGTTGTGGGCTTGAGGTCTTATAGCACTTGGTTTATTAACCAAGATGCTTTTGACCAAGATGACAGCCCAAGGTCCAGCTGCAAGAGCCAAGTCTTGTTGCTTCCTTAAATGTCAAAGAACAAGCTAAGAAAGGAAGGTATAGCGAGTAAAGGTCAAGGTGGGAATGAGGCAAGACCATCTGGGTCTATTTCTGTGACCACTTGAGTTGCCTTGTATTTTTCTTCCTGGATGTTGGCCAAATATCTGGAGAGTGAGAATTGGGGCAGACACTGTGCCACTTGGTTTCACAGGAATATATATGATATATCTTTTTAAGGTCTGCACATGGTACTAGGAATCCTGTTTTGAGAAGAGTTCTGTGTGCAGGAGAGAAGAGTGGTGGCAAAAGGCAGACAGGAAACCTAAGTATGAGACCAGAATGCAATGAGAAGAGGAACTATCCATGCACCATCATTTACTGGCTGGGTGACTCGGCAAGTTTTTAAATTTCTCTGTGCTTCAGTTTCCTAGAGATAGTAATTCCTACTTCCTAGGTATGTCGTGAAGGTTCAGTGAGTTCATTCATGAAAAGTGTTTTTGAAAGTATCTGGTTCTAGTAAGTGGTCAATAAGTATTAGCATCATCAGGATCGTCATCTTTAAGAGGCTCACCCAGGTCCATGTATGACACATCTTTGTCCC
This sequence comes from Potos flavus, assembly GCA_028534135.1. Taxonomy (NCBI): domain Eukaryota; kingdom Metazoa; phylum Chordata; class Mammalia; order Carnivora; family Procyonidae; genus Potos; species Potos flavus. The sequence continues at coordinate 65,129,107 of CM052898.1, read as the reverse complement.
ATCAGTTGAAGTCTTTGAAGGTGGACGTTAGAGATTGTTGGGCTAAAGAAAGGATGAGACTTTCCCAAGGATTGGATGTGAGAAGAGAAGAGAAAGAAGCGAAAGACATTTTAAATCCTGTCCAAAAGGAGGGCCACCTGTAGGGGCAATGAGGTCACTGAGACAGACTGTGTGGAGTGGACTGCTGGAAGATTCCTAACGGGCTAGGAGGTGGGGAGGACAAAGAGAGAAAACGCTCACCTGTGTTACAGGAAGTTCATGTTTTCCCTGGTGGTTTCTGAATAAACCATGAACGTTCTCAAGAAGGAGAATCAGTTTTCATCAATTGTCTGGCTCACAGGTCATCATACGACAATGACAGGACCAGTCCGGCAAAATTTTGCTGCTCCTTTTCATCATCTTCTCTCTCAGCTGCTTTGAGTCCCAGAATGAATCCGCAGTCCTGATTGGGGGGGGGGGGGCACAGATGAGGAAGATGGGATAGGGATGAAGGGCACGAATAGGCAGGTTCATGCCGCTTCTCCCAACTTCCTGTCTTCAGAAGCCTTCAGAGTTGGGAAAGGAGAATGTTTACCTTAAAATCGTGTTCAAATTTTATGATTACTATATGATATTATGGACATTTAGCTACTAAACTTAGACAAGTTTTCTAACTTAAAATGACTATAAGCCACCTTCCTTCCTACCTTCCTTCTTTCCTTCCTTCTTTTCAGAGTTATTAGAAAAATCACAAGACTGCCTCAGTGCCTGAGTTTTCACCCTGGGGCAGAGGGCAAGTTTCCACACTGAATGCGTTTTAATGGGAGAGTAGGAGGCCTAAAAATAAAGATGAGGTCTGATTACATGCTGTAACTTCTCTTTGTTTAATATACTGGTTATTTTTAAAAGATTTGTTTCTTTATTTGAGAGCGAGAGAGGGCCTACCCCCGAGTGGGGGGAAGGGGCAGAGGGAGAGACTCTCACGCAGACATCCCGCTAAGCAAGGAGCCCGATGGGGGGCTCGATCCCAGAATCCTGAGACCATGACCTGAGCTGAAATCCAGAGTAGGCTGACTGAACCACCTAGGCGCCCTGAGGATGAAATTTTTTTATGTCACTAAGAAAGAAGGATAATAAACCATGGGAAGATAGCTTCTCTTAACAAGATTATGCACGTAAAGCCAATTGTCCACATTTGTACCATGTTATTTTATTCTGGTGTCACTGCTAGTTTTGAAGGATTTATATTTGACAGATGGTACCTAATGCAGCTTTCCCCCCTTCGCCTATTGTGAAGAGGAAACCGTTGCCAAGATTTCACAATATGAAAATTGCTCCTGTTTCCTAAAGGGCAAAAATGAATCACTTTCTTTCTGGATTCCGAACAAGTTAGGATGGCTCAGAGAGACATGCCATGGTTTACTCACCAGAGTGCTGGAATTCAATGCTTATGGATTTCTGGGAGAAAATTTCTTGTTGTCTCTCTAGAATAGTCAGCTAATGTTAAAGTGTTAAAGTTGGAGTCAAGGCAGTTTACACTGTATAGATCTCTGTGCGTGGAGTTACAAAAATTTAAAGTTTTTTTTTTTAAATAAAGCACTTTGCAATGTGTAAAAATTATTACTCTTCTACTCCTTATCTTAGCATTGTTAAGGAGTTCTTAGTTCACATCCTGGTACTTGAAGAAAGTAATAACTTGTTTTGAAATGAGAGATCGAAAAAAAAAAAAAAAGAAATGAGAGATCGAAACATCAACTGAGCTTATTCTTGTTTTATCTAAATTCTCATTTTTTACGACCCGTACAAAGTACCACTTCTTTCAGAAGTCTTTCCTAAAATTTTCACTTTTAGCAACACATTACTCTTTTGGTATTGACTTTTATTTTCTCTCTAATCTACTTTGTTCTTTTTGTTTAATTCATGTAGCATTGCCTTCTCAACATGTTTATACGCTTCATAATTTTGACTTAGATATTTATGATTTACCTATAATACAGATATCTATGCAATTTATGATATATATTCCCATAAGCTAGTACCATACCATACCAGGCATTTGGTAGGACCTCAGTGGGTCTGATTATGAGAGGGACCACTCTCTAGGGAATTAGTCTTAAGGAGGAAACAGTTACTAATTAAATAGACTAAGGAACTAGTTCATAAGAACAGTTCGCCCTCTACCTCGGTTCGAGAGCCCCTCCCAGCCTCGGTCTTGCTCCTTTGGATTTATCTGCCATGTGAAAAGAGAACTTTTTTAAGCTGCACACCTGATTAAGCCATGCCTCTGGTCCGTGGCTTCCCATGATCTTCAGGACAAGAGTCAAAGTGTGTCGTCGGTCCCCCGCGCTCTCCGTGATCTGACTGCCCAGCACTCTCCCAGACTTCTTCCACTCTTCCCAGAACATTTCAGGCCCGCCTCAGAGCCCTCCTGCAGGGACCTACAGGAATTTACCTGGCCTTGTTGGCTTTTTGCCCTCCACAATAGGTTGAATTGTGTCCCCCACCCTCACTTTGTCTTTTAAGTCTTAACCCTACTACCTTCGGTGAGTGGCTTTGTTTGGAAATAGGTTCCCTGCAGATGTAATTAAGTGCAGATGAAATCATACCTGAGTATGATGGGTCCCTAAGCCAGTAGGGATTGTGTCCTTGGAAAAAGGGAAAATTTGGACACAGACATGCACCCAGAAATGTGAGATTGGGGTGATGCTGTCACAAGCCCAGGAACCACCAGAAGCCAGGAGGCAGTGCCTTCAGATGGAGCACGGCCCTGCCGACACCTTGATGTCGGACAGCACCTTCCAGAACTATGAGACAGTAAAGTTCTATTGTTCCAAGCCACCTGGCGTGGGGCTCTTTATTGTGGCAGCCCTAGGAGACTGGGACAGCTTCTTTGCACTTGGTGAACTCCTACCCACTGTTCTGTATTTGGTTCAATTGTCTCCTCTTTTGGAAGCTTCTTCTGACATCCCTGCCATCTCTCACTGCTGAATTAGGAGTCCCTTCTGTCTCTTTCTTCGCATCTTTTAAATTTGACCATTGACTTCTTTGCTTGTTTCTCACCATGATCCGTGCCTTGTTCATCTCTTTATTACAACTCCTTGCTTTCACATCTCAATACGTTATTGAACAAATGGATTTTTACCTTTTTGATGACTTTAGCATCATCTCGATGGAGAAATATTTGTCTCAGAGGAATGTGGTGACAATCATTTTTCTAGAGGGAAATCTAAAGGTATCAAAAGCTGGAGTGAAAATAAATGATCAAGTTTACCTACTATTTCTGAGGAACAGCAAAGAGCAATCTTCCACATTTGGGATTTAATGTCAAAACATTCTGGAGACTTCCAAAACCTCCCTTTTCAGATGGAGAAGCTGAGATCCATTTTGTTAGCTAGAAATGACTCCTCATCCGCATGAGAAAAGAATCCAGAAAAGAATGAAGTTCATTCCTTTGGATGCATAGGGAACTATTCATAAAGTTAGAGAATTCTAAGAAATTTAAATGAAGGTTCAGAATTTAGATTTATCTTCCAATGTAAGCTCTTTTTATCTCATCCCAAGATATCCACGGAGGAGTGTCAAAATTCATTTGGAATGCATGTGAGTATGCTTTTCCCCCCAGTTCTCACTAGCCTGAATTTAGTCAACAAATCTTTGTATACAGCAAAAGAAAGTTCGTTTTAAAATAGGAGCTAGAATTTAAGAATCCTAAAATGGCCCAATTCCAGGCTCTACTGACAATAATATTGATATAATCTGAGTCACAATTCTAATGGCATCTCCTAATACAAATTAGTAAAGATTCCGTGGTTAGCCCTGGGTACCTAAGCCTTTTTTGCTGTTGGTCTATTGGCCTCAGGAAACTCACTGTGGACCTGGTTGAAAAACAAAATGGAAGAGAGTGGAAGGATTACATTTGTGTCAGAAGCAAATCCTCTATAAATCATCAAGAGACTGCAGAGATGGCCACAAAGAGATTTTGTCAAGGGTTTTATACAACTAAAATCAATGCATCCACTTTATCTGTTTTGAGCATACTGGGGATGCAACTGGAGATGTCACTAAGAGTTAGAGCTGCTCAGAAACCTTTAAGGTGTCAATTGACCATATTTTTAGGTGCAGAAATGTTACATGGACACACCACAGATTCACCAGTGATTTACTTTTAAAATCTGCAACAAATGGACCCAGGAATCTACAAGGGAATAAAAATATCATGAGAGCAAAGCTGAGTTGAAGCAGGGTAACTCAAAATCAATATTTTGCTTTTAAACTCTTAAGGGGAGACCCAGGAGGGCTGCACTCATTTTGTCCTCCTTACTTATTATCCTCAGAGGATGGGGTAAAAAGTGACAAGCCTGCTCCTTACTTCAGTCAGGACATTCTCTGCTAACAAGCCACTTGTTAGAATCCTTAGCTTCAATTTCCTGGCGAATGGCTTTTTAATAGCTAGGCTATCAGATGCTGGTCTTAAAAAAAAATCAAACTTACTTTCCATATTATATAAGCGAGATTGCATTTGGGGAAGCAGGCAAAGAATGGTCAATGTCAAACCTGATGGAGGAAAGGGGATCCTCCTGTTAGCTGTTCCTGGGCAGTAAAGGGAATTGGAACACCACACATTGCAGTTGGGCTGACTTTTCTGCTATGAGGATTCCTTGCTATTAAACTATTTTCTGTCCTTGTGCATGGACAAGCAAAACTGCATTTCCATTACGATGCTGGTGTCTTTGATAAGTGCAAACAGTACATTGCGGAGTAGGTGGGAATCTTCTTTAAGAACAGCCTGGGAATCGTTTTTATTCTGAGTGGATGACATTATTTTTCTCCTTAAAAAGCCTACTTTTTAAAACAAAACTGGTGGGACGCCTGAGTGGCTCAGTCGGTTAAGCGGCTGCCTTCGGCTCGGGTCATGATCCCAGGGTCCTGGGATCGAGTCCCACATCGGGCTCCTTGCTCGGCAGGGAGCCTGCTTCTCCCTCTGCCTCTGCCTGCCACTCTGCCTGCTTGTGCTCTCTCTCTCTCTCTCTCTGACAAATAAATAAAATCTTTAAAAAAAAAAAACACAACAAAACTGGAACTCTGATGATTTCAAGGGTTGAAACTGTTTAGAAATTAAAGATGCAGGTCTTCGTTCAGTGTGAAATGTCCCCTCAACACTCAACTCCTCAGCTCCTTGTACTTGCTCCATAAGCATTGCTGGCTTGAGCATTTCCTTCAGAGAAAAGGCAAGAAGAGACAACCTCAGTGACTTAAATTTTAATTTTGTCCCAAAAAAGTGGGAGAAATACTAGGCAAAATGAGTGAGGGAGAGTTTAAGCCCAATTCACTCACGTATAAAAATATTTCTTGGTATAGGGCGCCTGGGTGGCTCAGTTGTTAAGCGTCTGCCTTCGGTTTGGGTCATGATCCGGGGTTCTGGGATCGTGTCCCACATCGGGCTCCCTGCTCAGTGAGGAGCCTACTTCTCCATTTGCTTCTGACCCCCCCCCCCCGCCCCACTTGTGCTCTCTCTCTCTCTCTCCCGCTCCCTCTCTCTCTTTAAATAAAATCCTTAAAAAGTATATTTCTTGGTATAGTATTTAGGGTCCACACAGGAAAACAGAAACTGCAATGGTTATGTTGGTAGAGAGAATTTCTTTCTTTCTTTTTTTGTTTTCTTTTTTTTACATAAACTCTACACCCAACGTGGGGGCTTGACTTCCTGACCCTGAGATCGCGAGTCACGTGGTCCACCAACTAAGCCAGCCAGGTGCCCTGAGAGAATTCGGTATGAGGAATTAGCTTCACAGATTGGTAATACTGAAAAACTAGACAGTAGTGGTCGAGGTAGCCCAGAGACAGTAACTCCGGGAGGCAATTATGACCAGAAAATCACCGGGCCACGAAGGGTTAAACCACGATGGATTTATTTATTTACTTTTTTTTAGAAAAGAGTATTAAATTATATTGCTCTTACCAAGTGCAAAAACCTTTTTGTTCTCCTTTTGTTTTTTCAATTTTTAAACGAACTTAAATCTATTAGCACCTTACTGGGAATATGAATGTAAATGTATCTACTGGGCCGGATGGGAGAGGAAGACAATTTGAAGACCCCAGATCTAAAGAGAAACAAACAAGTAAACGCACATCTTGCACTGTGAACCGCATGAGGTCTTTCATTCACTGCTGTATCTGCAGCGTCTTGTACGGTGTCTGGCATAAGGCACGGGGTAGATGGTCTGGTCCCTCCGTGTTGTAAGTGCTATAGGTACAAAAGTTGCAAGGTCTTATGGAAGAAGTCGGTAAGAGGGACAACCACAGCTGGTCTGTGTGGTTAGGGAAGAATCCCAGAGGGAGTAGGAAGAGAAGGAGGTAACTAGGTGACCGCAGTGTGGCAGAAGGGGAAGCCACCTGGAGTTCTCCTGACAAGTGCCCTGGAAGGACACCAGGCTGTTGAGATGGGGCAGGAACTGGGGAACAAAAGGATGAGGTGGGCTACGGTCAGCACTACAGTCAGGATTTCGATCACTATCGGAGTTAACCCACAATTTGTTTTTTACTGGGGAATAATTTATTTTACCGAGAAGCTAAGTAATATTTACTACACCATACGCCTAAGATGTGCATATAAATAAAGGTATTTCAAGGTAAGGAAATGTGGGGTGAAATATGATAGGAATAAAACAATCATGTGGGAATTTGGAAAAGTAAGAAAAAAACTTCTTACCAGTGCTGGGATCAGATTGTAGTGTAAGGCATAATCAAGATAGATAGATAGATAGATAGATAGATAGATTCTGTAGGAATTTAAAGCAACTAAGGTATTTGTCTATTTTAAATTATATAAGTGAATTTGTTTTTGTAAAAATGTGAACAGTTCAGACAAAACTAAGGTTCTTTACCCCACATTGAAATCCCACATCAAAATCCCCAACTTGATGTAAACACTTTTGGAGTTATGTTATGACTTTGATTTCTTTCTCTATTTTTTTTCTGTGCATTTATTTATTTTTTCTGTGCATTCATATACATATATATAGACCTGTAGAAAAGTATAGAGTTATAGTGTTTTTCTCTTTTTTAAAAGTAAGTTGCTTCATACTCTGTATTTTTCTCCTACTTATTTTTTCCCCATTAACATTAATTCTTAAACAGTGTTTTATTCTAGTGATCTAGATCTAATTTAATCTTTTTAGTTGTGAAATATTTTCCAATATGGAAATAGTTCCCATATTTCCAAATAGTTTCCAAATATAAGTATGTCCTCATTTATTCCGTTCTCGTACTGATAGAAATTTAAGTTGTTAACAGTTTTTAATTATTATCAACAATGTCACAGTAAACAAACTTCTGCTCTTGTGGAATTTAGTTGGGAAAGAGACAATAAACAAAACGAAATGTTAAATACTTAGGATATTGGAAAATAATAAATTGTCAGGGAAAAAATTAAGAAAGCTACAAAGTGTCAGATGGGGAGGAAGTTGTATTTCAGGTGAGGAAAGACTTTATTGTGAAAATGATTTCTTTATGGCCTGAGGGAAGTGGGGATGGACACAAGGACATGTAAGTGACATGCTACATGTCTTTGCCACTCAATTGGGCATCCCCAGAACTATTGAAATCTTGTCAGCAACACTAGAATTATTTGTAACATATAAGAGCCAACCTAAGTATTTTTTAATACCACTCTACTGTAATAAATGTGGTCTCCATGTGTTTGCCAAATTGTATTTTCTATGACTTTGTAAGTTTTCCATTTTCTGCCTTGGTTAACCATGCTTTATTAGCATATTTATTTATTTATTTATTAAATACACTTCCTCAGGTTCACTAAGTATAATGAGCCTTTGGAGTCCCAGTTGAGATTACATCAAGTGGTTTTATTTCTTCCTTTTTATATCCATATAAGGTTGACCAGACTAACTGAACTATTTCTACTTTAGTATATATATTCTATCCATTCCTCTGGGAAAGTGGGTCTTGCTGTATGGGGTTCTCAGTGAGAATCTAATGACAGCTATGAATTATTACCCTGAAAGATACATATATTTTTGTCTTCCTCTTCCCATAAGATTTTGCATCTAGTAATAGTGGGTTCAGAGATATCCAGAAATCCAAGCATAGATCAGTGTTCAGGGACCCTAAGATAAAAAAAAAAACAAAAAACAAAAAACAAAAAAAACAAGAGAGCAACCTTTCTAAAACTCTAAAATCTGTCCCCCAGTATAAAAATGACGTTGGGAGAATCTGGTAGCGGAAACACATATCGTTGAGCCTCTGAAGGGCTGCCTTGTTTTTCCTTTGCTTCAGAATAAAGCTGGAGCCCATAATGAGGAGTGAGATTTAAAAAAACGCCACCTGGATAGCTCATTAGTGTATTACTGTAAGGCCATTTAATTCATTGTGTTTCTTTGTTGAGGTCCATGGGAGAAACTTCTTTGTCTAGACGTAGGTTCGGGAAAAACTTTTATACTTCTCTGGACCAATGGATTTGTTTTAATTTACAGTGTCCACTGGAAATCCTGTCATCTTGGTGGCTGCTAGAAAGCCGAGATCTTATGTGGGGGCTTTCTTCAGCATGGGAGGGGGTTACAATAGATGGCCTTTTCCAAGCGCTCTTTGATAAAACAGTGGGATAAACCCCTTAGGAAAATGTTTTTGGGTATTCTTCATAACAGAACCATGAAGTAAGTGCTCTTTTCGACCTCCATTTTCTTGAGGAGGAAACTGAGACTTGTTAATTGGACTCGTTCAAGGTCACAGACCTGGTTATCTGGTAGCAAAATGCTCTTAACCACTCTGTAACACTGCCTTGCACAAGCTGGTAGTTTGGATCCTAACCTCTCCCCTTTCTCTGTCTTGCCATCCTACTTTTTCCCCAATTTCATTTTTTTCATATGTTTTAAATTTATTTTATCTTCATGTATTTTATGCTTCCTTACGAGTTGCCTTAAACTGTTTTTGGAAAAGGGAGAGTGTAAATAAATAAATACAGAGGTTTCTAGGTAGTAATTGCACGGTGAGTAGACTTAGGTAAACATTTAGAGCCCCCTTTCCCTCTCTCCTCGTCTATTTTCCCCTGCCTGAGAGTGGTAGTCATACTTAGATGCTTTCAAAATCTTACCTGATTAAGACAATGAATATTTCATTTTGTTAGAAAAATTCCATGTGCCAGTTTTTTCTTTCTTTTTTCCAAACACGTTTTTGCCATTATTTCTTCCCCTTTGAGATAGTGCATTTATGATTTCCTCCTTTCAAGTTATCGGTAACACCCTCACCGCCCTCGGCCACCCCATATGAATTAGCAGAGGTTTTTTTTTTTTTTTTTTCCTGAGACACTAAATCCTTCTTTATGGAAAGGTGATCCCTTAGAAGGGCAACAAACTAGGATTTGAAATGTTGGCTGTTCAGCATTTCTCGGAAGTCACTGACGTATTGGGTATATTTGTGTTAAATTGCTTAATTTCTCAGGGCCTCAGTTGTGACATCTAGGAAGTGATGGTAAGACATTCACTTTATTTTTCTCACAGGGAAGTAGTAGCTAAAGATCAATGAGACTTTCTGAATGAGCCGGAAGAGGTGCTGGGCACCCAGCGGAGTGGGACTTGGGGCTGTCTCTGGAAGATCAAAGAGCTGGGCTGTCTCCTGAGGCCTCCTCTTCCTTCTGTTATTGCAAGGACCCGGATGGAGGCCATGGGTGGGCTGAGAAGGGACATAGGTGGAGGTAGGGGAGGGCAACAGGGAAGTGTGCATATATTTTCAAAGAAAAAGGACTTCTGGTGAATGCAGAGCATAGGAAGGTGATTCCCCTCTGGGGCATAAGTCAGAAAGGATCTGAATGTGCTTACTTCCCTTCAAATGGTAATGATGCCTTCTGGATGCTTTTTTCTCCATATTTCCCAAGATTGCCGAACTGAATTTCTGCCCTTCTCTTTATCATCCTTTTCTTTTCTCCCGTATGACGGCCCACAGCCTTCCCTCCATACCGGGTGATGCTCACCATTCTTCAGTGTGGAGCCAGCAAGCTCTTACTTGCTGTCTGTTCTTTGCATCATAAACCTACTCAAAGGATGCCATTGAACTCTTACCTTTCTCACTGTCTCTTAGAACATTTTCCCTTTTTCATCGTTGGTGACCCCTCCTGGTATTTTTCTCCCACTCAGGGAATTTTGGTCAGCCCCCACTGCTGTTCCTGCAGAAACCCTTCTCTCGGCCTTGTTTCGAACAGAAAAGCATGATTTCTTAGCAAAATGTCACTTTGGGAGATGAGCATAAAATGCACCAGGTGGAAAAGTCAATTCTGTATTGCAGGCAAGTGCCCATCTCTTATTTCTTGTCCCGTCTGTGACTCTCTGGAAGTTACTACACAGCCCATGTTTCAGGTCGCCTTGCCGCTTTCTGCTCCAGTCAACCTAGGACCCCTACTTCAGCGGCATAGTCCTCTCTTGGTGACTGTGTCAGCCGGTAGCACGCCAGGGGTTTGATCATGTTGCTTCGGTTTCTTTTTAATGATTTCTGGTCTGTCGGCTCTAGGAACCATGACTTATGGAGCTTTTTGGATTAGCATCTTCTCCCTGGTGGCAGCCAGGCTCCCTACCCTAGCCCCTTAAACTAACTTGTCAGGTTCTCTTCCCCACATGGTGGAGGAACTGTTCCAGCTTCTCTTCCCCATGGTGCGTGAGCGCCCGGACCTCAATCCCTCCTCCAGCTGCTTAGAACCACAATAACTACTGTGTTTTCTTTCTCCTTAAGTCCTGCACAGAAGAAATTTGCAGGACTTACTGAGTAAACAATAAAGGAATAAACTGACAAACAGTCTAGCCAGGGAAATGGGGGTAGTACCAGGGTCATCAGAATGACTGAACTTGCCAGAACTCCTATAAAAAAATAAATAAATGAGTAAACAAAAGATGTTTTCTCTCTCCAATACCATAAGGAGCTACTAGACCGCAAGGGCTCTCGATTTTCACTTGGCTTCCTCCAGTTTGGGTCAAGAGAGTGAGTACCTGGTGCAGTTAGGTGTATTTGGGTTTATTGGCAGTTATGTTTCATCAGTTCTGAGTCCAGATCTACAGGAAGAAAAGAGCCCCTGGAGACAGGCCATCGTTAACTGGCCGCCACATTGGCTGCAGCCTGGGGGCGGGGCAGGGAGTCATGGCGGCAGACAGAGTTGTGACCTTCAGGAACTTGGAAGCCGACTGAGCAAGGAGCCTGCCCGTTGCCTGCTGGAGCAGGCAAGAGCTGACCTGGAACCATCACAATATCAGAAGATGACTCTTTGGGGAGGGGTCTCTGTTTCACTGTTTGACCAACGTTGGGTGGGTGGGAAAAGATCCCCTGCTTTTCTCATGGTGACATCAGTTCTGCTTCCACATCGTCAAAGCTTCTCATTAGGCCTCCTTTCTTTTTCTGATTATCATCCTTTTCCGCTTCCCATTCTATGCTTACTTTTTAATCTTTATTTTATTTTTTTAAAAAGATTTATTTATTTATTTATTTTAGAGAGAGGGAGAGAGAGCATGCACGTGTGGGGAGGGGCAGAGGGAGGGGAAGAGAGAGAATCTTAAGCAGGCTCCACACTCAGCGCAGGGCTTAAAGCGGGGCTCAATTCCACAACCCTGAGATCATGACCTGAGCCGAAGGCAGATGCTTAACCGACTGAGCCACCCAGGCACCACTAAATCAAAGTTTTTATTCAATTATTTGTCTGCTATTTGCAGAAAATATTCATCCTAGAAGCACATTCCACTTTTGCTCTTCTCTTTCCCTCTTCCAATTCCATCTTCCTTCCTCCCCTCCTTTCTTCTTACAAGCCCTCCCCCCAGTTTCTTTATTTCTTCTGTAATTATTTACCAATTACCTACTTTGGGCAGTGCACAGTGCTAAGTGTGCATATGGAAAAGTATAACGAATGGCCTTTGCCGTTTGCAGAGTTACAGGGGAGATCAGAAACATCCAGCTCTGAAGAGTTAAGCAGCTTCCCACGAGTTAAGGAACCAACTCAGGTGTTGTGGCAGAAATAGCAGAAGGTAGAGATAGAAGAAGGTAGTTTATATAATGGTGTATATAATGAGAAGTGCTCCCATTAGAGGCTATGAGTTCACAGGAGGCAAAGAAAATGTTATGTAAGGGTTTGAGTAGCCAGGGAAAGGGTCTCTGAGAAGGCACATTTGGAAGTGAGCCTACAAGGGAAACTAAGACTTGGATTAGCAAAAAAGGCTGGGTAGGAAATTTAAAAGGTGATACTGAAAAGCAGCCTGGTGTTCTAGGGGCAGAGTGTAAGATGGTTTGTCTACACCAGAGAAAAACTAGAGAGAGAACATGATTGATATGGCAGAGAATCAAGATTTGGTTCAGACTATGGACCCATTAATTATCGGTCTATGGATCTTGTCTCAACAGGATTCTTAGACTTTGGCTCCTTGTTTGGGGTTCTCCAAGGTCAAATCTCAGTGCCTTGCTGTATTTCCTTGGCATTCATTTCTACTCTCTACACATACAAGGGTTCACGGCAAACGCCTACTTTTGCCTTTGGGCTTTTATCTCCCTCTCACCCCAACCCCCGTCCTGGCCACGTGAGCATGGTTGGCTGGTGTGAAGGACAGGCTGGAAGTTTCAGAGAGTTAATTCTCTCAACTGATATCTGATAAGAACTCGGTGAGGACCTATTCCAGCTCCTTTACCCTCCAGTTGGAATAAAACTTGGGCTTGTTTTTATCTCCCAGAGTTCCCTATCGCGAACAAAATCTAGTGTCCCACAGTGGACACTGTAGTATCCGTGATGCACCATTTATTGGCTGCCTTTCTTTCCCTGTCTCACTTTCCTACCGTCTTACTGGGGTTTCCCAGTGTCAGTTCCCAGATGAACTACTTGCACTTGAATCTGTGTCTGAGTCAAATTCCGGGGAGTCCAAATCAACCTACCAAGTAACCTCCTTTCTGCATATGGATTTCATTCATTGAAAACTGATCCTCTCCTATATGCAGGTCACCTCACTATTGCAAGGCCTTTCGGTGAATATAAAGATGGTATGACTTTTGGATCAAATGGAAACACTGATATATTCATGTTTAAGGGTAAGTAAATAACCCCCCCATACAGGGTTATTTCTCATTCCTGTAACACTCCAATGAGGTTTTCTTCCAAGTGGTCAATCAGGGACCCAGTGTGGGAAAATATCTGCCATGGACAATACCATGTAACTTCTAGGGTTTTTCTGGAGGTCACCTCTACCGCAGTTAGTGGGAAGGAGGAAAGAGCATGTGGGAGTGCTCACCGAAGGGTGTGTGTTTCTGCTCCAGGATGGGAGTAACATACGTTCTACTTCTCTTCCACAGTGTCCTCCAAATCCAGTCATGGGGGCAAATCCAAGTGTAAGGGAGGCTGAAAAATGTGGTCTAGCTGGGTGCTGAAAGAAGAGCACGTGGATTTTAGTGAACAACAGTCTTTGTCAAAAAAGACGTATTAATTGAACTGATGGGTAGAGCAAAAAAAATAAATATTCCATGGGGGGTCAGGAAGTGATGGCTGGCCCATCACTGTATGCTCAGTGGTTTGCAGCCTGCTTGACACATGCAAGGCAATAAATATTTGTGGAGGGAATTATGCATGTCTTACCGGTTTCTCCTGGTGATGTGCGGTGGGTCTCTGTCTGTCTCTTATTTCCATGGTTCCTCTGAGTTTACCTGGGGGTCTGAATTCAGATGGCAGTGTATTGGGAGCCAGTGCAATTTCTGTACTGCAGGAGTGTATAGACTATGCTGTCCAAAGGAAGAGACACTTTTTTCATTTTCTAGGCTTTGGAGTTTCAGGTAGGTTTCTCATTTAGAATGGAAGGTTATTTTATTTTATTTTATTTTATTTTATTTTATTTTATCTTATTTTAAGATTTTATTTATTTATTTGAGAGAGAGGATGCACGAGTAGTGGGGAAGGGCAGAGGGAGAGGGAGAAACAGACTCCCGCTGAGCAGGGACCCCTCTTGGGACTCAATCCTGGGACCCAGGGATCATGACCTGAGGAGAAGGTAGCCGCCTAACCCACTGAGCCACCCAGGTGTCTCTGGAAGGTCATTTTTAAAAAATGTAGAAAATGAATGAAAATGTTTATCTCCTGACAAATGCTATGTGTGCCTCAACTTTTAGAGATGTAGAATATCAAAAAACCTCCTCTACATGACAGCTGAGATATTACCATAAAATCACAACAAGA
>CM052898.1:65054214-65114434 GCA_028534135.1 Potos flavus | reverse complement strand
ATTTCTGGGAGCTGAAGTATCCTTTGAGGCTGCCCATTCAGAAGGCGGTAAACATTTAGAAATCAGATTGCTCAAACGGCAGAGAGAGAGACTGAGGGAAGGACTCAAGGGAAATTGGGACACCCAGGAATCAGGGAGGAAGTGTTGTTACAGAAGCTAGGGAGGGATGGGCCTGAGGTAATTCCTGAGGTTCTCTGTGGCCTGCACATGCGTGGTGGGTACCCACAGATTTTTGTATGGGTATAATACAAGAAGCTAAGTAGTGGAGGAAGTTTTAGGATTGTTGAGGAAGTAGAACGGCCTGTGAAGATGTTCAGTCAGTCTGTTGGCTGTAGGTGATGGAGCCAGAGGACCGCCAAGGTTTCGGCCATATTCGATTCACCACCGGAGAAGGATTGAGATTAGGAGAACCTGGGTCACCATGGAGTTTTGCAATTGGTTCAAGGGGACACACATTTTGGCATTTATAAGCTCTAAAGTTTGAGGCAACACCAGGCGACATGTTTGATGGGTTTAGTGACCAAAGAGGATGTGAAGACTCAGGGCCTAAAGGGCACTCTAGTTGGTAGGACAGCAGCTTTATCAGTGCCCTACTCATATCACTTTATTCCGGCCACTCAGCACCTGATGGTCTTTGCCTCAGAGCCGTCTCTTGTCCTTGGAGCCAGCTTTGTCACTCAACGAGACAGGATTTGGTGTGTAAATAGCCCAATTCCCTTGTTCCTCTAGGGGCAACCTTGAGATGTGTGTTCCACACTGGCTCTAAGCGACATTAGACTCCAGGAGCCAAGTGTGTGGTTGGCTTGATAACATGCTTTAATGACTGCCTTTGCTTTCAGCTGTTTTTAGAATATAGTATATTAACAGACCAATCAGACAAGGCAGCAATTGCCGTTGGAAAGGTAGTTTGTGGGGCACCTGGGTGGCTCAGTGGGTTAAGCCTCTGCCTTCGGCTCAGGTCATGATCCCAGGGTCCTGGGATCGAGCCCCACATCGGGCTCTCTGCTCGGCAGGGAGCTTGCTTTCCCCTCTCTCCGCCTGCCTCTCTGCCTTCTTGTGATCTCTCTCTGTCAAATAAATAAATAAAATCTTAAAAAAAAAGGAAAGGTAGTTTGTTACTCTGAGTTCCCAAGAAGGGTGGGGCACCCTGCCACAGGGGGCTGGTGGGGTAAGGGGAAAGCAATGAGATTGGTCAGGAGGCAGAAGGAGAGGGGAAACTAGGAAAGAGCCCTTATTGTGGTTTCCTCGAGAAGGAACAGAAGGGGCAGGATAAGCGGGTTTAGGATTGGAAAGAATTTCAGCAGGCTTTAAGGCATGGGGTTGTTCCAAGTTGTCTGGTACACCATCCTGGGTGATTAGGGCAGGTAAATAATGGTCTGGAGTATGAGAGCTCAATAATGGAGGTGGTTAGGATGTGGGCTCTGGATGGGTTGGCTTATATTTGAAACTGACTCATGGGCTGTTAACTATCTCTAGGAAATGGCCAACTCTGGGAGGGGCAGTCCCCTCCCACCCCCAGCCCCCAAAGTCAGTGAGGCTCTAGATGTCAAAGCATCAGAATATAGCAAATAAACGACACGGTAAATATAGACTGTTGCTTCCCTTCTCCCGTATCCATGTTCTTTTCTCTTCCCAGATATAAACCACCTGAATCTGAGTCCTTCTCTAAGGCTGTGCTTCTGGGGGAATCAAAACTAACTCAGGTAGTTACGGTGACTGTTGTAATAATCTGGATTTGGGTGGCTCAATTAAGGGGGTGGCAGTGAGAACAGAAAGAAAGGGGTTCTCTAGAATACACACAATATTTACACTCTCAGAATTGTGTTAGTTGAATCAAAAAGTATATATGTACTTTTTTCCCAAAATAAATTGAATCCCCAATACAATTTAATCCCAATCCTTATTATTGGCTGCTTGATTGGTATGCTTGTTGGGGCAAGCTCATAGCACCCCATGGAAACTGATTTCTTTTTTTTTTAAGATTTTATTTATTTATTTGACAGAGAGAGAGATCACAAGTAGGCAGAGAGGCAGGCAGAGAGAGAGGGGGAAGCAGGCTCCCTGCTGAGCAGAGAGCACGATGTGGGGCTCGATCCCAGGACCCCAAGATTATGACCCGAGCCAAAGGCAGAGGCTTTAACCCACTGAGCCACCCAGGAGCCCGAAAACTGATCTCTAAATATTCAGAAAATTTGAAAGCTGGTTGTTGTTGTTGTTAAAATGTTGGTAGATTAAAATTGGCCATAATGGGCATATTTACACCACAGAAATTAACAAATTAGCTCTAAATCAGGGCTTGTCTTCCAAGAGAGTTGCTTTACCAGCACGCCACTGCTATTATGGGAGGTTTATGAATAAAAGAACATATTGTGTCATGGAGTTTTAGTGTTGGGAAAGTAATTGGGAGTCATCTCCTCTAATTTCCTAAATCAAATATAGGAAATGAGGTCCAGAAAGGGCCAGGGAGACAGTTGCCCAGAATGAGAGTTTGTGGCAACAAATACAACTCCCTCTCAAATCTCAGACCCGGGCTGAGATTTTAAGATCATTATGACTATTACTAGTACTGGCATCTTTTTTCCATTTTCAGATTTTATTTACAAAGTAGTGTGTGTGTTGAGGAGGGGAGGAGGGAGAGAGAGAGAGAGGAGGGGGAGAGCCTTCCATAGTATTCCCCACTGGCAGTTCAATTTAATAAAACCATTTTGTTACAGGCTGAAGAAAATAAATAAAAATTCCCTGAGCATTTGTTGACACTGTAAATATGGAAAGTCTGTTATTTAACAGCAGTTAAGTAGATGCCAAGGGGGAACATTGTGACAAAATCTCAACCAAATATTGATATGAACATATTTCTGTTTGCGTGAAAATATGTTCCCTCCGTATGGGGAAAGGAAACTGTAAGGAGAGAAATACAAACAACACATTGAAGAAATGTTGAGTGGAGAGGCTGTTTATGTGCCAGAGCAAACCACTCCTCTTCATCCTGTGAATTTTCCTAGAGAGGTTGTCATGCAATTCACTTGCACAAGCGGGAAGCCAAAATTCTTCCATTCAAGGAAAAATGACAGATTTTAAGGACTGCTCTTTGGTAAGGTTGAAAACACACACAATATGGTTAGGCTCTGAGCAGGTATTTTGACTGAACCGGCAGAGCTTTTTCATTCCCAGAGAAAAGGCAAAGGGATTTCGCTTTGAGAAAATCGTGCCTATTCATGTATTTACCTACAGAAATTTATATTTTGTATTATGATCCTTGTTCCTGAGGGTCCAACATGTTTTCAAGTCAGTGCTTCCAGCAGGGAATTCAGTCCACAAGTTTGGATCTTCTAAGTCAGATTCCAGATTAAGAAAAATCACAATATGGGACGCCTGGGTGGCTCAGTTGGTTGAGCAGCTGCCTTTGGCTCAGGTCATGATCCCAGGGTCCTGGGATCGAGTCCCACATCGGGCTCCTTGCTCAGCAGGGAGTCTGCTTCTCCCTCTGCCTCTGCCTGCTTGTGCTCTCTCTCTGACAAATAAATAAATAAAATCTTAAAAATAAATAAAGAAAAATCACAATATTATCCTCCCAACAGCCTTCTTTTTTAATTAATTAATTATATTTATTTATAAAGATTTTACTTGTGTGTGAGAGAGAGAGAGCACACGAACAGTGGGAAAGGGGCAGACGCTTAACCGACTGAGCCACCCAGGTGCCCCCTCCCAATAGCTTTCTTTTCTTTCCAAATACGAGACATATTGAGACCATTATTATTGAGACTAATGGAAAGGAAGCCATCAGGTCAGAAAGATGAAAAAATAAAACAGCCCCGAAACACATCCTAACTAGTCTAACCTTGAGAAATACAGGAGATGGCTCCTAATTGAGGGGCATTCTACGAACACCTGCCCGCTACTCCTCAAATGTCAGGAGAAACAAGGAAGTCTGAGAAATGGCCGCAACTAAGAGCAACATAAGGACACAAAACAAACAAACAAACAAACAAACAAACAAAAAGGAGACAAAACAACTAAATGTGCGTGTGGTCACAGGAGTTAGATCCTGGAACAGGGAAAGGACATCAGGGAGAAATGGAGGCAATTTCGGCAAGACATGAGGCAGGAAGCCTCCTTCTCTCTCTCCCACTCCCCCTGCTTGTGCTCTCTCGAATGCTCTCTCTCAAGAATAAATGAAATCTTTAAAAATAAATAAATGCCATGTTTTCAGCTGCCACTCAACATCTGCAAATTTTAATAAGGTGCATTTATTTCTAATTAATTAATACTTATTACAATTAATTAGGTCCACATGTATAGTTCGCTAGGTGTTAGTCTGTGACTTATAATTAACAGCTCAAGGTAGCCACATTTGCAAACTCTTTAGTAACAAGGCCTGCATTCCTGTGTGCCTGAGTATGAAACATGATACATGCATATACTCACTTCTTAATTTTCAGTTTTCTAGAGAAAGGCAATGGAGAGAGTGAAAACGAGAACAAACAACAACACAAACAAAAACACGGGTTAGGGTCCAACAGACCTGGGTCTGAATCCTGGCTCTGGCTCTTGAGCAAGTTGCTAAGCTCCGCTTAGTTCCCTCATCTGTGAGAGACGGGCACTGGCGCGTTTTACCACAAGGTCATGGGGAAGTAACTGCATTTCTGGACACTCAGTACCCGTACATAGTGGGAGAAGCAGTTGAGCAGCATTATGAAAATCCTGGGGTTTGGAGTCAGACAGAGTGGGGTTTGAAACCCATGTCCCTGGGGCACCTGGGTGGCTCAGTCGTTAAGCGTCTGCCTTCAGCTCAGGTCATGATCCCAGCGTCCTGGGATCGAGCCCCGCATCAGGCTCCCTGCTCAGCGGGAAGCCTGCTTCTCCCTCTCCCACTCCCCCTGCTTGTGTTCCCTCTCTCTCTGTGTCTCTCTCTGTCAAATAAATAAATAAAATCTTAGGAAAAGAAAAGAAAAGAAACCTATGTCCCAGACCTACTCAGTATATAACTTCAGACAAACAAATGTGAGAACCAGATGAGACAATGTTTGCAGAACACGTGTTACATACTGAGAACTCCAAGAGTGGTAGTTAGGAGATACTAAGGTTACTCCTACTCCACCTCCTCTATCTCGTTCCATTCCCCATCCTCTCATCCTTTGGGGGAGAGACTGGCATGCTTGTGTCAATAGAGGTTTCCCCCTCATTTTATTTTTATTGCGGAATTACTTAAATACAGTAAATTCACTATTTTTAGCGTATACTTCTGTGAGATTTGTTGGATGTGTCCAGTTGTGTAACCATTAGGACGAGACATATAATTTTCTGTTACCCCCCCTCTCCCCAATTCTTACCACTCCTTTATGTCAATTCCTACCTCAGCCTTAGGCTTTGGCAGCCACTGGTTTGTTTTCTATCCCTATTATTTTGCCTTTTCCAGAATGTTACATAAATGAGATCATACAGCAGGTAGTATTTTGAGTCTGGTTTCTTTCACTTAATGTAATGCATTTGCGATTCATCTCCAATAGGGTTTTAATTACTTTTAAAAATATACATTTTCCCCCTCTGTTGCATCATGCTGATGGTGATAGATGAACTAATTAAGGGTGAGATCTCAAGAGTCCCTCTTACACTCAGAGATTATTCTATTCTTTGGTTCACCGAAGTGCTAGCAAAAACCCGACCCAAACTAAACCAAATGAAAACGACAGAACCCTGGAGTATCAGTTTCAACCAATTTAGAATAAATAGTATTCTGTGACAAGCAAGACTTTGATATCCCCCTTTCATTTTTTGTGCAATTAAAAAAGACGAAAAGAAGAAAGAAAAAGACTCACTACTCTGATTTATTTTTTGAGTTACTCGTTCGTTTTACAGGAATGCTTTTTTTAGTGACTCGGTCACAGAAATCTGCAGCATCTCATTTTGAATTCAGTGTCTTTGGATACCATTTTGAGCCGCTTATATCCTCTGCATTTAGCCATAATGTGATTTATACTTTCATGCTGACTCCATACATACTAGTTGGCAATGGATTGAAATGAAACCTGCTGAGGAGAATCCGTTGACAGTAGGAACTCAGGAAGATCAACGGGCTTAGGGAAAAGGGATCATGGTCTTTTTCATGCTTCTTCTCATTTTAACTCTTAGAGATTCTAAATCTTGGCTTCCTCGCACTTACTATTAAGTCTTAAACAAGGAGGTAGGGAAAAAGAGATCTGTCTTTTCATCCTCTAGAATTGAGGTGGGAAATAAGAAGGGAATGTCAGAGATGATTAAAATGGAATAAATACAGCAGAGTTGGGGGGAATTATAGCTATCAAGCTTTTTTACTGATTTACCGTAATGATTCCTCCAAAAGACAATTCCAAACTTCAAATGTATTATTATTTCTAACTCTCTAGTAGGCACCTTCCCGCTTTGCTGCCACAGAAATTGCTAGTCACTTCCCCATATTTATTCTGATGACAGTGCAGTAGCCCAGTAGTAGGGCTGTTCATTTAACGAATAATTCTGAGTGCCTCATAGGCATTGTGCTAGATACAGAGAATTTAGCAGTAAGCAAATCCACCAGCTCTCATCCTTATGGAATTTACAAGCTGGTGAGAATTCGAGAATATCTTATAAATTCATGATAACTTCCCAATGCCCTAAAGGTACCATGATATCAGTGTGTCGGATAAGCATCCTCCAAAATATAACTCTCAACTTGATAGGACGAGGAAAATATGGAGGTGGTGTTTGCTTTGAAAAATGAAAAAAGATAACTCCGGGGATTTCGAAGCTTTAATACTGTTGTTTTATTATTTTTGTAGTCGATATTTTATTTTATTTTCAGCTTCATTGAGGTAGAATTGATACAACATTGTAAGATATTTAAAGAGTACGCTGTGATGGTTTGATATACAGTTGACCCTTGAACAACATGGGCATTAGGAGCAGTGGCACCCCTTATGCAGTGGAAAATTGTGTATAACTTTTTTTTTTATATTGTCAGCTTCCTTTTTTTAAACTTTTTTTTTTTTAAGATTTTATTTATTTACTTGACAGAGAGAGACACAGCGAGAGAGGGTACACAAGCAGGGGGAGTGGGAGAGGGAGAAGCAGGCCTCCCGCCAAGCAGAGAGCCAGATGCGGGGCTCGATCCCAGGACCCTGGGATCATGACCTGAGCTGAAGGCAGACGCTCAATGACTGAGCCACCCAGGTGCCCCTTTTTTTTAATTTTTAATTTTTTTTTTTTAAGGAGACTCCACACCCCATGTGGGGATCGAACTCATGCTCCTGACAAGAGTCCCATGCTCTATGGACTGAGCCAGCCAGGCACCCCCTGTGTATAACTTTTGACCCCCTAAAAACGTAATTACTGGTAGCCTACTATTGATCAGAAGCCTTACCGATAACATAGTCAATTAATACATATTTTGTATGTTGTATGTATTCTGTGCTGTATTCTTATAATATAATAGTATCATAACGTAAGATCGAATAGAAAATGCGTTTAAGTTGAATCATAAGAATGAGAGAACATACTTACAGGACTGTACTTAAAAAATCTGTGTTTAAACAGACTCACGCAGTTCAAACCCATGTTGTTCTAAGGTCAACTGTACAAACGTTTTGTGAAAGGATACCCCCATCAAGTTAATTAACATATCCATCACCTCACATATTTCACCTTTCTGTGCATGTGAGAATATCTAAGTCCTACTGTCTTGCAAGTTTCAATGATATAATACAGGGTTAGCAATCATAATCACCATGTTTCACATTAGAACCTCAGAACTTACTTATTTAGGGGTGCCTGGGTGGCTCAGTCGATAGGTGTCTGCCTTCGGCTCAGGTCATGGTCCCAGAGTCCTGGGATCGAGCCCCGCATCGGGGTCCCTGCTCTGCGGGGAAGCCTGCTTCTCCCACTCCCACTGCTTGTGTTCCTGCCCTCGCTGTGTCTCTCTCTGTCAAATAAATAAAATCTTAAAAAAAAAAAAAGAACTTACTTATTTAATAACTAAAAGTCTGTACCTTTTTACCAACTTCTTCCTATTTCCCCCATTCCTCCAAACCATTTTTTACCAACTTCTTCCTATTCCCCCATTCCTCCAAACCACTTTTCTATTTTCTAAATTTTCTAAATTAAAAGAGTTTTAATTTCTTTTTTAGATCTATGTTGTTGCAAATCAAAGAATTTCCTCCTTTTTTAAGCTAAATAATTTTTTTTTAAAAGATTTTATTTACTTTATTTGTCAGAGAGAGAGAGAGCACAAACAGGCAAAGTGGCAGGCAGAGGCAGAGGGAGAAGCAGGCTCCCTGCCGAGCAAGGAGCCCGATGCGGCACTCGATCCCAGGACCCTGGGATGATGACCTGAGCCGAAGGCAGCTGCTTAACCAACTGAGCCACCCAGGCGTCCCTAAGCTAAATAATTTTTAATTATATATATACATCAAACTTTTTTAATGCATTCATCTACCTATGGACACTTAGATTGCTCCCATATCTTGGCTATTGGGAAAAACGCTGCCAATGAACATTGAGAGTACAGATACCTCTTTGATATAATTATTTTATTTTCTTTGATATATACCCAGAAGTGGGATTACTGGATCATATGGTAGTTCTATTTTTAATTTCTTGAGGATCTCTATACTGTTTTCCATAGTGGCTATTCCAATTTATAGCCCCTCCAAACAGTGTCCAAGTGTTCCATTTTCTCCATATCCTCATCAGCAATTGTTATCGCTTATCTTCTTGATGATAGATATCCTAACAGGTATGAAGTGATATCTAAATGTTGTTTTGATTTGGATTTTCCTGATGATGAGTGATGTTGAGCACCTTTTTATGTACCTATGGCCATTTGTATATCTTCTTTGGAAAAATGTCTACATATTCAGGTCCATTGCCCATTTTTAGATAGATTGTTTGTTTTGTTTTGCTTTTCACTATCGAATTGTATGACTTCCTTGTATATTTTGGATATTAACTTGTTATTGAACAAGTGGTTTACAAATATTTTCTCCCATTCCATGGGTTGCCTTTTCATTTTGTTGATGGTTTCCCCTGCTGTGTTGAATCTTTTTTAGTTTGTTTCAAGATTGCTTTGGCTATTCAGAATCTTTTGTGGTTCCATATGTTTTAACATTTTTTTAAAATTTCTGTGAAAAATTCCAGTGGAATTTTGCATTAAATCTGTAAATTGCTTTGGGTAGTATGAACATTTAAAAATATTAATTTTTCTAATCCATGGACATGGGGTATCTTTCCATTTATTTGTGTCTTCTTCAATTTCTTTTATCAATGTCTAAAGGTTTAAAATTGTCAAAGAAATTCCTAGTTATTTCATTATACCTAATTATTTTCTTATACTGGCTCATTCCCAAGAGGATTTGTGGTGATTTATGAAATGCAGAATGTACAACAAGATAAAGACACACACAAATCCCAAATACACAAAAACAATAACAATAACAAAACAAAATAAAAGGTGATTTCCTAATTGAATTAAGAGAAGATCAGTGTAAGTAAATTGAAATATTGGAGTAATGTTGAGGTAAAGTAAGATTTAGAAAGTTAGAATAGCAAAAGCATACCAAAAAGAATTATATTCCATAAATAGGTATGGTCACAAATTTAGATCTGTTTTGATTAGTTTAGCAGGGATTGAGATTTGTCCCACAATTCGCAGCACAAGTACCATAAAAGCAAAAATTACTGTTAGAAAAAAGTAAAGCTGTTCTTAGTACAGAAGACAGGAGAAATTTCGTCTGTGAATCTTTTGAGGAAATAATAAAATTAGTATTAATATAAATAAATATCCATTTCATTATCAGAGTTATACAAGAGCTTTGTAAAGAGGACATTTACAAATACCGTTGTTTTCCGTTGATTTCTGATAATGCCCAGTGTTCCCATATAACAGACTAAATAAGTCTGCTATGTGGGAACTTTCTTGTAGTTACTTTCCTGTATACTTTCCTGTAAAGATGAGGGATGTGGCTTCTTGGGAGCACCAGAAGATAGAGAACTTCCCAACATCCAGCCTAGTCCCAGGAGCTCTGGCTGTAGGAGACAGCTCTGACCAGTGCTCTTTCTGCCAGGCCCCAAAGACAGAGATTATGGTTTTGGTACTTCAGGGGACCCAAGGCGTCCTGGGCAGCAAGCTGCTGCAGACCTCTTCTACTCAAGGAGCCTCCTTTCCATCTGTCGATTGCTTCTGACATTCTGCTTAGGCCTTGGTTTCCATGAGACCCCCCATTCTAATGGTCCTTGGAACCCCTCCTGTGGCTTCTACTTCATGTCGTCTCTCTGGACTGATAGTCGCTGGTGTGTTGTTCGGCATCAACACCTCCCATGAGCTGTACGATATAAGCGCTCCTCCCTTCATTGCTACGGTCTGAACTGAAATCAGAAACAAATGCTCCCAGCTTCTAGAAGGCTCACTACACTTTTTCACTAGCCCATAAGTTCCCTCAAGACTCACCCAAAACTCAATTTAGATGCAGGAGGGACTGTTTTGCATGTAAACTACCCCTTTCTTCAAAGTTCAGCCAAGACTATCACATCAGACTTAAGGGCTCTGACCTTCTCTTCTTTGGGACAAGGACTGTAATCATGGTTTTCCTCCCATTTGTTTGGAAGTCTTGTACTCTTCAGCTTCTGCCATCACCCCCAACTAATTCAGTTATTTCATATCTAGGAAGGCTCATCAAGCCTACATATCAATAAAATCATAGCCAGCCCACCCCATCGGCCCACCCACACAGGCCGGGCCGTGCTCCAATTCAACCAATTAGGTAGCCAATAAATATGTCTTGGATGTCTTCTATATGCCAGGCCAAACAGTGATAAACTGACTTAGCATCTTCCTTAATAGATTATGTTTAAGTAAAATTTTCAATGGATAAGCAGATTTGACTCTCCCTGGGACCTCACTAGAGGTAGAATTGCAGAATGGAGTATTCTTCCACTTTTTCTTCAGTCTCTGATTTAGTCAATTTCACCTGATTGTAGTTAGATAGGAGCATAGAATGTCTTTTAAAATATTATGACAAATATGTCATAGCTTCTTTATAGTAACATTTTTCACCACTTGCTAACTCTTACTGATGGTGAATTTTCCTATCCAACTCATATCCCTTCTCATTCCTGAGGTCTGTTTCCTTTTGGTCTGGGTCACTAAGTGAGGATGACAACTCAGTGTCCTTTACAGAGAGCAGTGGTTAAGAACATGTGTGCACTGTAGCCAGAATTAGAATACAGGCACTGGGAATGACCTTGACAGCTTATTCATCTTCACTGAGACTTAGTTTCCTCATGTGTAAAATGGGTGAAAATGATTGCACCTCTCTCTCTCATGAAATGAAAGCAGTCAATAAATTATCTCTATTATTAGTACTTAAGAGCAATCATAGCTTTCTAAAACTAAAATGGATCTTAGAAATCATCTATTTACACATAGTTGATAGCATCTTTTGACATAAATTTTTTTCCAAGCTGAGTAAAAGGTTTCCAAGTGTGCTGTGCATACAGACCTGACTGCACTAATTGACTTAAATAGTTCAAGCTGAAGAATATCGGAGACCTAAGTAGGTTAAAAATTAAGCTAGGTTTTGGCACCTATTAAAATAATGTTTCCTGACAAAGCTCTAATGAAAATAAAAATAGCTATAAAACAGTCTCTTACACCAAGCTGATTCATATCCTAGTTAAAAGTGATCACAGTGTTTATGCCTGTCATTAACCTGGTTTCCATTTCAGAAAGAGAATGGCTTGAATAAGAAATATTTTCATCCGTCTCTCTCCTCACTTGGCATTGCATAGGACATTACAAGGCTGGACTGGGACTGTGCCAGGGGAGTCCCAGAGAAACAATGGGCTGGCATCTAAGTCACACTAAGGAGTTTATGGGAGAATCAGTAGGAGTTCAAATGGGAGGCACCAGAGACTAAGGGCTTGGTTATAGAATATAACTGAGGTTAAGGAGCCAAGTATCTTAGTCTGTTCATGCTAAACGGAGGCTGGAAGCTGGGAAGTCCAACACCAAGGCACTCGCAGATTCTGTGTCTGGTGAGGGTCTGTTTCATGGTTCATAAGACAGCTGTCTTCTCACTGTGTCATCACATAGCAGAAAAAGTGAACGAGCTCTCTGAGGTCCCACTAACGCCATTCATTGAGGGGTTTACCCTAATCACGCAATCACCTCCCAATGGCCCCACTTCCAAATACTATCATGTTAGAAATTTTTACATGTGAATTTTGGGGGGATACAAACATCCAGTCTATAACACCAAGTCTCTAAGAAAGCAGGCAATCTAATGGGTATCCATGAAGTTGGACTGTTTTGCTCAGATTTTATTTGTTTTTCTTTTCATCGGAGTTTATTCTTAACAATGACATATGTCATCTTAAAGCTATTTTTATTGGGCTCATATAGGCCTGTTGGGTCATGGTTGTGAATGATCTGAAAGGACCATCTACCTCCTGGGAGGGAGGAAATACTTTTAAAAAGGTACTTCAAATAAGCCAGCAATAATCAGTGTTCATATTCAGTTTGAGAATCAGCTGTCAAAGAAAAACTACTAGAATTATAGAGTCAGGAGGAACTTCAGTTTTCCTTTCTCTGTAGCATCACTCAAAAGAAAAATTCAAACATGGCCAGTGTCCAGAAGGCCATTTTGTTGTTATTCAGTGTATTAAAAGATAGATATTTTCCTATATTGAGTTGAAATCTGCTCCCTGGTGACTCTGTACATCTAGTGATTCTATCTTTTTTTCTTTCTTTTTCTTTCTTTCTTTCTTCCTTCCTTTCTCTCTCTCTCTCTCTCTCTCTTTCTTTCTTTCTTCTTTCTTTTTCTTTCTTCTTTCTTTCTTTCTCTCTCTCTCTCTTTCTTTCTTTCTTTCTTTCTTTCTTTCTTTCTTTCTTTCTCTCTTTCTTCTGAGTAGAAGGAGGTAGACGACTTCTATGATGCTTGGTAAAGGAACATGTGATGCTTAGGGGTGCCTGGGTGGCTCAGTCGGTTAAGCATTTGCCTTCAGCTTGGGTCATGATCCTAGTGTCCTGGGATTGAGTCCCACATTGGGATCTTGCTCCACAGAGAGTCTGCTTCTCCTTTTGCCTCTGCCTCTCTCTCTCTGTCTCTCATGAATAAATAAATAAAATCTTTAAAAAAAGAAAAATGGAACATGTGATGCTTGGAAACATTCTTCTGTTCATATTGTTGTTTCTCTTCATAGCCTACCTGGCATCTCCTGAAAGAACTTTGAAGGTCAAGACAAGAGGAGATACCATATATTTTATACAAACTTTGGGACTGATGTCCATTTTCTTTCTGCTTTTTTTTTTAATGCTGATAAAATACACATAACAAAATTTAACCACTTTTAAGCATGCAGTCAGTGGTATTATGTACGTTCATGTTATCATACAACCATTACCACTGCCCATATCCAGAATTCTTTTTATTTTGCAAAATTGAAACTCTGGACCCAACAAAGCTACCTCCTCATCCCCCACCCCCGGCTCCTGATAACCATCATTCTACTTTCTGTCTGTATGCCTTTGACTATTCTAATACCTCCTCATATAAGTGGAATAAGACAGTATTTGTCTTTTTGTGACTAAAATAGTACAATGTTATTTCACTTCACATAATATCCTTAATTTTCATCCGTCCTATTTGTTTATTTGAGAGAGAGAGAGAGAGAGAGTACGAGAGGGGGCAAGGTCTGAGGGAGAAGCAGACTCCCCGCCTAGCGGGGAGCCCAATGTAGGACTTGATCCTGGGACTCTGAGACCATGACCTGAGCCAAATGCAGATGCTTAATTGACCGAGGCATGCAGGCTCCCAATTTTCATCCTTGTTATAGCATGTTAGAACTTCCTTCCTTTTTAGGATGGAATAATTGTCCACTGTATGTATAGATTACATTTTGCTTTGGCATGTTTGTTTTCTTTTAAATTTCATACCAGAAAAGGAAGAATCAGAGAATTCAAAGTCCAGATAGAACTTCAAAGGATGATCTTTAATGTAGTATAAACATACACACACAAAAAGCATCAGAAAAATGACATTGATAAGGGCGCCTGGGTGGCTCAGTTATTAAGCCTCTGCCTTTGGCTCAGGTCACGATCCTAGGGTCCTGGGATGGAGCCCCGCATCAGGCTCCCTGCTCAGCAGGAAGCCTGCTTCTCCCTCTCTCACTTCCCCTGCTTGTGTTCCCTCTCTCTCTGTCTCTGTCTGTCAAATAAATAAATCAAATCTTAAAAAAAAAAAAGAAAATGACATTGATAGAACCACAATGACATAGCTGTGCACATTCACTAGATCTGCAAATCTAATGGCAAGTCTAATGGCAAATTTAAAAAGACTGACATCACCAAGTGATGTCAAAGATATAGATCAATTGGAAAACTGATATATTGCTGATAAGGATGTAATTTGGCAAAATCCACTTGGAAAACTGTTTAACAGAATCTACTACAGCTGAACATAAAACTTATGGCTCACCAGTTCTGTTCCTAGGTATAAATGTAACAAATCGGTACACGTGTGCACTAAGAACATTTATGAGTGTGTTCGCAGAAGTGCTATTCATAACGGCCCCAAACTGGAAACTACCACAATGCCCAACAATGGAATAGATGAATAAATTATTGGCATGTTCGTCCACTGAAATAATTTATAGCAACGAAAATGAACAAACTGCTGCTCTGTGCAATAGGATGAATGAATCCTAATGAGTCACAAACATAATGTGGAGGGAAAGAAGCCAGGTAGAAAAGAATACATGTTGCATAATTCTATTTACATGAAGGGCAAAAACTGGTGAAACTGATTTATATGAATAGAAGCCAGGATACGGGTTAACTTTCAGGAGCTGGGCAGGGGAGTGGAGGCGAGAATGAGGAGGACTTGGGAGGGGAGAATGAGGAAGACTTTTCAGGTTTTGGTAACATTTTATTTGATCTGGATGTTTGCTATTAGGGTATGTTTAAATTTGGAAAATTAATTCAACTGTATACTTAAATATGTGCACTTTTTTGTTGGTACGTTTCTTAGAATAAAAACATATGCTTTAACTATGATGACCATGAATTTTAAATACTATGCCTGATATACATAAGTATTCATGGAACATGTGTAATTATGCACTTATTATGTGAGCGGTAGGATTTTTGAATGTTTGTGTGTGACACTGTTTTTACAATGTTATTCGTGCAATAGGAAATTAAAGCCAAATAGAGACTTATTTGCCTCCCAGTGGATCCAAATTTCCGAAGGAGATACCTTGGACAGTAGAATAGAAAGGAAACGAGCTAGCCGTGGGTGATAACTAGAGCAAAAGATCATGACAAACATAATAATACCCATTTTTAATACAAAAATATATCCATGCTTACGTATTGAGCATAAGGAAACCTCTTCTTATCCAAGAATAATAGGACTTGAATTATGGAAAGTGTCTTAGAGTTTACCGAATCCACCCTCTTTATTTTGTAGACACGATCAGAGTTACAGCGTCAACAGTTTGATGATGGCAGGAGCAGGATAGGGAATCAAGTTTCCCGATTCTTAGTCCGGTGCTCTTCTTTCGAATCAGCTACTGGTTGCCTCTGGATTTCTTCAAAGCTGTGGCAGAGGCTAGGACCAAGCGCCAAAAACCACACTATGCAGATAGCTTGAGAAAGTTACCAACTACTAGACTCCTCTGAAACCACACAGCTTCGCAAAGTGATTTTGCAGTTTCTCCTTTCATGAGTTAAGAGTCTCTCCTTGACTCCTTCAACTGGCTTTAACCATGTGACTTGCTTTGACCAATAGAATGAGGCAGAAACCACACCATGCCAGTTGTGAGCGTCAGTCTCCAGAAACTGTGAGCCACTTAGCTTTGTCTCTCAGAAGCCTGCCGGCCATCAGGTCAACCAGCTTCTTGGGAGATGAAAGACCACGTGGAGCAGAGATGAGTTGTTCCAGCCCCTCGCAGAACTGGCAGCTGACCATGGATACCATAGCCCAGCCTAGACCAGGACTTCAGACCGACTGTTGACCCACAGAACTGGGAGTGAAATAAATATGGCTTAAGCCACCAAGTTTTAGGATGGCTTATGGCACGTCAAAAGTGAATGGACGCATCACATCAGCTGACTGTTTTAAGCTTTGTCTCATTTATCAGTGGCATTGCAAATTGGTGTCCTTTTCTTCCCATTTTAAATGAGAAAACCTCTTAGAATGAAAGATAGAAATGTTAAAGAGGCAAAGGAGATTTGGTATTTACAGCCTCTTTTTCAGTAAGGCCTGGATACTTTGCCCCTTTCCCCAGTAAGACCTACTGGGGACATTTGACATTATGTAGCACTCTGATGTCAATTCATTTTGTTCTCCTTCTCACTCGAGACAAACAGATCCCAATACACTACCTTACCTACCACTTTCCCTTTCTCCTTTTTCACCCCTCAGGGGCGAGATGGATCGTCCCCCTTCAGACCCCTTTTTATTGGGGTTGCTAGTCATTGTGAAGGAGTGTCACTTGGCGACCGACTCAAGCTGTGGTTAGAAGCTCAATGCTCCATCGTCAGAAGCCCTTGCTGGTTTGGCAAATGCCTTGCAGAGACGTTCTCTGTTCTTGTGGACAAGCGATTGAGCCAAGGTATATTTCTTTCAAGAGGAGTAACTATTCATTTTGACCTTTTCCTGCTATTCTGCCCACTCCTAAAGCACTGTGTGTGCTCTGATGGGGACCATGGCCCTAAGCCAGAGGGAGGGAAGTCTCACCATATTGTTGTCAGAGTAGATAAGCAGTGGGGCACATGAAAGGGAAGTGCTCCAGGATTTGTGGGCTGCTTACGCTCAAAGACGCTCTCTTCTGATCCAGCTAACGGGGACGAATGGAAGCATAAAACCCACGCTCATTAGTGACTCTCAGGCTCCCAGAACCCTGGTGGGAGGGCGGCTGAGCAGCTAGCCAACTTAGTGCTTTGTACCTTCTCCTTTAAAACACACACACACACACACACACACACACACACACATACACACGACACTGTCTCACTTTAAAGGTGTGACAGCTTTCAGGAGTAGGGCTGCTGCTGCTGTAAGAGATTAATGAGAAATGGTTACCAGTGGCTTTGGTTCCCATATCTTTTTTTTTTTCCATCTTCATAGTTTCTTGCCTTTATTTCCACTCCACAAACCAATATAGAACACCTAATGTGTGCAAGGCAATGTGCTGATTACTACCATGAGGGAACAGAGGGGGACAATAGAGAGCCTGTAAGGTGGTAAGCATCTACGAAAGAGTAGAGCAATATGTTTAGGCAAATAAATGAATTGTAAAGTTGTTTTTCAAGGAGGAAATGTCAGGGCGAATCAGAATGTTTCGTTGCATGGGAAATCCTTAACTCTGTTGACATGTAGACTCTCATTCTCTTCCCGATTATAATGGTTTTTCTCCATACTTGTTGCCTGGAAACTTCATTCTCAGCCAATTAACTCTGACACCAATAGATTGGTCCAACAGGGTGGGAGCTCTGTGGAGCCAGGGCGCCATTGGACTAGATGATTCCCGGAACGAGGAGGAGTGATTAGAACCGGGGGGTGGAAGCAGAACCCACTGGAGAGGCCCTGCAGAAGAAGGAAACTTAGAGAAGCAGAGTTGCTCACCTCACAGGTGCTCTGGAGAGATGAACTGACACTTTCTTTAAAATTTGCTTGGCTATTTCTCTTCTGCCTTTCACTCAAGTTACTTGCTTCTCTTTCCCGCCAAGGGTGTCACCATCGGGCTCTTCTTCAGGAGATATACAGCTCCTGAGGTGCTCTCTCCTCATTTGCTAAGTTACTTCAGAATGCTCCTGGTAAAAGCGCTGGGACTACCTCAGCCCCAGGTAGATCAGGATGAATGAGAAAAACAGAAGAAAAACACCACACCGATTTTAACATCTCATTTTCCCACCCTGCCTTGTCCCTCCCCCATTAAGAAAAGGCTAAATTCCTTTTTCTGGTGATCCACTGAAGTTGATTAGAAGGACAATGGGTGGGTGGGCCGGTGGATGCATCTTATGAGAGGAAAGGCAGGAAGGTTGAAGCAGTCTTGGAAGCTCTGGGGAGGTTCCTCCAAACTGAGAAGGAAATGAGGTATGAGACTAACTGGGCCCCTACTCCTGCACAGTGCTCCAGGCAGTGGGGAGAATCTTGGAGGGGAAGAGCCAGCTTGACCATGTTTGCAGTAGCTTCCAGAATTAACGAAGTCTCCATGCCACAGCTTGGCCCAGCATTGCTGAGGTAACATGTCTTTTTTGACCCTTTCTAGGAGAGCTGTGTACAGTGCAGTTTTTAAGATCTTTTTTTTTTTTAATTTGACAGAGAGAGAGAGATCACAAGTTGGCAGAGAGGCAGGCAGAGAGAGAGGGAGAAGCAGGCTCCCCGCCAAGCAGAGAGCCTGACGCGGGGCTCGATCCCAGGACCCCAAGATCATGACCTGACCCAAAGGCAGAGGCTTTATCCCACTGAGGCACCCAGGTGCCCCTAAGTGTAGTTTTTAGACTAGTTACCTAGTGTGTAGGTGAATGATGCTCTCTGAAGTTGTTTACTGAGGCAGCCCTATTAGGGATCACCTGGACAATGGGCCATCAGTGGACACCGCTCCCAAGAGTGAGCTGGGGCTCCAGGCTACCTCAGACCTTTGACACTTCCTTAGAATTCCTGGGTGGTGGTGGCGGGGGTGAGCACGAGTGAGAATCAGTTTCTCTACCACCCAGCAGGATGGGTGCTCAAAGGAGGCAAAATTTGATGTATCAAAGCCAAATAATGTACTATTATTTCACCTTCCTTCTCAGTTTTTCAATAGAACAAAATTCAGAACTACCCCATAGGATTTCCTTAATGGGAATTCCAAATGATTCTTTTGTTTGCATGTTGGCAGCTGATTCAGAGCAGGTGCCCATTGGCTAATGACTAACTCAGTCATGACCATCCTTTTTCATAGCAACAAAAAAGAGACACAAACTGGGGTGCCTGGGTGGCTCAATCGGTTAACCTTCTGACTCTTGATTTTGGCTCAGGTTTTGATCTCAGGGTCCTGGGATCCAACCCTGCGTGGGGCTCCGCACTCAGCCGGGAATCTGCTTGTCCCTCTTCTTCTGCTCCTCCCCTCGCTGGTACTTTCTCTCTCTAAAATAAATAAATAAAATCTTTTTTTTAAAAAAAGAAACAAACCATTTGGGGGGAAATGAGGTCTAAAGAATGCAAAAACATGGATGAAAATTAAACAGTCTGGCTTTCAGAACTGGGTCTACATTTCTCCCAGGATATCACATACTATTGATGTTGCTACAGCTCACAATTTTCAGATATTCCTTTCTCAAAAAACTAGATATTGAAAGCCTCGTTGGAGCCGAGAGTATGAAGAACATCTTTGCCAAGGGCACCATAACTCAGGGTGGGTGTTAAGTAATTACCATCTCTGCAGCAGGGAGGAATGGCTACAATGAGGCAGATTTACCATACAATTTGGATTTTAACTTCTTTTTGTAGTTAATCCACATGCCATCTGTTTAACAACTTTCTCCATTTATTTCTGATTAGTTCACCTTCCTAAACACAGAGGGGCAGCACAGATGATGTACATTCATCTTTTCGACTTTGTTAAGCACTCAAGCTAGTGATTACAGGATGCCGGACTGGGTCTCCGCCACCCCCAAGCTAGCTGTGCCACTGTGATCCATCGGGTTAGCCTGAAATGCACACTTCCTCCCGACTGCCTGTGGGAGGAAAGGGATTTCGGCAAGCAGATGTCCCTGCCCTAGAGGCTGACTGATAAGCCAACAATGAAAACCATTACCCGCGATCCCTGTGTTCTGATGGGTCACAAAAGAGCAGAGGAGGGTGGAGGGGTTTACTGAAGTGAGTGGGAGCTGGGTCTGGTTGATTTTTCTACAACCAGCTTTCGCAGGATTGGCACTGTTGCCATTTTGAGTGAGATCACTCTTTGACGGGGGACCTGCCTGCGTATTGGAGAATGTTTAACAGCATCCTTGACCTGTACTCTCTAGATGTCTGTAGGCAGCCCCTTGACCTAGTTATTTTAACAAAAATGTCTCCAGACATTTCCTGGGGGCAAAATCACCCCCACTTGAGGATCACCGTTCTGTTGCAAGTCTTCCCATCCCAAGATCACTTGCAAACTATGTTGTAAGCCCCAGTAAAGCCCGGATCAAATTCACAAATAATTCCGTTTTAATAAAGTTCTTACAAACCAAATGTATATTTGTCCCTCTAAAAATACTGCTGGTAGTTGCAGACTGAGGTATTTTTTGAATGGGGCGACCGTGGTGCTGAAACAACTATGGGAGTGAGGTGCCTGTTGAGATGACTTTTTTTTTTAAAGATTTATTTATTTATTTGACAGAAAGAGACACAGGGAGAGAGACAACACAAGCAGGGAGAGAGGGAGAGGGAGAAGCAGGCTTCCCGCTGAGCGGAGAGCCCGATACGGTGCTCCATCCCAGGATCCTGGAATCATGATCTTGTAGCAGAAGCTGGACTGGATCCTGGTGGAAAAACCAAGCGGCACTGGGAGACTTGAAGGATTGGAGATTTATTAAAAAAACACCGGTGGACCCAGAGGAGACCCTTCTTCAAAGATCTGAGCCCCGAGCACGAGCAGGGAGGGTAATTTATACCCTCCTACTTGAGCATAATTGGTATTTTGGCGCCGAGGGGAACAGGGTAGGAAAGAAGAACCGGAATGGCTTTGAGACAGGGACTGGAGTTCCCTTGCCAGTTTGGTTAGTCGGCTTAAAGTACAGTTTTTCCTTATCAATCTGAGCCAAAGGTGGACGCTTAACAATTGAGCCACCCAGGAGCCCTGAGATGCCTTTTCTCTGATCCAGCCCGAGGTGGTCGCTGGAGATGGAGCAGCCATGGTGGTGATGCGTCCGAGCAGATGCAGGGCTTTGCTTGCTCTCTCTCATTCTGAGGGTTCCGCAGGGTCTGGCCAAACCCGTCACCCACCTTGGTGTCTCATGAATCCACCACCTGAGTAGCAGCAGAAGTAAGAAAGCCTGAGGCAAACCTGCTGTTCCACAGCCCAAACAACTCTTGGTTTGGCAGAGTCAACTACAACGGAAAACTTGCTGGCTCCTTAACCTGCTTTTGTCCCAGTGGGCAGAAGGACACCACATCTCAGGGGACGGATGTGTTTTGCTGATCATGTCAACCGAGGACACGACATAAAGAATATTTAGTGACTGGCCTTCTAGGAGCTGAACTCGATTGGAGATGCTAGTTAGAAAAACTGGAATCGAGTGTCTCCCCATTTCTTAAAAAAACTTCTTTAAATTTTCATTTGTATTTATCCTGCTTTCTCCACTGTCACAGCTGTCCAAAGAATGAGCAAATTCAGTCTCGGAATATCCCAGTCTGCTAGCAGTAACTGTCTTTGGCACCAATAAATAAGATTAAAAAGGAAGCTGAGAGAAGAAAGGGGGACTTATACCGAATGACAATTGGGATGATGCCCTTTCCTGAAGACTAAATGAAATAAAAAGACTAAATAAAAATGATATTTTCCTTAGAAATAGGAAATAGGAAAAACCTATTTTCCTTCCTTAGAGGAACAGTTGGACGGTTGTTCTGTCTTTGACCTTGACACCCCCGCCCCGCCCCCCCCCCCCCCCAGCTATCATTCTCTCCGTGCTCCATCTCAAAGGTTCTGTGGAGCCAGGCTTGGATCAGTGGTTCCCAGGCTCGGCTGAGCATTTATTCACTTAGAGAGCTTAGAAGAAATCATTAGGACCACTCACAAGTTCTGACACCGTTTTGGGTGTGGGATCTGTGAATATGTATTTTTCAGAATCTCCTCAGGCTATTCTGACACGTAACCCCTCTGGAGTCATGTGGAATAGCTAGTGATAATGACCGGGATGACGTCGACCCTGTATGGGGCTCTGACTATGCTCTGGACATGCGCTAAATACTGTCCGCACATTAGCTCATGTCATCCTCCTTACAAGGCCCAAGACTTAGTTATGGCTTCCATCGGAGAGGGAGAAACTGTGGCTGAAAGAGCTGGATGAGCATTCCAAAACAGGACAGCGTCTGCAGCTGGGGTTTTTTAACCATTTCTCAAGTTTCCCTCCCTACCCTGTTTTGAACTGTGAAGAGGGGACAGGGAAGGAGACAGATAAATGAAGGGGAAGCGGTGTCTCCGAGAGCATCTGCAATTTCCGTAGAACTCCGAGTCCAGGCCCGCTTCTCAGAGTTAAGGTGCAGGGAGGCTGGCAGGAGCATTGGGGTGTAAGCTTGATCGTTGCCCCGTCTCAGACAGGGAGCCCTGCAGCTCCGTGAACATGGCACGGAGGCTCCCAGGACTGCCGGGGCCAGCTGGGGGGAAGCGGGTTCATAAAAATATTTTTACTGCGCGCCAGAAAGAACATTTTCGTCTTTAAATATGCAGAGACACTACAGCAAGTATCACAAATTCATTCTGGTGATGCAACCAACAACACTTAATTATCAGCTCCACAAGCAAATTAGGTGAGAAAATTACTTGTCTTTTTATATTTATTTTATTTCTAAAAGAATTCAAAGAAGATAACGATTTAACTACCACAGCATATTACACACAGATTGCTTCTCTCTTTCATCCTCCCTTCTCCCCTCTCCCCCCTTTTTTTAAGTCACAGATGCACTCATTCTTTCGCTTTGCTATTTGCCTGGACCTCCTGGAAGAGTTGTTTAGGAGCCATTTCTTGAGGAATCCATTGGGTGTGTTGGAAAGCTGAGGCAGGGGCCATCTGTGGGAGGGTTAAGTAGCAGTACAATCTTGAGTATATCTACGTGAATGTATTTAATTACAACCTCTGCCTGCAAGAGGCTGCTTTCCTCAGAGGACTTCGAGCTGCCCCACTCACACTGTTTACCAGAGGGGGCTTTCGGGTGCTGTTTGTGCATGTCACTAAGGCCAACTTACAGTCTCCCAAGTTCTCACTCCATACTTTCTCTGACCGATGGAACATCGTTTGAGGGGCGACGAGGCTCCCATGGTTTCAGGGAGCCCGAAGAATTAATTCCCTCATGGTGGCGGGCAGGACAAAGGGTCCAAGGCTCCACATTGAAGCCACATCCTCCTTCAGTTTCTCACACACCACTTATCTCTGTTCCAAAGGGATCATTCTGAGATGCTTCTGGAAGGGAATCTAGGGTCTCCTCCTTAATATTCTCTGAAAGCAGTGAAGTTTCAGCTATTTTACTAAATATGCTGGGAACAGTTAATGAGCTTGGTTTCTTCTTCTCGTTTCCCTGTTGTAAACCTCCATGTTCTCCAGTCTGCTCAGTGTGTGGCCACGGAGAGAGGTAAGGGAGCCGGCTCCAGGCCTCTGGGCCCTTCCAAGACAGCAGCCAGTGTGCCCTGTAAACCTTTGTTGGCCCTATCAGCAGTTACGCCCTCAGCAATTGTGGTTTTCCAGCTCCAAAAATGAGAAGAACTAGGGATTGTAGAGTTTGTCTTTTTTAGCGTTTCCAGAATGAGGCAGGCAACATAAGCAAGTGCATTGAGCCAGGAGGGGATTGTGTGAACTGGAGGGCACATGCCCCATCTATGGAGGGAGCTGCCCTCCACCCTGATGGACTGTTGTGTGGAAACATGGACCCAGGTTGACAGATCTTTCCATAAAATTTCAGCAATCTCATTTTCATGATAAATGTTAAAATTGTTTAAATATTAGCAAGCAAGTCAAGTTTCAGAAAAAATTATTTTGTGGACCAACCAAAACATGTCTCTAGGCCAGATATGGTCTGAGGCCCACCATTTTACAACCTTCTGTTTTGGTTCAATTCCATCCTTCTAAGGGATGGGTCGCCCAGAGGGTACACGTCACTCAACTAGCCAAGAATAAGAACCAAGATCTGGTGTCCAAACCGTGGGTCAAACATTCTTTCTTTTTTGTTTTACCCTTAATTCTCTTCATTTTTACCAATTCAAAGATTTGTTTCGACCAGTGGTAACTGGATACTTTCCTTAGGCAAAGAACTGTGCTAAATGTTTGAAACTACCAGAGAGTTAAACAAAACAACCACTCTTCCCCCAAAAGATTGGTACTTCTCCTGAAAAAGGAGAATTAAAAGTAATAGTGTCTCCTTGGGGCACTTGGGTGGCTCAGTAGGTTAAGCTTCGACTCTTGGGTTTCAGCACAGGTCATGGTCTCGGGGTTATGAGATCGAACCCTGCTTGGGACTCCGTGCTCAGCCCAGAGTCTGATTGAGATTCTCTCTCCCTCTCCCTTTGGCCCTGTCCTCCGCTTCTCTAAAATAAATAAATAAATCTTTAAAAAAAAATATTTCTTCTGTGCTGGGCATTTTATACTCAGCATTTCAAGGACTCTTCAAAAACTGCTCTGAGGTCAGCGTTATTCATGATCTTCTTCCAGCTGACATACTACAGATCAGAGAGATTAAGTAATTTGCCCAGGGTCACACAGCTAGAAAGAAACAAAGCTGAGAGTTAAACCTGGATCTGACTGGTGTCTGTGCTTTTCATTCCTTTTTTTTTTTCTTATTAAAAATTGTGAGTGTTCAATAATGAAACATGGAAACATTACAGAAATGGCATTATTTAACACTGTTAATATGTTCCCATGCTTTTTCTACTAGACCATGCAATAATCGAGGAACCCAAACCCAGCATTCAGTAATGCATGCAAAAAGAATTTCGATAATCACTGTGTGGGAAATACAATGTCAAGAACATGCAGAGTTGCTGGAACCACATGGAGGCACCAGCGTGAGGATGAGCTTGGTTAAGGAAAGCCATACGGAGAAGGTGAGGTTTGAGTTAGGCCTGAATGTGTACAACTGACTGGGACTGGGGTTGGGTTGGGTATTCTCAGCTGCTGAACAAATCAGGCAAAGGAAATCTGTTTGGCCTACTCTCTAAATATAGCTCGCGATGACTCAGAAACTAAGGGTGGTGATGGCGGAAGTGGTTTAAAATCATATAGCGAGAGGTGCTCCCTGGAGTTGGCCTGGTCCTCCAGTAATGGGATGAAAGCCCACCGGGATTCCATGACTTTCCAGGGATCGCGGGTCCCAGGCACCCCAGCTCTGAGCGCACCAGGCTTGCTGAGCCGCCCCCACCTCCTTGCTGCCTGGTCCCAGCTCTCTCACTCTGATTCAAGGCTCAAATTTCCGTCTCGAATTTACTTCGTTCCTCTATAAGCATCAAACATTTGACATTTATCATAAAAGGTCTGAGCTATTCGTCTGACAATTAAACATCCTCTGAGGGTATGCTGAAGGCTTGGTATTTATGTTTGTGCTTTTATTTTTTCTGGTTAGTAACCCTTCCTTTGCCTCAGTGTTCTAAAATACATCAGTAAAATGTCCGCTTTCCTCTAAACCAGTTTGGGCGGTGTGAAAGATTGGTTCATGGAGGAAGACCTATTCGTTTTATTTTCATTAACGCTACATATGCTCCAGTGTCATTTCTTCAATCTTTCCCGAGTTAGACTCTTGAGATACAGCTATTAGGATCTTCATTCTCTCTCCCTCTCTGGCTTACATTTGTAATATAGATATGTTTCTTTCTTTCTTTCTTTCTTTTTTTTCTGGAAGCATAGTGTCTTTAGTTAATAGCCCCTGATTCCACAGTTTCTACTTATGAGGATTTGACAGATGGGTGACCTATCCAAGGACAAGCATTGATGAATAATTCCCTGACAAATTCCTGGCGAGGGGAATCAGTGTCTCCATCTTAAATGTGTTACATAAGACTTTTTAAAGAATTCAAGGCAAGCGTATTTTTTTTATACCAATCATGCAGAAAACCAGGTTAAATTAAGAGGTGAATGATAATCATTGAAGATTTATGGAAAAGCCCATGAAAGTACACGGGAGTTTTCATTTTGATGGAACTTGCTTTAAATTTTATAATGGGGATCAACAATTGGTTAAGTGACGGTTTAACAAGGAAGTTATATTTTCAATAGGAAAGACATAATGCATTAAAAAAAAAAAAGATTATTTATTTTGGCAGGGAGGGGCAGGGGTGAGAGAATCCTCAAGCCAACTCCCTACTGAGTGTGGAGGCTTTCATGGGGCTTGATCCCAGGACCCTGAGATCAGGACCTGAGCTGAAATCAAGAGTCAGCCACTCAACCGACTGAGCCACCCAGGCGCCCCCATATAATGCATTTTTAATCCAGCTTCCCATGCTTAAGGATAAGCCCAAATGTTTTAAGGAACTGGAATTGCCTGTGTTTTCCATCTCCTTGTGGGAGCTACCTACTTAAAGACACGATTCTAGGAAGGAATAAACAGCTTCTAGAGGACCAGCCTTGGAAAGGGGCCTAAGTGACGGCAAATCTCAGATCCACCTTCTTTCGTGATGCCATTTTTGGTACATTAAAATTAAAGTGATGCTATCCAGACTTCAGCAGGAAGCAAGCAGCATGAAGCTGGAATCTTCCTTGGCTTTGTTCGTTACCATATCTCAGATGCCTAGACCAGTGCCTGGAACACAGCAGGTTCTCACAGACGCGTGGTGCTTCAAGGAAGTAATGCCCTGTGGCCACAATCAAGAAAGAATTGATTATTTCTGTGATTGAAAACCTCCCTGCCAAGTTTCTTCCTTATTATTATTACTTTTTGCTTTTGCTAAAAAATTTCTCCCTTTAGTGGTACATAAATTATATATATTCTAAAAAATGTTCATCTTGGTCAGTGTTGCCCATTTTTTATTCTGTTTCCCTGAGGCTAAGGATGTGATTTGTTCAGCTTACACTGTAAAATGCTCACCACAGGATAAAGTGATATGGATGCATAATAAATTCCACTTAGCGATAAAATAATCAAACTAAAATTAAATCTGACTAAAACAATAAAATTAAGTCCTGATTAAAAAAAAATTAGAAAAACCCCAGGACTGCCTACAGTAGCAATTATAACTCACTGGCTTATTATCATCAGTTGTGAGATAGTTTCCATGTCATTTATTGCTACAAATTACTGTAGCAAACATTTACTCATTTTTACTGTGGACATACATAGTGCTAAGCATGAATTATGTACACGATTTTATTCAAACTTCACAGTAGCCACTTAGAGGTGAGGAAATGCAGACTCTAAGAGGTTACTTGCCCAATGTCACCTGACTGGAAAGGGCTGCCATGGGGATTCAGGCTCAGCCAATCTGGCTCCAGAACCCAATTCTAAACAGCAAGGCTACACTGCTTTCCATATTGCTCAAAGTGACTTAGATGGGGCGCCCTGGTGGTTCGGTCGGTTAAGTGTCTGCCTTTGGCTCAGGTCCTGATCCTGAGGTCCTGGGATCGAGCCCCATGTGGGGCTCTCTGCTCAGAGGGGAGCCTGCTTCTCCCTCTTCCTTTGCCCCTCCCCCTGCTCATGTCGTTAAAATACAGAAGTTTGTAAATAAAACTTTTATAAATGAGAGCAGAGTCAGGGTTTTTCCTAGATCCTTATCTCTTTCGGTCACATTCATTTTTCTTTGCCTTCTTGAGTGGAGGTCAAAAGCCGGAAAGACCCCTAGAGTGTGGGAGTCAGTGTCCCTCTCCTGCATGCCCGTAATTAGCAAATGCTATTGATATACTCTTAAATGTTGTAGCAATTTACATTTTTGTTGTGCTGCACTGACCTTCCAAGAACTGGAAATGTATCCAGAATGATCCAAGGTCATTTATTCCCTCTAAAAATCTGTTTCATCAAAAGAAACATAAATAGCAATCCCCAGAGTCTTAAATAAAACATGTTTCCTGAATTCTCCAGAGGAGGTAACAAAGTGAGAAGTCTGCCCTGCAACTCATGGCAAAATAACAAATCCCTGGAGACATTTCTCTCTTTGAAGATGCCCCAGTCTCTGGGGGAGCTCCTTCCATCCCTGTCCTTCTCTCCCTCAAAATCCTGCCTGGCTCTTCCAGACCCTTCTCCTTGAAAATGGCTCCCTGGTCTTTTTCATGGAAACCAGCCTTCCCCCCTTTACCCAAAGTCCTTTGTTCTGTGGCTCCACACCCTCCTCCACGGTTCTGGGGCAAACCTGGACTTCTCAGGAGGCCATGCAGGGGAAGAGACTGTGCACAGTTACACTTAAAAACATTTGCATTATGAGGGTATTGTTTTCCCCTCCAAACCTGCATTTCTCCAAAGGATTGTGAGAATTGTGTCACACATATCCTGGGTTAAGTTTGCCAATGATGTATACCTAGATCATCAAATTTTTAAAAA
Organism: Potos flavus; assembly: GCA_028534135.1. NCBI lineage: Eukaryota > Metazoa > Chordata > Mammalia > Carnivora > Procyonidae > Potos > Potos flavus. The sequence continues at coordinate 65,086,226 of CM052898.1, read as the reverse complement.
TTACCAAAAAACAAACAGCCTAATATTTAGAGCCATCCTGGCCAAATGTAGCTGGTTTATCTACAACACCTCTCAGGGGAGACTGGGTGGCTCAGTCGGTTAAGCGTCCAACTCTTGGTTTCGGCTCAGGTCCTGATCTCGCGGTTATGGGATTGAGCCCCACCCGAGACTCTGTGCTCAGGGCAGAGCTGGCTTCAGATTCGCTGTCCCTCTCCCTCTTGATGGACCTCTCTCAAATAAAATCTAAAACAAACAAACCACCTTTCACTGTATTTCGGAGTTAAGATGAAAAGGTCCTAGTCAAATGTAGACATACTTCTGAGCCTCCACACTCATAGTTCATCTTTCCTGCACACCTTCCGCACCCTCTTCCATAAATGCTCAGGTAAAGACCACAGCTAGCTCATCCGCATGTACCAATGGGCAGTATGTCCATTAACAAGTTTATAAACTTTGGTACGGGGTTGATATTTATTCTACTCGATGAGCCCTTGGAATCCAAATCCACAAATAATCTCACCACTGGTTCCAGAGGGCATCTGTGCAGCCTTGCGGGCCCGGCTGTGGATGTCTGCAATCCTGGATTGCCTGAAGGGCTGCAAGAGCGAGTCAAGCATGTGGCCTATGTGCCATGTGTCAAGGATGATTCATCAACCCATTATCCATGAAAACCATTCAGGGTGTGTTAGCAAATAGGGGTCTGATAGGAATGGGTGCCCAAGTGCTTTGCTGAGTGGGGCTGCTTGATATCGCCTCTTAAGAAGGACAACTTTGGACAAGCCAGCATTAACCACATTGTATATTCACTTCTAAGTTAAAGGATATGATTCAAGTGGATGCATCCAAAGTTCTGGAATTGATTCTTCCTATTAAGTGATTTCAAGGGCTTATGACTCACACAGGTATTTGTTCAAATATTAATGTGTTAAATATACTTTATTTCAGGATGCTTTGTGAGTGCATATTTTAGTGAGTAGAATTAAACACACATACGCCCCCCTACCCTCCATACTCACATAAGTTACCCAAAGGTCCAGATAGATTTTACAGGTCAATTGTGTCATATTTATTAGACTAAAGTTATAATGTCTGTTTATTTAATATATGATACAATATCTGTTTATTTAATATATGATATTTGAATGCATATATATGAATAAATGAATGAATGTAAGTGCAAAAAGAGGCTTGATTTCCCAAAGCCTTTCAAACTATTATTACATGTTATTTGGTTGCTTTTTCAGGGGAAGAGATTGGATTGAGGTCCTCTTTACCTCATCATTTGAGCTATTTTGAAGGGTTTAAGATGGCAATATTTAATTCATGGATGGGCTAAGAATTCTACTCACACAAGTATCCAATAATGCATTCATATCTCCATTTAGATGTCTCAAAGCAACTCCAAACCAACATGCCCCAATCAAATTCATGATTTCCCAAATTTGGTATTTAGAATTTCCCATCCTAGGGAACTCTAACACCATTCATCCAATTGGATAACCACAGGATGGGGAGACATTTTAAAAAATTTTTTATTTTAAGTAAACTCCACACCACTTGGGGCTTAAACTCACAACCCTGAGATCAAGAGTTGCATGCTCTGCTGACTGAGCCAGCCAGGCACCCCAGGGAGTCATTCTTAATACTGTTTTCCTCTATTCTCAAGTTTCAATCATCGCCAAAGACTGCTGATTTTACAATCTAAATAATTCTTCAGTCCAGACCCTTATCATCACTAACATGTCCTCCCCAGCCCATCATCTCCTTAGCAGTTCCTTCTTTTGCACAAGTGAAAAGGCTACTGATGGCCTCTTGCCAATCTCCAGAAACTTGCCTCTCATAGGCTGCCCCTTTATACCCTTTCTGTGGCCACCTGGCCCTCCTCTCAGTCCTGACAAACGCATTATGTATCGTGTTCCTTTGTGTTCTAGATCTTTCCACATGCTGACCTTTCTTCCCCACTCACCTCTAGTACTCCCAGTACATTCATCGGCTTTCAGCTAGGATATCACGGCCTCTGGGAAGTCTTCTTGGTTTGGTCAGCCTTGTCAAATACACGTTCCTAGTATCCTGTGATTTTTCCCTAATAAAATGATAATATTCTTACTCAGATATTCAATCATATGATTATTTGATTAAAGCCTGTCTGTCTTTCTGACTTGATCATAATTTTCATGAAACCCAATCTTTTTTTATTTATCCTTTTATATCCAGTTATAGCACAGAGCCTGGAATGAAGTAACTGTCTTGTACATTTTGTTAATCGCATGGATTAATAGAGAACCATGGGGACCAGACATTATCCAAAATTCTCTGTTAAGGAGTTGGACAGAGAGAAGGACCATTTGGTGACAGCTTCAGAATTTCACTATCTTGGAAAAGTGGTCTCTAGACTACATAACTTCCTGAGATAGTAGAGATAGTATCTCCTGAATTCTTTAGCTACAATCATTACATGTTACATCATGAGGTTGGTAGGCTAGCGGCTGCTTTCACACATACTCCCCTTCTGTTGGCCAAGTGAGGTCTTTGACTTTTCCGTCACAGGAGAAAGGTTTCAACAGCCAGATGGCAAATCCCTCTGAGTATATCCTGACACAAAGGTAGCCAAGTCCAGGTTTGGGTTGCCAATGGCACAAACATGTGGCATTTCCTTTTCTTTCTGGTGGAGAGTCAGCATCATGCATTATAATTATACTTCTGTAGTTATTCTGCGAACTTCACAACATACTATGCTTTGAACTTTGCCAAGGATGGGTCATCTCCTCTAAACTGCCTCTCATTGTGGGAATGCTTTCTGAAATATCTCTGAGGATGACCCATCTCTTGTGCAATTCTTACAGAAGAACTCAAATTTCTTTCACTGAAATAGTCTCCTTTTGGTAGGAAGCCTTATAACATAAATTTAATTCCTCTTTCAAATGACGACCCTTCAAGTACTATATTGTAAAAGCTGTCTCTTTAGGACAACAATCCTCCCCCCCCCTTTTTTTCTTGTTTTATGGTTTTTTTGGTTTGTTTTTTTCTTTCCAATCTCTCAGCTAACACTGGATTGGGCTACTTTGAGATTTTTTTCTATTCCCATTAACATAAGGAGATTGCAAATTCTTACATCATAAATCCAGAGCCCAGCTTCACAAACCCCTAACCAGTGCCAAAATCTACCTGGCAATCAGTGTTCACCCAGCTTAGTAAATCCTTAGCAATACCCACCTGGCAAATTAGATATACACCAAATTTTAGTAACATTTTATGTGTTAAATATCTTTTCTTTCCTTTCAAGCTATACATTATTTGAAGAGAGGGAATTTGTATCCCACACAGGCATTGCCTTGTTGAAAGTCTATTTATTGAGGGTTTAATGAAGAAATATAACATGGTCTAGTTGGTTCAGGAATCAGATGTCTCAAATTCTAGTCTAATGTTTGGACCTCAGCAAATCTCAATTTTCTCGTTTATGAAAGATGTCAATTCTCATTTTCAACTACCTCATAAGGCTGTTTTGATGATAGATGCAATGAAGGTCTGGATTCTTTTAAAAAAGATTTTAAGAGGTTAATTTTATTTTCTAACACTCCCCGTCATCCCTATGGGGTTGTGTGACTCAAACTCACAACACTCTCAGGGGCGTCCTCTTCGTCTGTTTCTCTGCATCACAGAGGTAAGCCCAGGCGGTTGGACTCCTCAAGGACATAAGGACAGTAATCCTCAAATTGTAAGGCCTAGAGGATTGGGGTCATCTGGATTTGGGGAGGACACTTGGCACTTGCTTGCAGATCCTGTCAGGCTCCGAGTGATAAATTCAGGTTGGGCCCGCGGTTCCTTTTCTTTTGGGGCTAAGAGGCCAGATGGGAAAACCAATGCAGAAGGCTAAGTGAAATGACGAGGTGATCTTGGGCGATGGTCTCTGGTGAGGATTAGGAAGAAGGAAACCAGATTCAATACTGGAGCTGGGCAATCTCCACTTTAGAAGCCCGGGGCTGCCTGGGGGGCTTTTAAATGCTGACAAAGGTCTATCGCGTTCCAGTTGGGCAGTCTAATGTTTCCGTCTTTTACCTGTTGCTCTGCTTGCATATCAAAGGGACAATTCTTCGCCAGATTTTGAAAAACAAAATAAATGAATACCAATTGCTCTTCAAGACCAAAAAGCTCTATCCACTTCTCAAAACCGTCAAACAGCTTTAGGAAACAGTTTTTGTTTTTGAAAGAAGCCATCTCATTAGAAGTGTTTTGTAACTGGAAGGAAATACACCAAAATGATAATAGTGGTTGTTGTTTGGCACCTGCGCTGGTGGATGAGGTTTTGTTGTTGCTGTTTTTTTTTTCCTGCTTTTACATACTTTCTGAATATTATTCTATCATGACTTTTGTAATATAAGAATAAAAGGAAAGAAAATTCAAAGCCATTTCCCTGAATGAAAATCCCCTCAAACAACTACTTATTTTGCCCATTAATTTGTCTGCTGCCAAGGTGCTCTCTTCAGTACACGGTGAGCATTTCTATTTCAGCGGAAGACACCAAACTCAATAGATTTCATGTAATTGTTCTTTTTTCCTTCTTTCCCTATTTCCAACAAGTCTTTCCCTTACCAACATTTGGATTTTCAGCTTAACTGGGTATGTAGGGCTCAGAAATTGCTCAAAGACTGCAAAGTGTAGTTCCATTTTTTCCCTCCATTTTAATTTCCTTTAGCAATTTAGCACTTCTTTTCAAATCACACATATAGGAAAAAAAACAGAAATTTCTTAACACCCCTTTGGCAAATCACATGGAAAGAACTGCCACTGTTTCTATTTACTGCTTTGGGCAAGTTATATTTCAAGTAAAGAGCTTCATCTCAGAACCAAAGAAGAATTTTTTAAAAAATCCTTTGTAAGCAACTGATTCCTTCAGACAAGATAGATTCTGAAAAGCAAAACACAACCTAGAATTTTACACAGTAATATAAGAAGAATGTACGTGTTAAGTATTTGTGATACTGAATATTACACTTCTAACTATTGATCCTTAGAGAAAATACCATGTAAATACAAAGTACGTTTTATATTTTTCTTAGTAGTTGTTAGTTTTTACATGAACCAGAATATCAGCTTTTCGTAAAGATGAAATCATATATATGACTCAGATGAAGCCTCCAAATCTCAAACTTTACACTTTCAGCAAAGTACTACATTCGGCAGTTAGCAATAAGTTAAAAGAAAAGGTGCAATCTTACACTGAGGAAATCACTCAGTATTAGATGAATATACTTTTTACCATATCCAAACTCTTGTAGAGTTTGCTTTTGTTTGGGAGGCAAATTATAATTTATTCAAGGAGGGAAAATATGCAGTCAAGGAAGAACAATTATTATAAAAATAAAGAAAACTTCCCTTGCTAAATTCTGAAGGTAGCAGAAGACGTGAGCAAAAAATGCAAGTAGCTTGGATTATACGGCCTGGGACATATTTATGCAGTTATTTATAATTTAGAAACTGTGTAAAAATATAATTTAACTTTATATTAATTTTACTAAACCTTTTCTCTCTTAATTCCAAGCAATTTCTAACTTGCCTTTATAATGTCACTATATCCTCCGATAACAGTGTCCTCTGTGTATGTAGTGATTTGCAAATTTCATGCAGCTTTTTCGCTCCGTTCTTTTTTATTTTTATTTTTACTTACAAGAACATCTTCAATTGGTTCAGTGTGAGCTTTGAAGGACAGAGAATATTTCTTCCCACCCTGTCCCACTTCCTTTATTTTCTTCCTTTTTTTTTTTTAAATTTTATTTATTTATTTGACAGAGAGAAATCACAAGCAGGCAGAGAGGCAGGCAGAGAGAGGGGGGAAGCAGGCTCCCTGCCGAGCAGAGAGCCCGATGCGGGGCTCGATCCCAGGACCCTAGGATCATGACCTGAGCTGAAGGCAGCCACTTAACCGACTGAGCCACCCAGATGCCCCTATTTTCTTCCTTATTAACTTAAAATTATGCAGTTTGAAAAAAAAAATTATGCAGTTTGACATTTCTTTGGTTGTTAAAAGGTGAGCTCGGCCTCCTAGGATTTCTTCAGGAAAACTTCGTTTCCTGCCCGTGAAATGATGTTCTTTTATTTCTGAATTCATGGATCACTTTTCAGAATTTATATTCAGATCCAAATCAGTGGGAAAACCTCTAGCAAGGGTGGTAGGCAATTCTGCCATCTCTCTGTTGGGGAACCTGGAGTAACAGACACTTAGCATTCAAAGCAGTGACGGTGGAGGTTGAAGATCAGTCTCGAAAGAAGTGGAAAGTACAAGAGAGTCCGAGCGCTTCAGGCAAAGTCCACGCACGCGCATAAGCACACAACACGCACCGATCAAACAGGGAAAAGATTCCTGGTTTTGTTTTTCATGTAGATGATTTTGCATTAGAAGAACTTCTTGTAAGTATGGAGTTTTTTCTGATGCATTTAAAATATGATTTGCTTGGTCAATTTTCTTAAAGAGTAATTGTAATAATTAATGTGTTTTTTCATCAATCGGTATTGGTTGTTTTAAACCAAATCCTCTGTGAAGGATTTAAGTTGGAAATGAGATCAATACTTGGTTAAGAGGCCGTTTACACTTTTCAAAGGCTCAGTTTTTTTCAACTCTGTTCATAACCCTGGGAACAATGGGTATAGCCTTTTCCCTTACCCTCCTCTGAGCAGTGTTATGGAGAACAAGTAGGATAATACCATTTTTGGCAAAAGTGGTTAACAGTCTGCCCAGTATGTGTATTCTGTCTTCTAAAGACCCCAGCTGCCCAGCTATATCACCCATTGCAGGTCTCCTACATTCATGCAACTACTTCCCACCATGAAATGTGTGTGGAAGACAGGGGTGTTACTTGTGTGCTCAAGTTTTTAAGAAGTGGATATGCCTTATTCTACTGGCCGGAAACAGGACCCAAAGCCCTAAAAGATGATAGAAACCGAAGATGGAGGGAACTTTGGAACCTGAATCAATGTTGGGAGGAGTAAGGTGATCAACTGTTGTAGTTTGCTTGGGACTGAGGATTCTTGAAATATAGGACTTTTATAAAACTGTCCTGGGCAAAATGGGATGTATTGGTTACCCTAGGAGTGTCCATTGTCCAGGAACATCTTCACTGGACTATTATATGAGTGAGAAATAAGCCACTAAAATTTTAAGTTAATTTGTTGCCTTCCACTAGCATTACCCTAACTAGTACGTGTTAGAACGACTGCTAAGTGACCTTGTAGTGATAGACACGTCCATGAAGGTCAAAGAGTGGGAACCTGGTCTCTCATCCTCACAGCTCTGTGATCTGAAGCATGTTCTTGGCTTAATCTTCTAGTTGAAGTAGATTGATGATGCAGGGAGGGGGTCCATTGGTTTTCCTAGGATCCTTTTAGGGTGTCCGTGAGGGTAAAGCTATTTTTATGATAATACCAGATATTACTGCTTTTTTCACTCTCAGTCTTTCAAGAATGTGTACAGGAGTTTTCTGGAGACCACACAACTTGGTATGATGTCACAGTCCTGAACATATGCTTATGCATTCTTTGTTTTTGTTTTTAAGACTTTATTTATTTATTTGAGTGAGAGAGAGGGAGAACACAGAGGCAGAGAGAGAGGGAGAATCAGGCTCCCTCTGAGCAGAGAGCCCAATGGGATCCCAGGACCCTGGGACCATGACCTGAGCTGAAGGTAGATGCTTAACTGACTGAGCCATCCAGGTACCCGTGCTTGTGCATTCTTAAGTTTTAAGAATGTCCTGAGTTTAATTTCTAATAAATATCAATAAATGTAATGTACATAAACAAAAGCTCTTCGAGGTCATTAATGATTTTCGAGTGTAAGAACTCTTGAGACCAAGAAGTTTGAGAACTGCTGAACAGGACAATCTCTACGTTCCTACGTAACTCTAGAGGTTTGTGAAGTAATACTTACATACACACAAACTAATTACAGCATTTTTAAGTTTCCATGCCTTTTGTGTTTTTTCCATCTTGAGTTGTGATGGAGATTAAAATTCTTTGGAATCCATTCTTCAAGGCAGAAAAGCATAGAAATTTCCTATTTATGTGTCAGAAATTATGCCGTTTTAATGCCTCCTTACGACATAGGGCAGTGCCATAAACAAATTATAACAGAGGGAGAATTAAAGTGTATTTTTCCTTCAGAGGAAAGAAGGGTATTATGTCATTCCAAGCAAGTAAATAACCATAATAACATACTTGGGCTTATCCAGGAATCTAGATAAAGATGCTTGTTACACCTTTTATTATTATTTTTTTGCTTCTTTTACTTTAAAAAAATTTTTTTTAATTTAAATTCGGTTAGCCAATAGTACATCATTAGTTTCAGGTGTAGTAGTCAATAATTTATCAGTTGCGTATAACACCCAGTGCTCATCATATCATGTGCCCTACTTAATGCCCATCACCCACCCACCTCCTGCTTATTAGACTTCTGATGGAAGCAAACCAATGCAAATTTGGCTGTGTCTCTCCTGCTTAGAAACTTTCAATAGGTTCCTTTATGCCCTTGGAATAAAGCCCCAATTTATATAAAGTCCTTCTAGGTCTTCACCCACATACCCCCACTGCCCTGATCTCAATTCTGTGTGCTCTTCCTCTACCTTTGACTCTGTTCCAGTTTCAATGTAAACACCTTTATCTCTGGGAAGTCAACCTGATTTACAACTACAAGGCACCTGTGCTTCTTACCCCTGAGAACTCACTTGTAATTCCCTGTTCTAGGATACCCACTGGATCCAAAGATGGAAACCTACTAATCTCTTGTAGGATCATGATTCAGGTGTGACTGGCTCCTGGAGACAAGCCTTGCCCAACAGCCGGTTTGAATGAGAGACAAGGTCTTCTCATGCCACAAAGTGGATCTGCACACACATATGGTGATATACTGTTCAATCTATTAAAGAAATGACTCAGAAAAATGGGTTTCCAGATAGCCAAATAAAAGTGTTTGCTAAATATACGAAAGTGAAGTTCTCAATTACCTAAATTCACTGGACACCGGTAAATTTAGAGATGGCCAAGATCTATGATTTACTGCCCCACACACACACACACACACACACACACACACACACACACACACATGCACCTGACCAGTTCACAATCTGGGATGCCATTTGAAGCATGTGTGGTTGTTTGTTATTTTGACAAATTAGTAAAGTTAATTTAAAGTAATTATGACAATGCTTCATAGTATATTTTACAAAAGTAATGAAGTCATAGTTTAAAAAGTTCTGGGCTTTTAAGCTTTTCTTGGGAAGAGTTGAAAGAATGCTATTGTTTCTTTCTTTAAGCTAATATTGAAATGCCAGAACTTAGGGAGTAGTAAATGTGAGCGATGTCTACTTATATTTTAGGAGATGTGTATACTTCTATAATCAAATCTAGTGGAATATTTGAAACAAAAACTCTACAGATCTCTCTTAGCTCATCTTCCAAATGCGGTCTACTGCTGGTAAGTGGAGAAAGGATCCATTTACTTATTTGTGGCTTTCTGGGGTCAGAGCAATAATAATGGGAAATGACCCATTGTCTCTGCTTTCCAGGAACACAGAATCACTTGGGGAGCTATAAGCCCAAGTTCAAGGTGGCATAGGCTGGGTGCCACAGTACTTCTGGCCAGGGTGGGTGGGAATGGCTGGGGACTCAGAAGAGAGAAGGTAAGCTTGAAGGTAAACTGGGATTATTTCACTATTATATTCCCAGCCCTAGAAGACCACATGCTCAACAAATATTTGTCAGGTGAATAATTAAGATCCCTTAAGGTATTATGCAGGATCTGGAAAGAATTCATGGAGGAGAAAGCATGTTAGGTGGATTTCTTTTAAGTGTTAGGGAATGGGAACTTTCCATTCTGAGATTGCTGAATACGCAAAGAGCTGACGCTTTAATCAAAAATGCTTGAAAAGATGAATGTAGGAGCCTGCCGAATATTGCTGCATACAGAAATGAGCATGTGATAATAATTAGGATTTAAGTAACATTTATTATACATCACCATTCTGCCAGATGTTTTTAAGGACTTAATCTCATTTGCCCTCCAGAATTGCATCATTTGTGGTAGACACAGATGTGGAACCCAGTTCTGTGGTCCAAGTGGACTAGCTTCCCAGCTGGGGAGGGTGTGGTCAGCACATAGTCTCTGCTCAGCTGCAGAGAGCCACCTGGCCCCTAAGCACGCCCTTTGCAGGCTGAGCCCACGTCCAGCAACTGAATGAAGTAGGGCTCTGAGGGGCAGGTCATTTGGGCCCAAAGTAGAATGATGCATCCGGGTTCTGTTGGTCCCAGAGTTTCCATAGTAGTGGACGTTGGCCTTCCATTGCAGCTGGGCTCTCATAGCACTTTGGATGCTCCCTTTGTCTGATCCCATTCCCCTCCCTTTCCATCCCAGGTCACAGGCTCCTCGTAAACATCTTACTGGCTTTTGGGGTCCGCTTCTAGAGAACCTAATCTGCAAGACTACTGATCTCCCATGTTGACTCGTTGAAAACTGGGGTTCTGAGAAGCAGCACAACTCCCCAAAGCCACACAGCTAGCGAATAGCACCTGACTCCCAGTGGAGGGCTCTTTCCAGAACCCCACACTCATTGTAGGGACCAATGGTATTAAGCCAAAGCTACATTCTTGCTCCTGCCTTGGCAGATGTATGTCAACAGCAATGACTCCATTGTCGGCCCAGAAACACGTTTGCTGTCAGGAAAGCTCTGGGTCATCTGTGGCCTCCTGAGGAAGCAAAGTGCAAGGACACCTTGGCCTGCCCTTGTCTTGGCTACTGCTATCCGTCTTTCAAATCTCAGCTAAATCACAGCTAAGTTTCCCGGTTACAAGCTTTCCTAATAGCCCTTGTGGCGTCACCAACAATTTTCTTTCTCCCATATGTGTGATTCACTAGGCTGTAACTCCAGGAGGCCATTGGTCACTGCTAACTTCCCAGCACTGAGCACAGTGTCTGGTATATACAGTAGGAGCTCAATTTACTTTTGTTGAAGGTATGAGTTAGGTGCGTATGATAAATACTTGGTATTTACCTCCATCAGTATTAGTTTCTGTTCTTTTTTAGTTACTCAACTCTATGAGAGTTACTGGCAAAAAGATTGTTGTATCATGGTGATGTTAATTATTATTACTATTGTTGTAGGCTCACAGCATGCCGTAGATCATTTTTAGTCACCAAATAGGCGACCTTTAATTTTCTTCAAGAGAAGTTCAGATCCAAAGACAATTCTGATGACTTGCAGGAATGGAGATTCCATGAACTTTCTCAGATGCCTGTCCCAATGTCTGAGAATGTCTTAGAGCCGGTGTCTCTCATTTTAACTACCTGACTATTGGATTTGTAAACATCTTTAAAACCAAAGCCATGGGTGACATCCTTTGACCTCATTAAAGCCTGAAAATCTTTCTTTTGTGAAATGTGGCAAAGTTATGAACTATTAAAGAGATGTTCTCTTTAACATTTGCCCTACAAACTCACACAACAGAGAAGCAGACTCGGGCATTTCTTTTTCTTTTTTTTTTTTTTTAAGTCAGGTTTCTTGGGGTACAATTTACATAGAGTAAAATTCACTCTTTTTCCACCTCCTTAATGTCCATACCCCATCTCCCCACATCCCTCCCTTCTGGCAACCCTCAGTTTGTTTTCTATGATTAAGAGACTCTTATGGTTTGCCTCCCACTCTGAGTTTGTTTAAAATTTTCTCTTTCCCTATGATCCTGTTTCGTTTCTTAAATTCCACATATCAGTGAGATCATATGATAATTGTCTTTCTCTGATTCACTTATTTCACTTAACATACTACCCTCTAGTTCCATCCATGGCATTGCAAATGGCAAGATTTCAGAGTTTTTTATGGCTGCATAGTATTCCATTGTATATATATATACCACATCTTCTTTATCTATTCATCTGTTGATAGACACCTGGGCTCTTTCCATGATTTGGCTATTGTGGACATTGCTGCTATAAACATTTGGGTGCGTGTGCCCCTTCGGATCACTACATTTGTATCTTTATGGTAAATACCCAGTAGTGCAATTGCTGGGTTGTAGGGTAACTCTATTTTCAATTTTTTGAGGAACCTCCACACTGTTTTCCAGAGTGGCTGCACCAGCTTGCATTCCCACCAACAGTGTAGGAGGGTTCCCCTTTCTCCGCATCCTCACCAATATCTGTCATTTCCTGACTTGTTAGTTTTAGCCTTTCTGACTGGTGTGAGGTGGTATCTCACTGTGGTTTTGATTTGGGTTTCCCTGATGCTGAGACTCGCATTTCTAACACAGGTCACTTCTCAGAGATGCTGTTTCCACTTCACTGTATAGAGATAATGATTTTTTTAATAGATTCCAACTATGCAAACTTTTTAGCTTTTATCTTTTCAGATCAGCCTGACCTTTTACTAAGCATAAATGTATTCTTCGATATTAAGTTAATATATTGATGACACAGAGAATTTTGAGGAGGGAGAAAACAAGGCAAAATGTCACATATTCAGCCATCTTACATGTTTGTATTTGAGGTGACATTTCTATTAAAGACTTATTTTTCCAGAGTTGCTCTGAATCCAAACTTAATCCAATCCTGCACATTTGTGAACTTGGAATTAGAAAACGCATGCTTGAGGTTCTTTTGCCTAATTGCTGTGTGTGTTTCTGTAGCTTTCTTAACCTCTCTGAGTCCAGTTTTCTCCTTAGGACAATAGAGATGGTGATTCCTGTTAGTGACCTAGTAGGAAGGTATTGGGGGATCAAGCAAGATAGGGCAAAGCCTCTTTTAACTTTTAACTCTTAGATAATCATAAGTTAATATTATTACTGGTCTCTTTCTGGACTTTTTCTGAACCTTATGTTTGTAGCAGATACTATTGGTCCCACCTATATGCCCTGGCCTTACTTAACCACTGTAGTACCCGGAGGGCTTTCTCCAACTGCCAGCGTTTTGCATCTTTTTTTGTCCAAAGGCTTAGTTTGGCAGCCAGTCCCTGGTATGTCCCATAAGATGAGATAATACCAGAGAATCTCCACCCCCAGATCAGGCTACAACCAATGACTGACAGGAGTTGATCCAGATCCTGATTTCCCTGTCTCTTGAGTGGGCTCAATGAGAGGATCCCGGGGTCTTAGCGTCTACACTGGAGCCCAGAATTTCCCCAGTAGCATTAACCTCCAGGGAGCCACAGTGATAACTAGCTCAATTACACACCACTTTCTGGCTCCCTGAATAATTTATTGGCTTCCTTCCCTTGCCTGACTCACCTCTCTACTCTCTAACGTGTGTTTCCTGGGATTACCACCCGAATAAACAACTTGTATTTGAATTCTTGTCTTAGGGTCTGCTTCTAAGGGTACACCAAACTAAGCCAGTTTTTGCATAAATCACAACTCTTTCAGATGGAAGTGATGTACATTTAATTTAATTCAACCTAGCTTATACCAAAATAAAGAAAAAAATGTCAGTTCATTGACTCCTACGATGCAATGTCCAAAGGTCATGAATCCTCTTTAAGGATGGCTGGATCCACAGAACCCTATGACTGTCCTCTCTCATTTTTCTCCGTCTCTTTGTCACCACTGTTTCCCTGTAATGTAGTAGCTTATTCTTAGACAGAAAAGATGGTGCCCTTGAGGCCACTCCCACCTTTGCTGCCTCGACAGAATGCAGTACCTGGGAAAGTAAAACTTTCCTTCCACATTCATATGGGTTCCAGAAAAAGTCTCATGCTGAAAGAATTGGGTCACATGCTGTGCTCTAGAACAATCACGATGTCCAGGTAGTTGAAGTATCGTAGGTGATCACTCGAGGAAGGGAATAGCAGGACCATACAGAAGGAGGAGGAATGGATATGACTTCAGAAGGATGTGGGCAGCAACAAGCATTTCACAGACTAGAAAATACTTTCTGGTGTTTCCATGTATTTCCTTGATGATACAGTACATTTTTGGACCTTTTTACCCCAACAGAAGCACTCGGAACTAACATAGTATAAGAGTAGAACCAGTGACTCCTGTCGTAGGTTTAGAACTGATGGCTCAGATGTCACCTTCTATAATGAAGGAAAAGGAAAAGAATATATTCACTAAGCAGTAAAAAAAAAAGTTATTTGTCAAACGCACATAGGTTATGTTCTAAATTCCATGCTAAATATTTTATACACATGATTCTACCTAAATCCCAGAGACAAACCCTGTGGCTAGTCACAAGTATGACTCAGATTTTCATTTTACAAATGAAAAAAAGTAAAGCTCAGAAAGGTAAATGACTTGCTTAAGGTCTTGAACTTGTAAGTGGCAGAGACAACATTTATATCCAGGTTGGTGTGGTTCAAAGACTGTGCCTGTTGCTTTAGAAACACTGCGTTGGTTGGACCTATACTAATGCTTTCCTCTTACATTCCTTTGCAGCATTTAGACTCAGTTCAAACACACACACACACACACACACGTTGACTGAATTCCAGGAACAGATTAACTTCTTTCAAACCTTACGCTTGAGGTTGGAGAATTTTTGGTCCAGTTTCCTTTTGATCCAAGAACTTGTAAATCTTACACCCAGAACTAATTGGCCTACAAAAATCTTTCTTTTTATTTTATTTCTTTCACTTTGTTTCTTTGTTTCTTTTTTTGAGAGAGAGCATGCAAGCAGGGAGGAGGGGACACAGAAAGAGGAGGGAGAATCTTTTATTTTAAAGATTTATTTATTTATTTGAGAGAGGAAAAGAGAGACAGAGCAGGAGGGAGGAGCAGAGGGAGAAAGAGACAAGTGGACTCCCCGATGAACATGGAGCCCAATGCCAAGTTCAATCCCAGGACGCTGAGATCATGATCTGAGCTGAAATCGAGAATTGGAAGCTTTACTGACTGAGCCACCCACGTGCCCCTACAAAAATATTTTATTTAACAATAGCATAATCAGACCTACCCAGGTTGGTATCTTGATTGCCCTTTTCCAGTTGACCTAAGGAAGTCCCTTGACTTGAGTTGGCATTAGACAGATCAGATTGATAAGAACAGAATTAGCTTATGGAATTTCTTCATTAGGTCTCCAGGACCACCTCTCTTACTGGGGCAATAGGCTGCAGCTCTAAATATTTTGTAGTTGGTAAAAAAAAAAGGAAAATAGAACTGTATTTGTGTTCCTTTTAGACATTTTGCAATCTTGCTATTATTTCAAGATGTAAGAGGTAATTGGGGTATGAATCTAATTATCTCCATCATCAGTTGACAAATTACTGACGAATTACCCACATAGTTGAAAGAAAGTGCTAAATGTTCTCACCGGTTTGGCAAATACGTATTAATCTCCTATTGTATGCAGAACTCTATGTTAGGTGCTAGGGGCACAGCAGTGACCAGGACAGAAGCAAAATACCCCACAAAGAAATACATAATAGTAAATTATGATAAGAATCTTGAGAGAGTTCAACAGGCAGACTCTATCAGTCAGGCTCCAGTGCGTGAAATAGAAGTAACTCTAGATATTTTACGAAGGATATAGATTAATACAAAGAATTCGATGTTTATAAAAATCACTGCAAGGGCTGAAGGAGCAGTTTAATCCTGAGTCTTCAGGAATATCTTCCAGAATACTGCAGAATTGTCCCATCAGGAGAGCCACCGCAATGGTGGTTCTGTTCTTTGCCAGAACCAAGAACTCCCAGCTACACATGTAGATCCTCTATTGAAACTGCCTCTGAACACCGAGGAAGCTACCGAATGGACACCCAAGACCATGGTTCATGATTTAGGAAGCCAGATCCAGATGCCCCCATGACCGCTCATGCTACTTTATTCTCTACTTCCTCACTGTCAGGAATCCGAAAACTGGGGCGCTGCAGAGAAACCTCATGTTTTTAAGATGGTTCTCTCCAGCAGAACCTGCCAGGCGAATCTAATCAGCATCCGGAACCTAAGCTGCAAGGGAGTCTGCATCGTAGTTAACAACGTTTTATCCTCTCCAAGAAGGTGGAGGGCGGAGTGGACGCTGAGCGAGTTAATCTGGCGTGTCCAGCATAAGATACTGATTTAGTCTGGGGACTGGGAAAGGCTCCTTTGAAGGAGCAACATTTCAGCTGAGACTTTAAAAATGAGCAGGAGGAGGGGCCCCTGGGTGGCTCAGTCGGTTAGGCATCTGCCTTCTGCTGAGGTCATGATCCCGGGCTCCTGGGATCGAGCCCCATGTCAGTCTCCTTTCTCAGCGGGAAGCCTGCTTCTCCCTCTGTCTGCCACTACCCTACCCCTGCTTGTGCATGCTAGCTCTCTCCCTCAAATAAATAAATAAAATCTTTAAAAGACAAAAAATGAGAAGGTGGAAAGCAGTCTAGGAGTGAGATGAGTCCGACACCGAAAGAGTAAGAGGGAAGACTGTGTGCTAGGAAGGCTCCTGGTGTGCTTGAGGAGGTGGAGGGCAGTGTGGGGGAGCAGAAGGAGTTAGGGGGGAGTGGTGCAAGGCTGGGGGCTAGTAAAGGCCGGCTCCCGTAGGGCTTTCTCTATCACATTAAACACCGAAGATTTCATTCTGTGATGGAAGCCATTGGACCATTTAAACAGAGGAGGAAGTCAATCCACCTTATATTTATGAAGGCTACTCTAGCTGGCATGCAGAAAAAATGCTTCCAGATGGCAGGAGTAGGAAGGGGGCTAGTGCACTAGGTGTAGTCAGGAGACCGTGGTTTGCATTATGAGGGTGTGGTCAGTGGAGCTGATGGAGAGAAGCAGAGCTGATGGGGCCCTATGGGAAGTGGCTGTAGCATAGGCAAGGGGAAAAGAGAAAAGAATCTAAGTAGGACTCCTAAATTTCTCATCTGAACATCCGGATGGGATGGTCACACCATTTAGTGCAACAGGTGAGACGGGTAGAGCAGGTTGGGAAAATACCAGTATCAGTGTTGCATGTGCCTTTGGAACAGCCAACGGTAGACTTCGAGCCCATCTACAGATGCACACACATCTAGGTACTGGTCAGTTGGAAAATGCAATCTACAAAGAAGTAACGGTGTTCGACTCCAAATGAACAAACGAAACCAACGTCGATTCTTGTTTTTCACTATAAATGAACTCTTAGCTCGATGGAATTACACACATTGAAGGACTACAGAGATACTGGAAATAAAATCACAACTCAAAAGCGATTCCTCCATTTTTTTTTAAAGATTTTATTTATTTATTTGACAGAGAGGAGAGAGATCACAAGTAGGCAGAGAGGCAGGCAGAGAGAGGGGGAAGTAGGTTCCCCGCTGAGCAGAGAGCCCGATGCAGGGCTCGATCCCAGGACCCTGAGATCACGACCTGAGTCGAAGGCAGAGGCTTTAATCCACTGAGCTACCCAGGCACCCCAGCGATTCCTTCATTTTTAAAATGTATCAGCAAATATGATCATGGCTGCCTTTGAGGTGGAAGCTTCGGGATGTTTCCAACATTCTTTTGTTCTGTGGTTAACACTTATGACTAACTTGCTATATATACAACTTATTTGTCTTGTTTATTACTTGTTTATTGTCCTCCATTTAAACATGTTGGCTCAATGATTATGGCAGTTTTTATCTGATTTTTTTAAATGCCATATTCCTTGTACTTCGAAAATACTTCGTATCTAGTAGGCATTCGATATATTCATTGAAAGAATGATTGAATAAACAAATGTGAAATTTAGTATCAAGAGAAGTTTTTGTGTGTATGTTTTTTTGTTTTAGAGAGAGCACACGTGGACACAAAGGCTCACATGGCAGAGGTAGGAGGAGGGGCAGAGGGAGAAGGAGAATCTCAATCAGGCTCCAAACCTAGTGCAGAGCCTTCCCGGGGCTCGATCTCACCACTCTGAGATCAGCCAAAACCAAGAGTTAGATGCTTAACCGACTGAGCCACCCAGGCACCCCAAGAGAAGGTATTTGAACTGCCGGTCAAGTATACACAACAATATACATTATCTACGGTTCTTTGGATTTGAGTATGTGACTCTTAAACTTTTAATTTTACTAAATTCTGTGGAAGAACATTTCTTTCACAAAATGAACTGAAGCTGAGTCATCATTAGTCATGAAAAATTTGATTTAGAATTGATACATCTTAGTTGAAAAAAAAAAGACTGGCAAGAAATACCTCACACTGAGAATGTATCTCTGGATGGCGATATACTTCTTTTTACTTTTGTGTATTTTACAAAATTTTGATAATAAAGATGAATTACTTGTAGAAAGAAAAAAAAGAAACCTAAAAATGTTAGAAAACTATTAGGTTATGAAATTTGTTAAAAACCAGTATCTTGCTAATTATATTAGAAAATATGAGTTAGAAGTACAAGATCTATGAAGGCATGCTTTGGCACAAATGAAATCAAGTAAACTACATTTTCCCCTGATTTTGGTAAAACTGCTGAAAAAATATGTATTGAATAAATGACATACTGATCTTCTCTATTATTATTAGTAAACAATTCATGATATCACTGCCACATAGAGATTTCTGACCACAGGTCCAATAATTGAAAGAGCTTTGATTATAAGATCTTTAAGGTGTCTGTGTCTCTCATTCTCTGCAACCCCACATTGGTCTCTAATACCTGTCTCAGGATTGTAAAACCAAATTGGATAATATATGAAAAAGCACTTCTAAATTACAAAGCCCCAAAAATGTTTGGCTGAAAGAACATCTTCCAGGACCTGGCCCCCTTTAGGTGGCCATTTTCAACTTGGAGGGAGCAGGGTGGGACCTTTACTTACTTAAGCTGAATGGAATGAGGTAATACCTTTGGAGTCTCCTCCCTGTGCTGTGAAGCATCAGTCTATAGGGCTCAGTTTAAACAGCCAAGGTTCCAGCCCTATAACATATAAGAGTCTGTGCCAAGGGGGTAAAACGTGATGGAAAACTTTTTTGGGGGTCTTCTCCAACATGGGTCTGAGGGAGGCATTTCCTTACAAGGCCACTAACATGGGACAATTCCTACTTAGGAGAACCAGAATAAGGGACACCTGCGTGGCTCAGTTGGTTAAGCATCTGCCATTGGCTGAGGTCATGCTCCCAGGGTCCTGGGATCGAGCCCCGTGTCTGGCTCTTTGCTCAGCTAGGAGTCTGCTTCTCCTTCTTCCTCTGCTCCTTCCCCTACTTGTACTCTCTCTCTCAAATAAATAAAATCTTTAAAAAAAAACAATTTAAAACAAACAAACAAACAAAACCAAAGAGAGGACCAGGATAAGGTTTGCTTCTTCTGGCATGACACTAGCTGGAGTTCAGGAAAGCGTGCTACCGCCCTACATTATTGAGATCATGGAGCTCCAGGGGAATTCAATGGCTTGTCCATACTGCGTGGCCTTTTATTAATAAGAAAGTGGAAGCTGAGGGTGTCCCAGCATCATAAATACATATTATCTTTTGTTTTTAAAGTACTATTTTTATTAAAACTAAATATTACTTATGGTTACTGTATTATTACTAGTATTTATCTCTATTAGAGATTCTTTTATTCTTTTGCTGATCAGTAGTTTTCAATTTTCCATGTAATATTTCATAATAGAAAAGCAAAAGCTTTATGTAAGGTACCTAAAAGCATTTCGAAAATACAGTCAAATAAAAGGAAGAAAACTAAAATGACCTGTAATTCTGCTACCCAGAGGTAAGCACTGTTGATATTTTGAGATCCAAACTTCCAGTATATAGAGTTCCTTAACTAAAAATGGGATTATATTCTATATGTCTTAATCACCCAGTTCTTCTTTTTTTTTTTTTTTAAGATTTTATTTATTTATTTGTCAGAGAGAGAGAGAGATACAGAGAGCACAAGCAGGGGAGAAGCAGGTTCCCCTCTGATCAGGGAGCCCGATGTGGGACTCCATCCCAGGACACTTGGATCATGACCTGAGCAGAAGGCAGACGCTTAACCAACCGAGCCACCCAGGCGTCCCTCACCCAGTTCTTTTGCTTGTAAAAAGAATCCCTTAAGAATAAATGTTCTTCAGACATACCATTTCAACAACTGCATTTTCTTACGCTTTCCTGCATATTAATGAGCCCGAAAAGTTGAATGCACCTGCACCCTGGCCAGCAATGTCCTGGTCCCCTCCCCCAGTGCTACTGGCGAGTACTGCAGCGCGAAAATCTTGGTCAGTAGTGGGGTCATTGCTACTTTAATTGGCAGCTCTCTAATTGCTAATAAGTTTGATCATTCCCCCCCCCGAAAGATTCTTTGGACAATTGCCTTTGCCAGGATCATTTAAAAGTTGGATAGCAGTAAAGCAACGGGAGTGGTATCTGCATGGGGGAAAGTTTGCACACGCAAACATTTAATGTTCAAGTCACGCTGTCTCGTGTACACTCGCTAAATCCCTTTTCTTATTCACTGACAAATATTTACTGATGGTCTGCTATATGACAAGCCCCGTTCTAGATGCCAGTGATACAACAGTGAGTGAAATTGGCAAAGTCCCCGGTGCACACATTCTAGAGGAGAGAACCACGCAAAGCAATGTGTGATTATGCGATGGAAGAATATAGAACGGAGGATGGGGCTGAGAGTGGTGGAGAGGAAGGGGAGGGGCTTTACAATTGAGGGGATCAAAGAGGGCCTCTTTAATGAGACGATATTTGAGTAGGAACCTAGCTGGAGCAAGGAGTGAGTGAGCCGTGCAGGTGTTTGGGGAAGAGCATTCCGGAGAGGGAGCAGAGGGTGCAAAGTTCTTTGGGGCAGGAGTATGCCTGTCTCGATGAGGAGTGGCTGGATATGAAAGCGGGATGGGGACAGTGGTACAAGGTGAGATCAGAGAGGTGGAGGGGCCAGTTCGCGTGGAGGTTGAGGGCCCTGGCCGGGAAGGACTACGGATTTATTCAGAAAGAGCTGAGAGAGGAGGCCGAGGGGTCAGCAGAAGGCTATTGCAGTGAGGCGGCGAGCGCTCAATAGTAGCCCTTCTCCCACACAGGCCTGCCCTGCTCTGCCAACTTCGGCCCTTGCCCATTTCCTGTACTACCCAATTTCTCTCCTTCTGTGGCCAGGGCAGGTGAAGTGGGTGTCGTATGAGGTCTGTTGGGTGCTAAAAACTCTGTGTGACAGGCAATCAAAATACTAAGAGTGACAAGGCAGGATCAGTGGGTGTCACACTCAGAAGTCAATTTGACAAACCTTGGTCTAGCACTTACGGGGTTGAGAAGAACATGCTGGTGACTCTAGAGAAAAAGCAAAGTAGAGGCACCAGAGACTTCGATAAAATGACTAAAAAAGAAGTGGCAGACACGAATGCGTCGAGTGTACCAAATCACTCCATATTTAATCTCTGCATGAGGTACCTGGAAATCTATAAATGACAGCAAGAAGCAGCTTGACGGGTGGCTTTGTGTTTCACTTGCTAGTTACACACGGGTTGGAAGCTTTTCTCATATCTGAAATGTCACTTTTGAGTACAAAAACTTAAGTGAAGTACTTTCAGATTCCCAGGTCCGGCCCCTGATCAGAGACCAGGTGGGTGGGCTGCCAAGCGGGAAGGGCTAGGAGGGACCAGGCCTGTGGGGCAGCACCAACTGCCTTCAGAGCCTGACCCAGTGCCCCCACTTGGAGGGCATCACAGAAGAACTTCGCAGAGAGAACACAGGGGGCACGCTAGAGGCTGGATATTCTTATGGGGTGACATAGTGGCCATTGTCCCAGCCTCCCAGTTAGGGGCGACATTCAGTGCAGAAGCTCCCTTCACTCTCTAGGCATCTTTCCAAGAAACCCTCCTGACCATCTCAGCTCACACTCATCTCTCTTCTTGGGCCTTTGTGGACATCTGGATAGCACTATTTGTTTAGCACTTAACTGTTCTAGAATGCAAACTTCATGAGGTCAATGACTGCCTTGCTCACTCCTATACCACCAGTGCAATAAATTGTGTGTGGGACCCAGTAGACACTCAATAATTATTAAATGGATTAATTTTACATTCTTTTATGGGTCCATATAATATTCTCCTAAGCTTAGTGAGGATGAGATCAGCTCTGACTTCTTGTCATCTTTGCTCTCTTCCTTACTTCTCTTCTGGTCTTACTGTAGCAGACGGCATCAGTGGCTTGCCCATATGAGCTTGGCCCTCTCCAAAGTCAGTGACAGAGTGCCTGGCCACGGTGGTGCTTCTATTGGCTTTCCAACCACAGGACAGTGCTTGGTCCCCATGCTCTGGAAGTTCTCCAAAGAGTTAAATCACCCAAGTGTGATCCTCTATCCTTGAAGGGTGGAAACCGGTACACAACTATCCCATTCCTTGCTTCCTGGAGAAATCAGTCTGGGGGGCGTCCTACCATTGCCATAAGCTTCCGGAGAACTGAGCCCCCTTGCCCACAGTGACTCTCCACCCATTAATCCTCTGTGGCTTTCCTCCATTTGCCATCTCAGGTCCCTCCTTACTCCATTTCCTGGGACCACCTCCTACATCCTAAAACAACTGTTCACATCCAAATCCTTAGGGCAGAGACTGCTTTGGGGGGGCCCCAAACTAAGTCAATTGCTTAGAAAAACTGTGCCCGAGGGTTCCTGTGAAGACTGGGCGAGCTGAGGCAAGCCAGGCATTCGGCCCAGTGTTTGCCTCCCATGAATGTCCCACTCCCTTAGCCACCGCTGCTGTTGTTCCTCCTGTGGAGGGGGCCCATAAAACACTTGTGCATTCATCTTGGAGGCAGAATTTTGAGGAGGAATAGAGGCAGAGACCAAAGGGCATCCACAGCAGTATCAACATCAATAACAGTGGTGGTAGATGAGGAGGGACAGAAGCAAAGGTCAAGGAGAAAGCCAGGGAAAATGGTGTATATCCAAGGTGTTAGCCTGTGTGGTACCAAGTGCACTGGAAGTTAAGACGTCCCCCCGGGGCCAGTGTTTCAGAGAATCGATGTGTGCCTCACAGCTAGCCAGGGTAAGGATATTTATAATGGGATAGCAAGCGCCCTATTAAGACAAACCTGACGGAAAGGGCCAGAAATTTGGCTTCCTTTGAAAGGACAGGCAGATTCGGTAGGTCAAGGCAGGGAGAAACCAAGTGGTCTACTTTCTGGAGAGGATGGGGAGGGAAATGGAAAGCTAATGGCGTAGGCGGAGCTGGACTCCCGAGGATCCGAAAATCAGCCAAAGTTAAAGTTGAGAGAGCTTTGCATCCAGAAGAGAAGTATTTAACTCTTTGCCTTGTTTGATACTGTCTGTTAGCTGCTCTGCGTGTGGCATTTGTGTTCACTGTCTCTGAAAGAGGTCAGATCCCACAGGGGGACTTTGGCATTAACTGTAAGCAGCAGCAGGCCATGGGAACGGCACCATATTGTCCATAAAGGGAAGCAGTGCTGGTGGTCTTCCCAGACTAAGGCTTGTGCCTGACAACTTCTGATCCTGTAGAGGGCCAAGACCGGAAGCCCCTTCAAGACACAGGGTCCCGCTCACTTTCGGAGTCCCAGTGCCTCTTGTGGCGTCTGACCCAAGAGTAGACGGTCAATAAATATGTGGAGAAGGAGGGAGAAGAGAAAACTGTGACATGAGGGTTGGAAGGGAGGAGAAGAAGGAATTAGTGGTCCTCAGTAAGTGCTGCTCTCTGGTTCGGCTGAATAGTACCAGCTTGGCTCTCTCCCCTCCACCCTGCTGGCTGGGACCAAGACAGACCAGAGGTCCTCACTGATGTGGTTTCGCGCTAAACCGCCATGTTGATGTACAGCTCAGCCGACAGGGGGCGCGCTGCCTTCTCATCTATTTTTTAAAATTTTATTTATTTATATATTTTAAAAGTTTTTATTTATATTGCAGTTAAACATACAGTGGAATATTAGTTTCAGGTGTGCAACACAGTGATTCAGCACTTCCACACATGGCCCTGCGCTGGTCACAGTGCAGGCTTTAGTCTGCATCCCCTATTTCACCCATCCCCCACCCACCGCCCCTCTGGTAACCATCAGTTTGTGCTCTCCGGTAAGAGTCTGTTCCTTGGTTTGCCTCTCTCTCTCTCTCTCCTTTCTTTCCCATTTGCTTATTTGTTTTGTTTCTTAAACTCTACATATGAGTGAAATCATATGGTATTTGTCCTTCTCTGACTGACTTCTTTCACTTAGCATTATACTGTCTAGCTCCATTCATGTCATTGTAAATGTCAAGGTTACGTTCTTTTTTTACGGCCGAGTAATATTCCACCATATATACCACATCTTCTTTATCCATTCATCAGTTGATAGACATGTGGGCTGTTTCCATAATTTGGCTATTGTAGATAATGCTGCCGTAAACACTGGGGGTGCATGTATCCCTTTGAATTAGTACTTTTGTGTCTTTGAATAAATACCCAGTAGTGCAATTGCCAGATCCTTTAACTTTTTGAGGCAACTCCATACTGTTCTCCAGAGTGGCTGCACCAGTTTGCATTCCCACCAACAGTGCAAGAGGGTTCCCCTCTCTCCACATCCTCGCCAACATTTGTTGTTCCTTGTTATTGTTGATTTTAGCCATTCTGACAGGTGTGAGGTGATATCTCATTATAGTTTTGATTTGCATTTCCCTGTCTCATTTGCTTTTTATGAAAGACGTGATTGCCCATTTGTAGGGTGCATATAAGGAAGGATGGGAAAGGAAAATGCTGCTGTTTCTATCAGTATGGAGGGAAGCCAAATGGCCACATTGATGAAATCATAAGGCAGTGAGCGACAAGTGAGTGGCAAGTGGGGACAGCTGGAAAAGAAAACTATGAGAGTTTGGGGCACGTTCTGACTCCTAGGAGAAGCTAGCTTCCCACTCACCTTGGTTGCTAGGATTCCAAGTGTGTCCTCAGGGTAATTGGAGCTTATAAAGCTAGTCCCTCGTTTCTTCACTGAGCTATTAGTGAAGGTGCAGACACTTAAGGGTTAACAAAGTTACAACAGGTTATTAGTTATTTTCTGATTATTTATTTGTTTGAGAGAGAGAGAGAGAAAGGCAGTGCACACGAGCAGGGAAGGGCAGAGGGGGCGGGAGAAAGAATCTGAAGCAGATTCTGCACTGAGCACAGAGCCTGATGTAGGGCTCGATCCCATGACCTTGAAATCACGACCTGAGCCAAACCAGGAGTCAGGCAATTCATTGTCTGAGCCACCCAGGCGCCCCTACTTTGATTCTTGACATGACTAATTCCTTTATGTAAAACTTAACCAAAAGCCTATTATCTCCTGATTGGTGGCCCATGACCGTCTTGACTCCTACAAAAGTTCATGGGCAAAAAACAAACTAAAACCATTGATGTCCGGCTCACATTTGTCCATTAACAAGATGTGTGGCTGGGACAGTCACAGTTTCTGTGAGATGAGGTGCTCGGGTTATAGGACCTTTGTCATTTCATCTCAGTCTGGCATCCTGTGATTCAGAATACATAGTTGAGACACTAATTAGGTGTAAGATGCTGGGGGAGATTATATAGGTAAGGCTTTTGCTGTATTACCTGCTTTGAAAAGCGTCACGTTGTCTCTTCCTGAATGATTTCAATTTTAGCACTTGCAATAAGTGAGCTGTTAAATTATTTGTCAATAAACTTTGTTTATGAACCTTTAGCCACACAGTCATTTTAATTCCCTTTTTATGTTTCTGTTCATAGAATCCTGTTAAAAAAAGATCTTTCCCATGGAAAGATTATACAAATATTCTCCTGTGAAATTTTCAATTAGTTTTCTCATTTTATTGATCTTTAATTTTTAAAAGCAGTTTTTTAAAAAATTTTATTTATTTGAGAGAGAGAGAGAGAGAGAGCATGAGTGGAGTTAGGGGCGGAGGGAGAAGCAAACTCCTCACTGAGCGGGGAGCCCAATGTAGGGCTTGATGCCGGTACTCCGGAATCATGATCTGAGCTGAAGGCAGCTGCTGAATGGACTGAGCCACCCAGTGCCCTAGTTTTCTGATTTTAAATATTGAAATATTTAATGCATCTGAAATTTATTTTTGCAAATGACGTGAGTCAGGAAATGTACCCCCTGACCAGATTGACCTGCTATTTCTTGGCTGTTGGATTCCCTACTGATTTGAAATGCCATTTTTATTTTATACTAAATTCTCATAAAAACATGATCTTCTTAATGAATTCTCTCCTCTGTTCCATTGATCCATTTACCTATTCTTGCCTCTGTGAAGTTGGTCGTAGATAATGTCGGTGCTCCTCCCAGATCTCCTTGGGTCCCTTTTTAGTCTTTGTTTCAGAGTACTTTGAAGAGAGGGCTTTCTGAGTTTGAGCTTTCTTCAGCTTGCACATTCAGGTCTTTCTGGGGGGCTGCCTTCAGCTCCCTTTGTCTTCACCAAAGGAGATCTACAGGTGTGGCCCCCCATAACCGATGACCGACAGGCGTGAGTATACAAAAACCCATTTTTCTTGCCTTGGCGTAGGGAGCCCCTCATCAATAAATCACTTGCACACAAAATGCTCATCTCAGGGTCTGCTTTTGGGAAACTCAATCTAAGGTAGAGTCTTTCCACCATCCAGGCAGATCACTCTACCAGCTAGCAAGAACCGTCTTCCACCAGTCACCCAATGAATTGAGAAAGCTGTCAATATGGCATCCTTTACCACTCCCCTTCAGAAGCGCTTTCAGGTATTAAGTAAAATCAAGTAAACTCTGAGCTCCTGGTGGTGTCCTCCTGTCAATGCAATGAATGATGGCTTTTGTATTTTTAAATATAGTTCCTAAAGAACAGAAAACTTATGATTCCTCAGAAATTATACTGCAGATCCTAGAAATAATGTCCCTGGATAGTCAGTGGACATCATTTAAGGTAACTAAGATGGTATTTGATTACTTTTAAACTTTCAACTTAAAAAAAAAAAGGTGTCACATATGTTTGGTAAGAAATTGAACAGAAGAATATAAAATGAAAATTATCTTTCTGTATTCTTCCTAAAATTTTTAGAAAATTTAAGATTTAATAATTCATTAAGTTTATTGTTTTATTGTTTGCCATATGTCAGGCACTATTTATTCCTTTCTCTAAGCTGGATGTGTACAAAAAGTTATTTTCCCATATCTTTTTTTTTTTTAATTATATTTATTCACTTTAGAGGAGGTGGAGTGGCGGAGGGAAGGGGAGGAAAGAATCCACAAGCAGGCTCCCTGCTGCTGTGACGAGCCCAAAGCAGGGTTCCTGAGATCGCGACCTGTGCCGAAATCAAGAGTCAGCTGCTTAACCGACTGAACAGCCCAGGCGCCCTCACATATCTTTTTCAACTTAATACCTCACACACATTTTCTCATTCTAGTTCATGAAAATTCCTCCTCATTTTGTTTGATGGCTGGACCATAATTATTTTTATTCTGTTCTATAATATTTATTTCCATAGTGAGGTTTATCCTTGCTTCACTACGTTTGAAATTATGACAATTAATTTTTTAATATTTTATCTATTTATTTGACAGAGAGAGAGAGAGCACAAGCAGAGGGAGTGGCAGGCAAGGGCGAGGGAGAAAGAGGAGCCTGATGTGGAGCTCGATCCCAGGACCCCGGAACCATGACCTGAGCCGAAGGCAGACACTTAACGAATTGAGCCACCCAGGTGCACCCCAAATCATGACTAATTCTTTAAAGCAACTCTTTCCCTTCCTAGTTTTATTAATTTGAGTCATTTATTAGCTGAATTTTGTCATCAATTTTTGCACACTTGAGAAGTTCTGTCTCTTGCTTTAATTTTAACTGACAATATTGTTATGGGGAATTCTGGAGGAAGTTTGATTTTTCTCTCTTGTAGCCCATCACTTATTTGTATCCATTCTCTCATGGCAATTTTTTTTTTTTTTTGAGGGAGCACGCAAGTGCAGCAACAAGTTGGTATGGGGGGTGGTATGGGGGGTGCTATGGGAAGGGGCTAAGGGAGAGGGAGAGAAAGAGACTTTTAAGCATGCTCCATGCCTGGTGCAGAGCCCGTGGAAGAGCCCACCTGGAGGCTTGATCTTATCACCTGAGATCATGACCTGAGCCAAAACTAAGAGTCAGTTGCTGAACCCACTGAGCCACCCAGGTGCCCTGGAAATTTTTAAAAATATAAGTGACAGCAACAGTCTATGTTTCCCTCTCACTCCCTATCTCTTGGTTTTTTGTTTCTTGGTTTTTGGTATTCAGTTTCCTGAAATTTCTTGTCCCTTAGGATGAAGAGATTTAGGTCTCCCATTATTTGGGGAAGAACTTCTTTTATAATTATTTATTTCAATGTTATTAGATACAGTCTTGTTTTTCATGTAACAAATTATATGTATGTGTGATCCTTGTGGTCTGTCTTCTACATCTGTTACCTTTCATCTCCCTAATAGTTTTTAACCTCTTTGTCTTTTTTTTTTTTCCTCTGCATTATCTTTGATCATTTGAATGCTTTCCTTCATGACTGGGACTTTGTTTTGACTAAATTCCATTTTCTTCCTTGATGTTTCAAATAGTGTTTTTTGGTTCTTAGTGGGTTTTCTTAGATTTTAGGAGACATGTATAAATTACTACGAAGTAGGGCTCTCTGTTTTCAAAGCTTGGTATGAAATGAAGTTGTGCTTTGTTTAAATGTCAATGGTGTGTGTATGCATATAATAAATATATATTTATATACTTATATATTCACATATTTATATATATTTACACATACATACACGTATGAATATATACATACTTTGTTTTTTCTTTGACTTTGCTCAATTTATTAGACTAGATTTTTGGTGTATGATCTGGCTTTACTCTACCATTATAACTTAGAAGTTGTTGACTTTTGTTCTTGATTAAAGAAACATTTTTGGCAAAAGTTTTCCTCTCAGATGTCTTGTTCTTATCTAAAAATATAACCTTTAGCAGCATAGTACAAAGGACATCAGTTTGAATTATGGATCTATTTCAGAAAACCAGTAAAGCAAAAGTGGACTTCTATTCCATAATTACTGAAGAATGAACTAAGGGCATTTTGAAGTGCTATAAATTGTGCCTTAAAATTTGCAGGAATGGGTTGAATAAATCCAGTGGGTTTTTGTATCCAATTCTGCATTATGTGGGTTGGTTATTACCTCTGGTGAATAAATGTATTCATTGATAAATCTGACAAAAATCAGAAAAAATAAAATTAGAATTTGCTGACCATGAAAAATCTTAAACTAATTCTATTTGTTTTGCAGCATCAATTATCAAAAATTAGACTGTACTTTTGATGACAATGACTTTAAGCATTTCATACAAGAAAGGATCCGTTAAGACTACTACCAAAGGATGAGGATTTCAGACTTTAGTTATATACTTCAGAGTCTCCAACACAGTTGTTATTATCATGTTAGTGATGAGAAACAGGATTTCAAACAGTATCCCCACTTCTTTCTCCTGCTCACCGCCATCGTTTCCTTCTTTGTCACCCTCTAGCCCATAGGGGTTCACCATTTTTTGCTGTATATGATTTTCTTTTGCATATCATGTTTTTCAACAGGATTGAATTAGAGGTTATTTTTGAGGGGATTTTTAATACTTGAAAGTAACATTTCCATAGGTTAATAGCAATCTGACTTTTTAAAAAATTTTAAAGAAATCTTAGCTTGGTCTCCACACTTCACCTCCTCATAACCTTTTCCCCTTTGCAAAAGCCTATGTGAAATTCTGAATTGTGAGAAACTCCCACTAACAACCCACATATTTTCCCTCCAAATGGGCTTCTTATCTTTTAAGGCAGTTTTTCACATGGTTTTGGCTTTCACACTTTTGGTCATCTGTCATGTTTTGTTTATTAGAACAGGTGGAGATTTAGTTCTATCTTCCCGAAACCTGTAAAATGGAGAGGGTACAATATGACTTTGCTTCAATGAACTAAGGAGATGGAATGACGTCTCAGGCATCTAAAGGAATTTGTAGCTTGACGCTAGTTTCCCTTAGGCTATCTTGACCTCTTTGATGAGATCAGGTTTTTTTTGTTTGTTTGTTTAGGGTGGGGATCTCTGCAGGAACCAATGCTGTGTGTAAGAGAAGGGTCCATCTTATCTTGATCTTCTGGGGGCAGTTCATCCACAGTCAAGTGTGGGATAATTTAGTTGTGTCTTACCGTGAACCTACTAAAGATCCATGTCATTAAAACTCACTAGGATTGGGGGGCATCCAACTAGCTCAGTTGGTAGAGCATGCAACTCTTGATCTCAAGGTCATGAGATCAAGCCCCACACTGGGCGTGGAGCCTACTTAACACACACACACACACACACACACACACACACACACACACAAAACCCCCAAACTCTCTAGGACTGACTTTTCTCCAGTCCGTATACTGTGTAACGTCTAAAATGGGTGACTGACTCCTACCACTCCTACCCTCCAAGCACACAAAGTATCCTGCAACTTTGGGTGCTTGAGGACAAGTATATGAATGACAGCAGAAAACTCATACTTGGAAAAAAAAAAAAAAGAAAACTCATACTTGATATATAGATGGTAGCTCAGATAGGGCAGTGCT
Organism: Potos flavus; assembly: GCA_028534135.1. NCBI lineage: Eukaryota > Metazoa > Chordata > Mammalia > Carnivora > Procyonidae > Potos > Potos flavus. The sequence continues at coordinate 65,055,834 of CM052898.1, read as the reverse complement.
GCCCAAACTATGGCCAGTGGGGACTGTGATACCCAATGCTGGAGGGTGTGATGGTGCTCAGCAGAAGGAGAGTAGTTGGGGAAAAGGCAGACTTCAGATGTCATATGGTAACTAAACCCACGTGGGACTCCTGGATTTGCAGTAACATAGGGAAGGGATTTTATAGGGACCTGTGATATGCATTAGCAGGAGCTAGTAGAGAGGGGAATGAGGAAAAGGAACCAGCAAACATTCATTACCATATCTTCCAAAAATCACATTTTTAGGATAAGATATTATTAATATATCCATCTCTACTGTTAATAAAAATGTAATGGTGTAAGGGAAAATTTTATGGAAGAGTGTGAAGAGATTTTGGTGCTTCCGATTATCTTTTTAGTAAAAATTTTGTCGCCCAACTAACAATTCATATTCTCAACATAAAGATAACAATGAAAGGGGCTTATACTCCTGTGGAATCCCATCCTTTTCAAAGGCTTCCCCATACACACTTCTCAGTCACAACATTCCAACAAGGTTGACAGACCATGGGTTATTTCCATTTTGATAGGAGCAAATCAGACTTCAGAGGACATGGAAGTATTCCTTAAGGTGACACAACTAAAAATTGGAGGGACTAATACTTTAGATCTAGGTCTTTGAGCTCCAAGATCACTAATCTTTCTTCCAAATCTTGCTCATCATAATGGTTTCCATAGTAAAATAGCTTGCATTAATTTTTATAAATTCATATGAAATATAATATTGGCTAGTCCAATTTCTCCAATTTTCGTTTGATAATGATACTTTGTAGTAACGCAGTACACAATTTTCAAAGCACCTGCCAATTTTAAATAGCCTGAGGAAATTAACAGGGAAATTATTACTCTCTGGACTTGATTTAGAAGAAAACTAAGGGGCAAGGAAATTAAATGACTTGCCTAAAATTTTCTGATTCCCTGTACACTCATTACTTGAGTAGAGTGCTTCTTGAAACCCCTAACACATTACATAAGCAATCCTTATAAATAAACTTAAGGCCACAATGGCACACTTACTGTCATGTTTTTAAATTTAATTCATCCTTTTTCTTCCTTCACGTGCTTCACACATTGTCCTGGGTTCTCTCTCTAAGGCATTTATGGTAAACCCTGAGCCAAAGTTGCTTCCATCTGAATTGAATAGTGCATTGACTTCTGTGGAACCAAAATGAGATCATCTTCACAAGCCACAGGTGAGTCTCCCTCTTTACCTCCCTCCCAATACCAGCCTTCTTTTAAAAAAAAAGCAAGACCGGGGCACCTGGGTGGCTCGGTGGGTTAAAGCCTTTGCCTTCGGCTCAGGTCACGATCTCAGGGTCCTGGGATCGAACCCCACATCGGGCTCTCTGCTCGGCGGGGAGCCTGCTTCCCCCTCTCTCTCTCCCTGCTTCTCTGCCTGCTTGTGATCTCTCTGTCAAATAAATAAATAAAATTTAAAAAAAAAGAGCAAGACTGTTGTCAAAAATGGCACCTTTTAAATTGGCAGTATAATAGAAAAAAATTTTTTTTGAAAATAATTGAGGCTTATGGCTATCAGAGGTGTTGCTTGCTGTGCCACCTGACAGGTGCGAACCATCTGGCTGAGACTGACTTTTGGTAT
>CM052898.1:65041925-65054114 GCA_028534135.1 Potos flavus | reverse complement strand
CCCCCCCCCCCCCCCCCAACTCTATGTTTCTTCCTCTTCGGGATCAAAAACCAGAATGCTTTTCTTGGATCTCACTTACTGAAAGAGGCTTTTCTAAAAGGGAATGGTTAAGTATCAAATTCTTGGTTGAAGATAAGTATTTGGTAGAGTAATTAAAGGGGATTCTGGAAAAACCTTTTCTACTTTTCTTTGTTTCCTGCTTCATGCAAAAAGTCGATGTGATTCAAAGATTAGCTAAAAATCTGGGGAGAACTGGGAGCATAAGTCCTCCACATTTTGAATCACATCATTACAGTGCTGATGACTTGGCCATAGTTGCAGAGAGATTTCCAGTGTGTGAAGGTTTAATCCCCAAAATCATGAAATGAGAATATGGAGAGGATAGTAGTAACTTGGAGATAATAATTAAGATGAAAGCTCTTTGTACTCTCCTTCAGCTACTATCATCCTTCCGTTTCTAAGGAGAAGAACCTCAGTGTATGTAGCACCTGCCCAATCAAGGAGGAGCTGCCGAGTGTGGAGAATATATGGGGGCATCTTAATGTTAGGTGGTGTTTATTTCTACTGGCAATCTCTTCTTTTTACCTGTACTTGGGAAGTGGTTAGGTTAGTGGGGAGTAAGAAACAAGACTACTTAACCAGAATGATCAAATAAAAGACCTTTCCATGACACCTGGTGGCTCAGTGGGTTAAGCATCCACCTTTGGCTTGGCTCATGTCATGATTCCTGGGATCACGGGGTCCTGGGATGGAGCCCCGCATAGGGCACCCTGCTCAGCAGAGAGCCTGTTTCTCCCTCCTGCTTGTGCTCTCTTCCACTCTCTATCTCAAATAAATAAGTAAAAAAAAAAATTTTTTTTTTTAAGATCTTATTTATTTATTTGTCAAAGAGAGAGATCACCAGTAGGCAGAGAGGCAGGCAGAGAGAGAGAGTGGGAAGCAGGCTCCCCGCTGAGCAGAGAGCCCGATGCGGGACTCGATCCAGGACTCTAGGATCATGACCTGAGCCAAAGGCAGCTGCTTAACCAACTGAGCCACCCAGGCGTCCCCCCACATTTTTTTTTTAAAAGACCTTTCCATGAAATAATTATAGATGTGACTCTTGTATCAATCTTGACCATTTGGTTGACCAGACATCAGTTTTTACTATCCTTCTCACTGCCCTACACTTTTAAAAAATCTATTTATTTACTTTAGAGAGAGAGAGAGAGCATGTGTGCACAAGTTGGGGGAGGGGCAGCAGGAGAGGGAGAGAAATCCTCAAGCAAACTCCCTGCTCAGTGCAGAGCCTGACGTGGCTCTTGATCTCAGGACCCCAAGATCACGACTTTCAAAAATCAAGAGTCAGACATCTTCTGACTGATCCACCCAGGTGCCCTGCCTTACATTCCACCCCCCCTTACATTTTTTTAATCCTAAGAATCCATGGTATTTCAAAGAATTCCTCTGGCCCCTTAGGCTATTTTATTGGTCACTGAGAAATAGTTTAGTATCTGACTAAATATGGTATAACATATGAACATTTCAGTAATATATCAGGATAAGAAATAGGAAATGAATGATAACATAGTGTAGATTCTGGAAATGATCACCAGACTTTCAATCCTGATTCTATCACTTCTGGCTATGGTCTTAGGCAGGTTACTTCAGTTACCTCATCTTAAAAATGGAGATAAGAACTATACCTATCTTACTGGGTTATTGTGATCAAATAAAATAACATCTATAAAGTTCTTAGCACAGTGTCTGGTAAACAAGGCATGCTCAACAAAATTTATATGCTATTATTATGAGTAGTTTTACCTTTCATGCTGGACTATAAGGTCCAGACCCTCCAGTTCCAAATTATTTCTGATGACCCCTTTTCTTTTGCCATGTACCCACATTACAGCCAATCAATAGTTAAGTTATTTAAATGCCATGTCTCAATCCCTCTCATGGCCCTTCATCTCCTTTTCCAATGCCTTCTCTGAAATGCAGCTCACCATGTCCTTCCTCTCAGGCTACAGATGTATTTTCTAATTGCCTTTGGTATCCTTTCTCCATTCTCTAGTCTATTTCATACATTACTGCTAGCTACAGCTCTGAACACATCCCTTCCTTCCAAAGATTTCCTGTGGGGACCATTTTTTTTTAAACAATGGATTACTTCCATATTTAAGATCTGCCCTTATAGACCTAGTGCTAGAATCAATTATTGGTCCCAATTCTTCACTCCTCTGTAATGGGATTATATATCCATACTTTTTTTTTTAAGATTTTATTTATTTTCAGAGAGAGAGAGAGAGTGCAAGCAGGGGAAGCGGCAGTCAGAGCAGGCAGAGAGAGAAGCAGGCTCCCCGCTGAGCAAGGAGCCCTATGCGGGACTTGATCCCAAGACCCTGGGATCATGACCTGAGCTGAAGGCAGCAGCTTAACCGACTGAGCCACCCAGGCGTCCCCATACATTTGCTTTATAACTTTGCTATGCTCTCCCACTGCAGGTAGAATTATCTTCCCTATACCACATGACTTGCTCTGGCAATGAAAAATGAGTAGATATCATAGGAGCAAAGATCTTAAATATATCTGTGAAGGTTTGGCTTGACTCTTAGATTCTGGATCTGCCACGTGAAGAATGTGTCCTAATTCCTGCTGGCCTGTTAGCTTTGGCCCCAGTATGAGCATACATGAAAACCTGAGCTCAAACCATAGTCTGGATCCAAGCCACCTGATACAGAGAGGACTTAAGCTACCCAGCCAAGCCCAATCTAGATCAGCCAAAATTCAGCTGAACTATAGACATATGAATATGAGAATAAATGTTTGTTGATGTGTACCATTGCATTTTGGGGTGGTTTACTCTACTTGATTATTGTGCTGATTACCTGACCAGTACACACCGACTACTTTTCCAGCTTCATATCTGACTATATAGTCTTGTGAATAGGCTATAGTCCAGCTACTCATGACAGCTTGATGAAATCCCGGTCCTTCTTCCTGTCTTCATATGAATATACATATAGCTAGCTAGTATTCATTGGCACTGGGCTAATAATCATGGGTGATCCGTTTGTAATCCTCTTAAATCTTAAAGCAGGCTGCCATGTCATTCACTGCCTACGATTTTTTAGTTTACCTTCTCATATATGTGTGGTTTGATCTCAGAACTGCTGGGATGGACCTCGCCCTTTGGTAAAGGTTTAATATTTATTAAAGGGCCCATATGTTCCAGAACTCTGACTGGATTCTACATGCAATGTTCATCCATGAGGTAGAGATTATTTTCCCCATTTTCTAGAAAGGGGAAGGTACGGCTCAGAGAAGTTATGTAACTTGTTCAAAATGTAAACAGTAGAGGTGGGGCTGAAATTCACTTTTGTTCTGACTCTCAATACCATGCTTTTTGGCTATGCTATCTTATCTTTTGCATCACACACAATTATTAGGTAATTGACTTATTGAACATGTAAGTGACATTAACAATAATGTTTTAAGTATGATGAATACAGAACATTAAGTGCCACGACTTAGTGATTTTATTAAAGAAATAGTATTTACAAATTTAAATTCCAAACCTTGTTTTTTTTTTTATTTTTTATTAAGTAACCTCTACCCACAACACGAGGCTCAAACTCATGACCCCAAGATCAAGAGTTTCATTTTCTACTCACTGAGCCAGCCAGGCCCCCCAGGATTCCAAACCTTCACTAGTTCATGCCACCATCTCTTGAGGCCTGCTCTGAATATTGCCAGTGTTTATTTCTTTAAGTTCTATAGAAGTCAGAAGGAAACCACAGAACAGCCACCCCAGGATAGCACAGAGAGTCTGACCTAAGCCCACAAAAGCCAAAAGTAGCAAGGTTGGAGTTGAAAGCTTGGCTTGACACTATGTCTCCAACTCACACCCTGGCACCTCTGGGCTTTGTCTTTTTTTAACAGCAGAGTGCCAGCCTCGAATTTTTAAACCTTAACTCTGAATTTCTTGACTCAGTGTGTTTAAGATAGACTTTGCATGTTACTATTTTGAAGCAGCTGTTTGTCAGAGCTGGGGGGGAGGGAGGGAATCAAAGCAGTTTAAGAGGAGGTGCTTGTCTTAGAATCGACGCTGCTGAGCTACCAGATTTCAAGCAAAGTTTTTGATTTGAGCAAGCTGAACGGCCTCACTCTAAAGCAGGGTTTCTCAATCTCGGTGCCACTGACGTGAGGGGCTGGATGATTCTTTGTGGTGAGGGGCAGTCTTGTGCATTGTAGGATATTTAGCAGCATCCCGGTCTCTGCCCATCAGATGCCAGAAGCACCTGTTCCCCAGATGTGACTATAAAAATGTCTACAGATATTGCCAAATGTCCCCTGGGGGTAAACTCACCCGATTTGAGAACTGCTGCCCTAAATTAGCAAGACGGAGATCATGATAGCCTTTTAAACTCAGAAAGGAAACACAAAGAGATGACAGATAAACTTATCTAGAGAAATTATCCTAATAGCAATTAGATGAAATAATAGGGGGGGGGGAGGAGATTTCACTTTTAAAAAATGTCTTCCTTTGTATTATATATATATCTCAGGAAAGAAAATGTCAGAGGAAGGAGCCAGTCGAAGCATAGGCTAACAAAGCAAACTGTGTAGAGAGTAAATTAACAGTAAAACCTGAAGGGGAGCGAAATATACAACCCCCAAGTAGGCCTCATTGGCGTGGGATTGTTCTAAACTGGTTATTTTTAAGAAACAGGTGAAGCTCTGAAAACTGAGAAGTTAACCCTTTTGTAAGAGACATTTACATTTATAAGGGAAATCTCCCTTTGTAAGGGTGTCTCCCAGTCTGTACCAGGAAGAGGGGGATGACTCAATCTCTAGAACACTCTTTATCAGTGGAGAAGGGCAGAGACTGAAATTTGCATAACAATCATACTGTTAGTTACTGTGCTTTACCCGAAAACCTCCCATAACTCACTCCTCACCCTGAACATCATTTGCCTTTAGCAGGAGATGTAATATAAGGTGATGGTTTGGGCTGCATTAGTGGGTTACTCAATTTTCCTGGGTATATGCCAGGTATACAGGAGGTATATAGGTTATGAAACTTTTGTTTGTTTTTTTCCTGTTAATCTGTCTTTTTATTATTACACAGGCGTCTCAGCCAAGAATCTACAAGGGTAGAGGGAAGATTATTTTTCCTCCTCTACAGGTTCCATACTCAGAGCCAAAAAAAAAAATTGAGAATTCTACTGTTTTTAAGTTACTACATAATGATCTCCCCTCTTGCTTCAGGGACTCTGTTTTGTGCCCTAATTCATGAGGTAGGCATTATTGTTCTCATTTTATGGATAATGAGAGAGACACGTAGAGGTGTCACTTGCCCAGGCTCACAGGGACAGAGGCAGGAATTAACCCCAGGTCTGCTTGGCTCCCAAGCCTGGGTTCTTCAATCACTATGGTGTCTATATTCCACAGGTAGGAGAAGACATTGGGTTCTATGGAGCTTCATAAAGTAATCATCACATTTGTTATCTTACCTTTCATTGAACCCCAGGCTGGTTTTCTTCTGATGCCTCTGATTGTAGCTGATCAAGCAGGGCATTCAAAGAGATTATTGGCACACAGGATGGGCTCACAGAATCCTCTAGCTCAAATATTGTATGATTCTGTGATTCTACTCAAAGCCATTCAGAGAAAGGAAGAAAACCATGTCCTTATACTGAGCTGACAGGAAATGCTGGAAAGGAAGCACTCTAGCACTGTTCTGTAGAATAGTGACTTGGACGTTTCTGGAAGGAAGTCCATATTAGCGCAGGAGGATAGGATAAGATAAGGGGATATTAAGTGTAACTTTCTTATGATGGGCCCAGCAGATAAAGAAACCCTTTAATGGGGAAGACATGAGAGTCTAAGGATCCAGACAAAAAATGTTACAACAAGGAGCTTGCCTTTGAACCTCTGACATTCTGCCAAGACAGTTAAGATTCCTTGGACTCAAACCAAACCTAGGCATCGTTCATTATTAAATAAAATGCCAATAGATGTGTGATACTGCAGGCATATTGATGGTGAGCTTCACCTTAATTTACTACAGCTTTTCCCAAGAGCATGCTTTATAAGAATAAGGAAGAAGTTGATCAAGGCAAGTGGACATTGGCTTGGGCAAGGTTATGGATCTAACCAGAGTGCACAGAACAGAAAAGAGGGATGAGATGCTTGGACACATTCTAATTCACTCCTTTGTTCATGTATGCAATGCATTTATTGCCTCTCCATGGTGTGCTAGGTACTGTGCTAGGTGTTGGAGTTGTAGTGATAAGCAGAATAGTGGAAGAAATAATACTTTTCAAATAAACAAATAATTAAATTTATGATTCATCACTCTGATAAGGATCCTGCAGAGAGGTACGGGGATCATTTGACAGGGCTACCTGGCTTGTCTGGGAGGTTAGGAAAGACTTCTCTGAGGATGGAATGTTTGAGGCAAGATCTGCAGGGCGAGTGAAGTAGTTAGGCAAAGTGGGGTGGGGAGGGGATAGTGGTAGAGGTAGAGGATAGAGCTTGTGCAAAGATCCTGGAACAAGGAAAACCTGTGGTATTTGGAGGGATTGAAAACTGATTATTGAGGTTGGAACACACAGGGCAAGAAGAAAAGTGGTAGGACATGAGACTGAAGAAATGTGAAGGGGTCAGATCAGATTATCCTAAAAGAAATGTAATTGATATATTCAGATTCACTTTCAAATAAGATCTCTGATTGCTGTGCAGAGAAGAGTCTGGATGAGGCCAGAGCTGACACTTGAGGAAGCTGCTACAATAGTCCTGACAATATTAGAGAGTCACGGTGGTTGCAGAGATGGAGAGAAGCAGATAGATCAATGAGATACTGAAGAGAATGAGCCATCTCCAGGCCTTGGCCCCATCTAGAGAACCAGGTTCTGAGGTGATTATGAGACCAAATTATATGACATACGTTTCTTGTGATCATTCAATGTCATACTTGGGCATCATGTTCTCCAGGTCTTTCATTTTATAGAGAAGAGAAGTCTGATGGGGCATCTGAGTGACTTAAGTGTCCAACTCTTCAGTCCAGGTCTTGATCTCAGGATTGTGAGTTCAAGCCCCATGTTGGCACCTACTTTAAAGAGAGAGAGAGAGAGGGATAAAGAAATCTGAAAGCTGAAGTGACTTTTTCAAGTCACATGAGAGTGGCCTCACTGGGACTAGAACCCAGGAACCAGCCAGTTGCTCAGGGTAGAGGGTCAACATGTATAGATTCCTTATAGACATGGAAATGTGTTATAAAATGACATGGGAGGTGGGAAGAGATACTACCCTAAACTTCATTTCTGGTACACAGTAGGCCATATATTGAATGTAAGACTAAATCAAGTGTCTTTACTTACCCCTAACCTACCCTGAGTAAGAAGATGAATTTGGTCATAACTATCCTCATCATCAACTAACATAAGAGAACTTTAATATGTACCTAGGATAGGAATTGGGTGGGTGATATGCAGGGATAGATTTTTTTTTTTTTAAGCCTAATAAAACCTGGTCGTTGGTTCTTAAGAAATAGAGGGAACAGAAGGAATCTGGATTTCTCATGCACATTAAAGGGAGGATTGATTAAGATACGGTTCTTTCCTTACAAACTGGAGAAACAGACTCTGGCTAATTCAGGTGAAAACAGTATAAAGCAAAACAAAACAAAACAAAACAAAACAAAACAAAACAAAAAAACAAAAGCAACAACAAACAAATGAAAAACCCTCAATCAATCTACAAACAAAACAAAACAAAACAATAACAGAAGAGGAAATTGTTAACTACTGGGAGTTCAGAGAAGCATCTTCCTTCCTTCTTTCTCCCTACCCTGTTCCCCATCCCACCTCTCTAGTGTCTTCAGACACTGGGATCAGAGGTCACCCCATCTGCTGCAGGCCAGCAGGAACTGGGTGTAGGAGGAAAGCCACCAGCTTCAATGAACGACCAAGCCTGAGTGGTTTAGGATTAATTATGAGGACACAAAGATGTGTTAACCTTAGAAATAAAACTGCAAACTATTTCACCGGCAAAATATGGGTTTATTCTGGAGTAATAGAAAATTACAATCTAGGACAAGCAAACTATGGCACAAAGTCAGAGCCAAGGCCGGGGAACAAAGCGGTCCACTGCTTTTTTTTAATAGAGGAAACAGGGGAAGTTGGAGAGGCTGTTATAAGCAAAAAGTCCATTGGAGTAAACTGGGAGTTCAAAGCGTACTGGCTTTTTATTGGCTGATGGTGACTGTCTCACTGGCTGGGCCGTTGGTGGGGGAGACGGGGGTGGGGGAGTAGGGGAGGGAAGCCTGTCTTCCTCCTGGGGGGTAGTAAAGTAGTATCCCTCTCTCTCTGTTGGGTCTTCAATTGACAACAAGTGGCAGGGCGTGAGAGCTCCCCCTGCTGAACCTCCTGGCTGCATTTTAGTGAGGTTTTACTTTTTGAATTTTCGCATATGGAAAGTTGTGTGTGGCAGGGTATGTTGGGGGGGGGCATACGTTGGGGGTAGGGCATACCGCATTGACTCAACGTTAGAGACTGTGGGAGGTGAACAGACGAAGGTGAATGTTAGGGAATGAGGGCGGTCCAGAGGCCTAGGGTCCATCCCAGTCTCCTGTCAGGAAGGAAAGGGAGAGGATACCCATATTGAGACCGCAGCCTCCCTGACATAACACGAACCTCGAACACAGAACTGTTTAAATTTTCCTCGGGAGCCAGTGTTTCTTGGAAAGACTGGGAAAGCAGCCTTCCTACCACGTGGCTTCCATAAGCAACCAGTAGATGTGTTCACTGTTGATTAAACCACTTAACCAATGTCTTTTCCTTTGCACTGTTGCTAGTGGCTTTCCCACCTACGATGGACATTAGTATCACTTGTGGACCTTTTCAATATACCAAGGCCTGGGCCCCAATTCCACAGATCTGAGTTTGACCGGTCTGGGTTTAGACCTGAACATCCTTGGTTTTTAAAGCTCCCAGGGGAATCTGACATGCAGGTTTAGATTTCCCAGGGCTGAGAAGTCTACGCTGATTTTCAAAGGGGAGATTTGATCAGCCTCTTTTGGCGCTCTCAGTGCAGAAAGCTGCTTTTGGGCAGAGCTGCTTCCTCCGGGGCCAACATCTTCAGGGGTGCCTCTGGCCAGTACAGCAGTGCCTGGGCCAACCCACACGCTGTCCCCCAGACTCACTGAGATAGAAAGAATAACCAAAGTGGAAAATATCAATGGATATACTCGTGACCAGTTCTGGGCTTCCCAGACTCCTCCTTCCAGCCATCTGGTACACCAGGGCACTGGGGCTCTACTAGAGTCCTCGCTATACTAAATTAATACAGAGCACCTGTATTAATAGTTAATTAATTAGGGGCACCTGGGTGGCTCAGTGGGTTAAGCCTCTGCCTTCAGCTCAGGTCATGATCTCAGGGTCCTGGGATTGAGCCCCACATAGGGCTCTCTGCTCGGCAGGGAGCCTGCTTCCTCCTCTCTCCCTGCCTGCCTCTCTGCCTACTTGTGATCTCTCTCTGTCAAATAAATAAATAAAATCTTTAAAAAAAAAAAATTAATTAATTAATTAATTAATATCTCACACCTCCGAGTGAGATAAGCACCTCACATTGTCCTCTACATTCACCGGTATTGCTTTCCAGGGGCAAACTTTCCCTCCAAGTGATTACTAGTGTCTTAAGTAATCAGCTTGTCAAATGAGCATGAAGCATGAGTAATATCTAAAAAACCAACATTTCCCCAGCAGATCATTGCTCATGCATTCATTCCTACAGTCTTTGATTCAACGAGTATCGACGAAGTACCTATGAATACCTATATGTTGAATCAAGTACTCTCCCAGGTACTATATGTAGTTATAATAGTGAACAAAACAGAACGCCTTCCCTTACGGTGCTTACATTCTGGGTGTATGAAATTAGCAATAATAAAAAAAAGTAAAAGATACTAATGTTAGCAAGTGATAACAGTGGCGGAAAAACTAATTCAAGGAAGGAAGATAGGACTGTCTCAGACACCTGTAGTAGACACTGTTGGTGACCTTCCCGGGTTCCCTTTATCGGGAGAGTGTGCCCATGTCCCAAATGCTGTGGTAGCTGTGAATGACTCACAGGTGCATCCCTCTCCTGAGACTTGTCTTCAGCTACTCGGAGCCCTTTAGCTAGGAGATGCCTGGAAGTCTATACATTCCACTGAGGGGAAGCCTGCGACCAGTGGCTGCTTGGTAGGTGGTATAAAACCTGGGCCCCTTACATCAGGTGGGATAATTCTGTAGTGCTGTTCATATTTCGAGTTCTACATGGGACCAGATAGAGGAAGCTAGAAATCACAGCTTTGCTTAGCAGCTTCCCCTGCTTTCATCTCCTTCCCTTGCTTTTTCCGGCTTTCTTCTGAGAACACTCCCTCAATAAGTTAGTGCGCAGAACTCGTGGTTGTAGGCTCTGCTTCTAAGGAATCCAACCTGAGACAATACATAAAGGAAGTTAAGGAGCATACTTTGCAGATACCTGAGTGAAGAATATTCCAAGTGGAGGGCCTGAGCTGATTTAAACTGGCTGCTTCTAGGAAAAGCTAGGACAGGAGGACTTTCCTAGGACATCGCAATAATTTTGGCCTCTACAGGCAGGATTTTTGAGCGTAGGAGGGATATGACCTGCCTTCCGTGTTAACAGGCTCTGGGCACCAGGGACAAACGTCTCCAGCCCTTTTCTACTGAGTTCTCCTTGCTTCTTATGGAGCCCTTTCAAAAAGCCCAGGCTGACTTCATGCAGACTCTGCCCCCACAGCCCACACCCCTTGCTCTGACGAAATGTAGACCCATCTCACCCAGCAGCTGCTCCTGGGTGCCACCACCAAAGCTTGAGGTCAGCCCTTCACACTCTAGATTTGTTAAAGAGGACTCAGACCCAGTCCACAGGCTGCCGTGAGTGGAAGTCAAGCACTGCCCCCTCTATCTCCCAGCTCAAGGCTCTCCAGGGGGGTGCTTTGAAGACTCTACCATCACCCCTTGATTATTTAAGAGCAACCGTGCCCTACTCCCTCCCTGAAGCAATATGGCGGAGCAGGTCCCTCAGAATGACAGCAGCTCTATGCAAACATATGTCTTAATCAGTGTTCTGTGGCAACTTCTACAAAGCCTCCTCACTGGACTTGAGGGGAAGAGGCAGTTACAGTGTGGTCCCCTCACACACACCCCTGGGGGGGAAGGCTCACAGAGCTCACAGCAGACTTTTTTTCAGTGGCAGCCACCTCCCCAAATTCTCCCTCCTGCTCCCCTCTCTAATCCTCTTGAACCACCTGAGGGATTCACATGTCACGGAATGAATTTTCAAATTCATTCCCTTTGTAAATCTGCATAATCTGAGATCTGTCCCATTGAGAAATTCTAAAGTGAAAAATGGCGCACACCTGCCCTCACTAAGGCTGAGGTGTACAGGAAAACTTCCAGTCATAACACCCTGCTACATTGTTTTAGTTGGCAATTATGGCGGAGGCTACTAGTCATCCCTCAAAATCCATTTTCCTTTTCTTGTGTATTTTAGAAGTTCCGATTTTTAGGTGACTCGTGGCCCTGTGAAGAAAGCTCTTCTGCCCTCTGTAGGACTCCCTAAGCATCCCAGGGAAGGATTCGAATTTGCCTGGCTTTGCCTTAAATATCCACCTGTAGCTTAATCAATGTGGCTGCAGGATAAGATGTTTGGGACAAGAAGATTTCTCTAGAACCATAGACACTTAGCTTGGAGAGAGGAGCAGGTCTCCAAAAAAAGAGGGTCTGTCCTCATAAGGAGAGATTGGCTCTGGGCAGATCAAAGAGGAGAAGTTCTCATCAGGGGCTTTTAAGATTTTTGAAGCTGATACTTCCTGTTTGGATCCCATAGCCCTTCTGTGGTCACCGTGTAAGGTGATCTAGGCTAATTGCCAATTTGTATCTAAAGTAAGAAGCCTGGGTATTTTCTTTGATCTTGAACTCACTTTTATTTCTCACATGTGCCGCCCTGATAAATCTACTTATTAACACTTTCTCTATTTTGCCCTGTATCCTGCATGGTCTCTGTTATGTTTCTGTTGAAAATCTTATTCACACATTTGTGTGCTTGTCTTGATTATAGGAATTTTTATTTTTACGGATTCCTTGTTTTTGCTTTACTTCAAACCTATTGATTCAATCATCAAGTTATAACCCCCCC
>CM052898.1:64923467-65041425 GCA_028534135.1 Potos flavus | reverse complement strand
TTTACATCTCTTGTGAGTTGAGTTCCCTGTATCTGTCTTTCTCTTGGTTTAATCCCCACTTTTGAGGGCACCTCCTAGACTTATTCCTGAGAAAGAAGCACGTAGGAGACAAAAATTGAAGAAATTATATATATATAAATGTCTCTCATCGACACTGAAATTTAATTGACTTGGACACAGAATTATAAATTGGTACTCATTTTCCCTCAGAATTTCTCTGTTGTCTTTTAGTTTCCATTGTTTCTCCTTGACTGTAATTCTCCAGCTGTGGTAAGAATCCATTTCAATGTATTGTGGTGAACCTTGATGAGAGCTTCTTAATTCTGGAACTTTTTGGTTAGCTTTTTCATTGTTTATTTTCTGTCTTCTATCTTTCTCGAATTCCTTTTGTTTGCATGTTTAGCCTGCTGGATACTCCCTAATATCTAATTTGCAGATGTTTTCTCTCTTATTTTGCATCTCTTAGTGTTTTTGCTCTACTTTCCCTTTAAAAAAAAAATACTTTGAAGTCATCTCTGCACCCGATGTGGGGCTCAAACTCACAACCCGGAGATCAAGAGCTGCAAGCTCCCCTGACTGAGCCAGCCAGGCACCCCTCCCTCTCTTTCTGAGAAATTTCCTCAAAACTATCTTCCAGCACTTTTACTGATAAGTACATTTCTGTTTTCAGATTTTTATTTTCCAAAACTCACTCTGGATATCTGCATGTTGTTTTTTTTTTTAACAAAATCCTATTCTTATTTCATATATGCATTATCTTTTTTCTCAGAGAATATTAACGAGAGTCGAGGGTTTTGTTTTTTTTTTAAGATTTTCTTTATTTATTTGAGAGAGAGTGAGTATGAGCTGGGGCAGGGGTGGCAGGGAGGGAGAGAGACAAGCAGATGCATTGCTGAGCAGGGAGCCCTCAATGCAGGGCTCGATCCTAGGACCCCGAGATCATGACCTGAGAGGAAGGCAAATGCTTAACCCACTGAGTTACCCAGGCACCCAGTGTGGTTTTTTTGTTGTTTAAGTTGTCATCTCCTTGCTTAGACTTCTGACTTGCATGTTGTGATCTTCCTCAGATGTTTGCTAATCCTGCGCTCTCCAGATATGGTGTTCCTATCTAAGAGTCCAGCTTGCTTGGGCTTGTTAAGTGAGTCAATACTAGTCGTTCTGCTTTCCAGCTTCCAAAATGTTATCACTATCAAAAAAGGAGCGAGTCTTCAACAAAAGAATTCTGTCAAAGGGAAGAGATGATTTTCGGGTCTTCGTCTCCGCTGATAATGTGCTATTTAGAGCATCGGCCCAGAAGCGGAATGGTAGGAGGACGGGGAAGGAGGATTGTTCCTGCTCAGTGGTCTAGAACATTTCTGTCTGTTTCCACTCAGCACAAGGAAAGCCCTGGGCTCCAATTCCCCACCTCTCCTAGAAGGCAGCCTGAGCCCCATCTATCACAAGCCGCGGGGGGACCACTCCTTCCCCTTCTCCCTGCCTTTTGAGCAGCTGATCAAAGTAACCCGCTTATCCTTTCGCAAATCTTTCTC
Organism: Potos flavus; assembly: GCA_028534135.1. Classification (NCBI taxonomy): domain Eukaryota; kingdom Metazoa; phylum Chordata; class Mammalia; order Carnivora; family Procyonidae; genus Potos; species Potos flavus. Next base: position 65,039,896 of record CM052898.1, on the reverse strand, counting down.
TGAAAGTGGTGTTAGAAAAGTCTTTCTCCAACTCATTACATTTCCAGAGATTTTTCTTAAATGTGGTCGGCAGATGAGTCAGTGTCTTTTTTTGTGCCTCGGTCTCCTGTTCTGTAAAATGGGGATAACACTGCCTCTCCCACTGCACCGCTGTGAGCAGGAAGTTAAATGAGGCCAATGGTCAGAGCCTGCACATCAGGAGCAGCTCTGCAAACCAGAAGCACGATGGAGACACCTCCCGAAACCTCCCATGCCAGGGGCCCATGGTGAGGGCTTGCACTTTTTCCCAGCAGGGCCATCAGTGTTCGCAAAAGTGAAAGTAACTTTAAACCCCTTGAGATCAAAACATAAGGTGAAAAAAACCCAATAACTAAATTCTCACCTTAACAACCATTGCAAGTAAAACCAAAGAGGAAAAAGAAGGTATCAACCTCTCTAGACCGACGTGCAGGCAACAGGGTAAGCGAGCAGCAAGAGCTCTCTCCACAAACCCAGGGAAGGTGTGAGACACAGTGGAGTCTGCTGCTTCCTTCAGACCCAGGGAATGTCTGCTTGACACCTCTCTTGCTGCCTCCCCTTACCCCACTTCCTTCTATTTTTGTAACTTCGAGAAGAACAGGAAGGAGTATATATATGTTTTTTAAATGTTTTTCAGCATTCAGGGTCTGCCTGTGTTCTAGAAGGTGACGGGGTTGCGAGCTTGCCACATAAAATGATTCTGACCTGGGGCCAGGGCTTCAGGCTCTCCGGTTTGTCGGGGGAGGAGCCGACGAACCCGGTTGGGGGACGTTTGCCATCTCTCAAGCTGGCACGGGGAGCTCTAGTTCACACTACACGTGGGATTCAAATCCAAAGCGAAAAAGTGACTCCAAGATTCTTGACTCATCGGTGAAAGAGAAGGTAGCAGCATATCTCAGGTTTGAGGAGGTGGCCCCAAGCCAGCCTGCTAGATAGAGACCTCTGCTGCTCCCCGACCCACAGGGACACACTGAGGAGGCAGTGACACACAGACGACTGAGGCTGCTGAGACCACACTCTTGCTCAGTCCGAGTATATACACAGTTTAGAATGAGACCCTCTGTGCAAATAGAAAGTAGGAAAAAGGGACATGGTCTTCAACTCAAATATAATGTGCCTTCAGGGTAGCTTCTGGTCTTGGGCTCCTTTTGTTTGTTCTTTCTCTCTTCCCTCCTTTTCTTTCTCTTTCTTTCTTTCTCTTTCTTTTTTCTTTCTCTTTCTTTCTTTCTTTCTTTCTTTCTTTCTTTCTTTCTTTCTTTCTTTCTTTCTTTCTTTCTTTCTCCCTTTCTCTTTCTTTCTTTCTTTTCTCTTTCTTTCTTTCTTTCTTTCTTTCTTTCTTTCTTTCTTTCTTTCTCTCTCTCTTTCTTTCTTCTTTCTTTCTTTCTTTCTTTTCTTTCTTTCTTGAACTTTCTTTCCTAGCCACTTCCAAATCCATTCTCTGTTTTTCTTCCCCCCGTAGCCACCATTCCGATGTTCCCCTTTTCTTCTCATCGGGGTAATTCTTCTAATAGGTTTGCCATATTTAGAAAATAAAACACAGTTAAATTTGAATTTCAGGTAATCAGTGACAAAAATTTCAGTATAAATATGCCCCGTGTGATATTTGCACGTTTATAGCAAAAAGTTCTTGGTTTCTTATCTGAATGCAAGGGAACAGACTTCCGAAAAATCATTCACCGTTGATCTGAAATTCATTATTTGAGAATCTGTCTCTTATCTGGCAATGCTAGCTCTGGACCTTTTTTGTTCCCTTCTTCTGAATACTTTCTAGAGAAAGGTTTTCTTTAAGGCAAGGGGAGAAATAAAGGACTCGAGTTAAGTTAGCTCCCATGCTACGACAGACTACCACGAATTCCCATGGAACCAAGAAGCTGGGATGACTCCTGTTTACTGGCTAAGGGTAGGATGAGTAGCCTGGTGTTAAGTTTGCTGCTTCTCCCGAGGAATAGCCTTATAATGAACATCCATAGCTTTCTGCACAGACCTGAGGAGCTGTGAGTCTAGACACCTGCGTCTGCTGCATCAAATTCCTCCCACATGGCTTACTGAACTGACAGGATTTGTGTTTTGAGATTGTTCTTTTCAACCAGGAGAACTTCAATTCAACGAACGAGTATTTTTCGAGTAAATGTGAAATCATGAGCCAGGTGCTTCTCGAGGTACAAACTTCAAGGATCTGTCTCCCACCTTCACCACGTTCTAATTCATTTGCGGACCATACAGAAAAAGGCAGCTGGGCTTGGGAGTAATATATTTGTTATATGAGCAGCATGGATTGAAGATGCTCTGTGGTATAGGCGAAATCCATTCCCTATGCTATTTGGTGTGTTTTTTTCCTTTGGAAAACTTTTTGAAAGTTCACAGATTTACATAACCAATAACCATGTACTCCAACCACTTTGTGAATTAGCAGAATTATTAACCTTTTGTGTTTTGCCTTATAGAGAGAGAATTTCACACATATATATATTTTTTTCACATCTTAGCATCCCTCAAATTTGGTGCATTTTAAAATTAGTTGCATATTGTGGCAACTTTCTTCCTCAGTAATACATAAAAAATAATGTTTTTTTCATCAATGGCATTTTAGATTTGATAAAACAGCATGATTTTTACTATTAAAATGATATTACAGATAAAACTGAAAGACTTTTCTTCTCTCCTACCACTCACCCTCCCCCAACCGCTTTCATTTTTTTTTTTTAATTCCCCAGAGGCAAAGACTCACAAATGTGGTGGCTTTCAGGCTATGGTTGTATATACCTATATATTTTTTTCTTAATACATAATATTATTCTCTATGTCATTGTTCTGTACATATAATTTTGCATCTATCTTTTCCTTTTTTTATATACAATTAGATTTTAAAATCTGTCCATGATGTACAGAGAAGAATTTATTTGTCTCCTTTATAATATTGCATTGTATGGGGGCGCCTGGGTGGCTCAGTGGGTTAAAGCCTCTGCCTTCGGCTCAGGTCATGATCTGAGGGTCCTGGGATCGAGCCCCGCATCTGGCTCTCTGCTCAGCAGGGAGTCTGCTTCTCCCTCTCTCTCTGCCTACTTGTGATCTCTCTCTCTCTCTCTGTCAAATAAATAAATAAAATAAAATCTTCAAAAAATAATAATATTGCATTGTATGAATATACTGTAATTAATTTATCCATTCCCTTATCGATGGCCATTTAAGTGGTTTCCAATTCATTTTTCCAGTTTTACATTCTTATAAATAAGAATTCTCTATTTAGAATTTAATTAAGTAATCCACATTTAGGAATGGAATTTCTAGGTTGTAGGTACGTACACTTTAAATTTTCTATGTATCCTTAATGTAATTAAGCCTGCATTTAGGGGTGCTTTTAGCTTTATGGGTGAAATCTGGATTTGTTATTGTGTAAGGTTTGGTTTTTTCATCCCCCTCAAAGGAAAGCCCTTTCTGTTTTGCCTTCCACCCACTTACTTACCAGAAATCGTAATAGTACAGTGACTCTCTGTAAATGTTAGCTTTGAAACTTTTGTGATGGTTTGTGGGCCCTCAGTCAACTGAACTGCCTACACTTCTTAAATCACCACTGTGTTTCCAAAGACTTTCTGTGCTCGAAAGGCCACACAAGGCCTTCTCAGGCCCATATGGCATCATCTAGGGTTGGAGGGGTGCAGTAGCATCAGCGTGAGATTTTAGAGATACAGTGCTGTGTGGAAGGGGCCTAAGAGTGGGCATCCCCATTGGGTCTAACAGTGCCACATCTAAGAATTTATTGTAAGGAAGTAATTAAAAATGTGCACAAAAGTGAAGTGACAAGGATTTAACTACAGATCTGCTTATAACAGTAGAAAGTAAAAAAATACTGTTAGGATTCCATATTAGAAGTAACCTTATGATTTATAAATAAATCAGGGTGGGTTTCTATGGGGAAAAAAAAAGCCCCAGAAAGTGCATATAGCTTGTTGTTAAGTGAGAAAATAAGGTAGAAATAATTTGGAGAGCATGACTTCTTTTTAAAAAGGTATTCATGGAAAAATCTCTGGAAAGATATAACCCAGGCTAACAGTGGCTTTTTCTGAGATGTGGAATTATGGATGGGTTGCAATTTCTTCCTTTTGTCATCTATCTTTCTAACTTTTATACAGTGATCATATATTATTTTTGTGACTAAAATAATTAAAAAGAAATGTGCCAGGATTTTGTTTGCTTGGGTCATGGTTTTGTAGTAGGATGAACACTGGGAGGTGACTAGCGTGGTAAGAGAATTTAGGAGCAAGATAGGTTGGGGGAATAAATTTAATAAAACACATTATCTGGGAATAATTTTGATTTTTTTGTGTGTGTGCATTTCCTTGGCCCTTGCTCTCCAAACTTTTTAAAGGACTCTTAGCACAAATATCCAGAGATGACTGCTGTCTTGCAGTGAATAATCCAGTTTTCCTTTTGTTCTTAAAAGATTTCTGCATTTCTTCCTTCACTGTAGGTGGATGGAGAATTTGCTCTCCCAGTGAGGTCCCAGGTCCCAGTGAGGACCTGCTGAGAAGTAAATTTGATTGCCTTCCTTGATAGTAAATTTAAGAAAGGTACCTAATGTTTCCTTTAGTTTTTTTGTTTGTTTGTATTAGTTTGGAGAACAAAATCTCCTCTAGAATAACGTTTTCTTTGTAGCTTCAATATCCTGTTCTTGAATCTTCACTGTGGAAAAAGAAATCACTTGGTTAGGGCAAGAAGCTCTATTTACTATGAGCTGCTTATCAGCTTCATAATGTCCAAGTTACAGTGTGCATAGAGAAAATGACATGCAGAAGCGTTCTTTAATGGCTTTGGATACATAAATTTAAATAGTTTAAAGTTGTCACTATAGTAAACCAACCAAAAATATTAAAAATGGTAACATCAAATGCTGTCCAGTTTATGGGCTATGGAAAACCTGGCATATGTACTCATTGACAATAACACTTAAAACTGGTTCAGTGTTTATGGAAAAAATCTTAATAATATGTAAGAATGATCAAAAAGTTTTCACTTCCTGAAGAAAAATTGATTGGTACAAAAATGTACACGAGACCATTTGCTGACTACCCTTTTCTGATGTAACTCGAGAGCAGCTGCACCACAATGTTCAAAACTCTCCAACTTGGAGTCACTGATTTTAGGATTCCTAAAATCATATAATTTTCAAGGTGGAAGGAAACTTAAAAATGTAGCCAGATGGCCCGAGAGAGTTGAAAAGATATTCCTAGGGTCTCCCAGCTAATAACTGAAGAAGCTAGGTTTGTGGTTGGTGACTCTCTAATTATGAGTTATGCAACTTTCATGCAATACCCATGTTCTCAGTAATGAGACAGCACCCGAAACCCTGGGACTAGAAGCAAGCTGTTGGTCAAGGCAGAGTCATGCTGAGAGGACCTTAGGGAGCTTGGTCAATTCTCCCATCTTAAAGAGAAAGAAAATGAGGCCGGTGGAGAACTGTTTCTTGGATGAGAGAGACAAGTGTGGGAAATGGGTCAGCAGTGTGAATGCCTTCTTCGGGTTGCAATATTTGGATGAAGGCTGAAGAGATGTGGGGTAAGTGTTGGTTAAGCAAGTGTCCCATGCGCTGGTGTTGCTCCTGCTGCATTCCAGACAGACAATAGTTCTGGAAGTGGTGTGAATGGCACCCCACCCCCACAATTAACCTCAAAGAGGTGTTAATTTCACAGTCAAACTGAGGACCATTTAAATTCAGGCAGTGTCAGAAAACAAGCATTTATTTGGAACCAAAGGAACAATTTGTCTCTTTTCTTTTGCATTGTCTGCCCCATTAATTTTCCCAGAATAAAATGTCTTTAAACAGACTTTCCTTGCTCCTAGAATGCCCCACATCCCAGTCTAGGCAAACAGAACTTTTACGCAAGAAGAAAAGGCACTCGGACACCCTTTGGTGAAGACGTCAGGAAGAATGGATAATTGCCTTCCAAGAGGGCCATTTCTGGAAATAAAGCTAACACAGCACACCTTTGTTCAACTGAGTATCCTCTCTTATTAATGACAAGATGAGGTCCTTCCAGAGTTCATCATATTTGTTAGAGTGTGGACACTTTTTCTCTCAAACTGCTGGTTTTGTTTATGATCATATGGTTATGGTTTTGGATAACTCTACATGTCTTTTCTTCATCTCATGGTTTCTCAATCTTAGGCACTATTGACATTTTGAACTGCATACTCCTTTGGTGAGTGTGAAGGGGAGGGTGTCCAGTGTATTATAGGACATTTAGCAGCATCCCTGGTTTCTACCCACTAGATGCCAGTAACACACTTCTCCCCCATGTTCCCCATTCGCGACAACTGAAAATGTCTCCAGACATTGCCACTGTCCCTGTTTGAGACCTAGTCCCAGCATGCAAGTCAACAAAGAAGCCGTGCTATTCTAATCTCACAAGGCACCCAAAACCTTTCCCAGAGTTGGGCTCAAGTCCCATGGCTATGGCTTCCTGACCTTCTTGGTACTGGACCACCCGCCATACTGAAATAAAAATCAGAAAACATGAATGTTGTGTTATTTGGGAAATCACAGGGATATGAAATAGCTTAATTCTTTATCCCGCTCCATCTTTTTTTTTTTTTTTTAAGATTTTTATTTATTTTTTTGGGGGGGAGGAGCACAAGTGAGAGGGGCAGGAGAATCTTAAGCAGACTCCACACTGAGTACAGAGCCCAGTGCGAGGCTCAATCTCATGACCCTGAGACCAGGACATGAGCCCAAACCAAGAGTCTGATGCTTAACTGACTGTGCTATCCAAGCTCCCCTCTCCTACTCCCTCTTAATTACTCCTTTCATCTATATTTTATTAGCACCAACTTATGTTGTCTATAACTACATTTTGCTAAATAATCTGTATAATGGTAATACCTACCATGTATTGAGCCCTACTGTGTTCCAAGTTCTGTCTTGTATCGTCATAACCTAAAGAGTTAGGTGCCTACTGTCCTCGCGTCACTAGAATGTAACTCCACGAGGGCAGGTACCATATGTTTAGTTTACCAATGTACCCTCAAGACTTTGCACAGCGGCCAGGCCAGCACATATGATTGTGCATAGTAGTGCCCAGCAAATATTCTTTAAAATGAATCAATGATTGAGTAAATTTTACTGAAGATCTTTGACTTCTCCCTTTCATAACTCAAACCCAAACTTGCAGCATATCCTGTTTCCTCTACTGTCCAAATATATTCAGAGCACAGTCATTTCTGACTACCCTTACTACTATTCACCTGACCCAGGCCAGCATGATCTCTCACCTGGATAATTGCCATAGTCTCCCAAGTGGTCTTCATACTTCTATCCTCATCCTACTACGGTCTATTATCCACCCAGCAACTGGGGATCCTTTCAGGTAGTCCAAATGCTTTCACTCGACATCTTCCAATGGCTCCCATCTCACACAAAGCAAAAGCCCAAGTCCTTTTAGTGACCTACAAATTCTAGATCCTGTGTCTTCTGTTTGTTCTCTGGTTTCATTTTCATGTACTCTCCCCCTCACTCACTCTATTCCCTCTACACTGTCTTCCTGCTGTTATTTGAACATGCCAAGGACACTCCAACTTCCAAGCCTTTGTACTAGCTGCTCCCTCTGTCAGGAACACCCTTCCCATAGGTCCCTCTACTTAACCCACTCCAACCTTACGTCTTTACTGAAATGTCATCTTTCCAATGAGGCTTTCTCTGGCCACCTTTAAAGTTGCAACACTCTTCACTTCCTTTGTTGTTTAATGTGGCCACGTTGCATTTATCATGTTCTAGTAAACCAGAATGTAAGTTTCGTGAAGGGAGTTTTGTCTGTTTTGTTTGCTAGTAAATCTCCAGCACCCAGTACTAGCATATAGCAAGAGCACAAATATTTGTTCTTGTTAAGTGAATGAATGAGGACACAGAGACGGTAACTGCCAGAACTAGATAACGAACGCAGGTTGCCAGCCTTAAAGTCCTATTCTTCAATGGTTCTCAAACTTGGCTGTGTATCAGAATTCTTGGGGGGTGGAGTATGTTTGTTAAAACACAGACTCCTGGGCCTCACGCCTGATCTCAGGAGTCAATATATGGGGGAAGGGGATTCAGGAGACTGTAATTTAAAAAAATCCCAGAAGGTCCTAGGCAGCTAGTCCTCTGGCTCAGCAGACCTATAAATGGGTATTTAATGTGTGATCTAGACGCTGTCTGCATCAGAATCAGCTGGATCAAAGTCTGGGATCTGAAGCCAGCTTCCCAGACTGTGAATCCTGACTCCACTGTCCCTGTGCCTGCTTTCTTTCTTTTTTTCTTTTTTATAATCAGAAATTCTTTGAGCACAGGAGCTCAAAATCTAACTGTGTTGAATTTCCTCCAAGTAGGATCCCATGTCTGCAATTTCCTAACTATATGACCTTAGACAATTACTTACCTTCTTTATCAGTTTTCTCATCTATAAATTGGGGGAATTATTAGTCCATGTTGCCTAGGATCTCTGTGAAGATTTAATTTTATGAAATTACCAGAACAAAAGATGGCGTCTAGCAAACATTCAATAAATGTTATCTGTTATTTTTAGCACCACTAATTTCTAGGTTCCAGCCCAGACTTATGAAATCAAACTCTGCAAGTAGGGCTCTAGATCATTTAAAACAAGAATTCCATGTGATTCTGATGCACACAGATGTTTGAGCAGCACTACCTCAGTCGTCTCATGGGGAGAGGAGCAGCCCGAGAGCCAAATGCTCAAAAGATGCTGGGTACAAGCAGTCATTTCCTGGCCCCTGAGAAACACAAGACTCGTGCCTTGGTTAGTAATAAAGTACACAAGTTTGGAGTGCCAAAGCAAACTCAGAAATTATCTAGCCCAAATTTTCATTTTTATAACTAATGAGGCAGGTCCCTAAGTGATTACGTAACCAATGTGTTAATACTCCTAAAATGAAGGCAAAGAAATTCCTTTATGTCCTCCTTACTCAGTCAACGTGGTCTAAGGACCAACAGAAACAGCACCAACCAGGAGGCAAGCTTGTTAGAAACGTAGTCCCATCCCAGACCCACAGCATCAGAAGCACTAATCTAGACAACTGATTCTCAGATTCAGCTGCACACTAGAATTATTTGGGAAGCTTTAAAAAAAAAACAAACACCTTTGATATCTGGATTCCATCCCTAGAGATGCTGATACATTTGGCCTGATGAGAAGTAGACACGGGGATTTTTAAATCTCCTTAGGCGATTTTCACATGCAGCAAAATATAGTAACCTTATGTCAATCACTCTAGATATCAGTTGTTCTCCGGATGCTCTGGGTTGGAAGAAACTGAGTCATCAAACTGGGCTTGAAGATGCTTCTTGTTCATGAGAGTATCCAAATCAGGGATGGTTTGCAACTGCCATTGAGAAAAAAAACACATAGATTAGACTTATGGAAAATCATATAATTTACACATAAATATGAATAAACACATATGTCACCTCATCTCTGATATTACGGGTTTCACTTAATAAGGAAAGGCATAAGATAAGAGGATTACCTTTATTTTTTTATTTTTATTTTTTTTAAGAGGATTACCTTTAAAAAATACAGAAAAGGAAAAAGATCTATCATTCACCATCCTGCCACCTGAATCCAACAGCACCCTTCATTTGACCATGCAAGTTTCAAATTCTGAATGCATATTTTTCCCCTGTTGACTTTGCTCACATCGGTATTTATTTTCAGATCTACCAAAGTGGATGACTGCATTTAGCCCTGTGTTTTTTGGTTGTGTTTTGTTTTCCCCAATTAGATTGCTGCTTAGGATTTTTCCCTTTATAAGCGTGTTTTATGAAGAGAATGCATAATTGTCTCTTGAATCCATCCCATTAACTGTCTGGCACTTCAGCTTGCTCTTCTGTGACCCAGAGATAACTTCTAGCCTATCTTCCTTGTGGGGAAGATTGCATGAGATAATGAAGGCAAAGATGCTTTGAAAAAGGATAAAGAGCTTAAGACCAGTGGGACAGAGGAAGCGTCATCAATATAAGTCCCATTTGTTGAGGCCCAATGTGCGAGGCTTTGGGTAGTTTACATATTTTTCTTCTGATGCTCAGTGTTACTACCCTTATTGTATAAACAGGAAAACTGAGGCTCAGAGATGCAGGAATGAGCTTAGGGCCTCACTACCACTAACCGAGAAAGCCAGTGTTCACACCCAGATCTTCTTGGTCCTGAAGTCACTTCCCCAAGCAGTCACTCAGAGGCACACATAAAATACAGACTTTAGAAAGTGCTGTATCATAAGAAAGGAATAGACGGAGGGCTATAAAATTGTAGAAGGGGAAGAAATTTTGTTGTAAGTTGAAGTGATTTATATTTCCTGAGGGTTTGGCAAATAAATTTCAAATCGGAGTGGTAGCCTTGTTGGACTAATTCTACTAATTTAAGCTAGAATAATTTGAGGGTGTTAGATTTTCACCAAGACTTAATAATGAACACTTAATTTGCAAACTATGCTTACTTTATCTAGACATACACTTCTGAGGAGTACTGAAGATCGGCTTGAGTTGAACACATACTTGCTTGGGTGGTGAGAATTGACAGAGCAATGGAGAGGAAGACTTCTGAGTGGGAACACACCCAGATTCTGCCATCCCCTCAAATACCCATCTATCCCAGCCTGTCTGTCTATCTCTCTTTCTCTGAACTGTTTTCAAATGAGACTCATAAGATAGGAAAATTTTTCTTAGGAGGCACTAGAATTAAGCTTATATTCTCAAATATACTGGCTCTCTCAACCTTGGCTATACATTAGGATCCCCTGGACAGCTTTCAAAATACTGATGCCTTGGTCCTACCTCCAGAGATTCTGAGGTTATTGGTCTGGATGTGAGGATTTTTGAGAAATCCTGCCAGTTCTAGTAAGAAGCAGTGCTGAGAATCCCTAGCCTAACTGTTCTTAAAGAAACTAGTGACTAGGGACGCCTGGGTGGCTCAGTAGGTTGGGTGGCTGCCTTCGGCTTGGGTCATGATCCCGGGTCCTGGGATCGAGTCCCACATCAGGCTCCTTGCTCAGCGGGGAGTCTGCTTCTCCCTCTGCCTCTGCCTGCCACTCTGCCTGCTTGTGCTCTCTCTCTCTCTGACAAATAAATAAAATCTTAAAAAAAAAAAAAATCTTTAAAAAAAAAAGAAACTAGTGACTAAATTACTAAAGAAAATATATGTAATGGAATTATACATAATTAAAAGCATAGCACTCTAGCCAAATGAAAAATGGAAATTGCCATCGTCTTTGAGTATGCCTTTAGATAGCCCTGGATGGCTTATTATAGTTTGTAATGAATATTCGCTGGATATGTAAAGGATTGAATGGTGGATGAACCAAAGAATAAACAAAAGAAAGGCAAAGCTGAGTAACTACATCAGAAAAGGTGCATCCTTTTTGCTTTTATTAAAAAACTTTTTGCATATACGCAAAATTAGAAGATCCATGGATTTGAAGTCAAGAGACTTGTGTTTGAATGTGCACCATGGAAAAAGTCAGATAAGTTTTCTAAAACTCAGTTTTATTATTTATTAAGAGAGGAAAACAATCCTGGGCTTTTGCGTTAACAGGTAAGATTATTGTCTACGAAAAAAATTGTAAGCAGTAAAGCGTTATAAATGTGTAAGGGACTATAATCTTCTTTATTATACAAACAATAAAAACCATGTAAGATAACTTTGACCAGTGGCTCTCAAACTTTAGCATGTTTCAGAATCCTCTGAAGAGCTGGTAAACATATCTTGAGTCAGTATATCTGGAGACCACTTTTTGTAGCACTGACTTAGACAACGTTATCATGTGATGCTTGTCCAACAGCATCATATTTTGTTGCCCTTATATTTCTCCCAAGGCATCTCATCTCTTCCTTTAATTTCCCTTACCCTCTCCAATACCCAGAACCAACTTTCCAAAAACAAACAAACAAACAAACAAACAAACCTACTTCCTTTATTTTATATTTGTGAATGAAATGACACCTGTGTACTACTTCATCTTGGGATATAAGAATTCTAAGACAAATTATGAAATAGAAACTTGCTCATCCCCTTACAGAGTTAACAGGTTTCGGTCAGTCAGTATTGTTTCATCATGGAGAGTGGTGGGAGAGCAGGTGAATTATCAGGCTTGGGTTTGAGAATAAAGAGAGCAAAGACAGAGAGGAATGGAAAAGAAGAGGTCTATGGGGAAACAGACTTAGTACTTCAAAGTTTTGACTAATGTAAGCCCTAACTAACAAACTAATCCTGGGTCTCACTTGAGTAATCTTTTTGTATCTGTCTCAAATGAAAGTCAATGAGAGCTTGGTGGCAAATTTATTTGGTGGAGCCAAAGTTTCAGCAGGCCAGAACGTTAGATGATAAGACCCTACTAAAACACTCATTAAAATTTTTTAAGTTAATTACTCTTTTATATAAGTAATATGGTCACATGACTCAAAAGACAAATATGGTAAATCAGCACAAATAGTAGAGTAGGGAACTTTTGGGATCTATCACCAGAGGCACAAAAACCTGGAAAAAACTATACAAATTAATCTTACTGAACTCTGAGAGAGAATCAAAGTTTTATGGCAACCAAATGAATGCTTCACCAAGAAAAGGTACTGAAACATGGCCAGAAATTTTCATTTACTCTAGTTTCATCATTCTCCTCGGTGTGGCATTGGACTTAGAATAGCAGCCCCCATGTCCTGTGTGGGCACCAGTTTTCAAAGGAAGCAGACAAGATCTTGTTCCCAAGGAATTGTGTTTGTCTGTTTTGACCTGACTGGGGTTTCTCCAAAGAACTGCTACAAGGGACTTCCCTTTTTTTCCACCGCACTTGGAACTCTATCTGGGCTAAGTGACTACATGGAGGATGTTCCCCCCAAAATAAAGAACATGCCACTGCTCTCTGGGGCAAAGAGTAATAGTTTGGGTGAACAATAGACAAACCAAAGGTACGTGAAGAAAAGCCAAGGAGTGAAATTTTTGAGGGCAGTCACATCTTTGAAAATTTTTCATGTAGACTGGGGAATCTAGAAAACATGTGTATGCCTAGGGCAGGACACATGCTCAGAATAGACCTGAGAAAACCATATGCTTTCATCTCTAGCTGATCTTTAGGCTCAGTGCAAGCAGGAAGAGAAGGCTCAGAGTTGAAATGCGGCCTGGCTAAGGAGGAAGTGACCCAACACAGAGCCAATCTGCAAAGACCTGGAAAATTGTTTTGTTTACTTTTCCAGACTTTCTTTTTCTTGACTTCAGGTATTTAAGGAAATCTTTGTTAAACAACTAGCTAAGCACTAAGCTAAAGGAATAGAGACTTCAGAGTCTTCTCATGACAAGGATTGCAGTCTTTACAAAAATAGTTTAGAAAAGTCACTGAATAAACAACTAACTGCAACCCATAATAACAAAAAGCAATAACAAAAAATCCTAGGGAGAGGAAAGAATTTGATTTCCATTTGCCACATCATAATACTCCAAATGGCCTGTTTTCAACAAAAAATTATGAGGTATGCACAGAAACAAAAAAGTATGGCCCACCCAAAGGAAAAAAAAAATTAACAGAAACTGCCCGAGAGGCAGCATATTTATCGGACCTACTAAACAAAGATTTTTAAATCAGCTTCCTTAAATATGTTCCAAGTGCTAAAGAAAACCAAGGACAAAGAATGAAAGGAAACCAGGACAATGAAGTCTCTCCAAATAGAAATTTTGGAGCTAAAAATACAATAATTGAAATAAAAAATTTATTGGAAGGGTTTAACAGAGCCCATGACACCTGGGAAACACCAAGTATACTAAAATATGCATAATGGGAATTCCAGAGAGAGGGGAGAGAAAGAAACAGAATGAATATTTGAAGAAATTATGCTAGAAAGTTTCCCAAATTTGACAAAAGATGTGAATGAATACATCCAAGAAGCTCAACAAACTTCAAAAGATGCAGGATAAACAGAGGTCCACATTGAGGCACATAATAATCAAACCGTTGAAAGACAAAGAACTTTGAAAGCAGCAAGAAAAAAGTGATTCATTAGATAGAAGGGATCTTCAATAAGATTGACAGCTAATTCTCATCAGAAACCATGGAGGCATTGAAAACATATTAAATTCTAAGTATAAAATAATAATTATAAATATATGTAATGGGCACACACTATAAAGATGTAATTTATGACAATAACAACATAAAAGGAGGCTAGAGACATCCAGGAGTAGAATTTTGTACACTATTGAAGTGAAATTTGCATTAACTCAAACTAGATTGTTAAAAGAAGTTAATTGTAATCCCCAAGATAACCACTAAGAACATAATTTAAAAGTAGTTGAAAAGTTAAGAGTTGAAAGGAATCAAAATGGTGCAGAAACCGCCCCCCCCCCGACATCCAATTAAACAAAAAAGAAGGCAGGAAATGGAGGAATTGAGGAAGAAAAAAAATATAAGACTTATTGAAGAAAAATAGCAAAAGGACAGAAGCAATTCCTTATCAGAAATCACTTTAAATGTAAACATAAGATACTCTCCAATTTAACAGCAAAGATGTGCAGAATGAATTAAAAAATAACAACACACTACATCTATTTGCTGTCTACAAGAAATTCACGTTAGAGCCAAAGATACAAAGTGATTGTAAGTAAAAGGATGGAAAAATATTGCATGTAAACTGAAAGAAAGCTAGGGTGGATATAATAATATCAAACAAAATAGGCCTTCCAGCAAGTTATTATAAGGGACATATATAAAAAAGCCACAATTAACAGCATATTCGATGGTAAAAGACTGAAAAATTTCCCCCTTAGATCAGGAGGAAAAACACAAGGATGCTCACTCTTACCACTTCTATTTAACATTGTAATGGAAGTTCTAGCCAGAACAATTTGTTAAGAAAAAGATATAAAAGACATCTAGATAAGAAAGGAAGAAGTATAACTATCTTTATTCATAGGTGACATGATCTCATATATATAAATCCTAAAGAATGCACACACAAAAAAACTATTCAAGCCGATAAATGAATTCAGCAAAATTTCAGGAAATGAGACCAACACAAGAAAAATCAGTTGAATTTTCATATGGTAGCAAAGGATAGTCCAAAAATGAAATTAAAATCAGAACAATTCTATTTACAGAGCATCAAAATTAACAAAACACTTAAGAATAAATTTAACCAAAGAGGTAAAATACTTGTACACTGAAAATTATAAAACATTGCTGAAAGAAATTTAAGAGGATCTAAATACATGGAAAGAAATTTCCTGTTCACAGATTGGAAGACTTAATATTGTTAAGATGGCAGTACTCACCAAATGATGTACAGCTTTAATGTGATCACTGTCAATATCTCAATGGATTTTTTTTTTTTTGAGGAAATGGGAAAAATCTTATCCTGAAATACATGGAATTGCAAGTAGCCCCAAATAGCCAAAACAATCTTGAGAAAAAGAACAAAGGTAAAGGATCAACATTCCTGATATCAAAATTTACTACAAAACTATAGTAGTCTGTGTGGTCCTAGCATACGGATAGACATAGAGATCAATGGAATAGAACTGAGACCATAAATCAACCCATACATTTATGGTCAAGAGTGATTTCTGACAAGGGTGATAAGACCATTCAGTCGGGGAAACAACAGTCTCTTCAACAAAAAATGCTGAGAACTGGATATCCACGTGCAAATGAATGAAATTGGATCTTTACCTAATACTATATTCAACAATTAACTCAAAGATCAAAGAACTAAACATAAGAGCCAAAACATAAAACTCTTAGATGAAAACATAGAAGTAACTCTTTATTACCCTGGATCTGGCAATGCATTTTTAGATGTGACATCAAAGGCACAAGTAACAAAAGAAAAATAGATATATTGAACTCATCAAAATTAAACACTTTTGTGCAAAGGATATTATCAGGAAGAGTGAAAAGACAATGCACAAAATGGGAGAAAATACTTGCAAATCATATTTGTAATGAGTCTAGTATCTAGAACATACAAAGAAATCCTACAATTCAGCAATGAACAGACAACCAGATTAAAAACACACAAGGAACTTGGACAGACATTTCTCCAAAGCAGATATGCAAGTGCCCAACAAGTACATGACTAGACACTCAACATCATTAGTCATTAGGGAAATGCAAATCAAACCCCAAATGAAATACCACTTCATACTCAGTAGGATGGCTATAATAAGAAAAAAAATTTAAAGGAAATTAGCAGGGGTGGCAAAGTCGTGGAAGAATTGGAACCCTCATACATTGCTGGTGGGAATGCAAATGGTGCTGCCTCTGTGTAAAGCCATTTGGTGGTTCCCCAATAAGTTAAACAGAATTACTGTATCGCCTAGAAATTCCACTCCTTGGAATATAGCCCAAAGAATTAAGAATAGGTGTTCAAACAAAAACTTGTACGTCAATGTTCATAGCAACACTATACACAATAGGTGAAAGATGGAAATAACACAAATGTCCATCAATGGATGAATGGATAAAGAAATGTGTTCTATCTATACAGTAGAATATTATTCGGCTTTACAAAGAAATGAAGTATGAATGCATGCTACAACTGGATAAACATGGAACCCAGACACAAAATGCCACATATTATATGATTCTATTTATAGGAAATATCCAGAATAGGCAAATTCATAGAGATAGAAAACAGATTTGGGATTTCCAGGGGCTAGGTGGAGCAGAGAATGAGAGACTGCTTAATAATAGGTATGGGGCTTCCTATTCTGGAACCAGACAGCAATGATGATTGTATAATATCATGAATGTACTTAGTGTCATAGAATTGTATACTTCAAAATGGTTAAAATGGTAAATTTTATCTTATGTGTATTTTACCACACACACACAAGAGTCAAATAGGAAAAGGCGCATTCAAAGAAATGCCTCGATCCCATGCCTATAACCTCCACCTGATCCTCTACTTCTAGAGTAGATCCTCTGACTCTCAGAGGTAAACACTTTAGGAGTTTATGGTTTATTTTTTTTCACGTATTTATGAAATATAAAGAAATACAAAGGGCACTCAGGTGGCTCAGGTCATGATCTCAGGGTCATGAGATCAAGCCCAGTGTAGGGGTTTAAGATTCTCTCTTTCCCTCTCCCTCTGCCCTTCTTCCCACTTGTGTGCACACACACACACTCTCTGTCTCTCAAAAAAAAAAAAAAAAAAAGAAGAAGAAAAAGAAGAAGAAGAAAGAAATACAAATATATACTCTTACAGCTATTTTATTCTCATAAGATCCAACAAGCTATATATACTAATGTTTCCTTTTTTTTTTTCTAGTGTGTACCCTAGAGATCTTCCCAGGTCAACACATAGAGGTGGTTTTTCTCTTTTACAACCACAGGTCCACTGTTGTGAAAGCACTCATTCCTCTGGAGACTCACTGAATATCATAAGGTGCTTGAAAAGAATTATAATTCTTTCAATGGAGGCTAACTAACCCTAATCATTCTGCAATATATCAGTGTATCAAATCAACACATTGTACACCTTACACTTATACAAAGTTATACGTCAATTATATCTCAGTAAATCTGGGGAAAAAAGAGAAAAGTTTAATGCTTTCCTCCCTTTACTTCCGATTGCAATAACCAGTTCTGCTTTCATTAAAAACTCAAAGATCCAAATGACCCCCAAAATGAAATCTCCTACAAGGATATAAAAGCAAGATGGTGACTTTCCTTGTGTTCTTTCTCATCTCTGCATCTCCTATGACCTTCTCACTTTAGGGAATATTTGGGATTGGTGATAGCTCAATTGAGAGAGCTCAAACCATGAGAGATTCTGCAGGCTATCAACCCTGACCATTGCCAATTTAGCATTTTCTTCATATCTGAAGGAAAGTAGAGAGGGGCAAGAAACATGACATTGAGGCTCCAGGTTTCAGAATGTCCTGAAGGACCCTCCAAACCTAATCTTTGACCCTGATGTTCAAATGTATCACAGTCAGGTGGATCAACCTTCATGGGATCCTGAGTGTTTTAAAGACCTTCTCTCTTGCAAGCATCAAAGGAAACCAGCAATTCTCAGCTGCTTCAGTAATTCGAATCAGAAGAGAAAGCGGTTAGTAACTTGCTGAAATAAACCCAATCCAACTCCAGATTTCGGCAACCATGAAAGAAATTATTTTCTTCACACATGCCTTTAACATAACAGATGAACAGACAAAAGGGAAATGAGTTTGCACGAGGTACCATGGTTGGTCTTGATTATGATTCAGCAGATTCCTTGGTGTAGATTCTTTCCACCTGCAAGTTAAATTTCTGAAAACTTGGTGTGGCTGCCTCCCGGGCTGAAGCAAAGGCAGCTTTCCCTCTGCTGCCTAGCTTGTTATTCCTGCAAGAGCAGTGCTGACCCCACCTCTTCATAGCCCATAATGCCATCTCGTATTGACTTCACTCCCCACATGCCATCACTTGCGCTCAGCTGCGTCCACGGTGGCTGGCACATAGTAGGCACTCAGTGAAGATGTGTTGAATACTACATTCTGCCTTTTAATTCTACGGGGTCTTCTGTATCAGTCAGGGTAGACATACTACCCTGAACTTGCTGAAGGCCAGGTTCTCGTCCTGACTTCTGTTGTCCTGAGGCCAGCAGCTCGGAAGACCACCAGTCTCTCTGCAAAATCACTCAAAGGAAACTGAGCAGTTGTGATGTCTGCTGCCCGGAGTAGATGGTCCCCTGCCAGAGGCAGCCATTGGGGAAGTAGATGCATGGCAACAATTTTTGCTTAGCTTTTCTTTTTCCCTGGTCTGCAGCCCATTCAATCCCTCCACTGCTCGGGACCTGAGCCTCTGCTCTTGCTTGACTTTCTCTGCCATGAGCTTGAAGAAGGCCCAGGGCAGGTCAAACTAGAGGCCAGGGGCAAAGACTGGGGGATCCAGCACAGTAGGTCCTACTCGTGTGGGCTCAGAGCTGAGGCTCCTTGTGCCTCTGCAGGCTCTGGAGCTGGGCCAGGGTGGTCTCATAGATATTTGTAGGGCCCTCTTGAAGGGAGGGACAGATCTCCCAGATATATAAGATACAGTTATTGATGAGATATAGATATATTTGGGATATACACACATGGTATCACCTAGGCTTGCCAGTAGAATCAAATGAGAGGTAGTGGCTGAGTACTACATTATTTTCTTAAATGGCTGGTTTTGAGTTACTATGCAAATGGCGGTTTTTCTATTAAGGATACTAATACATTGCTAACAAGATTCTAAATCAAAAAGAAAACCCAAAATAATCAATCAACCTAGATTGATTTTGAGGAATTGGCTCACCTGATTAGGTATCTGGCAAA
Organism: Potos flavus; assembly: GCA_028534135.1. Taxonomy (NCBI): domain Eukaryota; kingdom Metazoa; phylum Chordata; class Mammalia; order Carnivora; family Procyonidae; genus Potos; species Potos flavus. Next base: position 65,020,577 of record CM052898.1, on the reverse strand, counting down.
TTCTAAATCTCTAACAGATGAGTATGCTTGAAACTCAAGCAGGAGTTGATGCTGTAGTCTTGAGGCAGAATATCTCCTTTTCTGGGAAGTCTCAGATTTTGCTCTTAAGGCTTTCAACTGATTAGATAAAGCCCACCTACATTATTGATGGTTAATCTCCTTTACTTAAGGTCAACTGATTGTAGATATTCACCACATCTACAAAATTAACTTCACATCAACACCTAGGTTAGCATTTGATTAATAACTATCTGCTGTAGCCTAATCAAACCGGCATACCTTTAGCATCACACCTCCTCATCTGATTTACAAATATGCCAAAGGCCAGAACCACAGCTGCGCTGAGGACTTAGTCCATAATCTACTGCCATTTACCTACCTCAGTTATCTCTGGCCCAAGCCCTCTCTTTCTGGAGATGCCTCTTATCTTTTAAAGTTCCAATCTGCTTTTATTCTTGATGCAGGCTAGTCTTCTCTTCCTGGGCTATCCATAAATATGCTTCACCTGGTCCCTAGCTCCAACTACTAGGCTTGTGTCGGGTAATCTGAACGGTCTAGGATTTCATAGTTATCTTCTGTGCTATTGTCACCATGTACTGTCATGCAGGTTGTATAGTGCATAGGTCTGGACAGCGGGATTCACATCACCATGTGAATGGTAACCTCTGGAGTAACACAGTGTATAGTTCTAAAGTCCTAAGCAGAGACCTGACTTCCTTCCATTCATCCATCCATTCATTGCCCTGTTATCATTATTACCTGCTTCAGCCATCTCTGGGGGAATCCACATTCAAAATTCCATTCATTTGAGAAGACCAAAGTGTGATAAGATCATCTGAAGTTGCAAATACCTGAGAGCAAGTTTAAGCCCCCTCCACCACTAACCCCTCAGATTTTCTCTGAAGGTAGATCTTGATAAGGCCTATAAGACAGATAATATGCCTGACAAAGTGTTTCAGAGTATTCATCAGAAGACAAAAATTTACAAAAACATGGTTCACAAATTTATTTATAGTTAATCTTGTCCTATTCTGCTCTTATTGCTTGGGATAAATTTTTACTCTATTTCTCTGATAGGATTACTTGAAAACCAAATCTCTCCTAAACCAAATCTCTATTTACAGTCTTTCCCCACCCCCCAGCTGTCCTTGGCCTCATTCATGCATTCAACAAAGGCACCTTTTTCATGGGTCAGGCGCTGGACTAGACCCTGGTCCTTCTTCTCTTGGAGCGTATGGTCTAATCTCCCATTCAAAACTGTGGGCCCTGTTCCCTTATTTCTAGTAAAGGCATTTATTCAAAATGACCAAAGACATTTGTCATCTTTAGGATGAAAAGAGAATTACTTCTGGTTTATTCAATAAGATTTAGGTCATAGGGGGCTGGGTGGGGAAAAAAAATTAGGTTATAGATGCTCCATTATCAAATGGAACACATAGAGATATTATCTTAAAATATAATAGATGCTGTACCTAGTGCATGCAAGTGTGGTTGCCTTATGGAGAAATTAAAGGTCTGGTCCATGATTATGTTAATAACACATATGAACCATGATTATGTTAATGACAAAAAAGAGATGGATCTTAAAGAGATCTGCAAGCTTTATGCTTCCTTTCAGAATCGAATTTATTATGTGGAAATTGATTTTGCCAATAAATTTACATATGTTATCTTTTGTCTGAGAATTTGGAAAACCACAAATCAGGGGCACCTGGGTGGCTCAGTGGGTTAAGCCTCTGCCTTCGGCTCGGGTCGTGATCTCAGGGTCCTGGGATCAAGCCCCATATCGGGCTCTCTGCTCAGCAGGGAGCCTGCTTCTCCCGTTCCCTCTGTCTGCCTCTCTGCCTACTTGTGATCTCTTTCTCTCTGTCAAATAAATAAAAACAAAATCTTTAAAAAAAAAAAAAAAGAAAACCACAAATCATTGCCCATTTGGAGAAACCAGCCTGATGGTTGCTATTGCCAAGAGCAAGGCTGAAGTTAGCTCATTAACTTAGGCCATCTCTGCACCTAAAAATCTATTTACTGCCTTGTTCCGAGATAGTTTTAAGGACTCTTACAAAAATATATGGATTGAACTAAGATTAAAAAAGAGAAGTAGGTGAAAGGAAAAAAGCAAGAGAAGGAAAAAATCAAAAGGTAGCTTTATGAGTCTACAGCTTGCAAGTAACTTCCATTTTCTTGAACATATCTGTAAGAATGTTGTTTCTTTTAAGTTATCATTTACATAATTTCATTTTGCTAATATCCATATTTTCTCCACATTTTACATCTTTGAAATGGAAGCCCCTCTTACAAAAGATGGCATCTCAGATCAATGAAAACTATGGCGATCTAGCATCCTGTAACTATAGCCATACCTCGTTTGCTAATTTTCTGTCATATCTGTTTCAATCATGTCTCCAATTGCTTCTCGTGTCCACGTTTTGTTTTTCTAGTTAGAATTATAAGTTCTTTGAGGCAAAGAGAATTCCTAGTAGGTGCCAAGCACTTTATACACGCTATTTTATTCTGAATTTTTTCAAAAACACTGTGTGATAAATTATTCCCATTTCACAAAGAAATTGAGGCCCAGGAAGGTAAATTTACTTGCCAAAGTTCCTCTAGCCAGCTTAGTAGTGGAATCAGGATGTAAGCTCAAATATGTCTGACTCCAGTGTCCTTTTTCAACTGTGTCATCCTGCATTGCTATCTCAAAGTCATAGATTAGGCCTTGGTATTGCTTTTGGATTCCCCATTAAAGCTTCTTACCATTCTATGCACAGAGCAGGTGCTTAATAAATTCTTGTCAATTGAGTGAATGATATCTATCTCATGTTTTTTTTTAGAACAATCCAAATTGGCATGTGAACAACTTTGATTTCTATTTCCTCTCTTTCGTTTTGGTTCAACCTCTTTGGGATGCCATGGGTATGTTGGAGCTGCCAGAAACAGAAAAAAAAAAAAAAAAAAAAAAGCAGAGAGCTTCTTAAAGGGCAAATCATGCCTTTTAACTCCCCACTTTTTGTTGTAAGGGTCTTCTTGCTCAGCCCAGGGTTGTAGGAGTAACTCTCTGCAGGGAGGAGGGGGTGGGAGTCTGTGGTTTTGACAAGGGTGGGCTAGAATTTACCCTGGAAATCTTGACTAAAATGTTTTTGTGGGTCTAGGGCACAGTTGGGTTCACACCTAGGAAACTCTCTGAGGGTAAAGCCACAGCTTGGTTAAATGGGGTGACTCACAAGTGTGAAGGTTCATATTTTAGCACCTGGCAATCAGGGGCAAAATTGAACCACTTAAAAATGAACACTGATGAAAACTCAGAACCTCTGCAAGGGCTTCAGGCCACAGCATATATTAGAATTGTAATTGCACCAAAGAACTGAATTACCTTGTAGCTCATCTTTGATTTACATTAAAAGAATATGAAGCGACAACTCTAGGCAGGCGAGCGAGCCTTTGAGTCCTGTCCAGGGGTCATGTTCTCTGCTTGAACACATTTGTTTTCACGAGCCCTTTCTGAAAAGGAGCTTCATCGTGGTATTTATTGGGTAGCGTTGGAACAGCGCAATTCCAAGGTCCTAAAAGCTCTAACACAGATTTCTAAAAAATCCAAGCCTCAGAAAATTGCAGGAGTAAGAAAGACATAGTTGTACAAGTTGTACAAGTAAGCTCATAATTCCATTCGTCTTTGGTTTGAAAATTGTTCTTTATTTTCTTCAGGAAAAAATGCAATCGTGTGTGTGTGAGGGGACCAGGGGAGAGAAGAGGGCAAAAGTCCTACTATGTCTTGGTGTTGAACTCTACACAGCTATGTCACTGAGCAAAAAGAAAGGGAAGCTGGTGACTGCAGCCCTCCTTGCTTCATTATTTCTCTGCCTCAGAGAATTTACAGATTTCTTAGGAGTTTTGTATAATTTTTAGCATTCTTTTAATATTTTTATAATATTCTTTTGGGGATTCTTCCAGGGCTAGCAATTTACAGACGTGATTACAGTAATGCAAATGGGAGTATTTTATACAGAAGAAATGCCGGCTGTAGGTATATACTTGTAGTTCATCTGATTACTCTGCCTCCTTTAGTCAGCTCTTTGACCCTTTCAATTGGCCGATGCTTCATAGATTTTTTTTTTTAAATAAGTTATTTAGATTTTTCACCTTTTACAGCTCTTCAGAATTTTGTCTTTCTCCAGTTTGAGACACTTTTACTGTAAATAGTGAATGTTATCCAATAACTAAAGGTTATGTATTAGTAATACAGATGTTGGGTATCCACTTTATCAACTTCCAGACTCTATATAAGGTGGTGGAGGGTATTGGTACTTCAAATCAGAAATGAAAAAAAATAGGAATTGGATCCACACTAAACCTAACTATTTAGACCTATTCCTTCCCACTGGACTTCTCTGTGAAGAGAATTGTGTCTTCATCTACCATTGAATCCCCAGTTCCTCTCCATGCCTGGGACATATAGCAAGAACTATATAAATAACTGGTGAAAGAAAGAATGAATGAATGCGGCAAGAAAAGAACTGTGCCTGTCCATAGTACTCCCAGACCATAGCATAGAACCCAATACTAGTATGTGCTCAATAAACAATTACGGACTTGAATGTCTTCCTGAAGCTTAAAACATCAAGCTGTTGGGCTTTGTGAAATCCAGCAATTATTTATTACATGACTAGGTTGATTTTTAGAGACTATATAATATTTCAGGTTGGTGATTCCCAGGTAGGATAAGATCTGGCCTTGTTTACTCTATGAAACACCCATGACAAGGTAATTCCTCTATAGGAGCTGCCACCTTGCCTAGCTTTGAAGGGGCTAACTCTTGACTTGTTTTCTTTGACACTTACACCTCTTTTTTTATTGAAGTATTATTGACTCTTATAAATCTTTCTTAAGTATATTCAAAAATCAAATCCATCCTTGCTTTGCTAAGGAATGGGATGAGGTGGGGAAGTCCATATTATGAAGCCATGTTATAGAAATTAGAACATCTGGTAGTACCTAGAATACATCCCCCTGGACACAATGTAATAAACAGTGGGAGTAAATGGATTGGAAGTACGAAGGCTCTGGTTTTGGCATCTGCTTTGCCAAAAACTCTAATCACTTGTTTAACTTCTCTGAGTCTTTTTCTCCTTGTCTGTAACAGGGACATCTTTTGAAGAAACAATAGCAAAGAAATCATGCCCAGAGTAGAAAAAAATTATAGCTGGATGATACACATATCTGTTTGAAAACATACAGTCACACTATGAATACAAATTTGCTCATAAGTCAGTTCTTAAGAATGAATGTCTGATGCTTTGTTAGAGAATTTGGAAATTCAAATAGAAGTATTTCCCGTTCCATCTGTTAAAGGAACCTAAAGATGCAAAGTCTAACAGAATTACCTGATGCATAAGAACATTTCTTTTAAGTTCATGATTTGTTCTATTTCCCCCATTATCTTCTTATTCTAGGCAAAATATTTGCCGATTCGACCCTGGAGTTGTATAGGATTCCTTTGCCACCTTATTCATTCAACATGTGGCACTTTAGTTAAAATACTTTCTCAATGTTCTATCAAAGAAATTCTAATCATTACACATCAACAGCCTACAGGAAACCACCATCTTGATGTTAGAGAAGAAACAGGAAGCACTGCTTATCTCTGGGTTGTCAAGATTTCTGAAACACATACCTACTCTGCTAGGTCCATACTTTGACACCAAAGCTGTCATTTATGTCATTTATGGCATTTCCCAAGACTTAACCTAGTTCATCATAATACCTCCAGATTGGGAGAATTTTGCCAAAGAAAACATTCTCACTGCAAAAGTTCACATGCCAGGAAAAAAGGGTATATGTTTTCAATTTTGGAAAACATGCACATAAACACACAAATACACACACGCTGAGGAAGAAGATGGAAGGAGATGCAATGATAGCCATTGCTCTCTTTAGGTGGTGGGTACAGGACATACCTGCTTCTTTCTGCTTGTCTGTGTTACCTAAATTATATCTATAGACATGTATTACTTTTGTGATCAGAAAAGGTTATACAAAGAAAGATTATTGAGAACTACATTAAATGAACCCTAGTCTTTTGCAGACATTCCATGTTGAAAATTATAGAATCTTGAGTGGAAGGGACTCATCTAGTCTAAATACCATAATTTAAAGGAGAAACCAAGACCCAAAGAAACGAAATGACTCACCTGTGATCTGAGGGTAGAGGTGGGCAGAGAGGTGGGGAAGTGAGGAAAGCCTGGATTAGAGCCTCAGGTAGGAGTTCTCTGAGCTACTTTTGTTGAGTCCTTTAACACATATGCTCTAGGGGGTCATTCTCCAGATTAAAAACTACTCTAAGATCTTCTCCAAGAGCTCATGGAAGGAAAGTGAAATTTTTTTAAAAAGCTATGACCAAATGTCCTGTCCCACTTGACTTGAATATGTCCACTCATAAGAAAACAAATTTTGTCATCCCTGGCAACAGTAAGCTCAATCACACCACACCAAGTGGTCCGCCCTACAAGGCAGATTCAAGGCCCAGCGTCTGTCCTCTCCACCAACCTAAAACATGTACCAACTATTGAGAAATGCATATATCCATAGACAGAAGAGAGTCTGACCATGACTAGAAAAAGAGAAAACCAGATTTTGATGCTGGAAACAGGAGTCAAAACCGAAACATGATAATCTGTGGAAGAGGTGTTTTTAAAACTCCATTTACTCCTTTCCCTCTTTATTAGGACGTATAATACCCACTGCATAAAATAGGTGTAACTGAATGTTAAATTGGAAGTTTTGGCCCAAGTACAAGATGATGTCACAGACTAACAGATGGAACCTCCAAAGTAGCCACTAACTTGTTCAGAGATTTGAGATGGGTACTGTTGGTGCCCTACCCAGGGCCCCTTTTCTGGGCTAGCGCAGCCCTCTCCCGGCTGCTACAAACATTGAGTCATAAAGGCTCACAGCTGCCTCCTTATATGGAGAATTGTCCTCAGCCAATGGGCCCCAACTCACCTGGGGACAAGCCATACCTCATGATTGAAACATGGAAGTCCAAGGGCTGACCTTAAGGTACGACTCATGTTGTATACCACCCAGAGCTACCCATGGGGTCTGGTCAAAGCCTATTTCCAGCTGAGATCACAACCTCAGTTAGATTCTCCCCACTGCCCCATTTTACTTCCCCCATTCCCTTTCTTCTGAAAATACTTCATCAATAAATCACTTAAAACAAGCATAAGGGTTGCCAGATTTTAGGGAAAATAAACAAACACACACAAGATGCTCAGTTAAATTCGAACTTTAGGTAAACAGGGAATAATATTTTAGCATAAGTGTGTCCCATGCAATATTTGAAACATACTTTTACTATAAAATTATCCGTCGTTTATCAGAAATTCAAATTTAACCTGGCATTTTCTTGTATTTTATCTGGCAACCCTAATAAGAATTCGTATTTTGGACTCTGCTTCTTAGGATCTTAACACACAATAGCATGTCATCCATATCAAATATATAAAAGTAACCAGTCACGGAAATTGGAAGGGTTGGGTAGAACGATTTTATTGGTATTTCCTCTACCTTCCCATATACATAGGTGGAAGGGTGTGGTGTCCTATCCTCTAACCCCAAGCAAGAGGGAGAAGGCCTTTGGCAGGACTACCAGGAGTTCTTCACACCTATCCCTGCAGCCATGGGCCACAGTGGAACGCCTTACCCAAGACTTCTAAATAGCTGAGGCAGCAGGGTTGTTGGACACCTTTGGGAAACAATTGCATTGCCCCTTGATGGCAGTCAAGGAGTGTGAATTTCAGAGACCAGATGTGGAACTCCTGGGAGGAATATGGAATAGGGGTCATTTTTTAAAAGGATCATGCACTAGAGGGTGGTCTGCTAGAGAAGGGGACCCCAGCAGGTTGTATAGTGTACAGAGGGGGCTTCAGAAGCAGCCAGCCAAAGGGAAAACATTGCTTAGGATAAGAGTTGGAAACCTTCTCTCTAAAGGGCCACATTCAACTCTACCACTGTTGCATAAGGGTAGTCATAGACGTTATGTAAATGATTAGGCATGGCTATCTTCCATTAAAACTTTATTTACAAGAACAGGCAATGAGCGGGATGTATCCTACCTGCCATGGTTTGCCAACACCTGATTTAGGACCAAAAAAAAAAAAAAAGAAAGAAAGAAAGAAAAGAAAAAAGGCAATTAGAAGGACTAGTAGGAGAACCTACAAGGAACCTATGAATTCTTCCATAAGAGAGTCCACTTTAAATGTCTGTTTTATGTCCATAGCCTAGTCAATATCTAGTGAAATTATTTCTGTTTTTCTTCCATCTCTTTTCTTCCCACACTACAGCTTTTTTTTTTAACTTTTTTAAAAAAGATTTTATTTATTTGTTTGACATAGAGAGAGATCACAAGTAGGCAGAGAGGCAGGCAGAGAGAGAGGGGGAAGCAGACTCCCTGCTGAGCAGAGAGCCAGATGCGGGGCTCGATCCCAGGACCCTGAGATCATGGCCTGAACTGAAAGCAGAGGCTTTAACCCACTGAGCCACCCAGGTGCCCCCACATTACAGCTTTTGAAAAGTTAGAAACCGAAATTGGTAAACCAAAGAAGGGTGGGAAAGATGAGGCTCAACTTTAAATATAAAGTTCAGAATTTTGATAAAGGCACTGAGCATTTTTTAATATTAAATTGAGATTGTGATATAAAGTGACTGTGGAATTTTTTGTTGACATCGAGTGACCAGAAAAGGCAGAGTCTGTTTAGTTTTCACCGAGTGACAGAGAAAGCATTATCCTCTGAGTAAATTTTATTTTTTTTAAAATTTGTTGTAGAGAGGGAGAGTGCAGGGGGGAGGGGCATAAGGAGAGGGAAAGAGTGGATCCTCAAGCAGACTCCCCACCAAGTGCAGAGCCTGATCTCATGACCCTGAGATCGTGACCTCAGCTGAAATCAAGAGTTGGATGCTTAACCAACTGAGCCACCCAGGTGCCCTCCTCTGAATAAATTTTAAAGGGATAGTGAGAAGCAGGAATAAAGAGGCTTTCTTGTACCTTGTATGTGCTCTACTTGCTCAAGGTATCTCTTGCATTTATATTTATGGGTCCTTGTCTGGGATGTAATCTGAAAAGTTTTCAATGTTGGGGAATCTCCAAGGAACCCAATAGAAGTGCCTCTTGAAAGAAAAACCGAGTTTTGAATACCACTGAGGGCTGGAGGTCACAAAGCTGAGACAGGAGCACATAAGTAAAGACCTTCCTGCCCTTAGTTCCCTGCCCTCTGCTCTGCTCCAATCAGAAGAACAGCATAGAGAAAGAAGCAGAAATAGGAGCCTATAAGGGACAGGTGGAGAGCAGGAAAGGGAAAGAGAATCAGCATCCCTCTTCCGTGAGGGCAGTAGTGGGCTGGTTGGGGGAGGTTAGGAACCTCGCCTTTGAAGGAAGATTTGTTTTGCTAAAATATGACTTGATATTCTAAACTTTAATCTCTGAATTAAGATTGTTGGTGACTTAAAGGGCCTATAGGACTCTCTGGTAACTAAGATGGAACAGAAAAGTCACAGCCCGCCTTCCTTTGCATCCGGAGGTGGGAAAGAACAATTATCACGGAGCTAGACTGAGAGAGATTAAAACAAATTTCTGTCATACAAACCAGCATGCTAAGTAAACAGGTAAACGTGAAATGGGGAGGGATTCTGAGAGCCCTGTATCCTGGCCTTCCATCGACTCAGCTGTCTCCCAGCCCCCAGGAGCTTCCTAGGAAAGTTGGGGTTTTATTTTTTATTTTTTAATTTAAATTCAATTAGCCAACATATAGTATCATTAGTTTCAATGTAGAGTTCGATAATTCATCAGTTGTGTATAACACCCAGCGCTAATCACATGACATGCCCTCCTTAATGCCCATCACCAATTACCCCATCCTCCCACTCCCCACCCCTCCAGCAACCCTCAGTTTGTTTCCTAGAGTTAAGAGTCTCTCATGGTTTTTCTCCCACTCTGATGACTTCCCATTCAGTTTTCCCTCCCTTCTTCTATGACCCTTTACGTTGTTTCTCATATTTTACATACTGAATGAAACCATATGACAATTGAGTTTCTCTGATTGACTTATTTCGCTCGGCATAATACCCTCCAGTTCCATCCACTTCAGTGTAAATGGTAAGTATTCATCCTTTCTGATGACCGAGTAATATTCCATTGTATATGTAGACCACATCTTCTTCGTCCATTCATCTGTTGATGGACATCTGGGCTCTTTCCACGGTTTGGCTGTTGGGGACATTGCTGCTGTAAACATTGGTGTACAAGTGTCCCTTCAGGTCAACACGCTTGTATCTTTGGGATAAACAACTAGTTGGACAGTTGCTGGGTCATAGTGTCACTCTAGTTTTACCTTCTTGAGGAACCTCCGGGGTTTTAGACACACACATCTGCCACTCCCTCAATTTAGATGCCTGAAGAATAGCTTAAAACTGCCTAAAAGTGTGATGACCCCAATTAATAACTTCTTGGCATTTCCTTGGAATGTGCCACACACTGACATCAGAGCCTATTCCACAATGAGGCTGTATTTCAGGGATCAGCAAACTTTTCCGCTAAAGGGACAGGTAGCAACTATTTTAGGTTTTGCAGGTCATGCAGTATTTGTGGCTGCTCTGCCCCTCTGCTGTTCTGGCTTAAAAGCAGCACAGATGATACATAAACAAATGCGTATAGCTCCATTCCAATAAAATTCTGTTTTAAAAAGCAGGCAGTTGGTTCGTGGATCAGAGTTTGCTGACTCCTGCTGGACTGTGCTAAAGCATGCGTTCCCTGTTTTTCCTGAAGAGCCAGAACCACTCTTCCTACCAGCTCTGTTCCCTGTCTTTGTGGTTTGGGTGGTTCAGTCCCCACTTTTGATCCAGGGGTGGACATGTGACCCAGGTCTAGCAAAATATCATGCATATTCTATATCCACTATGATTGTCTTAGGGGCGAATACCTGAGTCAAGGCAGTCAGAGACAAATTAAATCAAATTAAGGGACTTTTGCTTGGATTTCAGTTGAGAAAGATGTATGACTAGGACGTTTGGAGCCACATGTAAATAGATTCTTCCTGTCTTTGGTGGGATTCCCCTAATACAAGGGTTTCATTCCTAGGAAAACCTGAGGGGGTGTATGGAAGTCCGTTTGAGAAGGTGGGGAAGCCAAGCAAGGATGCAATATCAAGCAAAGTTCTGTAGCTTTGGCTAAGTTCCGTGGGAGATGAGGTGGCTCTGGAGACAAGGTCAACTGCAAATTCGTTCCTGTCAGGGCGAGGGAGTTGGGATATTTATACCCTGCACCTGTGAGTCATGGTTAAACTGCCCCTGGGGAGTTTGGAATCCCAGGAACATCTAGCTCTCAGGGCAGCAGCAGGCAATGCCAGCTTCAGAGCCAGATGGCAAGGAAGCACAGATCTGTCAGAAGGGAGAGGACAGCAGGTTGGGGTGGGTAAGAGCCATGTGTAGTAAGCCAGTAGTTTCTGCTACAGTACTAGGGAGAGAAGTGGACAGAGAAAGAAGGAAAGGGAAGAGATAGGGAAACATGACATCTGAGGACAGTTTTTGAAACTGTGTCCAGTATTCCTAAAAGCCTAATTTACCCCTGGATTTTGCACGTATATGGTGGAGGTAGGGGGACTCTTTGAGTTTTCTATTACCTCCAGGTAAAAGTGTCCAAACGGGTAGAGACAAACGATTCCTTAGCTTTTTCCATAACACAGAGTGGAAAGAAAACAAACCTCAACAGAAGGTATATTGGCCTTAGGATATCCAGTCTTGAAAATATCTTCTCTCAGCTGAACTCTTGTGTCTCCATTTCTGTTCTTAATAACAGCCCGATTGTAGAATTGCCAGGGTAGGAGTCTTTCACACCCTTATAAAAATCCAGCCTCTGAAAATGGGGGAGGGTCTGAAAATCTAACCCCAGCTGGGGCTGAACCCCAGGTGCACTCAAGACCTTAATAAATAATGGAGCACAAGTAGAAGGAACGGCAAGAAATGTGGGAAATGTGATATCTCAGTTCTGAGGCCCGGTGGACCAATGTGGCAGTCCTGGATAGAAACAGATTAAGTGTGAGAAGTCACTCATCCCTAATATATAGTCGTTTCATAGACTTTGCTATCGTGAGAGGCATTCAGCCTCAGTAAGTCCCAGACAACAAAATGTGCATTTTTTCACTTCAGAGGATTTAGCCAGTTGATTAACTATAAAAAGAGGGAGGCTGGTAGGTAAAAGACTAAGCTTTCACTTCAGGGAATTCTGGTGGAGCCCTCCAAGAGACGGAGTTCACATGTCAGCTCTGGGACTCTCCTGGATAATAGCTCTCATCAGAAAACCACCGTAAAGGATTTGGCAAGCAGGGACTAGTGCAGGGGGCATGGTGGGCAGGGAGTTTACAGAAAGTCTCTCCTCCCACCCTCAGGGTTAGGGAAATTCTTAAAGACATGGCAGAATATGTGGAAGTCCAGCATTGGATCTCATTTGAAGTGACCTCATGTTTTTGGGAAAACAACAAACGTATAGTGCCTACGCAGAGAGATGATGGTCATGGAAATATTCTTCCTCACTAAGCTGATACGTTTATTCCTCCTTTTCTTACTTTTAAGTAAGTCTGCTTGTCACCAGGATAGGAAATCAGGAAGACATTCAGAGATTTACCGATGTCAATGTAATCAGGGCTGGATTTACCAGTAGGCAGATTGGATTAGGTGTAACCCGGTTACATTGCTAGTGTGAATGTCTGTAGGTTGTATTTCTAATGTTACTATTCCAATAGAAGACCCCAACTTTATCACTCAGTAGCTGTGTGACTTAGGCAAGTAACTCCTTAATCTTTAAATCCTAATAATCCTGTCTATTATAAAACAATAAAAGCATATATCCCATAGGGGTCATTTTGAGAATTAAATGACATAATCCATGTAAGGTATCTTCACATGCTAAGCACCAAGTAAATCTGAGTTAGGATAATACAAATTATCATTGTTATTATCATTTCTAGGGCAGGTCTGAAACTGAAAAAGGTGGAGGACATTTTCCATTTTCAGTCAGCAAATGACAAATGGCAAATGGCAAATGGCAAATGACTGAGATGCTCAGACGAGTGCCTCCAAGTTGTGGTGACCTCCAACTTCCACTCTTCAGAGCATGCGCACTGATGGTCATAGGACAACTTGCCTTTCCTTGTTCCCACTTGCCTTTCCTTATTCTTTCTTCCATCTTCATCCCAGGTTCCTTGGAGAGGGATCTTCCAGGCTTTAGAACATATTGGAGAAAAGTGAGGCACAACCGTCTATGGAAGTGCTCACCCTTCTGTCCTCTTCCCCACTTAGCAGGAGGGCCTGATTATATAATCTCTTGAGTGAAAGGTTCTTCTCAGACCCTTACGGTTCTTTCTCTTTCCTTTTTTTTGTTTTTTAAGATTTTATTTATTTATTTGAGAGAGAGACAGAGCACACACAAGAGAGCACAAGTGGTGGAGAGGGAGAAGCTGGCTGCTCATTGAGTGCATAGCCCGACCCCAGGGATCCCAGGACTCTGGGATCATGACCTGAGCCAAAGGCAGCTGCTTAACAGACTGAGCCACCCAGGTGCCCCTTTCTCTTTCCTTTTCAAAATGTGAAGGGCCTTTGGAGGTTCATTTGATAGCATCAGCCCCTCTCACCAGTCTAGAAGGCAGTAGCCCATAGAGTGAAATCCTAGCTCAGGACCAGAGAGGGAAAGTTTGCAAGAAACTCTCTTATGACGCATTTGGGTATGTGGGTCGAGCACAAATCCAGCAGAAAAACAGAGGAGGCAGAAACTGTCAATATTGAAGCCATTTACATGGAGTCCTTTGCATGTGCCAGGTACTGTTATGTGGACTGAGGATAGAGAAATCAACAACCCGGGACCCTGTACTAGTGAGGCTGACATTCTATTTTTTTTTTTTAAAGTTTTTTTTTTTTATTTACTTGACAGAGAGATCACAAGTAGACGGAGAGGCAGGCAGAGAGAGAGGGGGAAGCAGGCTCCCTGCTGAGCAGCGAGCCTGATGCAGGGCTCGATCCCAGGACCCTGAGACCATGACCTGAGCCGAAGGCAGAGGCTTTAACCCACTGAGCCACCCAGGTGCCCCAGGGCTGACATTCTAGTAGCATAGACACAAAGTAAACAAATACATAAAATAATATAGAGTAATACCTGATAGCAATAATCGGTATGAAGAAAAATTAAGCAGCTGCTTAAAGGGATCGAAAATGAGTGTGTATGAGTGTCTACAGGGTGTGTGTGTGTGTGTGTGTGTACAGGGTGCTAGTTTAGTGATCAAAAAGCCTTTCTCATGGGAACACACTTGAGTAGAGACAGGATAAAGCATTTCTTAGTTGAAGATTGTTAATCGGCCGGATATGGGCCAACTTCAGACCACAGATGTGATTTGCCTTGATGACATGCTTGACTTGGCCAACATTTCACATAAAATCTGGATTTTTGGTTTCTCTTGAAATAGTTCCAGAAGCAACACTGGGTCCACTGGAGAGCCCTTTACTGGACTGATGGCTGCCATCCCTGGATGAGCCAAGTGCTCTCTGATTGGCCTGCTTCTCTCACTTACTTTCCCTTTCTTGCCTCTGCGGGACATTTGAGTTTGTTTACTTTTATTCTGAGATCAGAAAACAAAACAAAAACAGCAAGGATTATTTCTGCCTCCAAATACTAGTAGCAAAACAGACTCTGCTGTGTTTTGACATATATACTTGGAAGACTATTGTATAGCCTATTTGCAAAATGCATCATTCAGTCAATAAAGATTCTTGATGTATAGGCTAGGAGGACAGAACAGAAAAAAAACAGGATGATGAAAGCTATATCCCCTGCCCTCAAGGGACCCACAGTCAAGTGGGAAAGACAGATATCTGAAGAAAGAATCACAATGTAATGAGTGATAGAGTGCTAAAGAAGCACTGGGTTAAGAATTTAACTCTGCTGGCAGGAATGGTGGTTATGGGGGTGGGGGAAGCATTCTAGAAGAAGAAAGTATGAACAGGGCATGGAGGTGAAAGAGAACTGGGGACTACCCGTTGTGACTGGAATTCCCCCCACTTCATCTTACCCATAGTCCTTCCCTCTGCAGTGCCTTCTTTCTCTAGAGCTTTGAAATTTCCCTTCTTATAATCTTGCCTTTATTGAAGGCAAGCCAAGAAGTAGGCAGCTTCCCTCCCCTGTTCTTGAAGAGTTTGGGGGCAATGCTGAAGAAGAGAGTGCGAGGATGCTTTGAATTTTCCACTTCTCTCCTGTGAAATGCCTCAAAAGTTCTGTTGACCAGTGGTCTCCAGTACTCCTCACATGTCAGGGTCAAGTGACGCCAACAAGCTTCCTGCTATTTTTTGCTGTGTAACAAGTCCCGACAAAAAGTAATGTCTTGAAATAATTTATGAATATCTCTAGGTTCTGTGTGTTGACTGGGTTCACTTGGTGGTTCTTCTTTGGAGTCTTCTATGTAGTTGCAGTCTGGTAGGGCTGGGGCTGGAGTCATCTGAAGGCTCAGCTAGGCTGGATGTCCAACATGGCTTCTTCATTCATATATGTGGTGGTTTAATGTTTCTCCTTATGACTCTTGATCAAAGCAGTCATGAGACAGCCTGAAGTCAAAAGGATGGAAGAATAGACCTTATCTTCAGTGTGGAATGTCATACATGTACTAAGAGAGAAGGCACTGGTAGCAACTATGGAGACATGTTACCTTAGTCAGCATAGGGGGACATCTTCCCAGTGCTCCGATAGGTTCTGACAATGTCAGATCAATGGAGGGAGTTCCATGGGTTGAGACTTCTTGGGGTTAGTCCTCTAGAGGATTTTAGGGGTTGTTCACTGTGAGATGTTAACATCTTACAGAAGTCTGCAGCGATATCTGGTTAGCCTTCCTGTTCCTCAGTATACGCCTAGTTCCCCAAAAGGGAAATTAAAGTCTACTTGTCAGTTGGAAGTATTCTAAAAGTTCTCTGAAGTGGCCATGAGATATGGAGATATGGAAGAAAAAGCATGGCCAATGAGACATGGACTTGCTTTTAAATTCTGCCACACAAAGTAGCCTGGTAAATTCTCTTTCTTTCTTTCTTTCTTTCTTTCTTTCTTTCTTTCTTTCGAGATTTTATTTATGTATTTTAGAGAGAGAAAGAGAGAGCACAAGCAGGGGGAAGAGCAAGGTAGAGGGAGAAGCAGACTCCTCATTGAACAAGGAACCCAATGCTGGGCTCGATCCTAGGACCCTGGGATCATGACCTGAGCGGAAGGCAGAAGCTTCACTAACTGAGCCACCCAGGTACCCCAAATTACTACTTTTTCTGAGAAACATTTTTTTCATCTGGAAAAAAGGGGATAATGATATGTAGTTTGTTCTAAGGATTAAAGGGATTAATGTATATCAAATGTTCATCTTAGGCATGCTGTAGGCATAAGTAAATTGTTGCCGAGGCATTGCTGGGCATGCTAAAATCTGAGGGTCCTCAAATGAAATTTTTAGAGTCTTCTCTTCATAGGATTGGGTTGAATTTACATGACAGAAAACCAAAAACAGCTGTGACAAAAGAAAGATAGAACTTAACTTCTCTAATCACATGAAAGAAACACGAAGTAGACAATGCAAACCAATATTGCCTTTCCATGAGAGTCAGGGACTCAGGTACATGTTACTGTGGTATTCTAATGGTGATTTCCTGTTTCCCTTATTTCCTGCATGCTTATTAACTGGAATTCTGTAAAGAACAGTTACCCTTTTTTTCTTACTTATTTAATATTTTCACAGTTTTCTTCTTTCTTTCTTTCTTTCTTCCTTTCTTTCTTTCTTTCTTTCTTTCTTTCTTTCTTTCTTTCTTTCTTTCTTTCTTTCTTTCTTTCTTCTTTCCTTCCTTCCTTCCTTCCTTCTTTCTTTCTTTCTTTCTTTCTCTTTCTTTCAAGATTTTTTATTTATTTAGGACAGAGAGAAATAGTGAGAGAGGGGACACAGGCAGGGGGAGCAGCAGGCAGAGGGAGAAGCAGGCTTCCGCTGAGCAGGGAGCCTGATAATGGGGCTCCATCCCAGGATGCTGGGGTCATGACCTGAGTTGAAGGCAGCCGCTCAAGGACTGAGCCACTCAGGCGCCCCCTTCCCCCCTATTTTAAAATAGCACTTCCTTCTTTTATGACACCAGAAAAGGTTCCCAGGCTCATCCTGTATTTTCCTTGTTTTAACACTGGAATCAACCACTTGTCCAAGAAACCCTGGTTTCTTTATTATAGAATGGCATTTCAAAACCAAGATCTAGGTACTAGATTGCTACTGGGATTTTCCCACTGCTTCTGGGACTTGTAATCAGCCTTGGCTAGGAGAGAAAGGTAAACAGACAGACGTATTTGTCTATTTAACTATCTATTAACTCATGCATACACACAAATCTATATTTATTTCTGTTTCTATCCATCTGTGTACATATGTACAAAATCATGAGTTTACTCTGAGACCTCCCACTCAGGTGCACAGCACTGTTGGGTTCTTCGTAGCATTACCTTTTGCTTGTTTGTAACTTCTTCCTTCTTTGACAACAAGAGATCTGGCCCTCCTTACCATAATTGTTATAAGATACTGCCAAACTTTTTCTCAAAATGGCTGTAACTTTTTGCATTCCCCTCAGCAGTGTCTGAGAGTTTTAGCTGCTCTTGAATACACGTCAGCACGTGATACTGCGGAGTTTAAAATTTTAGCCACTGTAATATGTATGTACTAGTATCTCCCTGGGGTTTTAATCTGCACTGCCCCGATGACGGATGATGTCGAACAACTTTTATACTTATTTGCCATCCATATATCTTTTTTTGGTGAGATGTCCATTTAGAATGTTTGCTTATTTTTAAAAATTTGATATTTTTGTTTTCTTTGGTTTTTATTGTAGAATTAAGACATGTATACATTCTGGACAAAAGTCTTTTACTGGATATGTGATTTGCAAATATTTTTCTCCCCATCTGTGGCTCTTTTTGTTTTCTTAACAGTGAGTTTCATAGACCAAAAAAAATTTTTTTAAGATTTTATTTATTTATTTGAGAGAGAGCACGAGCAGGGTGGTGGTGGGAGAGGGAGAAGCAGGCTCCCTGCTTAGCAGGGAGCCTGACTTGGGGCTCGATCCCAGGACCCCAGGATCATAACTTGAGCCAAAGGCAGACGCTTAACTGGCTGAGCCACCCAGGCACCACTTTAGCACAAAAGTGTTTAATTTTGATAAAATCTATTTTCCTTTATGTAATACGTTTTTGGATTCATATTAAAAAACTGCCAAACCCAAGTTGTGCAGATTTTTCTACCAGTTTTCTCCCTTAGAACATCTATAGCTTTATATTTTATATTTAATCTATGATTAATTTTTAGTTAACTTTTTATAAAAATTGATTTATTTATTTTAAAGAGAGAGAGAAAGAGAGCACACACATGAGCGGAGGGAGGAGCAGAGGGAGAGGGAGAGAGAATCTTAAGCGGGCTCCCTGCTGAGCACAGAACCTGACAGGGGTTCCATCCCAGAACCCTGAGATCATGACCTGAGCCAAAATCAAGAGTTGGATGCTCAACCAATTGAGCCACCCAGGTGCCCCAATTTTTAATTTTTTATAAAGTATGAGGTATTTGTTGAGTTTTTTTTGACTAAACAAAAATTAAAATTTTCATTTATTAAGATGGAGATATTGAATAAGCAGCTGAGTTAGGCATTCAAGTCTCAAGTTCAAAGGGAAGATACAGATTAGAGATACGGATTTGAGAAAATTTAGTGCTATGTCTTTGATGATATTTCCCACTCCATTTTTCTCTACTCTTTCTGAAATTCCTATTAATCAGATTTTTAACCTCTCAGGTTGAGCTTCTTATTCTCTATCTTTGCTTTCCTGTGTCCAATTTCTTACCTTGTGAGGGCTTCAGTTCTCTAGGGATTTCCTTGACTTCCTCTTTTCTCCATTTACTTATTTACTTGTATTTTGTTATCATAGTTTAATCTTTCAAGTTCTTTGTTTTTTATTGTTCCTTTTTCTATAATATTCAGCTCTGGGTTTAACAATTCAAGATTTTCTTGTATTTCTCCAAAGATATTAATTAGTATCTTTGAGGTTTTCCCCTGTTACTTATCTTTCTTTGAGATTTGAGTGAATGAGTGAGTATGTGTGTGTGTGTGTGTGTTTAGAGAAATTTCTTCATGTGTCTAATGAGCCTTGATTGCCATGATTATGAATAAAATGTTAAAAATCTTTTTAGAAGCTATTATAGACTTAATTATGTTCTCCTAAACTCATATGTTGAAATTCTAATCCCCAGTACCACAGGATGTGACAATATTTGGAAATAGAGTCTTTGAAGAGGTAATTAAAGATGAGGTGCCTGGGCGGCTCAGTCAGTTAAGCATCTGCCTTCAGCTCAGGTCATGATCCTGGGGTCCTGGGATTGAGCCCCGAATTGGGCTCCCTGCTTAATGGGGAGCCTGCTTCTCCCTCTCCCCCTGCCTGCTGCTCCCCCTGCTCCCCTCTTCTCATGCTCTCTCCCTGTCTCTCCGTCAAATAAAGAAACAAATAAAAAATTTTAAAAAAGGTAATTAAGGTAATATGAGGCCATATGGGTAGGCCCTCAACCTGTATGGCTGGTGTCCTCAAGAGGAGATTAAGACCCCAACCGAAGGAAATCATTTGAAGACAAAGGGAGAAGAAAATGATCTATAGGCAAAGGAAAGAGATCTCAGAAGATACCAACCCTGCTGACACCTTGGTCTCAGACTTCTAGGACTCTAGGAAAACAAACTGCTACTGTTTAAGACACCCAGTCTGTGGTATGTGGTTATGGCAGCCCTGGCAAACTACTAGAGAAGCTGTCAGACATAATGCTGTCATGTCTTAGGGTTATTTGCTAGAGAACTGGCCTTTTCATTGATGCATATCTCTTTCCCTCCCCAAAACACATACACACAATTTCAGTATGTGGTAGTCATTCAGTATCTCTAGGGATGAATCCTTCAACTTCCTCCTGGACGTAGACACCTAGTTAAGCCTGATGGTCCAGTCATTCAGGATGCAAATTTTTCGCTTGACTGTCCCTTTTCCTATCTTGTTACCTTACTGCCACATTCTGCCATATTTGGTGCTTCTGAACAAAAGTCTTCCCCAAAATAGGCGCCATACCCAACATGGAGCCAGCCCTACACGGGGCTCGAACTCATGACGGTGAGATCAAGACCTGAGCTGAGATCAGGAGTCAGATGCTTAACCCCTTTCACTTTCACTGGAGAAAAGAATCTGGCTGTCAGTTGTGGGAGTGAAGCATTTGGCTGCTGGCATCTCTGCATGGGGAGAGAAGGTGGTATATGAATACACATCTGGAATTCCAAGCCCTCCATGCACTTGTTTTGCTTTAAGCCTTACCCCTGGCCCTGTGTCCCCGTAGTTGCTCCTGAGTTCTGCAGGGCAAATACATTCACTTCTCATTGGTTGTCCCCTTGAGTATGACTTTGGGATTAAGCTTTTCCTTTGGTCACATCGGTTGCCACTCCACCATCTGCTTTACATCTTCCCAAAATGTGAACAAGCCTCCCCCTTTCCTTACTGGGTTATGTCTTTTCTTCCTTTACCACTATTTTGTTGGAGGAGATAAGGGAATGTGTTCGATCCATCATTTGTTGCTGTCCAGGCAACATTTGGAAAAAGGAGGAAGATAAGGAGATCGTAAAAATACATTTTTTTCTCACTAGAAATCAGAGTTGGTCATGAAAATAAAATTCTAAAGACTTTTTAAAAGTTGCTTTTATAACCAGTAGAAAGTAAAATTAGGTCTGTGAACTGAGCTGCACTTGCTCTCTTCGCATTTGTTTTCTCGCCTGTCAAATAATAGGGTAAGACTGCGTTACTGGTTGTTTCCCCACACCAAGCAGTTATTAGAATCAGCTGGGGTGCTTGTTTGTAATTCAGATTCTCAGCCACAGGGCCAAAGATCCAGATTCCTCCATAGGTCTGGGGTGGGGACCAAGGGGGGGTCCAACTGGGGACCATGGGGACAAATAATCTCTTGGGGTCCCGGACACTTGGATATCCTGTGAGTCTGTGAATTTCATTTCTATTGCCTGATTCTCTTTTTAGCTGGAAACTGTTTTATGAATGGCAAATATTGTAAATATTTGGACAATTGTAAGGGTGCCTGGGTGGCTCAGTTGGTTAAGCATCTGCCTTAGACTCAGGTCATGATCTCAGGGTCCTGGGATTGAGCCCTGCACTGGGTTCCCTGCTCAGTGGGGAGCTTACTTGTCCCTCTGCCCCTCAGCCTGCTCATGCTTTCTCTCTCACTCTCTCTCGCTCTCAAATAAGTAAATAAAATCTTTAAAAAAAAATTAAAAAAAATATTTGGACAATTGTAGATCCAGTAAGAGCCTTAAACTGAACATCAATATTACACAAAAATAGGCCACAGATTGACAAGAGGAAGCATATAATTAATGTAGTAGCTAGGAGGGGTGGAGCAGGGTGTTATGAGTGGATGATATATGATTTGGGAAAAAAATGTCAAAATATATTTTTATATTTGGAAAGCAAAATGCCTTTTTCACGTATTAATTTTAAAAGCTATTTTTTTTCTTATCTGACATGATGCACAGGAAAAAAAATGTCTTTTCTGCACACATAAAACTCACTGGTCAGAATGGAAGTCAGAGGTGGGGGGAATGGTGTCATGAGATTTTCAGGCTTATCCAAAGGGGTCATGGGCTTAAAAAGGTTGGAAAGCACTGCAGTAATGAGATGGATTGGTTTCTGAAGAAAAGTGAGAAAAGAAAACCATTAACTCCAACTGCCACTCTTCCAACTGAATATTGAAACCACTTGGGAACAAATTTTGAGTGAGGTTTACAGTCATAAGCAACGTTGGTGTTTTTGAGGTTTGCTTGTGAATCGCCATTTAGCGGTACCACATGCTTCCTAGAGATGTGATTAATTGTCATATTTTAAAGCTTTCAAACGTGTTAAGTTGCCTGTTACACAGAGCTAACTTATTGAAAAGTTTCTGTTTGCTTAGATTAGTGGATTTGTGTGTTGCGATTTGGCTTAGCGGACAGAAGATTCAGGAGACTGGAATTTCCATTCTACTTTCACAATGATGGTGTATAAACTGGAACAAGTCACTGAGTATTTTATCTGTAAGTCTTTGGATAAAATGTACTGCATGCAAAGGTGACTTGGCTCAAAATTTGTCACCCATGGACTGCCAAGGTTCATTTGGCTGATTGACAGACTTGGCCAACTAGGTAAGTTTCTTCCTCCTTCTTTATATTGAAGATAAATGAGGGCATGAAATCCAAAGTGCTAGTTACTTGTTATAGTGATAGTAGTCATGGTAGTAATGGTAGTGTAGTCTTACTATATATATCACTCCTTAATGTCAGAGGGGAAATGTATGAAGGAGACCAGAACATTCGATCTTGTATTAAAGGCAGTGGATCTAGAGAAAGAAAGCTGATTTTGAACCCTAATTCTGCTGACTCTGTGAACTTGGTCAGGATGGTTTAAGCTCTCTGAACTTGTTTCCTTGTTTATAAAATTGAGATCGCAATAGCTACCTGATGGCATTGCTTTGAGAACTAAATGAAATAATATTTTTGAATGAGGACTCTGCCTGGCATTTTGTCCCAAAGATGATGGGAACCACTGTAAACTTTTCAGTAAAAGAATGATTAGGTTTACATTTTAGTAAATGTGAAGGATCAGTAGGGGGCACATAAAACTGGAAAATGAGATTTGAAGCAGGGAAACAGGTGAAAAAGTTGTAATACAGCTGAAAAATTACGTGATCTTAAATAAAGCAGAGGAAGAAGTGGCAAAAATGAGACATCCTTGAGTGATGGCAGTGAGGCCTGGTCTCATTTATCTTTGTCCCCCTGGCACTAAGCATAATTGGGGCTGAGAAAATATTTTACTTGATCATAGAATTGCCTCAATTTGATTCAATGTCATCACAAAAGGTAATAAGGTGAGAAATTCTCTTATTCTAACTGATGTGTTTTTTTCATGTTTCTGCTTTCCCCCAATTGTCTCCCTCCGTCCAATTTGGGAAGCTAAACATTTTGCCTTCTTATCCTTGGGAAAGAGGCTCCATGGGAGAAAGTAGACTTTAAAAGTGTTGTAAAGTTAAGAAATGATCTTTGTTTCAAAAAAACCTCATCCCATTTGGAAGAATACATGGTGAATCAGAGTCAGTGTCTCCTTCACAGAAATAAACAAAAATTTCTTACCCTGAATGATGGAGAGAAGCAGAGGGGGTATGATAAGACCTGGTGGCTTTCTAGGGCAATAGGGGTGACCTGAGGATTCAGGAAACTGCATAAGCTTGAGGAGAGTCAAGCTTCTGTCCCTGAGTGGTGTCTGGGGGTGTGAGAGGCAAGAGGCAAGTTCCGGCCCCGTGACCAGCCTAAGGGGACAGCCTGACTGTTGTCTGGGTGGTGCGAGCCTCCCGGAGGTCCTTGTGTCAGAGATGGCATTGCAACAGCAGATGAGCCTAGGACTGAAGAATACAAGTTTTCCACAGATCACAGCAGCGTCCTACAGTGGAATTTTCCCACACAGAGGTGTGACTCAGAGGAAAATCAGGGTCTTAAAGAGGTCTTGATGATGGGAATGACAAGGTAGGGCAGGAGGGTGCCATACTGGCCTGCCAGTGACCAATGACTGAAGTCTAGAAGGGAACCAGGACCTCTGAGTGGATGACAGTGTAGACACCCACCAACAATCAGATATTCTCTCCCATTCCATCCCTACACCTTGACCCTATGAGTCCTGTGAGCCTAGTGGCCCCCAAGGTTCTGATGCAGCCCTGAGGAGTATGAATTTGAATCAACTCAAATTATGTCTTTACCATCCAGGAGTGTGGGGACTCAATATAGAGTTCAGTTATAAAAATATGAAGAAAAGTTCTTGTGCACCTCATTTTGTCAAATGATGTTCCAGATTCCTACATGAATAAATTTTTGGACGTATTAGTAGAAGTAGAATAGGCACTGATTTTAAGTTGCTGCATGAATACATTCTATGTGGCACAGGTCAGAACACACCTGAGGTACAGATTTAATTTAGGAACCCACTCTTCAAGACTAATGTCAAATTGGAGTCTGATAAGTATGGAAAGAGAATAAAAATTGTGCTGTATGAAAAATCATACAAAGATCTGGAATCCTTAGCTGGGACGCTAGCAGTTTTCTAGCAGTGAGGACTAAGGCTGGAATTCCTACAATGTTTACATAGCACTGATTGTTTTCCAGGTACTGTCTCAAGTCCTTCATAAAAGTTAGCTTTCAGTTCTTACAAAAACCAGAGCAATAAGTACTATTATTATCCCCATTTACCAGGTGAAAAAATAGAGATGCAAAGAGGGTACATAATTTGCCCAAGTTGATATAGCTGATGAGTAATGGAGCCAGGATTCAAACTTAGCTCCCTCTGGGGTACATGGCCTCACCTCACTCACTGTCATGTTTTAATTAGTGTGACAAAGAACTTTATTTACAGTCGGAAAGGACCATGAGCCACAGGAGCAGTGATTTCACTGAAAGTGGGTTAAGCAGGTGTCATGGTTGGTATCGAGAGACTCTGAGGTCTCTGATTCTGAACTTCTAGGAGGCTATTTCCTTGAGATTTCACTGGTTAATTAATTTTTTTTTAAATTTGGTTTGATATGACCTTTTTATCCCTCAAGTGGCATGTGAGACTTACTCAATGAAAAGCAATAAAAATCTAGTTCAGGTGATGTAGCTCCTGTTCTATGTACATAATCATCCTTGTAAGTATCCTATTGAAAAATAGCAGACTTTCTTAAGTGAAAATATTTTATTTATGTAGTTACAAAGCTAATTAAGGATGACTTGGTGAAATTTTTTCAGATTCTCTTATACTTAAAAAAATCTTTTTTGGGAGGGTGACTCTATCTCCTGATTGTTGATTCTGTTGGCTGAATGTCTAAGGGTTCGTTTTTTCCTACACGTTTTGGAATTTTGGTTTGAGAGCTCATCTTGTGGAGGAGGGAATCCTCCACCCATTCCCACATCTATCTGCATTCACTTCTGTCTAACATACCTGAGATTATCATGATCAACCTAGTCTTCCATCTCATTATAACATTGGGAATGTCACGCTTGGTGGTCCATAAGGATCTGTCTCTTAGGAATATCAGGAGTTTACAGGACTTCTGGAATGCATTCAGAAAGTGGATGAGTACAGTGAAATGAGTGCAAACTCCAACTTGCTTTATGTATACACTGACCTTTTCAAGCATGCAACTACGTAAAATTCAAGAAAGGATTATATTCTATTTTAGACCGAATGTTATCGACAGTGGTTTACCATTTTGGAAAATCAAATTATTGACTGTCTAAACACTTAGGTTTTCGAGTTGCCAATACCATGCACTGCATTAATCTGCTTCCGTAGCTGTCTCATTCACTGTGATTGCTACACAGAGTTGCAAATATCTAACAACTTCCTTACACCTTTCAGTGTGACTGTGACCAAGCATTTACATATTGAAGTTATAGATTTCTTTCCTTCTATTTATTCTTTATAGTAAAGTTAGTCTTATATTGATTTTTTAAAATCTGTATATAGGTAGGTTAATTTATTATTAAATTTCATTTGGGGCAGAACAGAGGGCACTACTAAATATTTATTATAAAATGGAGGTTTGAGGATTTAAAGAGCTTTCATTTTGTTTTGAGTTTCTATCATCCCCAAAACCTCAAAATGAAACCAAGCCCAAACCTCTCAATTAGAAAACCAGGGCTTCCTTGAATCTTGACTCAGGTTTACTAAAAGAATATATGACACTTCACGAAAGTTGGTAGGAGGTAAGGTTTCCAGGGAAGGCAGTGTGAAGCAAATATCAGGTTTAGAAAAAACCAAATACCAGGTTTAGAAAATTTTACTGTCTCAGAATATTTGCAGAAACTTTCTACTTAGCATGTGTTGAAGAGCAAATTATATAAGCAAGTGCTGTGGCAAGCCTTCAGTATTCATACACATTTCTGTTAGAGTATTTATGTATTTTTTTCCTTTCTCTTATTCTCTTACCTGGATGAGTTGATATCAGAGGATACATTTTAGCTCCAAGACAGGGGAGATCAGAAAAACAGATGACCTTCCTTTTTTAAACTCCACATTGCTTTCCATTGACTTAATGGGATTTCTTTGCCTTTACTCTATTTTCCTCCTTGAAATACCTTTTCTCTCTTTATTTCTACTCTTTCAAGTCCTATATTATACATTGAAAGAATAAACGGGCAAAAATGTCTAATGAAAAAAGGGAAGCAAAGCTTAATGAATGAAGAGTCATCTTGCCAAATTATAAAATGTATTATAAGGCTATACTGAATAAAATAGCATGTTAAAGTACAAGAATAGGTACAAATAAAAAAGATATTACAGAAGAAGACTCTATTAAAAGCTGTTATGATAAAAATGATATAAGAAATGAGTAAAGATTATTATATAAAGGGTGAGTACACAACAGATAAAACTTTGAGAGAAAGTTAGATTCTTACTATATATTATGCATCAAAATAAATCTAACAGAATTTAAAAATTTTATTTAATGTAAAAAATGGCAGAAAATATGGATGATTAGTGTCATGATCTCAAAGAGGGAAATAACTCTATACGAAAAAACAGAAAGCAAACCAATGAAGGAAATCACAAAGGAATAGATGGATCAAGTTAACTACTTTAAATTTTGTTTTTATTTGTAGTAACAGTGATGCCTGCTTTATAGTACTTACACTATGCTAATGAAGTGGTCTTCAGGCCCTACGAATGTGTGTCTCCA
Organism: Potos flavus; assembly: GCA_028534135.1. Taxonomy (NCBI): domain Eukaryota; kingdom Metazoa; phylum Chordata; class Mammalia; order Carnivora; family Procyonidae; genus Potos; species Potos flavus. Next base: position 64,993,734 of record CM052898.1, on the reverse strand, counting down.
ACAGGAGCACATCTGCTGCTGACAGGTTTCCAGGCTGAGTCCCATACAAGGTCATGACAACTAAGAGAGTGACATTCACATTGTAGACACATTTATTATTTTGATATATTTTGATATTTTTATTATAACTTGTTTTAGGCTTCAAAGACAAGCTATTTGTATATTTATTAAATCAGTCCCCTAACTAATCAAGTAAAATATCTTTTCGTAATAGAGTACATAGATATTGTTTTGCTTTGACTCATGAAGGAACGAGCTTAACAAAAGACTTTGTTGATGTAACAATAAACAATGCTTCTAATACTGGAAGCTACTTTTCACAAATTTCATGAGCTCATCAGAAAATATCTTAGAATGAAAAAGAAAAATTCCCCGGTGGTAAAATGTAGCTAAATTTTGTGTCTCATTGTGCAATTAACAGTATTGTCATTTGTCTATTTTACTAAAATGACATCGCAGAGTTTCCATTTAAGCCTAATAATACTTTCATCTGACACGAGTCACTATAGAATGAATAATATTTATTTACCATTACCACATAATGATCTAATTATATCATAGCCATTATTATGCTGTGAAAACTTTATCATACAATTTTAATTGCTGTTAAAGTTTAATGGCTCATTAAATGAATAAAAGTTAAAAATATTACACATTCTAAAATAAATGTATAAAATGATCACATTATTTCTGCCCAGATACTCAAAACATAAGAAAACAGTGTATCATGATCAGAAAAACAGAAAATGAGAATCCACCATACAAAAAACAAAAAAGAAATTATTTGGGTCACTGAATGCCAGGGGGAAGAAATGAAAGGAAATGATTAGTCTCAGAAGAATCTAGCACAGACTTCACAGAGGGGACAAGTGGTGAATTTACTCTTTATTTCTATGTCAATGGGAATGGATGAATTCATTTAAAAAAAAATGAGAGAGAAAAAACACCCACATAGAACCCATTAAATGAAATACACTTTCTGCCGACCGAGTTAAAGTCCTTGTATTTGAATATTGAAAGCAGAATCCTCTTGTTGAGATTATGCATCTCCAATAGGACAAGTTTATCTTCTAGAAGAAAGCACAGGTAGGAAGTTTTTGAAAACTTCTCATATAAGAATTCTGGCAAATGTTGGAAAAAAATCCTAACTCCTGTTACTTTTTTTTTAAGCTGAAAGAAATCTTCCAAAAAAATATATATTATTTTATAAACCCCTTAAGGAAAAAAAAACACAAAACAACTGAATAAAGAGAATGAGGGCACAGAATGACAGATTTTGTCAGTTAATTGTCATAAAAAATGAAGAGTGAAATGCACCACAATCGTTTTATTAAGTGTTTAAAATTAAACTTTTGAAAAAGTAGATAATTTTGATACTATAGGAAATAAACTATTTGAAGATGAGAAAATGTTAATGTGTCAATAGTAAGTGTATACTATAAATTATTATGTATTTAGCAAAACATTTGAGCATTCAGAGAATAATCTACACAACTGAACGACAATAGGAATCTCCTTCATTTAGTAGAAACTATAGCAAAATTGGATAACATTGCCACTGACAATTAAGTATAATACAAACATCAACAACAAATAACAATATTGCACATTATGTAGGGGATGAAATACAAAACCAAAAATCAAGATTATAGCAGATGGAGTTTACAAGATTATTTAATGAGGTGAACAATCTAATTATTACTCAGTCATTTTAGATATAACCAATGGTGTGCTGATAACCTGCCTCTCTTAAAAAAGAAAAAATAAAGTCCTCATTTGTGGCATTTGCCTATTTCACTGGTGCAAACACTCCCAATAAGGCTGATTTCAAGCTCCTAATAATTTAACAACTGGCTCACAAAATTCCTGAATATTTAATGGTAGGCCTTCACCAGCCAGTGCAAGCTGGCTCCTACGTACCACGTACACATACAATCAAAGCCCCGTAGAACAGATGATAATAGTTGTTAGATCTGTGAATTTAAAAATGGAAGTCTTGTTATTTCTCCATGCGACTAGTTGGGGCGGTTCTGTCCAGTAGGTGACATAACTTAAGAAAAATTATATATGTGTTTTTAGTAACCACTTACAAGAGAAAATCTGGAAATCTAAATTCTGGGGACAAAAATAGCAAAAATGTGCAAGGAAAATATAGCAAATTGCAACAGATGATGTTTGAAAATGATAGAATATCCTGTGTTGTGCTTTCTGTGCATTTTTTAAACTGGGAGGAAATGAGACAGCAAGACTCTCTGATAATTCTGAACAGCTTTTTTTTTTTTCAAGATTTTATTTATTTATTTGACAGAGAGAGAGAGATCACAAGTAGGCAGAGAGGCAGGCCTAGAGAGAGAGGGGGAAGCAGACTTCCTGCTGAGCAGAGCCTGATGTGGGGCTCGATCCCAGGACCCTGAGATCATGACCTGAGCCCAAGGCAGAGGCTTAACCCACTGAACCACCCAGGTGCCCCTGAACAGCTTTTTATATGGCACAAACTATACAACTACTTTTCAACCTCAATAAAAATTAAAGACCATTGGATATAACAAACATAAGTATTTAGCCATTGTTGAATTTGGAATCGGAAATGCAGTTGGTAATATTATGTTACTAAAAACACAAGTAGAACAGGGGAGATCGGATGGGGGGGGTGGGTGAGATAGGTGACAGGGATCAAGGGGTGCACTTGTCATGACTGCTCCAGGTGATGTGTGGAAGTGTTGAATCACTCTATTGTACACTGGAAACTAATATAAAACTGTACGTTAACTGTACTGAAATTAAAATAAAAAACTTGATTTAAAAATTTAAACGTTTTTAAAATTAAAAAATATCCAATGATAAAATAAATAAAAATAAAAACACAAATAGAGGCAGGTTAAAAACTCTTAAAATTTTTTGATGGCACTAATAAAGGTATGCATTCTAGAAAAGAAGCCAAAGAATACTTGAAAAAAAATCAAAAGTTATATGCATTTGTTTAGCTCTAATTTATCATATTTTAAAAAGTATTAATGTTGTAAGCAAAATGTTACAGAAACTGAAATTCAAGACTTAAATAATACCCTTCAAATGTCATCAAAGAGATTAAGAAATTTCTTTTAAAAAGAAATTATGATTTTTATGAAAAATATACTATTGTTGATAAAGAAATTACAGTCTCTGGATGTAGATATGAATCTCAAAACCTACAAGCAAAAAGACCAAATTTGACTGGAAATCCCACAATCAGCCCATCTCTGTCGAAAACCAAAATTTCCAAGTGGAGAATTTTGTTTTCTCTATCAGATACAATAATATTATCATCAAAGAAAGTTTTATTTCTTATTTTATTTTTTCTTTTATTTATTTCCTTTTTATTTTTATTAAGTTCAATTAGCCAATATATAGTACATCATAAGTTTTTGATGTAGTGTTATTTATGACAAAAACTTTCAAAAAAAGAAAAAGGAAAGTTTTATGATGCCAAGAAAATACTACACCTATTCTGGTGCTCTAGATAATACCATTTGATGAAATATGAAGAAAATGAAATACTACGACTACACAAATAGTTATAATTGATATCTACCGATGAGTGTAACAGCGAATGTGATATTTATGGGTTACGAATACTTAAGAAACTAAAATCTTTAAGCTGTTTTTTAGAATCTACATAGATTTCCTCTGAAATATTGCACTTGCAATATTGAAATGCTTGTAGCAATAACTTACTGAATACATTTTCAAATATTTTCATATCTCTGAGGTTATATGTAACCTCCAGTTTCAATTGCCAGTGACAAATATAGTTTCAAAATTAAAATGTACTTAAAACTAGTTAAGGTTTGTAATATCTGAAGAAAAGTAGCAAGTGAATCAGAGATTATTTCTATGGAGAATGAGATACTGGATCAAGTAAGCGTTGAAATCATCATAAAGAATTCATTTCCATAAAACAACTATAAAAAACATATTCTCTGCTATTTGTAAACATTTTGATTAAATTTTTCATTTTCTATTATTTTATGCTCAATAATCTTATTTTTGTAATTTCTACAAAATATGTTTTATTTTGTAGAAATAAATGATAACTAATAAAAAGAAGTTTTACTTAAAGAAAAACTTATTTCTAATTTGCCCATTGTGTGAGCCAGCAGCATTTTTGACTAACCATATTTTTTATACATGGTTGTGTATGACTATTTATAAAATTGTACAAATATACATTTAAAATGTGATAAAAATGAAAATGGAAATTACTGTATTTTATGTTTTATTATATTTATTTCTGTATTATCAGTACTAATGTATTTCACTTATGCTTTAAAATGTTTATAAATAATATATTCTTAATAGCACCATGATTAAATATGCTTCACTAAAATATTGTTTTAGCTATTTTTGAGAGAGTATTCAAATGACTGCTTCTTTTTCCTTTTTTTTTTTTTTAAGATTTTATATTTAAGTAATCTCTGTACCCAACATGGAGATCGAACTCACAATCCTGAGATCAGGAGTCTCATGCTCTTCCCACTGATCCAGTCAGGCACCCCCAAAAGACTGTTTCTTGTGTTTATTTCAATATCAATTTTTAATGGCTGTCACAGCTGAAAATTTTCCCTCAGAAAGATGTTAAGTAAGAAGCTTCAGTACAAATGTTAAGCTCAGTATCTACCATTAGGCTTAGGGGAAAAGATTTAAGCAGTGAATGAGTATCGTGTGAATTTTACATCTGAGAAAAATTAGAGATTCGTCTTGACATATTAGATTACATATAGACCATCTTGCCAATGATAGTGACTTTATGCTACAATTAGCGATCCGAATAAAATGTACAAATGGGAAGTAAGTCTATATCTGTATATCAAACAGTCTTCTTATTCATTTTAATTGTTCTGGCCAATCTCTTGGCAGATCTGATGAGCTTTTAAGGTAGGTAACAAGAAGTGGAGCGTCAGCCCCAGTTCATTTATGTTTGCATTGATAATAGTGTATTCAGTCCACATTTATATGCAGAAAACTTCTAGACACTTGTGTATTTGAAGGATAATTTTTAAAAATTTTTAAGTAATCTCTACACCTAGCGTGGGGCTTGAACTCATGACCTCAAGATCAAGAGTCATATGCTTTTCTTTTTTCTTTTTCTTTTTTAAAGATTTTATTTATTTATTTGATAGAGAGAGAGCACAAGCAGGGGGGGCTGCAGGCAGAGGGAGAGGGAGGAGCAGGCTAACAACCCATGCGCCCCAAGTCATATGCTTTTCTGACTGAGCCAGTCAGTTATCCCTGAAGGATAGTTTAAATAAAGCTGGGTACTATAAGCTGTAGATCTTTTCTTTTTTTTTTTTAAGATTTTATTTATTTGACAGAGAAAGAGATCACAAGTAGGCAGAGAGGCAGGCAGAGAGAGAGGGGAAGCAGGCTCCCTGCTGAGCAGAGAGCCCGATGTGGGGCTCCATCCCAGAACGCTGGGATCGATGACCTGAGCTGAAGCCAGAGGCTTTAACCCACTGAGCTACCTAGGCGCCCCAAGCTGTAGATCTTTTTAGTCACATGTAAATGGCAACACATGGAAATCTTCCGAAGAGGAATAAAGGGCAGCATCATCAACTTTCTACGTTTTAGGGACGCCTGAGTGGCTCAGTCGGTTAACTGTGTGCCTTTGGCTCAGGTCATGATCCCAGAGTCCTGGGATGGAGTCTCACATCAGGCTCCTTGATCAGTAGGGAGTCTGCTTCTCCCTCTGCCTGCTGCTCCCCCTGCTTGTGCTCTCTCTCTTTCTCTCACTCTCTCTCTCTCTCTGATAGATAAATAATCTTAAAAAAATTAAAACAAACAAACAAAAAAACCTTCCATGTTTTAGAGCACCATCTTCTCTTGGTTATCCCCTAAACCTGATATGTGATTCCGTCGAAGGATCCCAGGTCCTGATATGTGATCCAAACAAAGGATCCAAAGGTCCCAGGGTTTGTGTCCATATTAAGTATTGGTAAAGTTTAATTTTTCTATTTTTAAAGATAAAATAAATAAAGAGAAATATTTCAATAATTTCTCTCTGCTCCCCTAGTGAACCATATGCATACCCCCAGTGGTACATGCCTTGTCCAATACAATCCCAGATAATTGGAATTTCCCTCAAACTAGGAAAGGCACAAGGATGCTGTGCTGCCAAAAAGATGATGAATATTCACTATAATTATGTGTTTTTTATATTATCACTGAATATGTTACCAAAAAACCCAACTAAATGGATTTTGCTACTTGAAAATTAAAAATTTTAGAATGCTTTTTTGCATATAAAAACTTAATGCTATATGATAAACTGAGAGTTTTACAGTAAGTTTGAAAGGAAATGAGTTAATATCTTATTTTCTCACAATCAACAAACTTAGCATATAAAGACTTTAAAAAAATTTTTTTAAACTGCTGGAGAAAGTTCTTTAAAGGCACGAGGCATAAACAGATGATTCACAGAACTACAAATGACTGAGGAATCATGAAAAAAAAACTCATAAGTAATCAAAGAAATGTAAGATAAAACATAAAACTATCATTATCCCTCTATCAAATTATCTATGATAAATGTTCTCTAAAGATAGCCTTCCATAATTCCTTCATTGCTGTACATCCATGTTGCACCTCTCATCAAGAGGTGGCATTTAGGGATGCCTGGGTGGCTCAGTTGGTGTCTACCTTCAGCTCAGGTCATGATCTCAGGGTCCTGGGATTGAGTTCTGCATTGGGCTCCTTGCTCAGCAGGGAGCCTGCTTTTCCCTCTGCCTGCCTCTCTCTCTCTCTCTCTGACAAATAAATAAATAAAATCTTAAAAAAAAGAGGTGGCATTTATTTCTTTTTCTTTAGAATCTGGGCTGGTCTTGTCACATGCCTTGATCAATAGAATGGGGTAGAAATGATGCCATGCATCTAATATGTAAAGATGCATGTCACTTGATTATATAGTGGTTCTATGTTTAATTTTTTGAGAAAACTGATACTGTTTTCCATAGTGCTTGTTCCATTTTACAATCCCACGAATAGTACACAAGAGTTCTGATTTCCCTACATCTTTGCCAACACTTGTTATTTTCTGTTTTGTTTTGTTTTGTTTTGTTTTTGTAATAGTCATCCTAATGGATATGAGGTGGAATCTCATTGCTGTTTTGATTGGCATTTCTCTTATGATTAGTGATGTTGAGCATATTTTAATAGGCTTGTGGGTCATTTTTATATCACCAATGGAGAATTTCTATTCAAGTCCTTTATCCTAAAGAATTGAAAGCAGGGTCTCAAGAGATATTTGTATGCCCATATTTGTAGTAGCATTACTTGCAATGTCTAACAAATGTAAGCAACCTAAATGTTCATCAATGGACGAATGGATTAATAGAATGTAGTATATATGTACAAGGGGATATTATTCATACAACAGGATATTATTCAGCCTTAAAAAAGAAGGAGCATCCTGTTATATGCTACAACATAGATGAACCTTGAGGACATTATGTTAAGTAAAATAAGGCAATCATGAAAAGACAAATATGGTCTGATCCAATGATATGAGTTGTCTAAAATGGTCAAATTCATAGAAACAGAAAGTAGAATGATACTTACTAAGGGTTGGGGAAGGAGGAAATGGAAGGTTGTTTAATGGGTATAGAGTTTCAGTTATGCAAGATGAGAAAGTCCTGGAAATTTGTTGTAAAACAGTGTGAATATGTTTAATGCCAATGAACTGTTCAACTTAAAAAATGGTTAAGATGGTAAGTTTTATGCCATATATCTTTTACTGCAATTAAAAATTTTAAAATTTGATAAATTTAAATTTGATAAAATTTGACTCTCCAGGTAGAGAGTCATAAAGATGTTCATTACAGTGCTATTTCTAGTAGTAAATTAGTAGTTTATTATTGAAATAGCCATCAACAGAATTAGGGCTAGGGACATGAATCGTGATATATCTATATGATAGATTATTTCAATGATGTAAAAAATTTATGAAGCTGAGTGAATAAAGCACAATAGAAAACTCTTCATATAGTGTGATCCAAATACGGAAAAAAACACATACACATATGTATGTATAGCTGTTTGTTATATATGTAATATAATCACACACAGACATATTCTCTGTATGTATGTGTATATATATATATGTTTACATATCATGTCTATTATATACATGCATGTAACCAGTTTATTGAAGGAGCCAGACTTGGTAAATTTCAAATATAAAGCAACTTATTCTTCCACACAGCTGCCTTTTTCAAATAAACCCTAGAGACTCATTCTTCTATCACCAAGATGAACTTGTGAGCAGATCCTTTAGCTTGTATAGTCATTTGAAGATATTAAAAAGCCTAGCCTAGGGGCGCCTGGGTGGCTCAGCTGGCTGAGTGTTGGACTCTTGGTTTTAGCTTAGGTTGTGGTCTCATGGATGGTGGGGTCTGGCCCTCGGTCGGGCTCTGCACTCCGTGGAGAGTTTGCTGGAGATCCTCTCCCTCTACCTCTCCCCCATCACTCTCTCTTTCATTTAAATAAATCTTAAAAAAAAAAAAAAAGCCTAGCCTGGGCTAGCATCACAACTTCAGTCTCTTGTTTTATGAAGCTTCTTTCCTGGCCCAGCTTAGGAAACCTGCAGTAGGAAAAGGGGATTGGTTGGTTGCTTCGCAATTACCCACTTTGCTTTTTCATCCTCCTTCCTGCTCGCTCAGCTGCCCCTCTATCCTTCTGGATTGAAGGAAGGTGGGGAGGAAAGGAAAGGTCAGAAAAGACAACTGCCATCATCCCTTTGGACATGACAATGGTTTAAATGCTGATTTCCAGACAGTGTCTTGGTGTTCTCTAAAAACCATCTCCCTGGTCCCACATAATCCTCTTGTCCTTTCTCTTTGCAGACTTCCCTCCAACTTTTTCCACTCCTGAAGATGCATGCCATCCTTGCCTAGTTTCATTATACTGTCTTCTCAGCCTTCACTCCTGGTGGCCTGTCTCCATTATAGATATCTTCTCGGAGATGGACCTTTTTGAGATGATTGCAGTCATGGTCCATGAAGACCAGAAAAACAGGGATTTTTGTTTCGCTGAACTATTGAAGTGCACGCAGATGTTTTTTAACTTGGCCTTTTTTTTTTTCTCCTAGTGCCACTGATGTCTTCCCTTAGCCTCTCCTCTTCAGAATTTTTCCAGGAGGGAATCGGATACTGGTACTTGTGTCTACCAAAATCCAAGGAACCCTAGCCAAGTCATCCAAGTAATTTTCTTGAATCTTCATATTTCGATCAAGGTGAGAGAGAAGCACATCTCCTACAGATGTGGGGAGGAGCAGGGCATCTGTTCTAGGACAACCCTCTGTCTGAGGCAGTTTTCTCAACTATAACACTATTGACAACTTTGGGCAGATAAGTATTTGTTGTGGGAGACTGCCCTGTGCATTGAGGGATGTTAAGCAGCATCTCTGACTTTTAGTCACTAAATGCCAGCAGCACTGCACCCCCCCACACATGTTGTGACAACAAAAGTGTCTCCAAACACTGCCAAATGTCTCCAGTTGAGAGGCATTGACCTAAAGGCATTTGTTCTATAAAACTTCCTACTTCCTACTTCCTACTTCTATAAAACTTCCTACTTCACCTTCTTTTTTTTTTTTTTTTTAAGGATGAAGTGGCTGGTGGGCTAATGCTGGCAAAAGAGAACCCCAAATAAAAGTTCTGCATAGATGGTGCAGTATTTTGCCTTAGAATGTGGGGACACTTGGTACACTGAAACCCCAAGATAAGAATAATTCTATTTAACAACTTGTTGTTCCACATACAATGATAAAAAAAGACCCAAGCGATAGAGGAGATAAGAAAGCATGCCAAAATATTAATAGAGACTATCTCTGCATGGTGAAATCATTAATGACATTTTAAAATTATAACTTTGATATTTTCTACAATGAATTTATAGTTCACGTACAGAAGTATTTATTTATTTTTTAATAAGACCAAACAAATCATACCAACTTTGAAGACCTAATTCAGATGCGTGACTTCATGGTGACTTTTCAGATCACCAACCTAGAAATTCTTTTTTACTTCCGGAACAATAATTGCAGTGTTGACTTCTCTCGAACACCATAACCCTATACATGCACATAATCTTCACAGTAACCTCATTAACTAGAGGTTTTGTTCTTCTTGTTTTGCAGATGAGGAAACTAACTTTAGAGAAGTAAGTAAGTTGCCTAACTGTTCTAATCCTGGAAACTGATAAATGACAGAGCTGTCACTCAAGACTGAATTTGTCTCATCAGTCCATTTTCTGCCTCCCGTCGTATTGATCCCTGGGAACCTAGAACTCAGTGGTGTTTTAAGTGAACTTAAATATTACTAAGACATTTTTTTCTTTGTCTACATAGTATTATCCGACAAAATTATAAACAGTTTCTTTTAGAGAATAGGCTATCGAGCTTTCATTAAATATCTTCATAGAGGACCACTGGGTAGGTAGATTACTGAAATAATACTTAGGTAGAACAAAATGGCAGACACTTATAAGTTATATATAAACATGAGGCTAACCCATAGTTTCTACCATATTATTCAACATCACTTCGTAATGGCTATATCAAAGTCATGAACATGACATGAGGACATATAATTAAGCAGATGAACTGCTGCCTAAATATTCATGTTATTTATATTCATGGAAAAGGGGAAACAATTAATATATACTGTAAAAAAAGACATTGTTAGTCATACTAAACAGATTTTAGGACAAAATTATTATGTGATTTCAACATATCCATTGTACCAAACTATTTAAAATGCAAATTCAATATAATAATAATGGTAAAGCCTATGATGATTAAATAGAGAGGTAACAGCAGAGGAGGCACATGCATGGGTCTCTACAGAGACCCATGCCAGAGCTCTAGGCTTGGAGAAACAAGGGCGAGCCAATCTCCACTTGGTGGAGGAGATGAGACACCCCAGATATGACAATACTTTGGTCCTAGTGGCCCAACGGCTGGCTGAGTAGGGTGCACAGGTTGCCAATTTTCAATCCTAGAACTGTGTGGTGGTGGTAGAAATAGGAACTGATATGTCTGCCATGGAAAAGCCCCTTCATGCCTTTTACTGTAGTCAGAATAGGCACAACACATCTTCTTTCGGAAAACTATTGAAAACAGCTAGGTTAATGGTAAAATGCAAGGGTGCAGACTTTGTACCAGCGGTACTAAAAAATGTAGTCTATGCGCCAACAGCAGCATTAATTTGGACATGCTATTTCTTGTTCCTTGCCCTAGAACTAAGTAATCAGAATCTTTGGAGTTAGGACCCAGGACTTTGCATTTTAACCTGCTCTCCAGGATGATTCTAATGGATGCTAAAGTCTAAGAGACACTGGTCTATACCACCCCCACCACATTTACCACCCTAACAACAGAAGGAGCCTCTTTAAGAATCCATTTAAAATATAAGTTTCTAACTGTGCTGTCCAAGACAGTAAACATTAACCACATGTGGCCACTGAGCACTTGAAATGTGGCTAGTTCAAGTAAAGATGTGTTGCAAATATAAAGAAAACACTGGGTGTCAGAGATTGAGTATGATTTTTTTTTAAGATTGAGTATGATTAAGGAATGAAAAATACCTCATTAATAATTATTTATATTGACTACATGTTTAAATGATAATATTTCAGATATATTGGATTCAATAAAATGTATTATTTGTTTCACCTGTATTTTCTTACTTTTTGGCAGAGTTACTGGGACATTTAAACTTGCATATGTGGTTTGCGTTATATTTCTATTGGACAGTGTTGTTTTATCTAGTTGCTTTAAATAAAGGAGGAGATTTCTTTCCTAGCCTACATTTTCTAATTCTAAACTACCAAGAGCTTATTTCTAGTTCTAAACTACCAAGAGCAGAAAGAACAGGCCTTTTTTTCATGTTTAATAGGTGCCAGATCTTGTACTTAGCATCTTGCATAGATTATTTCATTTAACTCATACAAATAGAGATAGATACTATTATTTTTTTATTTTTTAATTTAAATTCAATTAGCTAACATATATATATATAACATAATATAACCACAGCAATGACAGCCTATCACCTTTGCCATATTATGTAATATATACACATAAAAATAAAAATGAATAGAGTGAAAGGAAGCCAAAAATGAAGAACACAGGTATAAAATATAAATGTAAAAATGAAAGTTAAAAAAGAGACTTAAAAACAAAGAATTGATAAAATAAGAAACTAGTTGAAAAGGAAAAAATGAAAAATAGAAAAGGAAAATTTTAAACTGAAAGATTAAAGAATCATGAGAAAAAAAAAAACTCGACTTCTATATACTATTTTCCCTTAGTGCTGGAGTTTTGCAGTTCTGTGTGCTTTATAAACCTGGTATTCCCCTGTTGTTCCAGCTGGTCTTCTGGGGGAGGGGTCTGCAGTGCTAATTTTCAGGTGTCTTTGCCTGGGCAGAGTTGCATCATACCTTGCCAGGAGGCCAGGGTCAGTGTAAGTTGCTTCGGGGTGCTCTATGTGTCTTTTGTTCCTTGAAGGCTTTCTACGCTGCTTTAGAGAATGAAAATAAAAATGGGAGTGCCCCAATCCCCAGCCCTGGGACTGAAGGATGGTGGCCCCCTCTCTTTGGTAAACACTCAAGGAAAAGCAGTCTTCACTTTTGTGTGTGCCAAACTGTAGACTCTTGTGGTGCATACCCTCACTTATCCTCCAGGGGAGGGGAGCAGGTCACCATGGGCCTGCTGCTTGCAGTGCCCCCACTTGTAAAGTAGTCACCTAATTTTGCCACAGTTTTTCGTAGTTTATGGCAAACCGAGCTGAAAGCCCACTCCTGGGCTCACTAACTGTAGCCAGTTTCCCTGCTCCAGTGCTTGGGAACTCTGCTCGCTCAGTCACCCCTATTCTTTCTGTGAACCTGGGGATCCTGAGACCACATTGTCGCACTTAGGATTCTGCCCTGCTTCACCACCAGAGCACCTTTCAGGAAGGACATCTCGCACTAGAGCAGACTGCTGCTATATCTGCTGCTATATCACTTTCTAGTAGCCAGCTTGTGAAGGCTCCGTTCCACCCCCTACTGTTATTCTTCGATATACCCCTCCAACTCACTTCTCTGCACCTCCTACCTTGCAAAAGTGGTTGCTTTTTTATTTGCAGAATTCCAACAATTCTTTTCTTACATCTGTGGTTGAATTCATAGGTGTTCAGAATAATTTGATAGATATTTAACTAAATTCAAGGGACCAAATGAAAGGTGGTCCCCTACCCTCCTACCACCTTGCCTCCCTTGATAGCTACTGTTATTACTCCCATTATAATGATAAGGAAACTAAAGGTCGGAGAGAGTACTCAAGGCTACCAGGTGATATGTGACAGAACCAGAAGTCAACTCATGTCCATGTGACCCCAAAACACATACTTTTACATATTTCCCTGTATTTCTTCTACTTGTTAGACAATATACTGAAAAAGAGAACCATTTATTTTCAATAACATTTCTGTACATTAAAATGATGAGTGTATTCAAGCTATATCAAGTAGAAGCAGATCATTCGAAAGAAATAATGATAGAATAAACAATATATATAATGTGTGAATCCATATATATTTAAGATGTAAAGCCACTCAGAACGTTAAACACAGTATTCCTTGGTTTTGCATCCGATCAATGGGCTTCTTCTACTAGTCCCATAATAAATCTTTTTTTTTTTTTTTAAAGTAGGTTCCACACCCAACATGGAGCTCAACACGGGGCTTGAACTCACCACCCTGAGATCAAGACCTGAACTGAGATCAAGAGTCAGAGGCTCAACTGACTGAGCCACCCAGGCATCCCTCCCATAATAACTCTTAAGGTTGGTTATATCACTAAGAAATCTCTCCAAACTCAGTTGGCAGTATTTAGATTAGAAACAAATCAAGAGAAACCAGCAACTTCATAGTTTTTGAAATACTCCATGTTATGTCCTATCAGTGTCAAGGTCCTGAACTAGGCTAGGTCACAGACAGGCTATTAGTTAGGGTGGATTTTTTTTTAATAGACAATTCTATTCACCAGAAGATCTGTTAAGCCATAATGAAAATGACACTTTTTAAAATGTAAGCAGACACATCATCAGTCTTTCTTTTAATGCCTGGCAGAGGAGCCAGGAAGATTGTCACCAATATACCATTCATTCCAACCGTTCCATAAGTATTTGCAATTGTTGGTAAAAGACATCACCAGGGCAAACCTCAAAATCAAGGGGATGCAGAGCAACAGAGATGTCTAACAATAACCAACAGTCTGTTTGGATATGTTCTCAAAAATGAATAAAGTGTGTTTTCCATCATCCATGGAGTAATCTAATAAAACACCAGAATATGGAGCTATGTACTGAAGAACAGAAGGAGGGAGAATATCAGAAGCAGTGGCTGAAATTGCAGTGGTGTACCTCATGGCACCGATATCTACAAGCCTCTTCATCAACCGGGATAAACTTGAGTTCTTATGATCAATAGCAACATTGCTTTTTATTAGTTCCATATTAAGCATGTCTGGTTAATAATAGTGTCAACAAAAATTGGTGTTCTAAGAGTTTGTCCCTAATAACCAATTTGAGTTGACCCCAGCCAATTAGCTCCAAGCTATTCATAACGTCAGTGGTGGTCTGCACAGACATTGGGAAATGTTCCCAGTTGCTTTTGGAGCAAGTGTCCTGTGGGTTTTAGAACCAACTGGACCCTGTCCACAAATGGTGTCATCAAGGAGATGTATAAGTGAATAATAGAACTCTATCAATTGGTATTTCTAAGGTAGTATTTGTCTTCTTCACAATGTTTATTTCCCACACTACAACCACAGACTTCTCAGGTTCTGAGTTTATAGAGAAGACTTGAAAAACAAATCAAAACAAAACAAAATTCCACTGCTTTGCTTATGGAGTCCTCAATCCACATACATTAGTAATATCATTACCAATCGATAAAACAAACCTAATCTCTCCCGAATCAACAGAGGTCACCTCCAACAATACAATCTTCAAAATTGAGTCATGAATGTTTCTTGTTGCAGTAAAGGCTGACAGCCGAGTCATTTATTAGTAAACTGCTGGTTGGGGCTAGGGCGGGAAATGACAGTAGTTATGTCCACATAAAGCATTTTTGCAGCTTATCCTCAGGTGACTTCTTGGAAGTTGCTGCCTGTGGACTTTTATGAGCTCTATTTTTTCATCAAGGCCCTAAGAAAGCCAAATTTCAATTGCCACTTGGAGTTCCCAGAGCTTGAATGTGCCAGCCCCTATATTTCCATAACTCACTCAGACTTTCATCCAATATAAAATGCAGGGGACTAATGTCTAATGACAGTTTTTTTCCACCTGGGAAATACTAGCTTTCACTTGCTTGAAAAGTTCAAGATGAAGAGGAAACAAAGCCTCCTCCTAATAGCAGAAACCCATAGAAATGTGAGTCCTCCGGTCTAGCCAGCGGTGAAAAGCATCAGCATAGCTCTAGCCTTAGACCCAAATTAAAACCATCAGCTCAGCCTGACTGTGATGTGGCCATAACATTTCACCACATTAAATGTGTGATAACTGTGCATGAACAGGTAATGTGATCTGACAGTGTTCGTTGTCACCACAGAGCTGTCATGTCTGAATTTTTTTCTCAATCCCAGAGAGTCAGTGTCCATCATGAGTATATTCCAAACTAAATTTACTATGATGGTAATAATACATGCAGTGATGGAAGAAGAATCCAAAGCAGAGGAAGAAAATTAATATTTATTGAGTAGTCACTATCTATCTGTGGCAGACAGATCCTACCATGACCCCGACTGATTTCCCACTTCCAGAGGCCACCCCTTTGTGTCATCTCCTTCCCTTGAGTGTGGGCAGGACCTGGGACTTGCTTCTAACCAACACAATATGTCAAAAGTAATGGGATGTCACACCCTTGATTAGGTTACATTATATGGCAAAGGCGATAGGCTGTCATTCCTGTGGTTATATTATGTTACATGAGATTCCTTTTTAGCAGAGATTCTCCTTGCTGACTTGGTGAAGTAAACAGCCATACAGAAGAAGCCTATGTGGCCAAAAAAAAAAAAATAATAACAATCGTGGATGGCCTCTAGGACCCGAGGACAGTCTCCAGCTGACAGCCTGCAGAAAGTCTGGGCTCTCCATCACATAGCTGCAAGGAAATGAATTCTGCCAATAGCCTGAATAAGCTTGGAACCAGGTTCTTTCCTCAGGTGAAAATGAAGCCTAATTGACACCTTGATCGTAGCCCTGTGAGATCCTGAGCAGAGCACGATGCTAAACTGAACATGGACTTCTGAATCATGGAAACTGTGGGATAACGAATACATGTATTGTTTCCAGCTGCCATATTTGCGGTAATTTTTTACAGTGGCAGTGGAAAACTAATACATTGCCCTGAACCTTATTTCTGTTCTCTGTCCTCCATCTTACTTCATCTTCTCCATGACCTTAGGAACTCTGATAACTAGGCAGGATGTAAAGTTGAAAAGATCTTGCCCTTCTCTTAAGGAAATGGTCACACAAATTTTCAGAATTTTGCCTATGAGTTGAGGGAAATCTACCTCAATACCTTGCATCTAATACGTAAAAAGTCACATATGAATTATGACAGCCAACTCTCTTTGAAATGGTCTGATACAAATTCTGCCCGCTAGGATATTAACAGATGTCACCAGTGCCCTGGACCTATCTGTCCCCACTCATCATGCCTGTTCTCTCATGACTTCCTGCGGCCAGCACCTGTGATCCTGATAGCTAACGCTCTGTGGTATGCTCAGCTCATGGGTGGGGCAGGCCAAGTGTTCTGGGAAGTTGACATCTTTGAGAGCATCCCTTAGGCAATGGTGAATAGAATGGGAAGATAAAAGCTCCAGCTACGTTGGTCCTCAAGTACAACCACTCTAAGGAATATTTTACATCATTTTCCACAAGTGCCCAGTGGGACCAAGCCCCAGGTGCCCAAAATGATAGCCCACTCCTTAATATACTCTGTAATGGTTTCTTTCCTTTCCTGTCTCACTTCCCAGCTCTTACCAGTGGATCCTGGAATCTCCTCCCCAAATAAATGATTTGAACTAATTCCTTTTCTCCGGGTCTGCTTCTGGGTGAGCGCAACCAAAGAAGTAGGGGCACTTCATGTTAGATGGACATTTGGTAGAAACCCAATTAAGGATGAAGTAAGCACTGATGTTGTCTTGAACAGTGTCCCTGAAGAGTTCTAGGCAAAGTATGTGTAAAAGGAGAAGTAAACTGACCAAAAACTTTACAGATTCTATTTGTCAGACTCAGTATTTACTAGCCAAGCTTTGATGAATAATTTGACCCCCAAATACAAATACTAGGAAGATAGTGTGTTGGATAATAGACACTGATATTCTCCACTGGCCAGTTATCTCCTCTATTATGAAATCACATGCTAGTATTCTGATTTATACAGCAGTCTCTTAAGTTTGGTTATTGTGAGTCAATTTCAAAAGTCTTGTTAACCTGCACAGCAATCACTGATTACTGAAATTATCATGGTGATCATTTTGCAATTTATACATTTCGCAATATATACAAATATTAAATCATCATGTTGTGCACTTGGAACAAATATGTTTTATGTCAACTATACCTCAGTTAAAAAAAAAAAAAGAATCAAACTCTAGAACTGCCACCCCAGAACTCTCTATCTGGGCAGGCAGGCAGATTCCTTTTATAGATTTACCAATTGCTTCAACAACCCTCATTGTGCAATCAAAACCATACACAAATCCCGGACAGGCACTTTTATTTCTGTTTCGGCATGAAGGAATACCTGAAAAGGCATCACTAAATAAATGATGGGTATTCCAACATGAGCCAATGAGAATGAGACAATGCCTGTTTTCATGTCCCTTTTCTGCATGTGCAACTTGGTAAAGACAGATCTTTTCTCACTGCGGCTTTGGGTCCTCCCATCCTCAACACCCAGTCCCATTTTTTTTTTAAACTCTCAAAATAATGCCCTTAACCACACTGACACAACAACTAGAACAATATTGACCAAAAAACCCTCAAAATTACAACAACGACCACAAAAAACCCATACACTAGTTCTTCAGGAAATACAAGCATTTATTGACATTAAATTCTAAAAGAAATTAGTTGTCCGTTTACAAGTGACGCTAGATAACATAAGAATCAATCTTCAATCTAGGGGTAACACATTCAACTATAGCAGAGTGAAAGCGTTTCTAGTGTGACAAATTAAGGAGGTCATGGAACTTTGACATTCTTAAACTAGGAGCTGGGACTCTCAGCCAGGATCCACAGCTCCCATGGGGACCCCATTAACTCTCAGGAGAGTTTCTTTACATGCCTTGCCTGCTGACTAAATAAATAGATCTACACTTATCTGCATGGCTGTTTTTTGTTGTTGTTGTTTTTTTTTACAGGTATAGATAGATATTTTGTATGGTAATACTTTTGGATTCATGGTGGTGGTGAATATTTTTGATGATCACTATGTATTTTCTCAGTTAATGGTCACTAAATAACACTGTCATTTAGAAAAAAGCCTTGATAAATTTTTTTGGCTAATAAGGAATCCTCACATATTAAAAGATTAAGGGTCATGATTTAGCTAGCCCAAATGGGTGGCATGGTCCTCTAGATATCTTCCTTAAGAATTCATTTTCTTTTTAATTAATTTATTAATTAATTAATTTTTGAAAGTAAACTCTACCTCCAACATGAGGCTCAAACTCATGACCCTGATATCAAGAGTTGCATGCTCTACCGACTGAGCCAGCCAAATGCCCCAAGAATCCATTTTCTGAACTGGTTTTTGAATGGTGAGACAGAGGGAGTAGTGAGTTCAATGTTACCTTCTCTGGTGGCTCTTGAATTTAGAGGTTCGGAACTTTTGCCCAAAGTGGATCCTGTGATATGAGGTAAGGATGACATTGTGTTATGAATATCCCCAGATCTAACTGACATGGGGCTTATCTTATGGCCTGTAGTGTTGGTGTTAGGGCATAGGGAAGGAGGAACAATGTCTCTACTTAAGGCTCGGCCCAGCATACTGACCAAGACAGAGTAATTCTCTCACAAAATCTGGAAGAAGAAAGCTCAACCCTGTCTAGCAGACTTGGTTCCCCCCCAGTGTTTCTAGGAGCTCTCTTTGGGGTTCTAGAATTTGTGTATTCAATGAAACCTGGTTCCCTAAGCTCACAAATGTAAACATATGTCAGGATTTCACAGGACTCTTGAGAATAATAATCTTCCTCATTACTGTACTGCTTCATACCTTTGTATGTATCTTCTCTTGATCCTTTCTGCAACCCTATGAGGTGGGAAGGGGAGAATTATCCCATTTTACAGATATGATAAACCCCTTTCTCACATGGGTTGCCTTTCTCAGGGCCACTTAGCTACCAGTGGCAAAAGATCTGAACCCTTCTGAAACTAGCCAAGAAGACAATTTCAAGTTAAACATAAAATAACACAGTTGCCTTTTGAGAATCACAGACTCTTTCTTCAAATCAGAATATATAATCATACTGTGTTCTTATACGCCTTTAAAACCACACACATGCCACATGAAATGTGATATTTAACAAAACATATTTGGGAATCCAGGAGTTGGAAAAATAATGTTTAATATAAATAACACCTAGTATTTAAATCTCACTACTTAGTATCACTTTGAATATGTTTTTATGCACATTATGCTTTATGTGGATTGTTCCATTTCATCACCACTGTCCTATAAAGCATTTTATGTCATTTTTATGATGGGAAAACAGGCCCAGAGAGTTTAAGTGACTTGTCCACAGTCACACAGCTCAAGCACTGGCCGAGGGGGAATTAGAAATTTGCCTGGTTGCCATTTTCTCTTATTTCTCACTTCTTCCCTGATGCCTAAATATTCCCTCAAGAGAACCTAGATTTTTCTTGGAACATTAATTATCTTTTGCCCCTATGACCTAGAATATAAATAATTAAGATCTTAGACTCTCCATTTCCGGTTCATTTCCCCATGCACTCCTTGAAATGTGTGAATTATCCCAGCAGATCTCAGACAAAGGGAAGTTGAATTGGACTTATTTATCAGGCCTTTTTCTCTTACCCACTAAATATCTCATTACCATTGACCAGACGGATGTCAGCATGTCACACATTATTCCAAGAGCAGAGCAAGAGCCCCTCAGGTTGGCAGATAATCAAGAAAGAATGTTATGAGAGTTGACATCTTATGAATAATTATTTTAAAAATCTGTTCATTTCTCTTCCTTCAACTCCAGATAGGCAAGTTGGTCCTATCAAGTTGCTCAGTCCAACTGTGATGAGAACATCACTTAAACAAGGTGCCAGTTGTCCTTATTTATTTCTTTTTTAAAGTAAGTTTATTCAAAGGTTCTATTTTGTAAGAGGGGATGGTCAGGAAAGTATAAGGTAAACAAGTCTGGTTGTCAAACAGGCAACTGCTGGACTCCTCTGGGAATGCTTCTTAGACTTACTAGGTCCCAATTCTCCTGTTTCACATAAGGGCTGGTATCAAGTTTTTTTTGCTGGGATGGCAAAGGGTGGAAAGTTGATAATTACTACAGATGTGAACACAATAAGTTTTAAGCTCTTTATAACTTTGAGGGACAAGTAGCTAAATTTTGAGATGGCAAAGTTCAACACTTAATGACTTCCAAAATATTATTTGACTTGCAGCTCCATTTTCTCTGAGAATATGAGATCCATGCACGTTAAGTTGCTGGGTTAAAGAAGGGGTATATTCATTCTCTGTCGCCTTTAGGAAGCTGACGTGGGCTCCTGCTCTGGGAGGGCCATATGATGGCTTAAGGCAGCTCTTCATCCTCCAAAAGCTACTTCACAAGGCTACTGGTTGAATGAAAAGGAATATTTTGATATGCTGGACATTAATAAGTCTATTCAGTGCATGATACACCATTAATTTAGGGGCAGTTTGGGGGAAAGGGAAAATAGCACCATATAAGATGTACACATTGCTTGTAATGCCCATCTTTGCTTCAGAAACATAAAACATGAAAAATGTCAACAATGAACCTTTACTACAGCATTTCTCAGTGAGTGGCCTGAAGACTTGTGCATGCATATTCCCCTACACTACAGATTTAGAAGCAGGGAGTGGGGAGGGAACTGGAGCCTCGCATTTAAGAGCCTCCACAGGCATAATCTAAAGCCACTATCGGAACCTAGAACTTGGGACAAATTAAGATATCTCCACCAAACACATTTTACAAAGATGACCTTAGTTCCAAACAAACATCAAAGAGATATATCCATAAGAGGCATACACTGGAGAGAGTGTGCGGAAGGTGGGTGGCTTACTGCTTTGCTCTTAGCCTGGGGTGCTGATGCCTTCCTAGCAGGAGAACACCTCCTTGAGCTCCACCAGGACAGCTGCAGGGGAAGACAATCAGGCCTGAGAGTCAGGGCACATCTCATTTCAATGACTCCAGCATTGTCATTTACTCTCCTTGAGTAAACTCCTCAGTTTCCCCTTCTGTCGTGTACACTCTTGGATTCCCACAGTAGGGCAGCAAGGAGGAAACTTATCTCTGAAGAGTTAAATGACTCCCACCAAGGTCATAGCTAGGAAATGGCAGAAGAAGGGCTACATGCAACCTTGGCTCTTCGTCTGTAAACCCAGTGTTGTTTCCACTGCATAAATATAGAGGCTGTGCATTTATGTGACTCAAGCTTTCTTGGGACTTAAGAGGAGAGATTTCCAGGTCTAAAGTGACCAGATGTCCTGGTTTACCTTGGGACTGAGAGGTTCCTGGGACATGAGACTTATAGTATTAAAACCAGGAAAATCTTGGGCAAATGAAGACGAAGTGCCCACTGGAGCTGGACCATCATTCTTTTGCAATGGTTCTCAGCCCTGGCTATAGAATAGAATCACCTGGAAGGATTAAGAATACTGATGCCTTGATACCATCCTAGACCTTTGAATATGAATCTCTGGGTACACCTGTATTATTTTTTAAAATAAATCTCTGAAGTCTATTTTGACATATGGTAAAGATTGGGAAAAACACTGATTTAGAATATACTGTCAATGACTTTCTTTCTTCAGTTGACCACACGAAAAGGATAAGTTTACATAATTGTCCACAATAAAGGTGGAGAGATTGGCTCAACAAAATCTTACTAAAAAGGAATTGGAGAAGTTTCATTTCCTCAAGGATGTAACAGCTGGAGTGAGCCCTCAATTGACAAAAATCATCCAATCGTAGTGCTGGGGGACTCCAAGGACCACAGTGCCAGCTACAGACCCAGGACTTGTGTGGAGAGACAGACGATGCTCTGGAAAACCATTTTCCATAGGTTGGCATCCAGTCTCCCTGGCTCGCTTCAAGGAGGAGGCAGAGCATGGTCATTATAGTATGATGGAAACAAATTTTTGTGGAGTGAGAGTTTTCATCTCACTACCAAACAAGATAAGTATTTTTGAGAGGTTTAGTGGAATCTGACTTTTTTTTCTTAAGAATTAAAAATTTTGGAAAGCCTCAAAATAAAATCTTACGAGAAAAGAAGAGTCATTTCTGAACTAAGCTTCAAATGAAATCGAGAATATCACTTAATGATTAAGATACCTGACATGCTTTGTTTTTCCTGATCCTGTGGCATTCTGCATCATTATCTGTCTTTTGAGAACAGACTAAAGCTGTACTTGTGTGAACAGCACAAAGTTGAAAATAACTTCTCCCCTATGTATTTAAAAATAGCACATCAGAGTTAATTGATGCCTATTCTATGACATGATTTGCCCATAGTTGGTCGCAATGGCCAAAAGTGCCACTCAAAGTAAAATGTCAACCAGTCTATATATTGCTACTTTCTGATCACTATTTGCTTTTCAATTATAAAAACAATACAGTTGAATGCAATTTTGAGCAAAAATTCTATTTCCCTGCAATTATTTTCATTTTTGTGCTTCCATATTCCTCTTATTTTCAAATGACAGTATTAATAAGAACATAAGAAATCAGAATTTAATACTTACTAAATGGCTCTGCAGTGGGATGGTTTTATAAGTTTTGAAGCAATAGAATACATTACAAAGAAAAAGACTGACCAATATATTTACATAAAATTTAAATCTCTCAGAAAGTATTGTGTCTTTATATGTATGCAGTAGACATAGTCAAGCGGCATTTAGGATCTTGTCTACCTTCTTCTTATGTGCCTTCCTATACTTCAGAGGTTGGAAGGTAAAACTGATATTTCCCAGGGTGCCTGGGAGACCCAGTCAGTTAAGCCTCCAACTCTTGATTTCGACTCAGGTCATGATCTCAGGGTTGTGAGATTGAGCCCTACGTCAACTTAGTGGGGAGTCTGCTTCTCTCCCTCTCCCTCTGCCCTTTCCCCAGATGGCACACACATGCCTTTTCTGTCTCTCAAATAAATAAATAAATCTTTATTTAAAAAAAAAAAAACATTTTCCAGGTTCCTTTGCAGCTGGGATGGTAGATTCAAATTAGATTCCCTCATTAATGCCTTCCTATGAGGATGTGGAGGCAGAGCCCGCATTTGGCTATTTGCTTTTGTTTCTAGGTCTGGCTGTGGAGATGTGAGGCTTTCTGGAACAGCATTCCAGTGTTTAATCCTCACCTTTGTGGTTGTCAGGAGACATTTGTGTTGCAATGGTGGTGGCCTCCCGACCTTGGGTGTCAGCTGCAGTGGAGTGTTCTTCCTGGTGGTGACAAATGTGGCTGAAACCTTTAAGGGTCAGTTCTGTGACATTGCAGATATCATTCACAGACGCTCAGCCTAGAGGCTGTCCCTACAGAATTTGCAGGGATTTTATAAGCCATCTAATTCTCTGCATTAAATCCCTTTCTGTTTAAAATATCTAGAGTGATTTCTGTTTTCTGAACTGAGTTGTGACTGATACCAACTGGAAAAAACATTTTCAGAAAGCAAAACAGAAAACAAAACAAATATGTTTATCATATGAAATACTGGTAGGAAAAAGAAAAGATCCCAAAATGGAAAAATGGAAAAAAATTAACAAAATGAACCAGTTCACACAAGAGGAAATGCAAATCAGTAGAAAGCACGTGAAGTGGATCTCTTTTCAGGAACTGCCCTGTGGCAGACTCACCCTACACTGTGGCAAAGCAACCACACCCACAATGGATCCCACTCTCTTGCCACAAGTGGTTAGTTGCCCTATAAATCCCTTCTTCAGAAATTTGACGTTGGAAATGAAATCTCTGTTTTCCTGCTAGCTGGAATGAAGACATACATAACTTGCCTATGGACTCAGACATAGAGAAAGTTGGTTTGTAGTGGGAAAGAAAAGTCAGCAAGGAACAAGAGGGACCTGGAAGAAACCAAGGTAGGAAAGAGGTGGAGAGAGAAGGGTCTCTTGGCTTCAGTTTTTTCCTGAGGCTTGGGAAGATATTTCTGGTTTTGTTTAAGTTCATGTAATTTAGCTACTTACAAATAACAATAACAGTAATTCCAACCAATATCTTCACAATATCAGAAAATACACTAAAGATCATTCATTCAACAATTTTTTGGGTATCTTGTGCCCAGAACTTGAGGAATAGGGCTTTGGGTAAGACTAAGCTTTCAACTTCATAGCGTGTACAGTTGAGTAAGGAGAGAAATACTGACCAAGTAATTGTGAGACAGTGCAAGTTTTCCTAAGAGTCTACACCAGGATTGATGTATCCTTCGATAAGTCATTTAGAATAGAGGATTAGCCCAAAATAATCATTTATTCATTTGTGGTTGAATAAGTCTCTTCTGAGTGTTTATGATGCTTTGGTCCCCTCTTCAGGCAGAGCACCCTTTTACTGCTATCATAACATATTCAAAGTCAAAAGCTTTCATAATGGAAGGGTAGAAAATCTAACTATAGAATCTGAGACTTAAAGCATTACTGGCCAAGTCACAGAAGGTTTCCTACTTATTCCACCAAAAGATTTTTTGTCTCTGGTCATAGATGAGTATCTTTCCTCCCAGTTACAAACACTAAGTGACTCAAAATTCTAAACCCAAAAACATGTGGACACTGAAGAACTATTATGGTTCTTATGCACACACTCATGATTTCTCCTGAATGGTCCTGCTTTGATTCCAAAATCTGTATGTGAAAATATTTATCATCATTTTCATCCATGAGATCTCTTACCAAGGAGATTTTGGAAAGGGATAAAACTATCTTTTGGAATATTTTTAAAATTCCATGTTTTTTAAAAGATGCTAGAGAATTTTCTGTGATTCCTGAGCCTAGATACCAGCTGGCTAACACTTTGACCTGTTATAAGCTGAGGACTCTTACTAATACTGGGACAATGTTTGTCCAGGAGAAATGCATCTGGAACCAGAAAGACTGGGTTTTGATGACATCCTGACTCTATTTCCAAGTTGCATGATCTTCTAAGTCTTATTTTACTTAGCTGTGAAAGCAAATCTTGTACTTATCTTGTACTTATCCTGTGTTCCAACTCTGCGATTCCTGTTGACCAATAGCTGACAAAAGGAGAATAAAAATGCAATGGCACAAACAGAAGATGGAAGGAAAGCATTGTGTGTAGTTGCTGCATTGCCTGCAGACTACTAGTTGGTGTGAAACCCTGAACTAGAGGGAGCGGAAGATGAGCCAGACTCAGCTCACACCAACAAACATGTTATAGCCAGAGGATACTTCTCCCTGGTTAAATACCAGATGAATTAAAGGCTGTTGCCAGCAGCTGTGAAGAATGTCACTGGGATGCCGTATGATTGCCCAATGAATGCTGAGTGAAGGGTGTCGTCTCCTAAGGGAAGGTCAGCCGCATTTCCAATGGTTCAACTGTGGGGTTTGGCTGGAGGCACCTACAGACACACAGGTGCTGGGAAATGTCTCTTTCTTGCATTGTGCACTGGGACAGGCCAACTCCACGCTGTCAGATGAAGTGTAGCATAGACAGCCTGGGTCACAATGGGAAAAGACAGCAAATCTGGGGCAGGCAAATGGGCTCTGGGGAGCAAAGGAGTATGCCTATGTTGGGACTTTTCTTTTCCTTCCTTCCTTCCTTCCTTCCTTCCTTCCTTCCTTCCTTCCTTCCTTCCTTCCTTCCTACCTTCCTTCCTTCCTTCCTCTCTCTTTCCCTTTTCCTTCCCCTTCTTCCTTTTCTTCTTCTTCTTCTTCTTCTTCTTCTTCCTCTTCCTCTTCCTCTTCCTCTTCCTCATCTTTATCTTTGTCGTCTTCTTTTTTTACAAGAGAGGACTAATTTCCTTGTCACTATGCCTACAAGCTTTTATCTTAAACTTTACTTGAGAGAGACAGACAGAAGGAGAGAAAAATCTGACCCACTTGTTTGGAATCCTGAGGGAGAGGGATCTATGAGTTCTCTCAGATGAGGACAAGCAGGTGGGCTGAGGGTTCCTTGACTCCCTTCAACCAGAGCTGCTCCATTTTCATTTGTTCATATGTCAAGCTTCAATCTGGGATGTTAATGAAGAAATTATTTCATTAATCAAAATAAAATGATAAGTAAAAGGTAAGACCACTAAATTAGAGCTTCTTATTTCAGTGGGTATAGGAATCACCTGGAAACTTTGTTAAAATGCAGATTCTGAGTCAGCAGGTGGGCCTGAACTTCTGCCTTTCTAACAAGTTCCCAGGTGATGCCCAAACTGCTGACCCATGAACCACCATTTGAGAAGAAAGTACTAGATAAACATTCTAGATGAACATCTCATAGCACCCATATCACTCTTAGGATACTGCCTATTATTCTATTTGTTTTTATTTTTAAGTTTTGAGTATGTATTATGTTTGTTTATTTTTAAATCACTTTCATGAGATTTAATTTACATATTATTCAAGTTACTCTTTTAAAGTATACAATTCGGGGCACCTGGGTGACTCAGTCGTTAAGCATCTGCCTTCGGCTCAGGTCATGATCCCAAGGTCCTGGGATCCAGCTTGCATCGGGCTCCCTGCTCAGTGGGGAG
Source organism: Potos flavus (assembly GCA_028534135.1). NCBI lineage: Eukaryota > Metazoa > Chordata > Mammalia > Carnivora > Procyonidae > Potos > Potos flavus. Next base: position 64,966,742 of record CM052898.1, on the reverse strand, counting down.
CCTGCTTCTCCCTCTCCCATTCTTTCTGCTTGTATTCCCTCTCTCGCTGTGTCTCCCTCTGTCAAGTAAATAAATAAAATCTTTAAAAAAAGTACACAATTCTGTGGGTTTTAGAATATTAGTATATATATTTAGTATAGTATATAGTGTATTTAGTGCATATTTAGTGGGTTTAGTATATTTAGAGTTGTGTAACCATCACCACTATCTAATTTTAGAACACTTTCATCACGCCAAGAGAAACTTGTGATCGTTAATTTTATGTATCAAATTGACTAGGATAATTAAAAAAAATAATCTCTACAACCAACATGGGGCTCAAACTCATGACCCCAAGATCAAGAGTCATATGTTCTTCCAACTGAGCCAGCCAGACCTCCCAACTGTGCCAATTTTTGGTCAAAACTGTTGTTCAAAAATTATTCTTGGTGTTTCCGTGAGGGTGGTTTTCGATGTGATAAATTGGTAGACTGAGTAAAGCAGATTGTCCTCTCTCATGTGAGTGAGCTCCGTCTAATCAGTTGAAGAAGCCAAACTAAACATCAGCTCTTCCTGGATCTTGATCCTGATAACCTTCAGACTGGAACTATACCATCAGCCCTCCTGGGGCTCCAGCTAACAACTCAACTTGAAAATCTTGGGACTTTCCAGCCTCCATAATTATATGATCCAGTTCCTTGTGCTGCATCTCTTATAATAAATGCATGTATCTATCCTAATTGGTTCTATTTCATTGGAGAACTGTGACTAATATAAAACCCCATAGCTATTACTTGCTACCTCCAGCTTCTAATTAGCAATCTCTAATCCACTTTCTGCTTCCGTGGATTTGTCCATTCTGGGCATTTCATATAAATGGAATCATAAACTATGCGGGCTTTTTTGAATGCCTTCTTTCACTCAGCACAATGTTTTTAAGGCATCTATGTTGTACTATGAGTTATATACCTATATACTGCCTACCTTTTTCCAACTCAGCTTCAGAGCTCACCAGTGGCCCAGGCACAGGAACAGGCATTATTAATTGCTATATCTTTAGCACCAAAAACAGGGCCTGGAATGTGATGTGTTAAATGAATAATTGTTAAACGAATGCATGAAAGACTATGCCTGCTAAGCTAGGGATACTAGAAAGCAGTTTCAAGGGATATAGAAAGGGAACATGGTGAAGCGGTTTCCATATATGTACAGGGAGTATTGGGGATGAGGTGACTGTGGTTGTTTTACCAGCTGTAGAGTTGCTCTCAAGTGGGGATAGGGAGCGTGACTAAGGGGCTTTCCAATGAACACATAAACTCAATTTTCATCTAACCCTTTATCTGAGCTAGGTTTTCAGAGCAGCTGACTTACTTTAAGGCTATTCCAAGAAGACCAAGTTAATTTATGCATTGATTATGGGAGTCCATTTCAGCTTTAAGGACCTGCCATGAGAGTCTTAAGAAATCTGGAATGAATGACATAAAAATAATCCTGAAAAATGAGGTCACTTTTTTCTGAATTCTATTCAATTATATGCTGGAAATATAAATTGCACATCTACCATGTATAAAGTACTGTGGATATAAGGATGAACAAAACAGATTCTTTATGAAGTTTGTAGTCTAATCTGTGGTCATTACTTCTTGAAAATAATCTTTGAAGCATTTAACACATCTTTGAAAAAGGAACAATTTATTCATACCTGGTAGACCAAAATCTCTTGAATCCCATTTCCACCATTTTTCCTCTAAAAGCCATAGATACCTATATAACATCATTTCATTTTTAGATAAGCACATTTGAAATAGGATTAGAACACTAAAATCTTGAGCAGGAAACTAGTGTAAATTCTACCTGCCTTTGATTGTGTCCCTTTCTATTTTCTTCTCTACTTCCAACAAGGGTACAATTTTTATATGCAAATCTGATAATGCTTTTCACCTGCTTAAAATCCCTCTATGACCAATTGACTGTAGCACAGTCACCTCTTCATTTATGGAGTGGTAACAAAATCAATCAGCTATATGTTTTTCACAAAAGATGCTCCAAAAATGAAATGATACAGAAAGGCTCAAAATAAAGGGAGAAGAAATATACTCTGAAATACTAACAAAAGACATGAGGTGTGCAATATTAAAGACAGACTGAATAAAATTCGAGTAACACAATTTAGTTAAAAAGAAGGTTTTATATTAGTAGAGGGGCAAACACATGGAAAAATGATCAGTTATAAACCTTTAAACTACTACTAACTCATCAAGAAAAGAAAAGAATTTTAGGGACAAATTAATAAGACTGCATGCTTAACAGGAGTCTAACAAATTACCTCTCTCAAAATTTGACAGATAAAGAAGGTGAGATGTAGGGTATAATAAGTACGAACAGCACAATTAACATAACACACAATTAATTTTTGATATAATATGCATATATATCCAATAAAGGCAAATTCATAGCAATTTCAAATATCCATGAAACAATGGAAAATTTGGCAATACAAGAACAACAGGGAAAAATTGCAATATGTCCCTAAGGCAGAAATCATGTAGATCATATTCTCTGACTGTATTTTAATAAAACTAAAAATTAGCAAGAAAATAGAAGCCAAAACAAATAAATTCATTTTAAAATTGAAAATAATCACAGAATAATCTAGTAACTATTCAGGTAAGTGAGAAGTCAAAGCCAATTTATATAGTTTTTTTAGAAATGATAATAAGAAACCCTCATACGAAAGGCTGTGTTTTGTGCCTTATGTTATTCATAGCACAGTTTTTGTCTTCAATTGCATTTATTAGGAAACAAGAAAAAGTGACTACATGGCATTAACCATAGGTGTTTATACTTTCTATCTCCCCAAACCAGATTAGAATTCCAGTAAAGATATAACACACTACTGATTGACAAGGAGGGAGAAAACTTTAGCTGAGGAGTTTCAATTATTCTGGAAAGCTGAAAAGCACCTGATTTAACTGAATAGCTTAAATTATTATCCAAATGTTTAAAGACAATGATATCAACAAGTGGTGTGCAATTTAGCCCATTACCTCTGTCAAGCTTGGCTCCAAATTACCAGGAAGCGTGGAAGCTGACATGATTATGGTGCTGACATGAGAGATAGCTCAAAGGTCTCTTCACAGAGTGGCCAGACACTTAGGTCCTTCTCCACTATGCAGCCAAGCAACCAGCCAAGTCACCTCAACTGCCCATGTGGCACTAAGGGGCATATTCTAGAGGACTTGAAATCTGGAAGAGAAATCTGGAAGACTAAATCTTGAGCGCTTCAGAAACAGCATGAAACAAAGGAGTGAGGGAGCAGAGCGGGGTTGAGAACAGGAGATAAATTTCCTCACACTGCTCATCAAAATGCCAGCAGTTAGAAGGATGGTTGAGTCCACTGTGGAGTAAGTGAATTGGAAAACTAGCATTCAAGGGTCCTTCAGCAACCATGGCATTTTGTAGTCCCTTCACTATTCAACTAACTTGCCCATATACAAGTTCCAATCAGCATTGCAGTGCCTAAATATGACGGGACAGTCAACAATCTTTAGACATTTATGGAAATCTACCTAAGTGAAAAGGAAATTCACCAATTTCCTTTTGGGAAAAAAGATCCCAAAATAATTTGGGGGTAGGAGAAGAAGGTTTCAAAATAACTCTTATAACCTGAGAGATAAAAGAAAACAATGTATCGATAAATAATGAAAAGGCATAATCAACAGATAAGAAAGCTCTCTTAGTAATTGAGAATGTGCTATTAGAAATTTTAAATTCCATAGAAGGATTCAAAGATAAAGTTAAGGAAACTTCACAGAAGCTAAAATAAATCAAAGAATTAGTAAATAAGCAAATAAGTACAATATGGGGAAGAACATATGAGAACATTAGAAAATCAATCCAAGAATGTGGCATTCCACTGTTAGCAGCTATAGAGAGAAAAATGGGGATATAGAGGGGAGAAAACTATCAAGAAAAATTACAAGAAAACTTTCAAAACCAAAGGGCACATTTCAGATTGAGGGGTCCATTAAACTGAGTGAAAAAGACTCATATCAACATTCATCATTATAAAAATCTCAAAATTCTGTAGGTGAAAGGAAGATGCAAAAACAGATCATAAACAAGGACATGGGAATGAGAATCTCTAGATTTCTTTTTTTTTTTTTAAGATTGTATTTATTTATTTGACAGAGAGAAAGAGATCACAAGTAGGCAGAGAGGCAGGCAGAGAGAGAGGGGGAAGCAGGCTCCCTGCTGAGCAGAGAGCCTGATGTGAGGCTTGATCCTAGGACCCTGAGATCATGACCTGAGCCGAAGGCAGAGGCTTAACCCACTGAGCCACCCAGGCGCCCGAGAATCTCTAGATTTCTTAACCTGTATGCTAGATGCTAGAAGATAGAGGAACAATGCCTTCACAACTAAGGAAAAATGATTTCTAAACTAGAGTTTCATACCTAGCCAAGCCAGAATTAAACATAAGCCTAAAATTGAGGTAAATCAGACTTACAAGCATCTCCCATTCATCGTTCTCATGGAAAATCTTGGAGAACGAGCCTCAGTAAAGTGAGAATAAAACAAAAAGTGAAAACATGAGCTCCAGGAAATATGGGATTTTAGATAAAAAAAGAGTGAAAGGAAGCCTCTTGGCAGCAGCTCTACAACTGGCCTAGAGACCAACCAGTCCAGATGGAGTTGGAGGCTGGGGAGCTGGGGTGAGGAAGTAGCCAGGACAGAAATGTAGTGAAGAGATTATTTGCTGTGCTTTAGCACTTGGAAAAAAAAGGGATAGGTTTCTCTTGGAGTCTTTGGAAAATCATTGCCATACCATAGACCACTAAACAAAAGAAAAAGGCATGATAAATATTAACTCCAGGAAAAAACAAAAAGTGCACAAGAAAGAAAAGATTACATGGCTGATAGCAAGCTATATTTTTACACAGGCACAATATTATAAATACTGACTATAATTTAAGCCAAATTATAATATACGGATGTTGGGTTATATGGTGTTTCTGTAACAAAGCAGAGCATAACAGAAGTTTATAGATAATAAGTTATAGATAATATCTAAAACTAATAAATCAATAAATAACAATAGAAATATTTTTTAGTGATAGGATAGTAAGTAAGAACCAAATGCAATAGTAAAAGATTTGTCTGTGGTTTCCTCTAAGAAACAGAACTGCAATATATCAAGAAGCAGAGTAGGAGACAGTTGCTTTTTCGGGGGGAGGGGTGGCAGATATCAACTCTTCAGTAGTAATTGATTTTATGACCTTTGTGCTTACACTTATTTATTTATTTATTTATAGATTTTATTTATTTATTTATTTATTTGAGAGAGTGAGAGAGAGTGAACAAATGGGGAGGGCGGCAGAGGGACAAGCAGGTTTCCTGCTAAGCATGGAGCCCAACACGGGGCTTGATCCCAGGACCCTGGGATCGTGACCTGAGTGGAAGTCAGATGCTTAAACAACTGAGCCACCCAGGTGCCCCACTTACATTTATTTTGTAAAAATTGTGCACTAATTTTAAAAAGGAAAATACGTATATAAGCACTAAACTTAGAAAACTAAAAAGAAGACCAGTAAAACTAAAGAAAGTGGAAAGAATTAGTAACGATAAAGTAAAATAAAATAATCAAATCAAACTTAATAAAACTAAAAGCTTGTTTTCCTGAAAGCCCAATGCAATAGTAAAACTTTGGGGAAGCCTATTCAAGCAAAGGAGAAAACAAGTCACTAAGCAATAATAGTGAGAAGAAAAAGGTCATAATCACTAAAATGGGAAATGAAAACAAGAAGAAGATTGTAGGAAAATGACTTATACATCTTGGCAGCAAAATATGTCAAAGTCTAGAAGAAATAGATGATCTTTTAGCAAAATCAAGGGTAGACACATGAGTAGATCTGCAACCACTGAAGAAACTGAACAGGTAACAATAAGTTATGTACAAAGTTCACACAATTTTCAGGGTCAGTCCATTTAAGGCCCAAGAGTAAGAATAATTATTATCCTCCAAAAAAGAAAATTATAGACCAATCTCAGGAATATAATGTGAACATGCAAATAAAGCATTAACCAATCAATTTCAGTATTACACTAAAAATAAATTATCCTTATGATCAAGTAAAAAATTTTAAAACCAAGAATCTAATAATAGTTCAAGATTAGAAAATTAATTAATTAATGTAATTTATTATATTTCATTTAAAATAGCAAAATGGCAGGGTGCCTGGGTGGCTCAGTCGATTAAGCTTCAGACTCTTGATTTTGGCTCAAGTCATGATCTCAGGATGGTGAGATAGAGCCCTGTGTCAGGGTCTACACCGGGCATGGAGCCTGCTTAAGATTCTCTCTCCTCCTCTCCTTCTGCCCCCACCCCTCGCCTCTCTCTTTCTCAAAAAAAAAAAAAAAAAAAGCAAGCAAGAAAGAAAACTACAAAAAGAGCAAAATGGCATAATTATTGCAATAGATGATTGTTAAAACCTTATCATTTTAATGTCTGGTTCTGACTCATATTTCATTATATTGATAAAAGTGATCTATTGAAAACCTTGAAAAAACATCATACTTAATGGTGACATAGTTTGAAACATCCCCATTCATGTAATGAAGAAAGTACAGATGCCAGTTAATACATGCAGTATTCAATATTATTTTTGAAGTTCTAGTCATACTTGAGATAAGTAAATAAAAGGGACAAAGATGAAAAATAATAGAACCATTTACATTTTCAGCTAATATGGTTGTCTACAGACCACCACACAATTTGTTAAAATTTGTTTACAAATTGAAAAACCACAACTAATAAAAGAGTTGAGTCAGATAGATGGAGGGTATAAAATGTATAAGAAATCTCAAAGTTTCTTTTGTGCCCCAGAAATAAACAATTATAAAATATGAGAAAAATTCCATTTCTACAAATAGCGAGAGTGAAAAATCATGTATTATTTAGAAATATACTTGTCTGAAAATGTGGAAGACCCCATAAATATCCAAGATCTATAAAGATGTAAATATTTTCTGAAGTAACTAAAGAAAGACCTAAATGGAAAGACTTAGAGAAGAATTCATAATGTATCAACTCTCCCCAAATGATTTTATAAATTAAACACCAATCCCAATCTATAATTCTCATTATTCACATGGCTAACTTCTTCATTTTCTTCAAAGTTTGCCCAAATGTTCCTCTCTCAGTGAAGCTTTTCCCAATCATTATATTCAAAACTTCAACCTGTTCTCCTAAGCTAGCACTCTTGACTTCCCTACTCAACTCCTCTACTTTTTTTCTTTTCTTTTATAGCATTATATGTCTTCTAATTAGCAGATAATTATTTATTGTTTTCATTGCTTATTGTTGACCTTAACCTGCTAGAATGTCAATTCTATTATTGCCTGTGTTATTCAGTGAGGAATGTCCAGCGCATTATGCCTGACATACAAAGTTGCTCAACTAATTTGCAAATATTTTTCCAACAGAATGTCAACTGTCTTTTAACCCTATTTATTATATGTTTGCCATATGAAAGTTAATTTTTTTAATTAGTAAGATCTACTTTCTTAGTCAATCCAGAATTATATAATAACCATTTATATTTTGGTCCAGTGATTTAATCATTTTTAAAAATAAAAACTGAACTGAATTAAAATAGAAAAACTGAAAAATTCTCCCAGAAGTCAATGTGCTAGAAAATCCAAGGCAATTTCAGAAATTTATAGAAGTTGCCTCATTAGATATCAAAATGTAATAGGAATTTGCACAAATAAAATTTATTTTTATTTTAAAATTTATTATTTATTTATTTTATTTATTTTTATTTATTTATTTTAAAATATAAATAAAATTCGTAGCGTGATAATGGTATAAGAGTAGGAAAAAAACCAAATTAATGGAGAAGAGAGAAACCAGAACCTAGTTCATATACAATGGGAATTGAGTATATGATTAAGGTACAGAAAATATAGATGAATGATTTAATAAAATTATTGATGGAATTGATTATATAGTCAGAAAGGAAAATCAAGTTATATACCTTCTTTTCATCACAAACACAAAAATTCCTGGTGAATTTAAAAATGAAATGGGCTTTTAAAAACCATTTAAAAACTAGGCCAAAATTTACATAATTATTATATAATCTTGGCAAGAAACTCCTGGAATTCAGAAACAGTAAAGGCAAAATTAGATTTTACGGTGAGAAACAAAAAAAAAATTTCACTTACATATGGCAAATCCACTGTAAAAAGATAGTTGATAGTCTGTCAAAAAAAATATTTGCAATCAATACAAGACAAGGGGTAAACATCAATACTAACTGATGAGCTTGAGAAAATTAATAAGTAAAAAGTCCAGCAATCCAATAGAAACGCAATTGCCAATGGATGCTACAAGAAAATAAATGTGTGAGCACCGTCTTTGGATGAAATTCAGCATTGAAACAAGTCCAGGAAAAAGCCATCATGATAATCAGCTCATGATTATCAGCTGAGGGAACTTATCTAAACCACAGAACATGACTCATTTGTGGGAGGCAGTCACCATCATTTTATAAACATTGTGCCTGGAAAGGTATTCGAGATACATAATGCTGACGATGCCAAAAACATCAGCGCTCATTGATGTCATGCTAAGAGGCACTACTCTAGTTAATCTTATGGAAAAGGAAGCCAGCTCCAGAGGAAAGTACTAAGATTCTTTGTGCTTCTAGCTCTTTAGTCTCAGAATACTGTCCTCTTATTCTATTTTTCACCAAAAACAGTTATTTAAAATTGCAGTATATTAAGAGCGTAGTTGAAATGGGCCAGGAAAATTTGGTTCCATTTTTAAAGGTGCAACTTATTACATATGACTTTAGAAATGTCATTAGCTTCCTTAACCTCCTTGTACACTGATTTCCTCACCTGCTAAATGGCAACGGAGACTTTGCTCTGCCACCGACATCCCGGAGTTATTGCGAATGTTGAATCATGGGACAGCAGCTCAAAACGGCTACACTGTCATGAAAACCACAGGGAAGAGAAGACACACAAGATTTTGAAGATGACAAAGTCATTTTTAAAGACTGAAATTTTTTATCTGTTGGAAAAGTTCAGAGAAGAGGGGGAAAACATTTGTTTCCTGTTTTACACACAGAAAAACTGGAATATGGAGAATTAAGGTAACTTACCTAAATTCATGCAACAGGTCACTTTTCTTTTGTACATACTCCAGTAGTAATTTATATTTATGAAAACCACAAAAGGAAGGAGTCCTCACATCCTTACTCTTGAAATTACAGCATTTTATTTGCAAAGTATTATGGGCTGAAATGTATTCCTCCAAAATTCATATGATTTAGTCTGAGCCCTCAGTATCTCAGTGACTGTATTTGGACTTGGCATCTTTAAAGACATAAATAGGTTAAAATAGGTCATTAGGGTGAGCTCTAATCCAATAGGACTAGTGTCCTTATAAAAAGAAGAAATTTGGAAAACAAAAGGTTCAGAGTGCAGACCACATGAACACAGGGAGAAGGCCATCTAATCAACATGCAAAAGAATGAAATTGCACCCTTATCTTATACCACACACACAAAAATCAACTCCAAGTGGATTAAAAACTTAAAGATAAGGCCTGAAACTATAAAACTTCTAGAAGAAAACATAGGGAAAAATCTTCATGATATTGATCTTGGCAATGATTTCTTGCATATGACACCAAAAACACAAGCAACAAAAGCAGAAATAGACGAGTGGAACTATTTCATATTAAAGGCTTTTACACAGCAAAGGAAACAATCAACAGAGTGAAAATGGGAGAAAATATTTGCAGACCTACAAAATGGGACAAAATATTTGCAAACCATCTAACTGAAAATATTTGCAAGATATATATGGAACTCCTACAACTCAATAGCAAAAAACCCCAAATAACCTGTTTTAAAGATGGACAAAAGACTTAATAGACATCTCTCCAAAAAAGCTAAAAAATAGCCAACAAGTTATGAAAAGATACTCGACATTGCTAATCATTAAGGAAATGCAAAGCAAAAGCCAATGAAATATCACTTCACACATGTTGGGATAACTGTTATCCAAAAAACAAAAATAAGCGTTGGCAAGGATACAGAGAAATTGAAACCCTTGTGCACTATTGGTAGGAAGGTAAAATGGTACAGTTCTTACTGAATATAGTATGAAAGTTTCTCAAAAAAATTAAAAAGAGGATTATCATATGATCTGACAGTGCCACTTCTGGGTTTATCCCAAAGAATTAAAATCAGGATCTCAAAGAGATAGTTTCATCCTGCGTTTATTGAAGCATTATTCACAATAGTTGAGATATGGAAACAACCTAAATATCCACCAGCATATGAATGGATAAAGAAAATATGATATACATACAATGCAGCCTTAAAAGGGAAGGAAATCCTGCCATATACAACAACATGATGAATCTGGAGGATATTATGATGAATAGAATAAGCCAGTCACAGAAGGACTAATACTGTATGATTCCACTTACATGAAGTATCTAAAATTGTCAAATTCACGGGGCGCCTGGGTGGCTCAGTTGGTTAAGCAGCTGCCTTCAGCTCAGGTCATGATGCCAGGGTCCTGGGATCAAGCCCTGTGTTGTTGGGCTCCCTGCTCAGTGAGGAGTCCGTTTCTCCCTCTCGCTCTGCCCCTCCACCCTGCTTGTGCTCTCTCTCTCTCAAATAAATAAATAAAGTCTTTCAAAAAATAGAATAGTCAAATTCATTAAAAAGTAGAATGGTGGTTGGCAAGGGCTGGGAGGAAGGAAAATGGGGGAGTCGCCGTACAATGTAGTTTCAGTTATGCAAGATGAGCAAACTCCAGTGATCTCTTCTCTGATGTTATACCTATAATTAACAATACTGTATTGTATACTTAAATATTTTTGCAGGAGGGTAGATCTCAGGTTACCACACTTAAGAAAGTGTTTTGAATATAAAAGAAAAAATTTTAAAAGATGGCCGTCTATAAGCTAAGAAGAGAAGCCTCAGAAGAAATGAACTCTGCTGACACCTCGAACTCGTACTTCTAGCCTCCACAGCCGTGTGAACATAAATTTCTGTTGTAGTTTAAGCTACCCAGCTGTGGTACTTTGTTACAGCTCTTCTGACCAACTAGTACGAACCAGTCCTTCTTGTTTTTGTTAGTCTGTATTTTCAGGGGATATTTTACCAAGCTGAAACTGCATGAGCAGGGACAATGATATCAGTCTGTTTGACAGAATTAGGAAAATCCTTGTGTCTTTATTGAGAACCAGATTCGCACCTTGCAATGGACTTTTTGAGCCCAAGGTGTGTAATTTCTAACTGGAGGTGACAAATAGAGAATGCATTTCCCAGTTGATGGTAACGTTTTCTATATTTACTTGTCTTGGTTAATCACATTCACAGGCTTAGTATATTTTCCTAAATCATCAATTGTTGTGTGCACCACTAATAGATAAGCGACATGTAGAGAGGTGACAGTGGTACAAGTTAGAAACAGGCTGTCTAGGCCCTAGAGGTAGGGGAGAAATGAAGGCATGGGGCTTTGATAAGTCACCATAGAGGTGACAGTAACCACCTGGTGGCCAGGCACCCCGGAATCCTTTCACAATCAATCAAGTTGAACTTCTCGAAATCTGTAAACTTGAAATGAGTTCTAGAGCATTGATTCTTCTGCTACTGCCTTTTTCTGGTTCCAGAGAGATGGACTCTGATGGAGCCAGCTTGACCATGCTATGACTTGCTGGTGGCACAATATGGCTGCCCTTAGGGCAGGCACTCCTCCCTTGCCTCATGGCTGGGAGGGTAGTATGATTCCTGTGTCCTCAGCAGGGCTGCTGGTCTGCTGTTTCATATAAAGGGCTTTTAAATGGAGTAGGCTCCATGACTGACATTTCTAATATAGATCCTTTCTCCAAACTCACCTCTTTTTTTGGAGATCCAGACTTGACAATGAAGGCTAAACAAGATTAGCTTATTAGTGATCTGCTAGCCTTCTGTAGCATGTCCTTTCTTGTTTCTCTGTTCATGGAATTGACCATTCCCCCCCAAAACTGCCCTACAGACAGCCTTCCTAGACTGCTCCTTGTGTGTATGCCACTCATGCATTAAATAGCCTCTCTGAGGACCTGTCCTTCAAAAGCCTCTGGAGGTCTGGCCATGTCTCCTGCACTGGCCCAGGATCAGTTTTCATCTGACTCCTCTGCACAGCCCATTCCGCTCATAGACCACAGACAGAATGAGAAGGGTATCATTTTTCCATTTACTAAAACATTTACAAATGCAGACAGGATCACACCCCAGAGGCTGAGAAACAGCACTCCTGTGAATTCCTGAGAGAAAAACAAATTGTTTTTTTGCTTTTTATTTTTTTTTCACCTGTGGTTCTTTATAACTCACTAGCTTAGCAAAGTACAGAAACTAAGGAAACAGTTTTATAGCTAGGTGTTTTATAATACTGCATTTGAACAAAACAATTTATAGGGTTCTTCTCCCACCTCCTTCAATGCTCCATTTAGCATATATATATTCCTTAGTGCAAAGTAACTGTGCACTTTGGGCAGAATTCTTTCTGATTTATAGACCTTCACCTGATTCTGTGTAGAGAATGGGACTGCGGGCCCAAGAATCTGTAGAGTCCAGTGCTCAGAGCAGCATCTGTACCTTCTACTTTATCTGGAAAAGACAGAAACACAGAAAGGAAGGAAGGAAGGAAGGAAGGAAGGAAGGAAGGAAGGAAGGAAGGAAGGAAGGAAGGAGGGAAGGGGGAAAGAGAGAAAGAAAGGAGGGAAAGAGGGAAAGAAGGAAGAAAGGGAAAGAGAGAGAGAAAGAGAGAGAAAGAAAAAACAAACAAATATAAAAACCTTGGGGATGAGTGATGCCTGGTCTATCTATGTTAATACTGTTGGCATCTCTGCCATTAGGCTCTGAAGCATTTGGTCAATGTTCTCAAATAATTAGAGGTTCTCAATTGGATGGAGACTTTCACTACTTCCATGACTATCTGGGTAAGTCTCTTGAATGAGCTGTTTGTGTTCCTAATCACAGTCTTTTTACCCTAATGCTACCAACTCTTCCAATGCAATCCTTCTCTCCTTTCTAGGTGGTTTTCAATTTTATTTTTTAAATAAAATACTAGTGTTTAGCTAGGTGGCGGCACAAGATAAAGGCTAGAATCCAATTAGCTCTTAACAAAAGCCAGGTGAGGGTTCAACTGAATGTCAAAATATCAATTCTACCCCCATCCCTGTAGGCAGGAAATAGGGGATTGCAGCTTGAGCTGATAACATCCAGTCTCAATGGTAGAAAACTCCAGATGGGTGGCACAGAATGAAGAATATGTGGGGAAACGATGCTTATTCCCAAAGAAAAAGGCCAACCAGCCAGTTTTTTTTTTTTAATTTTTTATTTAAATTCAATTAGCCAACATGTAGTACATCGTTAGTTTCAGATGCAGTGGTCAATGATTTATCAGTTATGTGTAACACCCCATGCTCATCACATCACGTGCCTTCCTTCATGCCCATCCCGGCCCGTCTTTTTTCTCACTTTTGCATATCCCTGAGAACAAATTACTTAGCCAGGCATGCTGGCTGCAAAGAAAAATCCAGTGACTAGAAGTACAATCACCTCTCCTTCCTTCTGACATTCTAAACACAGAGAAATCTAGATCTTATCAGATCCCACTGTCCAAAATAAAGCCCAGGAGTTCTAGAGTTAATACAAATAGAATCATGACTCAAGATTTCAGTGAGGTCTGACCAAGATAGAGCTTAATCTATGTCTCTATGAATTAAAATGGTGGTAGCTTCTTTCCAAACTTCTAAGAAGGAGTAGGATTTTTAAAATAATCATTATAACAATAATAACATCATCAAATCACAAGTCCTTTCCCTCTCTCCCTCCCCAGTCTTTGAGCTCTGTCTTTCATTGGCATTGTTGTTGTCATTCTTGTCTTTAACTTTTTTAAAAAAGATTTTATTTATTTATTTATTTGAGAGAGAGAGAGAGAGAGCGCGAGCATCGGAGCAGGGGGAGGGGCAGAGAGAATCTCAAGCAGACTGCACTGAACACAGGAGCCTGACCCAGTTCTCGATCCCACGGTCATGAGATCATGACCTGAGCCGAAACCAAGAGTCAAACGCCTAACCGACTAAGCCACGCAGGCACCCCTCTTGTCTTTAACTTTCCTTATCTTGGTAATTTTTTTTCCTTTTTCTCTAAATTTCCCGGAAGGGAGAGAGATCAATGGGAAGACACAAAGATGTTGAAACAAAAGCCTGAAAACCATCTTGGACTTGGAAGGAGAGTATTGACTGAATCCAAGGACGGTGCTGGGGACACAGTGGGCTCTGTGAGAGGAGAGTCAATACTGATGACAAGAGTCTGATCTGGCTGGGATTTTGTTAATGAAATGCTCCCCTCCCCACAGCTACAGGAAGAAGATGAATTGGAAATGGTAGCTCACAGCACGTTATTCTGATAGAAATGCTCCTTCTCACTCAATCTTTGAAAGGAAAGGATGCCCATTTACTTGAATGCAGCCTTTCTCACTGTCCATCCCTTTGGAGGCACAGAGTGCTTGGACATATTAAACTCCCTGAGACCCAAGGGCATTGAATTTAGCCCAATAATAATTGTCTGAGAATCTCATTTGCGTTTAAGTTTCAGATTCAGGGGCATATGAAGAAAGAGTTCCAAGCTGCCATTTGGGTGGGCGAGATGAATATGTCTTATGGTAGAGATATCATTAATTTTATCCCTGTGGGTGGGCGGTGGTAGTAGAGAAATAAGCATTAGTGGTTGGGGAAAAGTGATGAATAAAAGGCCCCGTCCTTGGGGTTAGGAGGACTGGGTTTTAGAGCCATCTTTTTGTTAGCTAAGGGCTTTCATTTAACATGAAATCATGTAACAACTGGAAACCCAAGAACATCTTTGAATTCCTTTCTCACTTTTTTATTCGATGTCACACCAATCCATGAGGCCAAAACACTCAAAGAATGAAGCTACAGGGTTATTATAAGAGACAAGATGACTGGAAACAGTTATCACCAACTCACATCTTTGCATAGCATCAGAGGGCATTGAGCATTTCACGTGAGGCACCATGTTGATGGGGACATTCTCCTTTCATATACTTCAGTCAATTTGTTAGTTTGGGGATATCTTCTAAAAATCTCTCTTCTCTTCCTTTTTCCATCTCCTACACAGCTACCACGTCAAATGTTTTTTCTCACCAAATATGCCCTCATGTGACCCCCACGCACAAGTGTGAAAATGACTTGGTCTGAACAGGCATTTACACAGCAGGTAAATTCCATCGTGCTCGGCTGGGAGATTCGGTACCTGATTTGTTCTTGAATGCTCTATTAATAATGTCACAAACCAATTTTTTCCCCAGTATTTTCTCTTCCTTGAGCTTACAGAAGCAATTGTCACTAACAGGAAGCAAAAGGAAAATATAGTCTTGGTGTATGCTTTTAGGATGTAGGTTTTTCTGTATGTTTTTAAAATCATTAATGGTGGGTGTCTTGGGAAAAAAATTTAGAGTAGTCCTCTAAAAACATTAAAATCTATTTATTTGCTGATTATTTATTGAACACTTATGTGCATAGCACTATAATAGGCACTATGGAGAAATACAAAAAAATATGTACATAGCAGTGGTAGAGTCTTCTAGTTTTCTATTCAATATCTCTTTAATCATTTTTGTCACACCCCAACCATTAGCAAATTATGCCAGCCTTGTCTTCAAAATGGATACAAAATCTGATCCCTGAGGCATCATTATCTTTTTTTTTTTTTTTTTTTTTGGCATCATTATCTTTTAACTGGATTATTACAACGGCTTCCTAACTGGCCTCTCATTTCTCCTGGATCCTCTTACAGTTTATTCTCTATGAAGAACGAGAGTGATTCCTTGAAATCTTACCAATGGCTTTCCATTTGACTCACCGGAAAAAGCATTGTTCTAGGGTCCCTACATCTGGCTTCTCACTACTACTCTGACTTCCTCTCGTACTGTTCCTCCCCTTCATCTCCATTCCACCTGACCAGTCCTCTTTTTACTCCAACCTGTCAAACATCCTTCTGCCTCAGGGTCTTTGCATTCCCTCTTCTCTTGCTTAAGTGTTCTTCCCTCAGGTATCTGCACATCCTGCTTTGACGCTTCTTTTATGTCTCCACTAAAATATTCTCTTACGAGTGAAGACTTTCCTGACTATGAGTTTCCTGGTTTATATATTTGCTTATTTACTCTCTCCATAGACTAGTAATGTGAGGTCCAGGAAGGTAGGATCTTTATGTATGTTGTTCATTGTTCTATTTCTAGGAATTGGAACAGTGTCTGGCACATAAAATATGATCAGTACATATTTTTGGAACCAGTGTTGTCCTTTCTAACAAAACACAAAGTTTATTCAAAATGGTAATGTACCTATCTAAAATACTGCATTTGCACAGACTGTCTTACATGTAGAAATAGTTGACTGGATTTAAGCCTAAGTCATTGGGTGAGTAGTGAGCTTTGGGAGAGCCCAGTGAAAGGGAATGACTCATCTGGGAAACATATATTTTGTTCTTCCCTATCTCCTCTTCATTCCTGCCTGAATGTAGACTTGATGGCTAAACTCCAGCAACCACCTTGTGTTAATGAAGACTCCCTAATGATGATAAACATAGGATAAAGATGGTAAAGCATAATGATAGAGTCCGGATCTCTCTGATGAATGCCAGTCCTAGACTGCTTGTCATATTATTTCTCCATATTAAGAGAAAAGACATTCCACCTTGTTTAAGGCACTGTTGTTTCAAGAGGTCTCCATTACTAGAAAACAAAGAGAATCCCTAGTGGACTTAATGGCCATTTTCCTTTAGAAGCTTATATTCATTTAAGAAGGGAAGGCATAAATACAAGATAGTGTAAATAGACAAGGTAATATTACAATGGCCACAGGAATGTTATGGCATCCAATGTTATATATGCAGAAGAAGAAAATATTGAAAGGCTTCATGGAAGTAGTAAGAAGTTGGTTGAGGAGGAAGGGAGCAACAGGGTTCCGAAGATTTGGATGTAGAAAATATGTTGCAGGGATAGTTTGTCTCAGTTGACTGAACAAAACACTCATATGTAGGAAATTGTTAGAAGATTATGATTTGAAAAGAATATTGAGATTGAATTTCAGAGGGCTAGATTGGTGACAGTTAAAAAAGGAAAGAAAACAACGGAAATGAGAAAAGCTGCAAAGAATCGGTCATAGGAAACACGGAGTAAGTGGGGCTATACAAAGAGAGACTGTTGAGAGAGGTGAGAGCCAACAATCAGGCTGAGATTCTCAGGGAGGGTGAAGACCTGGCTTCAGACATACTGCTACCTAAATGGAGCTGTCTTGGTAGATGACTAGAGATGCTGAGGTGGGGCTTGGAAAAGAAGTCAGTATTGGAGAATTAGATGGGGGAGACACAGACGCTATGTCAACAATGGGTTAGGCAGCTGTAGACCACAGTGGTGGTTAGAAGAAGAGAATTTAGTGAGAGCAATAGACCGGGACCAATGAGCAAACAGACTGGGAACCAGAAAGTTAATGGGACCAACAGAGAGCGGTTCAAGAATTAGAAGGTAGACAATTATGTTCAAAACAAAACAAAACATTAGGAAGAAAAAAAAAAAAAACACCAAAAGCCAAAGCAAAAGAAAACAGAGAAAAGAGGACGGATTGGGTGATTCGTCAGCTTGGGAGCTCTGTGAGTATAGCTTCTGTGGTGAGAAAAGGCTGCTGGGAGAAAAGGAGGAATGGGCAGGGGGAGAGGCAGCCTGAGGTGAGCAGAACTTGAAGAGTTCAGTGACAGGGAGCCCATAGCTTATAGGAAATAGGGTCCACAAGGTTTTGTTTTATTCTGTGTCTTTAAAGGAAAAGAACTTTATGTTTGAAAGTTAAGGCAACGAAATCAGTGTAGGAAAGACTGATGCTATGGGGAAGGAAGGAGATGAATGCAGAAGGAGCTTATAAAGAAGATTTTCCCCTTTGAAGCCAGAGAAAATGTGAAGGGATCAGAGATATCTTCAAGGTGGAAGATGAGAGATTTTCTTTGGAAGGAGATAGATTTATCCATTCAGTCAGAGGTGGACATCTGTTGGGAACTGAGTTAAAGAGAAATGGAACTAGATCAAGAAGATGGAGTTTTCTGTGGCTCCTGGGGAGTGCGTGTTGACAAATATTTTAGTGTTGTAGTTACTAAGTGGTTTGTGGTGGGGATGATGATGTACACATTGTCCTACAACTTTTTTTGTTAACTTAATAACATCCTGGCCCTGTTTCCAGATCTATAAATGTGGATCTACTTCATTATTTCCTATTGGTGTCGTACCACCATATGAGTGATCATCATAATTTATTTAAATGTTCCGTTACTGATGTTTCTGTTACAACGTCTGCTGCAGCAAGCACATTTATACATAGAGATCTTTATAGACTTATGACACTTGGGATACAATAGAATCTTAAATTTAGCTGTGTTGCTGCCAACTTTTTCTTCAAAACATTATACGTAATTAAGTCCTTAGCAACCTGGAAATGTTTCTTTTCCAGAACTTTTGTCCACTTGGCTCTTAGTAATCTTTTTAATTTTTGCCATTGAGAAGCAAAATGTCTTCTTACTATTTTAAAATTTATGTTTCATAAAAATAAAATAAAATAAAATAAAATAAAATAAAATAAAATGCACTTCCTTAGTTGTAGCCAAGGTTTACCATCTTTTTCTATGTCTATTGTTATTTGTGTTTATTTTTGTGTAAACTTCCTGTCCACATCTATGGCTCAATTTTCTATTAGATTGACTTTTCCATATTTATATATATATATATATATATGTATTTATATCTATATCTATATGTTATATATATTTGTATATACTATATTCATATAAATGCATTTTGCTTTTAATTAACCCTTTATGTGTCATATATTGCTAATGTTTTCTCCTAGTCTGCCACTTTCATTGTTGTTTCTTTGTTGTATTCTTCTTGTTTCATTGTTGTATTTTTTGCTTTAATAATGTTTTTAATAATTATACAATTATATTTATTAAGTTTTTGCTTAGAGATTTTGAATTTTAAACTTTCCTAACACCAAGGTTAAAAACATTTCCTGTACATTTACTTCTAATACTTTTATTATTGTTTTATATTTAGATTTGTAATCCAGATGAAATTTATCTTTTTTTGCAATATAAGCTAGCATCTAACCACTTCCTTAAATACAGATATCCAATTACTTTAACATGATTTGCATCAATCCATTTTCCCCCAGGATTTAATCTATTACTTTTAGTACATATTAAATTTCTACTTGTTTTTCAATTTCTTTAGATTCTGCTCCTGTGTTTGGTTTATCTAATAGTGCTAATCTTTCGTAATTCATTTTCTAAACTATATTGGCTATTCTCACTCATTTATTCTCCTAAGGGATTCTAGAATTAGTTTGTCAAGTTAAAAATCAAACACATATATGAAACAACTGAGATTTGTGTAGAATCATCTTAAATTTGTATATTTAGTATTTCCATTTGGATATATAACATATCTCTCTATTTATTCAAATATTATTTCATGTCTCTTAATACAATTTTTGAGTTATGTATTCTAATATTTTTATTGTCCTTTTTGGCATCACTTTATACTAAGGAACTAAAAATGTGATAAGAATGTTTAAATGTTGAATAATTCTTAAAAACAGTGTCTTATTCTTGTAACCATTTTCTGCATTTGATTTGCTGATGTTTGTTTAGAAATTTTTGCATATATATATAAATATATATGTATATATTTATATATATATGATAACTCAGTACCATATTTCTTTCAGTGTTAATATGTTTAGCTTTGATGTAAGCATTCTGTTGGCTTTGTAGTCAGAAGAACATGGAAATTGCCTGTTTCTGGAAGGTTAGGTGTACTCTGAGCCTGGCACCCTTTCAAATGGTAGATCTTTGACAAACTTCAATTTCCTTTTTGGATTTTAGACAACTTGGCTTAACTATCTTTTCCTGAGCATTTCTTCCATTTTATTTTGACTATTATTATTCAATCATCTTGGCTTTCAAAGTTTTGGTTAAAGGAACACAAAATAATTACTTAAAATTTTGGAACCAATTTCATAACTGTTGTATTTCTTTTCTATTTTATTCCTAATATAATATTGTCTTTTGTTTTTCTCTTTTATGGTCTTACTTCGTATATCAAGTATTTATCCATGATATTCAGGTATTTGAAGAAATATCTTAATTTCATTTATCAATTTTATTTTTTAATTTTTAAAAACATTTTTTATATTTTTATATTTCTTTATTAATTTTAGCTTTAAATTAATTTTTTCCTTCTATTTTCTTTTGGTTTATTTTATATTTTCTTCCTTTTATTCCTAGTTTGCTGAGAGTTTTTACCATAAATGCATGTTAGAATTCTCAAAAACTTTTCCTGTACCTATTTTGAGATGATCATATGATTTTTATTTTTTTATCTGTTAATATGGTGTTACTGATTTTTAGCTGTTATGTCAACATGGCCCAGGAATGACCACAATGGATTATCCTTTTCTATATTGTTGAGTTTAATTGGCTATAATTTTTTTTAATTTTCTTTCTTTGTGTGGGATATTGGTGTGTAGTTTTCTTACAACATCTTTGATTTAGTATCAGAGTAATGCTAGCTTCATAGAATGAATTGGGAAGTGTTTTCTTCTCTCATAATTTCTAAAGAATTTGTGTAGAATTGATGTTATTTCACCTTTAAATATTTGATAGAATTCACTAATGATGTCATTTGGCCTGAGTTTTCTTTGCAGGAAGTTTGTTAACTACAAATTCAATTTGTTTTCTCAATAATGGTGATGATAATTATGCCTAATCTAGTTAATTGCTCATTATGCACCAGGCATTGTGAAAATTATATGAAGATGTAAGTCAGTGCTTACAACATTGTTATGAAGTTTGTGGTCTTATTCTTCTCATTTTTAGACAAAGTAACTGTGTCTTCGGGAAGTGAAGTAAGTTTCCAAAAACGCAGTAAATAATAGAGCAAGGTTACATATGTATGTCTTTCCCACAGAATCCATTAACCACATATTGATTGTAAACTTTTCATTTTAGTAATAAGTGGGGAGTAGGAAGTGTAATCTCTAATTCATTTGTTTATTCATTCATCCACTCATTTCTTGCTGTCATGCAACAAGCACGTTAAATGCTTACCATGAGGCTTTACCACGTGGCAGTCCCTGTTTACCGGACATGCTTATTAGAGACCCAAGAGATAAGGTGGGTATGAAGGACGAGTTATTGAAGATGAGTGTAAACGTCTTCTGTACACATTCGGAGAAAGATTTTCTGCATAGATCCTCAGGAATGCTTATCTCTACCAGTATTATGGTATTTTGATCAACTTCTTTCCTATCTCTTTCCAGCACTCCTTCTAATCCCACTCACGTGAAAAACAAAACAAAACTCCCTCATGCTTAAAACACTTTTAACCTGGATGCCAGTTCAGTTTTGTATCACCAATAAAATCATGCCATTCCTCGACAAGTAAACACAGAAAGTAAACAATGTTAGGCCCTCTATGCCAGCTGCCATGCTATGGCAAACCGAAATTCTCTGATGTGGAATTTTCAAGAAGCAATTGAAACTAAGTCTACATAATTTCCTTAGCAATCAAAAAGACAGACAACCCCCAATCCCAGCCCCACCCAGTGCTTTTTGGCTTCTGGCCAACAGTCCTGAAGTATTATAGACTTACAGATGTCTGGCATTTATTTTCTTGCTCTGTAGGGTAGATATAGAAGGAAATCATCTGTACAGCTGCAAGGAAATTCTCAGCTGTATTTTTTTTTTCTTTTACTTGAAACCAGTTGTTCCTTTACTTTAAATATTTTTCAGCTGGGTTAAAGGAAGCTGGAGTTGAAAATGTTCTTACACTTAAAAAATAGTTGTTGCCGGGAGGGTTTTTCCCAGTTTGAAAAATAATGCAGTGTGCCTCTAAAGAAACAAATGCGTCACAAGAAGTGGAAGCCAAGAGGCTAAAAACGAACAAACGAAGAACAAAACAAAAAAACACTCAACCCTAACATCTGCTTAGGTATGTCAGTGCTTGGTAGAAAAAATTAGGCCTGCATCTGCTGTGGCTGTCTAGCCCCGCATGATGTGATCAATGCTTTGATGGGTCTGATTGGAAAGCCGGACCCAGGGAGAGACAGCACGACACCTGTACCCAATGATTCCTTGGATTGTCAGCAATTTGGATTTGAGTTTCAAACTCTGCTCTCAAATCTGAGCGAATTACTGCAGATGATCAGATGGTGACATACACAGCTTTCAAGTATAAAGGGTC
Source organism: Potos flavus (assembly GCA_028534135.1). Lineage (NCBI taxonomy): Eukaryota > Metazoa > Chordata > Mammalia > Carnivora > Procyonidae > Potos > Potos flavus. The sequence goes on along the minus strand of CM052898.1, from coordinate 64,944,383 downwards.
CTTTAAAAAATCCAAAGTTCCTCATGTTACCAATGAGGAAATTGAGGCACAAAAAGGTGAATTAATTCAGCCTAAATCCAACTTCTCAGTAGTAGTAGAACTCAGACCAGAACTAGATCCCATGACGGAGACAATATATGTTTTCCTCGAACCACACAGCTTTTATAGAGGTAAGAAGTGTGGAAGGGTAAGAATAATGCTGGAAAAAAAAGCCAAATCTCTCTTTGGCTCTCTGCATACCTAAAGACTCTTGAACCTACCATACTCCAACTCATGTAGAACTTTTTTTTTCTTTTTGGAATTCTGTTTCTTTCTTTCTTTTTTTTAAATTAAGTTTTTAATTTTAATTCCAGTATACTTAACATACAATGTTAGTTTCCGGTGTACAATATAGTGATTCAACAATTCTATACATTACTCAGTGTTCATGATAAGTGTACTCTTAATCCCCATCACCTCTTTCACCCAACCCCTCTCCTCAGCTCCCCTCTGGTAACCATCAATTTGTTCTCTATAGTTAAGAGTCTTACATAGAAAGTAAGGAAAGATGTGATATGAGGCAAACTTGAAAAACACCCCAAATCAGGATATGGTAATGAAACTTTTGAAGATTAAATGAGATAATACATATAAAGCACCTGACATAGAGTTTGGTACCTACATAGAATTTAATAAATGCAAACAGTACCTGGAACATATAGGCATGTAATTAATATTTTCTGTATCAGTGAGTATTTATTAAGTTCTAAAAAAAAAAAGGAAGAGAGAGTAAAATTAATGTAATTAATATTTGTTGTATCAGTGAGTATTTATCTCTCTTCCCGGCTATGTTGAAAGTAAAGGAAGCTCTCTTCCAGAGTAAGTACATTTCTGTGTAGAATGTGTCCTGAGTACAAACTTAACACTTTCAGCCCACTAACCTGGACTCCTAATTTGAGCTACTCAGTGGTGGTAGGCAGGTCTGGGCTCTCTTCACTGATGGAAAAGGCAGCCAGACTCCTGCTTGTGGTGGAGATGGCCAGTGGCGTGCTTTATCAGTTGACTATAGCTACTATACTACTGCATAACGAGCAACCACAAAGCTACTGTGAAACAACTCATTGATAGAGTAGAGCGGAGGAAGACCCCAAGGGCAAAGGGCGGAAAGGGAGGATCAGGTCTTTAAGGGAATATTTCCACAGAAGAGTAATAGAATTTTACTCTCTCATCCTTTTTTTTTTTTAAGGATTTTATTTTATTTATTTATTTTAGACAGAGAGAGTATGGGGAAGGGGCAGAGGGCTAGGGAGAAAAAAAAATTTTTTAAAAAGATTTTATTTATTTATTTGTCAGAGAGAGAGCACAAGCAGGCAGAGAGGCAGGCAGAGGCAGAGGGAGAAGCAGGCTCCCCAGTGAGCAAGGAGCCCGATGCCAGACTTGATCCCAGGACTCTGGGATCATGACCTGAGCCGAAGGCAGTCGCTCAACCAACTGAGCCACCCAGGCGTCCCGAAAATTTTTTTTATTAAGATTTTATTTATTTATTTGTCAGAGAGAGAGAGAGCACAAGCATGGGGAGCGGCAGGCAGAGGGAGAAGCCGACTCCCCACTGAGCAAGGGGCCTGATTCAGGGCTCGATCCCAGGACCGGGGGATCCTGACCTGAGCCAAAGGCAGACGCTTAACTGACTGAGCCACCCAGGTGTTCCAAGAGAGAACCTTAACCAGACTCCTTACCCAGTGTGGAGCCTGACCTGGGGCTCTATGTCATGACCCTGAGATCATGACCTGAGCCAAAATCAAGAGTCCGATGCTCAACTGACTGAGCCACCCAGGTGACCTTCTCTCTTCCTTTTAAGAACAAAAGGCACTGAGCTGGATTAGAAACAAGTATTACCAATCACGGTCTCCATGTCTTCAAAAGACAGTGACTGAGAAGACTACACAGAAAATGCTAATTCTGTTACTAGTCGCCCCTCATTGTCATATATGGGGAAGTGCACACAGGTCTCCAAATCAGGCAGATAAGAGTCTGAATACGGGTTCCTGACTTGTACAATGTATCAGTAAGCCTCCATTTCCCTACGTGTAAAGTAACAATGATAACAGCACTTACTCAAAGGGTTTGTGAGCATATGCATATAAAACACCTTGCTTAGGGCCTACATTCTAATATTTGGTTTAGTCTGGCTGCTGAAGCTTCACCAAGTTACACTAGATCATTTCCTCCAAAAGTCCTACCACAAGCTCGACTTTCATGGATGGAGACAGTATGTCATCAGGATAACCCTACTCAGTTTTATTTTCTCTACATTCTTTTGGCAGCGAATCTGAGAGCCACCACTGCCTTGTGGGCAGCACCTAGATATGTAGTAGGAATTCAGTAAATTCTGCTTAGCCCTCCATGGTGGCACTGCAAGAAAATACTTAAAATTAAAGAGCAAAGTAGGCCTAACTAAAAGAAGCTGGAGAGTTGGCAGGTTGGGAGGTAGTCAGGCATGACGTGATGTTGACTTGAGTAAGACAATGGAGAATGGCTGATAGTGACAAATGATGGGACAGGGTCAACAGCTCTTCTAAAGCCTTCTAGGCCAATGACATTATTTGTAGCAAACAGAGCTGTGAAGCAAGAAATCAGTGAACATTTGCTGATGATACTAGATAACAACAGAGTAAAAACCAGCAATACTCAAGGATTATACTTGTCGTACAAAGACTGACTTGAGGAGTTTATCTGACTTGATCTAAACGTCAAGTAGAAAATATTATGGTGCCTACAATAATAAGTGAGTTAGGAAAATTATTTTAATTTAACATTTTTTACTTGGACATAATCGTAGACTCATATGCAGTTTTAAGAATTATAGATTCACATGCAGTTGTAAGAAATTGTACAGAGAGAGCCCACATAGCCTTTATCCAGTCTCCTTGGGTGGTTCCAACTTTGCAACGCTATGGTACAACATTACAACCAAGATACTGACATTCATACAGTCAAGATACAGAACGATTCCATTACCACAAGGATGCCTCATGTTATCTTTTTACAGTGATACCCACTTTCCACCTGCCCCTGTTCCCTCCTTATCCCCTGGTCCCCATTTCTGTGATTTTGTTATTTCAAAATGTTATACATATGGAAACAAGGTAGCCTTTTGCAATTGGCTTATTTATTCAGCAAAATTCTTTGGATTTCCAACCAATTTGTTGGGTGATTTGTTTAACCATTCGCCAGTTGAAAGACATCTGAGTTGTTTCCAATTTGGTGATATGATGAATAAAACCGCTATAAATATTCTTGTACAGATTTTTATATGAACACAACCCTTCGTTTCTCTGGATAAATGCTCAGGTGTGCAATTGCTGGGTAATATGGTGGTTACATATTTAATTTTTTTTTAAAGACCGCCAAACTGTTTTCCAGAATGCCTGAGCAGTTTTACATCCCCATCAGCAATGTATGAGTCATTCAGTTTCACCACATCCTGCCAGCATTTGGCATTGTCACTATTTTTTATTTTAACCATTCTGATAAGTGTGTAGTGATACCTCATTGTGGTTTTAATTTGCATTCCCTAATGGCTAATAATGTTGAGCGTCTTTTCATGTGCTTATTTGCCATCTGTATATCTTTGGTGAAATGCCTCTTCATATCTTTCCCCTATGTTCTAATTGGATTGCTTGCTTTTTTACTTTGAGTTTTGAAAGCAACTTATATATTCCAGATGCTAGCCTTTGTCAGATACCTGGCTTGCAGATATACTCTCCCAAATTGTAGCTTGTCTTTTCATTTTCTCAACATGGGCAAAAGTTTTTAATTTTGATGAGGTAAAATTTATAAATTTTTCCCTTTGGGGATCATGCCTTTGGTGTTAAGTCAAAGAACTCTGCTTGGTCCTAGATCCTAGAGATTTTCTCTTATTTATTCCTAAACGTTTTACAGTTTCACTTTAAAGTCCATGATGAATTTTGAGATAATTTTTTATAAGGTGTGAAGTTTAGGTAAACATCTGGGGTTTTTTTGTTTTGTTTTGTTTTGTTTTGTTTTTAACCTATGGATGTCTGTCCAATTGTTTCAGTACCACTTGCTGAGAAGGCTAACCTTCCTCCATTAAATTACTCTTACACCTTTGAAAAAACCTCCATTTGGTTTATTTGTGTGGGTTGAATTCTATTTCTGCATTCTCTACTCTGTTCCATTGATTTATGTCTATTTACCTTTGTCGATATTACACAGTACAATCTTAATTACTATACTTATATAACAAATCAATATTGGATTGATTGCTTTATCCCACTTTATTTCTCTATGTCAAGATATTTTAGCTATTATATGGTATATGTTTTTCCATATAAATTTTATAATTTATAAGCTTATTTATATCTACAAAAAAATCTTGTTGGGATTTTAATAGGAATTATGTTAAATCTACATATCAGTTTGGGAAGCACTGACATCTTTATTATGTTAGTTTTTTAAGCCATGAACAGAATATGTTCTCCATATATTTAGGTTCTTAAAAAATTTCTTTCATCAGAATTGCATAATTTTCAGAATACAGATCCCAAACATGTTAAGTTTATATCTAATTTAGTTAATTTAATTTCCTTTGAAGTTGTTATAAATGATATTGTGTTTTTAGTTTTGCTTCCCACATGTTTATTGTTAGTACATAAAAATACAATTGGTTTTTGTGTGTCGATCTTACAAATCAACATTTTAAGAGAGCAATTTCATTTCACAAATATTTGTTAGCATTCTATCCTATGTAAATCACATCGTATCATGGGGAATATTAAAGTGTAGTTAAGGGGTATTTGGTGACTCAGTCAGTTAAGCATCTGCTTTCAGCTCAGGTCAACTTCCGGGGGACCCGGGATTGAGCCCTGCATCAGGCTCTCTGCTCAGCGGGGAGTCTGCTTCTCCCTCCGCCCTGCCACTCCCCCTCCTTGTGCTGTCTCTCTCTCTCTCATAAAGAAAGAAAACCTTAAAAAAATAATAAAGTGTAGTTAATTATTACCTATATTTTATGGTGTTCATTCCACTCAACTTACCCCAGCAGAGGTTCAAGAAGTGAAAAATGTGTGGAAATATAACTTACATCCATAAATTATACAGTCTCTGAAGAACTGATGAGAAGTTTTGCAAAGGGACAGGAAGAAACTGTTGGGTTAAAGGAGTCTGAAGAGTATATCAGGGTGCAAATTATCCAGGCCTCAGGTTTGGAACACCTGAGTTCTCTGGCACTCCAGATCTTCTCTGTGGCTCAAACAAGCCTCTGAATGATTTCCTCAGCATAAAGGGTTTACATAAGTCCTCCCCCCTCACACCCCCAGCAACATATTTTAGAATCCAAAGAAATCATATTCGTGAACGTGTTTTTGAAATATAGAAATACCGCACTAACATAAGTTTGGAAATGTTCTCACCTCCAGTGATCTAAATAATTTTCTACTTGGAAAATGCTTTTAAGTTTTATCATGAAGGTGAGATGTGTCTGTTCAAGGTAGTCTGTCTACAAAGAGCCATGTTTCTGGGGAACAGGAGTTAATTACATCACACCATGTATGAGTGAGTGCCCCTTCCATCCAGGCCAACTGGGCATTATTACAAGTGAGTAATTGCACTGCTTTTCATCACTCGCCTAAATCATTAGAACACAAGATTATTAAACCAAGACCCTACCAATTTAGCTGCTCAAGGATGGAGTCTATTAGACCATCTGCTACCTTATCAACACCAGACACAGCAAGTCCAGGCAACTTTATACCCAACATGTAGCATCTTACTGCTTCCAACTCATCCATATACTATTTTTAAGTGATAGTTATTTAATTGCTAGAGCTAACAAGCAATCCAACAACTGCTTCTCAGCTGTTAGTAAGATTTGCCAAAAGTGGACCATTTGATTCAGTAAGAACCACTGCATAATGTAAGGTTATTTCAAATCAAGTTGTGCAGGGTAGAGTCTGGAAAGACTATTTCAGGAAGGCGCAAGTGTTAAGGACACAGATCTGTGACCTCATTCTCCTCTCTGCTATTGTGCTCTCACTATGTGGAAGCCTGGTTCTTTTAAAAGGTGAATAGCAAAAGAGAAATGTGGAATATAGAAAACAGGTGCATTTATTTTCACCTTTTCTCTGTGAGTCCCTCCTCTCTACTTTATGTCTTATCTCTCTATGAATGCAGAGGTCATTTCTATATTGTTCACTATCGTATCCAGCACCTGGTAGGCTCTAAGCAAGTATTTCATCAACAGATGAATGTTGCTAAATGAATATGTAGGTGTACACACACGCATATAGGAAAAGAGGCAAGGGATGATATGCACACAGCTTCGGGAGGAGGAGAACAGGTTTCCAGGAAGCAAACCAGCCAGTTTAGCCACGTTCATCTCCTTCAGCCACTTCTGAGAACCAGAAAGTCTGGATGAAATTATCTAGGTGTGTTGGAAAACTGATGTGCTGGCAGAGCATTGTAGAAAAAAAACAATAATGCTTTGGGTAAAAACGGAATGGAGGATTTGCCCTCCTCTCCCAAACAAATCCTACTCTGCCATTCTTCAATGATGCAGCACTCCCATGAACCCCAAACTTCAGGAGTAATGAGAGCCACATTACCGCTCCCAGCACTTATCACTCATTGCTTGATAATGTATTTCACTTTTCATCCAAGGGGGTGGCAATATTATAAGTTCTTCAAAAGCAAAGCCATGATGGCATTTGTGTTTCTCAAGTGCGCCTGGCTAAGTACAGAGTATGTATGGACCACTGCAGACCGACTGATGGAAAGATCCTTGTTTATCACCCCAGCAGCTGGGGAGGAAGGAACCTGTGTCTTACATCACTTTCCACTAGGTTCTTCAAAGTTCAAGGAGCTAAATGACTCAATTTTTCAAAGATTCCCTTCTCATCCCCTTCAAAGACTTAATGGATAACAGGGCCCTTTCCTTAAATGGATGACCCCCCCCAATATTACTTTAGTTAGATTGCTCAAGGTGCAAAATTTAATTTGAAACATTTGAAGAGCGATAGTGATGGTATAACAGAGAGTGGTTTCCTTGGAGTCGAACAAACCGGGTTCAAATCCAGGCTCATTCTTTATAACCCTGGGGCCAAAGACAAGTTATTTAACCTTTACAATTTTTGGTTTCCTTTTCTATAAAATGGTATTGATGAGGTGGCTGGGAGAATGAAATGTACATGAAACGATGAGACAATGGCACTTTGGTGAGTACTAATAAATAAAGTCAATTAGCAGCTTTGATTAGCCTCTCGGATCCTTGATTTCCTCCTCTGTAAAGGAAGATAGCATAGTAATATTCATCTCCACAAGGATATTGTGGGGAAGTGGGTGTGTGTGTGCTCACCTGAAGGGGGAGAGTAGAGGTGAGGGGTGGTACGGAGGTTATTACCTTGAAGATACATTTTATTCTTTTTTTTTTTTTTTAAGATTTTATTTATTTGACAGAGAAAGACACAGCGAGAGAGGGAACACAAGCAGGGGGAAGTGGGAGAGGGAGAAGCGGGCCTCCCACTGAGCAGGGAGCCCAATGTGGGGCTCGATCCCAGGACCCTGGGATCATGACCCAAGCCGAAGGCAGATGCCTAATGACTGAGCCCCCAGGCGCCCCAATACATTTTACTCTATATTAATGGATTTAAAGCATTATTTTCCACATCAAAGCAAATACAGAGCTATATTAGAATAGAAAGTAAAATAAGGGTGAATTCTTATAAAAAACCAGGAACCTTCACGACAAATCTCTGGTCCGCTTCAGAATGCTGGTAGACCCCAGGGAGTCAGGTTCACTGCCCGCTGCTGTCGGGTAGTTTGGAGGAATAGTTTGAAAAGCCATGAGAAAATGACTGGTAAACCATAAAACACCATGAACTATCAGTTGAAAGGACGCATCTGGTGTCTGCTAAGCTTCCTCCTATGACCAAGAGCCAGGCATCAGACACACATAGACTAAAACAAGTATAATTTTCTTCTTCTACCTTCTTAGCACAAGCCTGTGTCTGCCATTGTTAGTCTCCTGCCTCCCAGCAGAGGCTGTTCTGCTACCCTTGGAAGACAGAGATTCTTTGAGGACTGGTTGGCATTGTGGATTTCATTCCCCCGAAGGGATATTAAGGAGAATTTCGGCAAGTCCCTGGAGGTTTTCAAGTGACTCCCATTTACCGTGTTGTCCCCTCAGAGAAAATGGCAACTCATAGTCCAGACACTAAGCTACCATGTTCCCAGAACTCACAGGAGTCTCACGGTTTATTTTGCCTATAAGCTTTTTCTAAGTTAACCCAAGGTTTACCTTCTTTAAGAACCCTACCTATGTATATCTACAAGTTGCAAATTATAAACATTTTTTTTGGTTAGGAAAGCTATTTGTTACAAAAATGATACTCACACTTCTCCTGTCATCAATATAACAGTCAATACAAACTCCTGAGAAGCCCTGAGTAAACCTGGCTCCAACTGGTCTCCAGGTAGAATTGGGTTTCTAGGTCTCTAGATTATAAGTGGCACATAGTAGACAATCAAGGTTTAGTGGATTTTTTATTCATTCATTAAATATTTGCTAAGGTTTTATAATAGGCCAGGCAATGGACAAGGCATTGGATGGATAAATGGATGCATGAATTTATGATGGCTATATCAATGGATGGATCGCTCTCCAAAATGTAAGGGAGTTAACATCTGATTTAAACCAAACATAGTACTACCCTGAAAAGATGAAGAGTAGAAAGAGTATTATTTTTTAGCGAGCAAGGTCAGATCCATAACCACTGGGACACATACTATTTCAGAAGTAGCTTGGGCTCTGAGTGAAGTTTCTTGGGTGTTTGTGACACTTAATCCTAGGAGGAGTTGAGTAATTTCAAATGTACTAGGTGATAGCTTCTCTTTGATTTTCACCCCCAATCCCTACTGACAAATTCCTTTAATCCTATTTGTGGGGTAAATGCTTTTATCTTCTCCTATTAGATACTCCCCCAGGTCTGTATGCGGAGCACAACTAGCCTTCAAAGCCTAAGGAGAAACTGAAAGTCTCTATTACATTTTAATTGATATTTTCAGAGTTGTTTTTTTTTTTAAGATTTATTTATTTTAGAGAGAGAGAGAGAACACGAGCGGGAGGGGCAGCGCGGAGCTTGACGTGGGCTTGATCTCACGACCCTGAGGTCATGACCTGAGCCAAAACCAGGAATTGGACACTTAACTGACTGCATCACCCAGCTGTCCCAATATATTTTCAGTTGTTATAAGCTATACTCAAACTTCATCTTTGGAAAAATCATTATGTATCTCAGTAATTTGCCTGTCCATGTTATTCAGCATAGTACATCCATTAAGAAGTTCAGCTTTTGAAGACAAGGACTTTTCTGGCTGCTCATAGCAACATTTTAGCAATTGAATACATTCATTAATAAATTCAAGGGCCAGATTAAGGTTTTCCTTGCGAACCATATATCTGTGTCCAGTGCCTTGTAACTCTTGTCATCTTTGCACTCCCCTTTAGCCTTGATAACAACGCATATCGAAAGAAAAGAGTAAAGAACAGAGGAAATGTATTGAAGTTGGCTGTATTTAAAGAAAATCAGAAAACACAATCTGTGTCACACTGGCCATTTCTTTCTCCTGACCATACAATAACAGTGGCTCTATTATGTTTTAAAATCAAGTTATTCCTTACTATTTTCTCAGATCAGGTTAGATTACTTCTCTTTAACAGGCGTGAATTTTATTTCTTGTTTTCTAATCTAGGAAGTTCTGGGCAAAAATATCTGTTGTTTAGTGTAAGTTCAAATGGTAGCTGACATTCTCTCCTGGCAATATCCAAGCCTGGAAATAACCCAAATTCCCCTATTTTCCCAGTTATAAGTAGAACATTCTAGAATCATAAAGAAATAGTCCTAGTGGATTTCCTCTTTCAAGTCTTATTATGTCTTACGTCTGGCTTTGGGATTGTATAACCTTCATCTATCATGACAATGGTTAACATAATGTGCCTAGACCCGATTATACAGAAAATGTCAAAATTCTATCCTCCCATGAATTCTGAACCAGCTTGCTAGATGTTTACCATACTTTACTCATTTGCTTCATTAAGAGAACTTAGACGTATTTTCAAATAATCATAATCTTAATAATACCACTCCAAGTCTCTCCCCAGCATATTAGGCTTCCCTAATTTTGAGGTCTGTTTTAACTTAGTCAAGTATCTTTCACAGCCCTGGATTGGTGGTCTCACTTGAGTACAGGACTAGGAGAAAATACCCATCTCTACCATTGAAAGCTCACTTTCCATGTGTAGAACTAGCCTGTCTTGAGGCAGTACTTTATTTTGATCCTGAATATTTTCCACAGCAAGGGAAAAAAATGTCTAATCCATCATTTAGGACAAAAAATGTCATTCTTTGGTTCAAGTAGCCCTTGGAAGATCCTGATTGTTATTGCCTTCCTCCCCTAAATTGTGCCTCTCCTGAAATTCGTATGTTGAAGTCCAGTGCCTCAGAATGTGACTATATTTGGATATGGACTCTTATAGAGGTAATTAAGGCCAAACGAGGGCATGGGGATGGACCCATTATGACTGGTACCTTTGTAAGAAGAGGAGATTAGGACACACACACACACACACACACACAGAAGACTATGTGAAGACACAGAGAAGATGGTCACCTAAAGTCAAGGAGAGAGGCCTTTGGAAGAAATCAACCCTAGCAAAACCTTGATCTTGGACTCCTAGCCTCCAGAATTAAGGGAGCATAAATTTCTATTATTTAAGCCATCAGTCTGTGGTATTTTGTTATAGCAGCCCTAGCAAACTCATACACTGTCTTAGAAAATCTAGAGAAGAGATGCCTGATTAAGGCAGAGAGGAAGGTAAAGGAAAATGGAGTTCCTTTCAGTTGCTAGGGTGGTGGAAGTCTGTGAAATGTGACCAGAGATAGTCGCCTGCTTAAAAAAAAAATGAGTAGACCTTAATGAGGATGAGGGACCTATCCTTTTGGCCCTACTTACATTCAGGTGAAAGCTAGATTGATTTCTGCTTTGTTCCCCAAGCAGCTTGCGTTAGCAACTGGCCACTGCCAAGTTTGGGCTGGGAGGGGAGAAGGCTTTATCAGTATGCAGATGAGGCGCTTGGGGCAGGCTGCTAAACCAAACACCCTTGTGCCTTTAACCTGATGTAGGAATTCAGCCTCATTTCTGGCCAGCAAATCAATTCATCCCAGAGAGAAACCTTGGGGATAAAAATTCACACACCATCAGGAATTCAAAACCTTACCTCCTGCAAGACTGGCTTCCAACAATTTGGAATAATAATACACCCCAACACAAAGGCCCAAAGCAACAAAGGCCATCTCAGACTTAAACACATTTAAAAAGCTCTAAGCAGATGGTCAGTTCCGTCCCAAACTGAACAGGCTGCACTGAATCTATCAAAATGCTGTGTTAGCACCACGCTTTCATCTTGATTCCAAAATCGAATGCTCCCTAAGCCTTTCCAGTTTCAGGCAAGCCCCCATTTTCACTTTCATTTGGAGAAAAATTCAAACCAGTCCTCCCCCAAATTTAGGTAAATAACTCTTTCTTAATATCCACTAGTGCCTTGTGTCCCCGAAATACCTGTGCGTTTCTTCTCTCAAGGGACACTTGGTTTATCTGATGCCCTGAGTGGATCATTTTTTAACACATCCTCCTCTAATCAATAACATTATTTTCAGCAATAATCATAAAATTAAATGGATAATGCCCAGAAAAGAAATGCAAACAAGGAAAGCTTTTCTTTTCCTGAACTTGGACTAATAATCATATTATTGAAAAATAATGAGAAAATAAAATGTCAAAGTTCAAAGAAAGGAGAAAGGAGGGGATTAATACTTGCCAATTAAATGCAAAAAGTCCAATTTACAGAAGTAGGAAATCATACCACTAAGTTAGCATTGCAATTTCTTGATCATTCACTTCTTAATTCACAAACACAAAGGAAGAAGTACCAGTTTTAAAGTTATTCGAGTTATTTAAAGTATTTCATCTGCTAAAATTTGTACTTACCCAACAAAATATGGGCACCTTGTGGTCCCCATTCTGGTTCACTGTTTTAACTTTTAAACACTCACAAATAAAAACTCCACGTGGTCACAAAGGAAGACAATAAATGAATAACTCAAGCTCTGTGTCTTCCTCTGGATTGTTGTTTATGTAGAACCCACCACAGCAGGTAAAGACTCCAAATGGAGCCTGCGTGCCTGAAGGGAACCTGAATGATTCAGAACCAGTGGGAACTCACTCCTGCAACAAACACGTGTGGCTGAGTCCGTAGCTGTCACAGGTCAACCATGAAACCAGGTATCTTCCAAATTAACTTACCTGTAGACTACCTGTGTGGTAAAGGGTAAGCAAGGCAAATGTGCTAATTTGAAGATTGCACATAGAGTAATTGTCTGGAACCTAGACTTACAAAAATTTTGTGGGGTGGCGAGATATCATGTCACTGAGGAGCTTAGAATTGTTGGTATGTGGTGACAATAAAAGACATTTTCAATAATGATTGAGGACTTCTCAATTCTTTACAGTGAATCCCTCTACTGCCTCTAGCCTGGGAGAACGACTGCTAATATCCTGATCCAGATACCCCACTGACCTCTCTTCCCTACCGAAGCTGCCACAGGGGGCTTCAGTTTTGTTCCCGCATGTTCCACCCTTGCCAATTGTGCCTCTGCTGAGCTATGGGTTAGTTTGACCTTCACTAGAGAGATGAAGATTTTGAGAGCAGGAACTTTATCTCTCCTCTCTTTATATCTCTCATGGAATAAATGCTAACTGAAGAAGTGAAGGAGCCAATTGATAAAAAATTGATTGATTTCTCTTATAGGTCCACACACAGAGTGTGATGGATAGTGATTTCATGTCTGTTTTGTTTAAAAAGTTATGTAAAATGTTTAATAGAAGTTTTAGGTAGCTGAAAAGGCAGAGCAAAAGAAATCAGATGCTAAAAGAGTACATACTGTGTGATTTCATTTAAATGAACTACAAAGACAGAGAAACTATTCTAAGCTGCTAGATATCACGATGGTTCCCCATCACCCTGGCAAGGAGGGGAGGTTGTGTTAATAAATAAATGGGTGTACAAGGGGCATTGGGGAGGTTCTAGTGATATTCTGTTTGTTGATCTGAATGCTGGTCACATGAATGTGTTCACTTTATGAAAGTTTCCCCAAGCGGAGCATTTATAATATGTGCACTTTTAATAGATCCATTATACTTCAATAAAAATATTTTTCTTAAAAAAGGAATCACAGAAAAATGCATTATGTATTAAACAATAAAGATATATTCTGACCATATATGGGAACTAGATGATCAGAGCCTTCCATAGGGTTGGATATATAGCCTTAATCTCTCTAAACTTCCACAATCCTTAAAGCCACAGGATTTTCTTAGTTTATTTAGATGAGTTATTAATATCTGTGGAACTAAAGCCAGATTTAAAAATCTGCTTAATGAAAGTTTTGGTTCCGAACTCATCTTCTTCCATATCTATAAACAGGCTGACTCTGAAATGGTCTCTGGTTGTCAGAGGATTTAATTTTTTTTTTTTTTTTTTGAGACAGAGAACATGCAGGGCAGTGGTGGGTAGAAGAAGAGGGAAAGAGAGAATCTCAAGAACACTCCATGCTCAGCGCTCAGCGTAGAGTCCAACATGGGGCTCCATCCCATGATGACCCTGAGATCATCGCCTAAGCTGAAATCAAGAGTCAGACCCTTGACTGACTGAGCCACGAAGGCACGTCTCTGGTAGTCAAGGTTTTAATCATTCTTTTCTCTTGGTGCTTCCTTCTTCTGTCATGGCTCCTCTCACCTCTCTCCTCATACTAGGCTTTCTGCTTCCAGAATATTGATGTCAATACCTTTTTTAATCACCCTGATAAGCATAGCTTATCTCACCTTGTCCTCAAAGCAACTCAGGTGATTCCCTATAAGTGTCTAGGCTCCCTTAAATTTTATCAGCAAGGTCCTTCAGTGTCTGAGTCAGTCGAAAGCCCTCATGAATTTCATTCTCATCTCCTTTCCCCTGTAGACTCCTAAACCTCATGGCTTCCCATAAATCATACTCTTTCTCCAGGAAGGAGGATGATTTCTGCAGGAAGACAGTCTGTGAGGGGAAATGCCCATGAGCCATAGGTGAAATGGAAAGGCATTCGGGGCATGAGAAAAGAAGAAGAAGAGAGGAATTAACAACAGTAAGTAGGTGAACCACAGTGAGTCACAGGTTTGCCACAATCTAACACAATAGTAAGAGAAAAATATTTACTGGAGTTTCTCAGAACCTAATGACAACAGCAATAACAAGAGCAGCACTAACACGAGCTGTTGTTTACTGAAGGCTTACTCTATCCCAGGCACTGGGCTAATAAGCACTCTATTTGAGTCTTGTTTGATCCTCACAAAAAGCCAATGAGGTATTTTCTTCTCCATCTCACAGATGAGATAACCTAAGACACAACCAAGTTAACAGGGGAATCAAACCATAATTTGAATCTAGTTTTCACTTGATGGCCCTTATCATCACATAAAATGGCAAATATGATACAGATAATGAAGAACAGGCAGTGAGCCCCAAATCCCAGAATCCATTTGAGAAACATTGTCTGTCATGAGGGGTTCTTGGTTGATCTTACTCCTCTATCTTAGCATTGCCATATTTGACTGAAATTGTTTGGTTACCTCTTGTCTATATCTTTAAAATTTCATGACGTTGGCTATTGGATTCTGTTCATCTTTGCATCTTGCAGTGGGCCTGACACATCAGTAACAATGGAGGCTATTACAGGAAATAATTCTCAAGATTTTCAACTCTTGGCTTAACAAAATCTAATAAAGCACCCCTCTCCATTTGCGATCAATCTACATTGAATAGCAAATCTCCACATTCTTATATCATTCGGTCAGGCTGAAACTAGGACCCATGAAGCCAATAACCAAACCCAATAGTAATGAATTTTAAACTCTTTGCCAAAGATCTAGGTGGCTTTTTGTAAGGAATTCCTTTTTGTTTACATGTTGTTTCTGGGGGGATATGTTTAATTTATTCACTCTGGCACCATCTAGACTCTAAATTGCTTCATTTCTTCTTAATAAGTAGTTTTCCCACCACTATGAAGTTATAGAGCATCAGGCAAAAATAAAACAACCTGCAATCTGAATAAAAGAAAAGAAAGCTAAGGGTCATTTGAAGGTATTGCAGCTTGGTTTTTGCTCTGGTTTTTTAAGTAAAGAGATTAGCGACCTTCCATGAGGTCCATTTCCACAAAATAAATTAGTAGCAATAGGTTATTTTATAGCATGGGCAGTTGTGTTTATATACAGCAGAAAATTTGTTGACAAAAAAGTGATGAAATGTACATGAGGCTGTTGACGAAGGCCTTTGTAGCTCCTTGTGACTCAACTGGGAATAGAATGAGGTGGCTAGTTTAGATATTCTAAGATTTCAGTCAAGAGTCAAATTCATAAGAACCACTATGGCAGATTTAGTGGAAAAAATAATTGACTCTAAGTTGTCTTTTCAGTTACATCTTGATACTAATTAAGAAAAATCTTAGGTCTGGAAAGCTGTACCATTAGAACATTAACTGGCTTGGGTCTAAGTCCCTGTTTACAATCAAAATCTTAAACATAAAATATCAAACAAGTGGGGCAACTGGGTGCCTCAGTAAGCTAAGTGTTTGGTTCTTGATCTTGGCTCAGATCTTTTCTTTTTTTTAATTAATTAATTTATTTGAGAGAGAGAGAGCATGAGCAGGAAGGGGAGAGGGAGAGAGAGGAGAAACTGAAGCAGACTCCCCACTGAGCACAAGCTGGACATGTGGCTGGCTCTCAGGACCCTGAGATCACAACCTGAGCTGAAGCCAAGAGTTGGACCCTTAACCAACTAAGCCACCCAGATGTCCCTCAGCTTATAGCTTGATCTCATGGTTGTGAGTTCAAGCCCTGCATGGGGCTCCACACTGGGCATGGAGCCTACTTTAAACAAATATATATAAACAAGCTTCTCCATCAACCAAAGAGATTCAGGGAAGCTTTGGAATAGGGCATGCATTCAGGTGTCTTAATGCCCAGAAGTCTGGAGTAAGAGTGGAACACAATTTACATTTTTTTAAGATAATTCTTTCTGATCTTTCCTCACCAACCAGAGGAGGCATGAACTAGAATACAATTCAGAACCCTGAGGAAAACTGATTTCATTACATGAGTATGTGCTCCTAGACTAACAAGTGAGAAAACCCTGTCTTAGGATATACTCTTGACAAGCCTGGTGAGCCTCACTTCAGGCAACAGCACTTCTGGGCTCTACATTGAATAGACTCTTCCCCCCCCCCAAATAGAAGATGGTTCTTTCCTCTATAGGATATACCTACAAAAATGCTCTTACTCAGCCAGGACACATTAAGAGGCCTGAAGTGTATTCAACACTGGGAGTTACGACTATCCTCGTGAAATAAGCACAGGTACCAACCTGTCTACAGAGATAGCCAAGGAAAAGACTTGTAATATTTGTCTCAGCTCTGTGACTATTCAGATAAATAAATGAAAGTTTCAGCTGCAGAGCGTTAACCCTAACCCTAACACTCTTTAGTTTCATGGTTGCCTTAATCCTGGAAACATAAGTGAATGAATTTACATAATAAATGGTATAATAGTATGATATTACAATAAATTTTACAATCATAACGCTATAGGATATCTTCAATACATTGTTTTCTTCTTAACCATCCAAAGCTCAATGCTTTGTGCAAAATTGGAATGAACATGAGTGTGGCATTTCCATTAGCCCTGACATGCGCATCTGTGATGCTCAGTAATTTGTGTCTCTAATTTTCACTGAATAAACCTGTGCTTTAGCATACCCTAGAATAAGATTAAAAGTGTTCATACTAGTGAGCATGCAACGCACTTCACGGGGCAACGTGATCCGATCCAGTTTGGGAAACTATGTTCCACCCAGTCCCTCACCACTCTGGTGTAAGCGATGGTGCATCACCCTATTGAAACCACTCTGGTGAATTTACCTAGCCTGTCAACCTAGAATTTAGACTTTTTTTTTTTAATGTTGTGAGAGTGGAAGTGACTATCTTCTCATATAGGAATCTTGTCTAAAGAACCATCTGGCTATGATTCCAGAACCAGAACATAACCTGTGCTTCTTTCTTATTTTTTAATTTTAATTTTAATTTTTTTAGATTTTATTTATTTATTTGACAGAGAGAGACACAGCGAAAGAGGGAACACAAGCAGGGGGAGTAGGAGAGGGAGAAACAGGCTCCCCGCAGAACTGGGAGCCCAATGCAGGGCTCAATTCCAGGACCCCGGGACTATGACCTGAGCCAAAGGCAGATGCTTAAGGACTGAGCCACCCAGATGTCCCTATGCTTCTTTTTAAAATTCATTTATTCCACAAATATTTATTGAACATCTACAATATGCTAGATACCTGAGCTACATCTGTAAACAAAACACAATCCTGGCCTTTGTTAAGTTTACAGACAGGGATATAAAGACAATAAACAATGAGCATGATAAATAAGTATAGAATGGAGTATGTTAGAAGGTCACAAGCAGTGGGGGTGGGGGGAGTAAAGCAGGATACTGGGGCGTTCATTAATATTTAAATATGGCACACATTTCACACTGGTATCCTTGGCTATACAATGGTGGGGGAGAATCAAAACATATAGACAGAGTAACATAGCCAGTCTATAATTATAGTTGTGTATAGTTGAATTTCAAGAGAAAATGGAGTTTAAAAAGAAATGTCCATTGGAGAATTGGAAAGAAAACATTAAACAATATTTCTTTTTTTTTCTTTTTTTCTTTCAAGTAAGTCTCTGATTGTATCACAGGGAGAATTCATATGTGGAAAATTAGAGGAGATTTAGGTTTATCACTACAGTTGGACTTAAGTCATCTTGAGTAAACAAACAGCAATCTATTTATTTTTGACTTGAAATTTTGAAACAATCAAGACACCTTGGATTTCCTGACAGATAGTTGATTGTACAGGCCACATAAGCCAATAATTCTAACAAGATTCAAGTGAAGGTTTAGAAGAATCCATTTCAATGATTTGCCATTCCTTGTACATCGATTCCCAAAAGAAAATGGCTGGCTCTTGGCCGGCTGTTGGGTGAAGCATGCTTATGAGAGACGAAGACCCAATTCCAGCTTCTAATTATGGGAGGAAATGCTGTTTGAACATAATGCATTTCCTGGGACATCTTTGTGTACACCGTCATCCCTCCTCCCCAACCAACAAACTGTCACACCCTGACACCCTCCATCCTCAAATACATAATCCATGACTCCTACTGACCCAGGAACAATGGGGGTGCTCCCTTGGAAAAAGGCACGAGGGGAGTGGAGTGACCGTTGAGCATATTCTGATTTTTTAAAAAACTGTCATATGGCGAGATAGTAGTAGGTTTCAATGCTGTCACCTATTCAGTCAGTCCAGATGAACTAGAATCACCATTTCAGTTATATCATAGCTCCAGGCAAGAACATGTCACCCTCTTTATTTCCAGCTTCCAACAAGCTGCTTAGGCAGATGCTAAATGTGGTCCTCCCTGCCACGTTCAGTAGAGTGGCCTTTGTGTGGGTTAATTGAGCCCCCACTCCATTTAATAGGCTGTTGAAGTCTTATTGAAACAGAGCTAGTGCCGCAGGTTAAATACATTGCAGTGCTCTTGCTAATCCTCTCATTAACAGGGCTGGAAAGCTCGTTGGGAGCTGTGAGTTTGCATATATTAAGAGGGAGCTCTTCACTCAAGTGCTATCAATAAAATGACAAAGCCAGTTTGCAAATAGTGAAATCAACAGTGACACAAAGCTAGATACCTTAAAAAAAAAATAAACAGCTTAATAACTGATAAATCTTATATTCACACTTCAGAGAAGAAAAAGATAAGCTGGGAATAGATGTCTTTTATTGGGTCAGACTTAAGACAGAAATGAGACGGATGTCAAACCACTGCAGAGACTCGTGGATGAAGCTGAACTGAAAATGATGTTAACGAGCCACAGAGGCTAGGCCCACGTCCACAAGTACCCAACATGGCACATTATGTTGTTGTTGTTGTTTTTAATAAGGGGCTAAAAACTACATAAAATCCTGGCCATGGCTGACATAGGTAAGATGAGGGAGTGCTGAGCAGCTGGGTGTCCTAGGAATACAGTGCTGACAAAACCATTCAGAAAGCGTGTGGCATGGGAAGCAGACTCCTGAGGCCCAGACTGCTCTGTGCCAGCAGGGGAAGTGGGGGCACGGGGAGCTGGGAAAAGGGAGGGGAGGACCACGAGTGCATTCAGACGAACACTGCCCATCATCGGTTTGTATGCCATACCAGAAAATGGAGAGAGGATTTGGGGAGGAGGGTATCGATAGATACAGTGTCAAAAACGGCTAAGGAGTGGAGCACAAAGACCAGAATCTTTGTCGATCTGATCTGTTAGCCACTCTTGATGTTTAGCGAAAAGACAAAGCCATGCTCCGTGATGGCAAACAGCAAGACGGAGCTCTTGCGGCCGAATGGGTTCTGAATGTACTGGGTAAAATGCCCTCCTCCTTTTAGGAGAAAAAGGCTTACCCCACACCATCTGGTCAAACGGCAAGTCTTTACAAGCTCTGCTAAAATTTTAAGAAGTAAAAGCAGATGAGGGCTAAGTGATTAGTGGTACTTTTCCTAGGAGTGCTGAATCACGGGGGGGGGGTGTTGCTGTCCCCAGTCCCCAAGCCTCCATGTAGTTACAGCCCCCCCTACCCCTGTAGACCCTCCTTAAGCAGGTGTGCAAGACCCGGGGGCTTGTGCTAGATGGTTAGCTCTCAGAGGTGTGCCGTAGACCGCTGGGTTTTCTGTCTGTAATTGTTAACGTGAGTAGACAGTGTTGTTAAGAAAAACAAACTCCTAAGCATTCCCAAGTTTTGCCCCAAAGTTTCCAGCACAATTCACAGTCTTGTACCTTAAACCTCTCTTTAGTTTATGAACCGGCAAAAGAAAAAATGAGGAGCTCCTCAAGCCATAGATACCCCCCTAGACTGTCACCGTTTTAAGGTAAATTCAGTGAGATCCCTCCTGAGATACTGGATAATAAAGTTTACTCAGTACAACTAATAATCTTCCAGTTTACAAACTTCTGTAAGGCTGGGACAGGGTCATCCTTTTCTTGGTTTGCCTGGAGGTATCTTGCAAAAAACCTTCACCTGAAAGGGAATCAATAAAGATTTGTTTAATTAAATGGAATGATTTGCCAAAAATACGCTTAAATATTCCCCCGTGAGTTCTAAGTCGCTATTTAAAGAAATCTTTTTATTTTTTTAAGGATTTTATTTATTCATTTGACAGAGAGAGTGTGAGAGCACAAGCAGGGGGAGCGGCAGAGGGAGAAGCAGATTCCCCACTGAGCAAGGAGCCTGACTCTGGGCTTGATCCCACAACCCTGAGATCATGACCTGAGCTTAACCGACTGAGCCACCTAGGTGGCCCTAAAGAAAACTTTTTAAAGGTTTTTTTTTTTTAAAGATTTTATTTATTTATTTGACAGAGAGAGAGCGAGAGCGATTACAAGTAGGCAGAGAGGCAGGCAGAGAGAGAAGGGGAAGCAGGCTCCCTGCCCACCAGAGAACCCTATGCGGGGCTCAATCCCAGGACGCTGAGATCATGACCTGAGCTGAAGGCAGAGGCTTTAATCCACTGAGCTACCCAGGTGCCCTAAAGAAATCTTTTTAAAATGAGGATAACTACCTGGGTTTCATCCTTTGATACCTTGAAATTTCCCTATGTTAGGTTTCTTTCTTTCTTTCTTTCTTTCTTTCTTTCTTTCTTTCTTTCTTTCTTTCTTTCTTTCTTTCTTTCTTTCTTTCTTTCTTTCTTTCTT
>CM052898.1:64790854-64923367 GCA_028534135.1 Potos flavus | reverse complement strand
GATGAGAAGGTCCAGGTTATCCTGATCTAGTGAAAGTATGGTTCATGGATCAGGATCACCTGGGATTTTATTAATCTCAGGCCCCACCCCAGATCAACTGAGTCAGCATGGGCATTTTAACAAGATCCCCCGGTGAATTATGGGCACTTTAAAGTTTGAGAAGTGCTGCTCACAGATCATCCTGCTAGGAAAAAAAGGTAATACTTTTGAAGCTTTCAGGGATCATGATGTTTATTTTAATCAAATCTTACAGATATGCATTTTTTCATCAACTCATACCTGTTATAATGCTAGTCTAGGACAAAACAAACAAGGAATGACATTGTTAACATTCATTCTTATTTGCTCAGGACCAATAATTATTACTTAAAGGTCAAAATAATGTTGAGGCCCTTATACCAGCTCACATGAAAAATCATTTGCTACCTGCTGATTCATTTAAGTTGAATGAATGCCATTACCTTTTCTCCCAACTCTGCCTAGTTATTATCCCAGTTTAGCAATTTTGACAATTTTCAAGGCTCCGCTAAAAAAAAAAAGAACAAGTATCCTACATTTTAAATCCATTTCTCTACCAAGTATAAAAAATAAAAATTTTCTTTAGTAAAATCGGGACTTATTTTGATCTACAATTATATTGCCAGATCTTTAAGGCATTATCTATACCAGTTGTAGTAAGAAATAAAATATATGGTGAATCTCGTTGCCAAAAACTAAACATGACCGACTGAATGAAAGTAGAAGGCTATGAATTTAAATTTGTTTTCTCCTCTCCTTCCTTTCCCTTACCTCGCCTCTACTTTCCTTTAGAAAACAAGATTTGTTGGGGAGTTTCCTTGGAGAAGCACCTTGTCATTTCACCAGTCTTTAAGACAACTGTGGAATGCAAGAGGGAAATTCTGCCTTAAGAATTCCCCAGTATCATGTTGCCCCAAGTTGAAACTGATCACATTTATCAAACACTAGAGAAGTGCTAATGGTATGCATTGTTATCCACAGTTAATGCAATCAAGGGAACACCTTCAGTATTCGGGGGGGTGTGTGTGTGTTTGTGGGTGTGTATGAAAGAGCTGCTCTTTGGGTAAAAAGAGCAGGAAAGATTATAGTGAAGGCTAGTGTGGGCTTTTCTCCTTCTGAAAAAAGGCATCAGGGGTTCTCTGTGAGTTTGGTAGGTTGTTAACAGTTCCTGATAACCCCTCTCTCAATATTCAGTGAAAATGTACCTTTGAAATGCAAGGAGAGAGAGACTAAAACAATTCTTAAAGGGGAGAAAAGACAAGGCTGTAAGTGATAGTCAAGGGAGAATTTCTATTAACTGTAGCTTTGATAGAATTGCTCGGAGAAACGTAATCCTAAAATACACTTTACCTCCTGAAGCAAAAGCAAAATAGCATGTAAGGGCTGGGGCAGTAAATATAGAATCTTCCTTTATCGAAAACTAGTTTCTTAAAAAAAGATTCTGGGCCCAGTTAGTTTTACAGGAAAACTTTCCCCCTAAAGTTTAAAACATGGAAAATTTCTATTTATAACAACAGCCTGGTTAAAAAAGAAAAAACCAGGGGGCACCTGGATGGCTCAGTCAGTTAAGCAACTGCTTGAAGTTTCTCTCCTTCTGCCCCTCTGCCCACTAAAATAAATAAATAAGTCTTAAAAAAAAGAAAAGAAAAACCAACCTCATTCCATTTTATCTCATAAAGATACCAACACTAATGCAAAACTGGGTAAGAACCATCCCCAACGTCCACTCCCACCAATACTGTAGATAAATCTCGTTTATGAATAAATAGAAAAAAAATCCTATATATAAAAGTATCAAATAAAATTGAAATGATTGGAATGGTTTTAGCTCTTTTTTTTAAAGATTTTATTTATTATTTATTTGACAGAGAGAGAGATCACAAGTAGGTAGAGAGGCAGGCAGAGAGAGAGGGGGAAGCAGGATCCCCATTGAGCAGAGAGCCCAAGGCGGGCCTCGATCCCAGGACCCTGAGATCATAACCTGAGCCGAAGGCAGAGGCTTAACCCTCTGAGCCACTCAGGTGCCCCATGGAATGATTTTAGTTCTTAATCTATCTCCCTAGCAAACTATCGCATCCCAAAGTATGTCAAGTTGTATTCCCTAGGAAACTGAAAGACTGTGTTTAGCAGACAGGATGTTTATTTCCTAGGGACAAACGTATGCGGAAGGGAGAGAGAAGGAATAGAACTGAGTGGAGGAAGAAGTTGGCCCAGTACTTCCTCAGCAGGGCCTCCGGGAGCTCTTAAGCTAGGAAAGCCCTAAGTTTGCATGAAATGGTCCAGCTTTTTGGCTCCCACATTAATTGGCATTTGCATGTTGGCCGCCTCGAGATGGGACATGACTTGGATGAGGCATCTCTCATATCTAATGACAGGAAAGATTTGTTGTGCTTAGTGTAACAGGCACATGGAAAGGACCCGTGTTTCCTAATACAAAATGTAAGTGACACCCGGAGTGGGGGAGAGAGAGAGAGAGACTGTAAAACCTCTTGGGATCAAGAGGTTACTACTAGCAATCCCTGAAGCATGATTCCTTCAGTTTCTCCTTTAATCCTCTGAGATATTTTAGTATCTTTTCCAGTTATACAAGTAAAGAAGACTCCCCTTTCACTTAAGGTGGTGTAAATTGAGTTTTTATTACTTGACTTATACACAATATCAGGTTAACTCAGTTGCCAAACCCAAGTAAGGAACGAACATACACATACACGCGTGCGTGCACACACACACACACACACACACACACACACACACACCCCTGCAAGCTAATATGCTAATATTAAGGATGTGGGACTCGATCCTGGGGCTCCAGGATCATGACCTGTGTCAAAGGCAGTAGCTTAACGAACTGAGCCACCCAAGTGCTCCTCTAAAAAATTTCTTAAAAAGAGAGATTCTGGGATTGAAAATCACTGTTCTCAAATTCTTCTGACATAATAAACATGTACAAGTTAACTTTTCAAAAAATTTGCAGACAGCAATAAAGCCTGCCACGTTATTTTTCAAAAATTACAATTAAATCAGTGTAGTACCAATTCTAAAATACTTGTGTTGATAAAATACAACAAATTTTTACAACCAAATCCTAGAATAAATAAAAGTATAGTGTGTTATAAAGTAGGCATTGCAAATCAATTGGCAAGGAAAATATTATCCAAAACAGGATTTTTTTGGGGGAAAAAAAGCCTGCTAAGACCTTTTGCTCACACAATACCTACGAATTTACGAATAAAAAGAAATAAATGAGTATGTTTAAAATCTCTGAGTAAGGTAAACACTTTTTAAATATCCAGATGAGGTAAAGTTTTCTGAGTGGAGAATAGCAATGGATTAAACTTTTTGGGGGGTCAAATGAATTAAAGAGTAAAATAGTATCCAAAAATCCCCCAAAATGTATGTGACAAACATTTCAGACAAAAAGCCAGTCTCTTCAATGTATGCAATTCATATAAATCATTAAAAGTCACTAATATCCCAATAGAAAAAAAAAATAGAAAAGGAACTCACAATTTATATATAAGGTAATTCAAATCCATTTTTTGAAAGCCACACTAGAAAACAATTGAGAAAAAATTCATATGTTCCTCTCTCCCCTACAAGACTATTTTGTTATATATTTGAGCACCTTAAGTATAGGAAGTAAACCTTCAATTTTTCAATGAATAAATACCTAAGAAGGCAACAGGAAGAAAGTAACTTAAACAAGAACTTAAGTAGTACTTCTTTATTTTATTTTATTTATTTAAAGATTTTATTTAGGGGCACCTGGGTGGCTCAGTCGTTAAGCGTCTGCCTTCAGCTCAGGTCATGATCCAAGGATCCTGGGATCGAGCCCCACATCGGGCTCCCTGCCCAGTGGGAAGCCTGCTTCTCCCTCTCCCACTCCCCCTGCTTGTATTCCCTCTCTTGCTGTCTCTCTCTGTCAAATAAATAAATAAAACCTTAAAAAATAAATAAATAAATAAAACCTTAAAAAATAAAAACCTTTTAAAAAAAATAAAAAAATAAAAAAATAAAGATTTTACATATTTGAGAAAATGTGTGTGTATACACACACATAGAGAGGGATAGAGGGATAGGGACAAGCAGACTCCCTGCTGAGCAGGGAGCCCGAAGTGGGGCTCCATTCTAGTACCCCAAGATCATGACCTGAACCAAAGACAGACTCTTAATGACAGAGCCACACAGGTGCCCTTTAAGTAGTACTTCTTACATGCACAGCATGTGCTGGGAATTGTGACGAATACAAAAGGTACATAAGGTAAGTCTTTAAATTAAATCTAACAATGATCATGATGTAAACAAATGGCATTCTCATTTCATAAATATGAGGTCACTTGGACTGGGAGCATTGTAATACGAATAGCTAGATGGTAACGCACCAGTGGAACTAAGAGGTAATCATCTTTTGCCACAAAATCTTCATCACCTTCCAATTAATGCCGAGAAAGAACTTAACACATAAAAAGATTCTTTATGTTCTTTACTTCAGAGGCAAACTGATGTAGCAGAAAGCCTAGTGATCAGAGCAGTACGATTTAATTATGTTTTTTAAGACTAACCAGCAGGATGACAATGGGCAAGTCATTTAAAAGCTCTAGATATCAGTTGGTCTCATCTCTTCTTTGGTAATAATCCCTGGTGGGTCTTCAGCCCCAGAGGCTTGGTGTTGATGCACTCTTGTGACCCCTTCTACTCCTAACATCTATGACAGGATCTTAAAGATCATCTCATCCAGAGACCACGGAGGGGAGGATCTTATAAAGAATATCGTTCAGAATAGTTTCCTAGAACTGAAATTCCCAAGAAGAAAGGAAAAACTCCTAGGAAGAAAGGAAGGAAGGAAATAAATGAGTTTCCAGACTGAAAGAGCACATTAAGTGCTCAGCAGGAAAAAGGGAAATAGACACACACCTTGCATATCACCACAACATTTCACAGTATGAGGGAGAAAGAAAGACCCCATGGGAGACCTACAGGCTTTCAGAATGAGAAAAAAAAAAAAAAAAAAAAGCGGTACATACCAAAATCAGAAGTCAGAGTGGGTTTGGGAATATTCAAGAGCAACACTAGAAGCTAGAAGACCTCGGAGCAACACCTTCAAAATTCTTAAGGAAAATGATTTCCAACCTCAAACTCAATATTTAGCGAAACTATCAATTAAGTATGAAGTAAAATACAGGCAATTTCAGACATAAGTTCTCAAAAGTTTACCTCTTATATATCTTTTCTTGAGAAACAACTGGAAAATATGCTCCACTAAAATGAGAGAGTAAGTCAAGGAAGAGAAAGACATGAGATACAGGAGACTGGGGATTCAGTTCAGAAGAGGGGTGTAGGGGGACCCCAAATCATTAACTGAGCAGGCGTAGAGGACAGCAAGCCCACACCGACACAGGCCAGAAGGTTCTTCTATTCCTACATTTCTACAGGAATGGGAAATTGTACCTAATATATCTCAACATCTTAATATCTCAACATCTTAAGAGAAGATTTAGATGACCAATGGAGTGAATGAAAATTTGATCAGTGCTTTTCGTTTTTTAATCAAACAACATCAGTAACAACAGTATTACTAACTGGAGGAAAAATAAAAGTCATTCAGGGAAATAGAAGGATATGATACTCCCATGGCTTGGCTGTGAAAAGAATCTATAGTCATGTGAACACTGACTATGGTAAAACCAACAGTATGGTGTGACAGTATAAGGAGGTAAGACAAGTTCATTAGTGGGTGGGGGTGGAGGAGAGTGTAGGAAAGTTAAATCTTTTTCCTCCATAGGGAAAGTCAATAGAGAATACTTAAAACTAAGCCACCATGATGTAGCAATATAAGCATATTACTTAGAGATATGGAGTTAAAACACCAAATAACAACAAACTTGGCTCAGCCTGATTTCAAACTCTGTTCTTTTCACTACTGCATACATAGTTGCTAATCACAGAACATCGGGGTCATTGTGCTCCTTTGGGAGGTGGCAGTAAGTAACAACATTCAAAAAGTCAGTTAGTGATGAGCCATTGGGAGACTGACTGATGAAATGGGCTGCACTGGCTTAAGGAAGAAGGGAAAAGTATTTATCGAGAGCTGGATATATTTTGTTTTCTCATTTAATCTGGTTTATCTGAAAAAGCAAATAACACTTGTGTCTCTGAACATCTTAGCCTGAAGAATAGACTGATATTAAGCAACGCCTAGTCTGTTTCTTTCAAAGTGACATAATTTCAAGATGTCCACCACTAAAGCTAATGCATACATTTTATGTTCTATTCATCTACACGGTCTGTGTGATTTTACTGGGACACTGTAGATCCCAGAGGTGCTGGAGGCCAGAGTGTTCCCACTGGTTCTTTCTAAACACTACTTTATAAAATACATTTTCGATTTGTACATTCTCATTTTTAGTTTATTCTGATTTCTGATTTATGCTTAAATCAGAGGAGGATGGTTCTGAAACCTAGCTTAAGAAAAATATATAAACGCTGCAACGTACCAGGCATAAAGGAAGGGGAATATTTAGTGAGCTCAAAATATTCCAGCTCTTGGATGCTACCTGAGGATATAGTCCATAGAGTTATAGGCTTAAACGGAAACAGAATCCTAATTACATTTCATCTATCTATCAAATATTGATGTTTTTTGATTACTGGGTCTTATATGCCGATTGAGTTTTCATATCCTTTAAAGTAACACCTCCAAGCTGAGTTAATTGTAAAAAACAAAGAAAACTAGTCAAACTGAAAATCATAAGACACTTAAGGGGTGTGGATTTTCCTAACAACTTTAATAGGGGCTGTTTAAAAATCTAGTTTTAATCATTCCACTGCATTTCAGTCTTGCTTTGAAGCCCACATATCTCTACCTCGTTCCTGTCACTATATGAGAACCATAAAATATAGATGGCAAAAATTATAAAGTTGGGCTTCCATCTTCTCGACGGCCAGTGGCAGAAAGTGAAATTCATTTCGACAATACAAAAACATGGACTGATGGCTATATATACGCTTATCAACTGTTTCAAAACAAATTCAAAATAAAAATAGAGAAAATGTATCCATGCAGGTCCTTGTGCACCAAGACCTTTAAAAAGTATTCTTAGCTAATGCCAGGGAGTCACAAATTGAGAAAACTGAATTGCATTATTTTTGAAAAATAATGTTTTTGGGAATACAAAGACTTTAAATTCCTCATTAAACTCCCTAGTTTTGAGACGAAGAAAGACTCATCGCAAATGAGGCACAGAGAGGCTGAACAACCTTCCCGAGGTCACGTACTAAAGAAATTGACTTTCAAGTCAACAAATACGTAGTCTAGTGTTTTGTTGGTTTGATGGTTCATTCATTCAAAAATATTTTTTGAACACCTGTCATAAGCCTGACACCAGAATATAACGATGAAAAAAAAATCTCTGCATCAAGAAGCTAATAATCTGGTGGAGAATACAGAAAAGCAACCACCACCATAACATTTAGCCAGAGAAGAGAAAATGAAGGAAGATAAAATCTAGAACATGAAGGTAGATTTGTTTGAGGAATCATGGTGGGAAATGAATTTGGAGATGGAGCCAGGGGCCAGGTCATGCAGGACTTTGTAGGCCATGATAGGACTTTTAATTCAATTTAGTTTTCATTTTAATTAAATTTAAATTAATTTAAAATTTTATTTTTATTTATTTATTTTAAGATTTTATTAGTTTATTTGACAGAGAGAAAGCACAAGCAGGGAGAGCAGCAAAGGGAGAGAGAGAAGCAGACTCCCCGCTGGGTACCCAAGCGCCCCAGGACTTTATTTTAAGTATAATGGGAAGCTTGGTGACGGTTTTGAGCAAGAGCGCGACGTGATCAGTTCCACTGCATCATGTTTATTTACAGAACTGGATGGTTTGCCTAGAGCAATGGGTATATTTTCCTTTATTTTGTTTCAAAAACTTAGGTCTACCTTTTATTTTTAAGGACATGGCAAACCATAGCTACAGCAGACACCTCCTAGCTTTGATGAAGTCGAGGCTTTGCAAGCAAACCAGGCAAATTTGCTGGGTCCGAGGGTCAGATGATCTATTTGTCTACAGATCTAGGTTCTCTCCACAAGATTTCTCTCTCTCTCGCTAATCTAAGTCCTGTGTCCTTTCGCCCATTTCTAGTGACATCTAAATAGCAATAGTGACTTGTCCCGGAATAGTTTGAAACCCACTGCACCTTATAGGTGCAATGCCAGCAGTGCTATAAAAGCAAAATTTAGAAGCAACAATAAAAACCGTAGTTTATCTTTTTAGAGCGCGTATGTCCTGGACTTTGTGGCATGATTCTTATGTCCCTAAGATATGTTTATACTCATTGTCCCGTTATTTCATGGGACAATGATAACTGTGCTTATTTCACATTGCATGACCAAATGAACTGAGATTTGCTCGCAAGAGTCTTCCGTTGATCTTACATGACTGTATCGATAGACTTTCACCTTTTCACAAAGGTGAAAATTTGAGGAAAGAGAAAATATCACAAAAAATGCAATTATTGAGATGTGGGTCAGGATTTTTAAGTTTGTAGATTTTATCAACCTCGGAGATAGAGACTCATCTTCAATCTTTGGGCACTTAACAAGTTATTTTAGCTGAAAAGCATTTTTCATGAATATTACTCTAATAGAAAGTTCCAAAGAAAAGAATACCTGAAGAGAGAGAAGGAAGGAAGGGAACTTTGCCCTTCATGCTTCTTCCCACACCTCCCGGAAAATATTTAGATTTATTTTAAGGCTCACTACATCATAATTAACTTCTTTCTGTTTGATAAGCATCCCCCAAACTGCAACTTTGTTCTGTTTTTCATTTCAATTTATCTAGCACTGCTGTCCTTAAACATATTTTGAATGCTGGGATTTGCTTTTCTTTTTACAGTTCCAGCCTGTACCAATAAATTTTGTGTGTTGTTATATATTCACTCGGCCTAATATACAACAATGTAACCAGATGTTCAAAAAAAAGAACAAAAAATATGTATTGAGAATAATCTTGGCAGAGATCAAAGATATCTCTCTAGTTTAAATCCAGCTATGATTTCAGAGTCAACCACAATGGCAATGCTAAGTCGCTAGTCAAGTGCTTTTTTTCGAAAGATTGACTCTTATTCATGTATAAATGTATCTACGACTGGCAGAATCACAAAGGGGCCGAGCAAAGGGACACTAGAATTAGCCTTTACTGGACCTGCGAGCTTGAGTAAGTTAATCTCTTTAAGCCTGTGTTTTTCCATCTGTGCGTGGAAAGGAAATATCACACATAGAGTATTTAGCACCGTTATCTGACACATAGAGAGTTCTCATCAATGTGAGCTATTTGCTACAATTAAGTTGGCCCCCGAGTCCTCCCCACAGCCCTACTGTCCAGAGGCAGCTGTCCTGATACACAGCTGGCATCAACTGTCAGGAGACCACAGTGATTTTGAGTTGGAAAGTACCTCAGAGGTCTTCAGGTTCAACCTCCCACATTTCACAGATGAGGAGACTGAGAGTCAAGTCAGAGAAAACAGCTCAGGGGCACGGGGTTAGTTATTGACAGAGATTAGAGCGTAGGTTTTCCGATGGCCAGACCCATTTTTATTTCCCATAATTCAAGCTGAACCAAATCCCCTCTTCTAAGGTGTGGTATGCAGCGGAGTGACGCTTCCCGCCATGTAATTACCGGCGTTGTCTGAGGGAGCCCATTGAGCTAATCCCAGAATTGGGACTCTAACTGGCCCCCAGATACAGCTCACAAGGCGGGCTGCTGGTCTGAAGGTGGGAGATGGGGGTGGGTGAGAGACAGAGGGTGGAAATGCTCTCTGATGAATAGATGGGACACCTAGAACCATCCTTTTAAAGCGCATATCAGATCCTACTGCCCCACCAAAGTTTTCCAGCAGGTTCCCTCCTCACTCAAATCCTAAGCATGGCCTGTGAAGCCCAGAATAAGCTGGCCTCATCCACCTCTCTGATGTCCCCTCTTACTGCTCCCTTCTCCTCGCCCCGCTTCCGGTCTCTCTCGCTACCTTGCTGTCCTTGAAACACACCAGGTACCTTCCAGCCACAGGCCTTGACTTAGCGATCCCTCTGCCTGGATCACTGTCTCCTAGACAGCCACATGGTTCTGCCTTCTCTTCGTTCACATCTTAATTCAAATGTCATTACTCCGGAGGCCTTCCAGGCTCTCCCCTGTGCAGAACGGTGCCTCCGGGCCTGCTGCTCTCCCTACCTGGAAGTCTGCTTTATTGCTCCGCATAGCACTGACCCAGAGCTGACATTAGAAGGATACTAATTTCCTTGCTTATTGAGTTTAGAGCTGGATACAAAGGAGTAAGCAAATTGCAGAGTATGGAAAGCCAAGCAAAAATTTTGCTTTTTTGATATCGCCCTCTGGAAAATGAGCCTGGGCAACTTCACTAGAACCAAGCATTCCAAAACTTTGGCATTTGGAGCGGGTAAGCTCATTTCAGTCATTTTCATCGGGTCTTGATTCTATAAACGAACCAGAAGCCTTGAAATCAGGGTTGGCAGATGCTTGACATGGGTGTGACTCTTCCCCCTCCTGTGTCGGTGACAGACATCACTAATGAATCTCGGTATCTCAGTACTATATAGCACTGTGCCTAGACGTGGCCTTGAAATCCATCGCAGCTAGCACTTCCCAGCTGATCAGAGTTAAGCCTGGAGACAAACCTATCACAACCCCGGGTCTGAAATGTGACCTTGCATACGCCATTCCCTGGCCAAACGTGGGAGGCGAATGTCTCATTACCCTGCTTCCGTGGAAAATGCCCCCCCACCCCCGGGTTCCAGGGTTCAGTGGGGAGAGGAGACTGAAGACGCGAGGCTTCATCTGGGTCATGTTCCATCCGAGGACTGGCTCTCAAACGGAGTATTTTTCCTAGCCCTCAATAGACACGTCAGCACTCTCCCTTCCTGCTGGCTCTGGCAGAAAGAAAGGGAGAGACAGGGACGAGGAGCTGCCATGGATTCCAGGTGTCCCTTAATGCAGTCCAACGCGGCCACCACAGGGCCTCTCTGCTTGCCTGCAGATATCCTTTTGAGCGTTCAATTAAAAGGGACATTTGCTGACGTCCGTAGGTGGTGCGCAGGGTCCTGGCGGTTTCAACATGTTGGCTTCCAGCATTGATGCTTAGAAGATTTGGGGATTTTTTTTGTGTGTATTTATTTAAATGCAAACATTAATGTTTAGAGGAATAGGGCAATGGTGTGTTTATTTTAAGCCAGGACCACTGTCTTTAACACTAGCAGTGGCCACAGGTGTTTCCGCATGAAAATTTGAGATTCGGAACCAAGTGCAAAGAATAACGCTCACAAATCTCCCAGCAAAAGTATGCAAAGTTACTCTGAGAAAAGGGATTCCTTTTCTTACTCCTTGAATCAGGTTCTGAAAAAGTTTAGGAGTAGGAGAGGCTTAGGTCTGAATCCTCGGTGTCCATTTCCTCAGTCATAGAATAAGGGTAACGGTATTTGCTTAAGGACCTTCGAAAAGATGAAAACAACCAGGGAGTGCTTTTGTGACTTTAGAGTGGTGAAGGCCTTTCAACAAGTACTCAAAATCCAGGGGCCATAAAGAAAAATTGGTACATTCAAATACATTTTAAAAATAAGCAAATCAAATCATGAAAGAAAAACTGGAAACATTGTCTGTGTCTTATATTACAAAGAGCTCATCTCTTTAATATATAAAGAGCTTCTAGAAATTGAGAAGAAAATGATCAAAAGTTTTATGAATAGACTGTTTACAGGGAAAAAAAATACAAACAGCCGTTATATGTGTAATATGAAGAGGCTCAATTTCACTCCTAATAAGAGACAAAACAGTGAAATTGCACTGAAATTTCTCACCTATCAAGTTGGCAAAAACCCAACAGTTGAACAGCAAACTCTGTTGGCAAGGTGGTAGGGAAACGGGCACGTTCGTGCATTGCTGGTGGGAGTGCAAAATGGTACAACCCCTGCAGAGGGCAATTTGGCATGCCTTATCAAAATTATAAATGCATTTACCCTTTGACCCAGCAATCCCACTTCTGGGAATTTATTCTACAGATACACCTCACAGATATGAAACAGCGAATATACATTAATATGCAGTACAGAATTAATTAATGGCAAAAGATAAGAAACAATCCAACTGCCCACCAGCAGGGAAATAAACCATGGTGTATGCACACAGGGAATATTATGCAACCATAAAACATACCCAACTCCAGCCATAATTCATTGTTTCTAACTTTGTTCTCATGCAGTACCTTGTCTGATCACTGTTCTGGCTTCCTTTCCTTTCTGTCCCTCCCTCCCTCCCTACCTCTCTCCCTTCCTCTACTCCTTCCTACTTTCCTTCCTTCCTTGCTTCCTCCCTTCCTTCCTTCCTATGAACAGCTGATCATGAACTTTGCGTTGTTGAGTTTTTTCTGCTCACTTTCTAGGTGCCCTTCATATGCTTGCAATGGCTTCCCTGCCCTCAGGGTCAAACTCTGCTTTCCTCACTATGAGGTCTGGCCTAGATGGCCTGCCCCTTCCTACTTTTCTTATTTCATCTTGTGCTACTCTTTCCTGCCCTCTGCATTCTGGCCGCACAGCCCTTCTTCCTTTCTTTGAGCATGCTGCACTCATCCCTTCCTCAAGGCCTTTGCGTTTGCTAGGCCTTCTGCCTGGAATGTTCTTTCTGAGTCTCCCAAGACCAATCCCTGTGAGTCTCTGAGATTTCAGCTCAGATCTCATCTCCTTAGAGAGACCTTCCCAACCACACCATCCCAAAGTGGCCCACCTCCCCTCCTCTCCCTACTCCACCCCTGCTGGTCACTCTGTCACCTCTCCCCATTTTGTTTTCTTCATAGCACTCATTAGTATCTAATATCTTCTGTATTTGTTTACCTCTTCATTGCCTGAATGGCTCCCTGAAGCTGGGGCTCTCCCCACTTTGCCACCATATTCCCAGGACCTAGAACTGTGTGGCACACAGCAAATGCCCAATCAAAATTTGCTAAGGAATCAATGCCTTCTTGCTTTCTGTGGCTCCTCATGCCATCTCTTCCACTTTCTCTCCTCAGCCCCACTCAGCCTCATAGTCTTGGTGCCGCTATTAATGCCTACGTCATGTCACCACTTGTTAATGTGAATTCCTAAGGAAACATCTGGGCTGACAGATCAAGCTCATCCTCTCTCCCCTGTCATAGTTGGCTGCCTTGATTTAAGCTCCTACCCCTGACCCAATCCTATGTTTGGGGGGTGCATGGGAGTCGTGGTGGTGGAACCAGAGCCATGTGGTTTGCATGGGAGCCTGTGAATGAGGCTGTGTCACTGAAAACAGTCTATCTAGAAAAACACTAGAATATTGAGGGCCTATAAAAGTGTGGGAAGAAAGGCCCTATCAAGATAGAAAGGGGACAGGAAGGGGAATATGGGGACAAATTTTGCCTTCTTCACAGTTTTCAACAGGGTCAGCCTTCTTTTGGAGGTTTGCCTTCACTCTGTCCTACCGGGACCCGGGGCCACTTACTAGAAAAGCAAATCAGGGACAAATCAGACTGGGAGCAGAGTGGAATTCACATCTTTTGTGAGCCCAAACACAGACTTGAGTGAGCCAGTGGGGTCATTTTGACCTATGGCTCTGTGCTCTCCACATCTCTTCAGTATAATTAGCAAAGGAAACTAGAGTTTAACGGAAGAAGCAATTCCCATTTTGGTGGTCCATAAAAACAACTTAAACTCTGCTTTACCCTGGGCTCTCTCAGACTTCCGAGCGGAGGAGGCACTGCGGTCCGTTTCAAATGAGATCGGCATCTTCTTCTCCCTTTTGTAAGCTCCAATAAAATAAAAACCACCAGATTCCCAGAAGATAAAAAATCCATTCTCTCCCTTCCATTCACATAAGCTCATCCTCACGTATTCACAGGATTCTGCAGATTTTAATAAGGTCCCCTGTGTGGGTCTCTTCAAATATGGGCAAAATACTCAGAGTAAGAAAATGTCACATCTAATCAAGGGTGCTGTAAAGGCAGCGCCCGTGGCAGGCAGACGGCTCACAAGTGGCTGGAACCAAATCACAATCTTGG
This sequence comes from Potos flavus, assembly GCA_028534135.1. NCBI lineage: Eukaryota > Metazoa > Chordata > Mammalia > Carnivora > Procyonidae > Potos > Potos flavus. Next base: position 64,909,273 of record CM052898.1, on the reverse strand, counting down.
CCTGTTAGTAACCAAAATTGAAAAATCTCATTTCGGGGCTTCATTTTGACAATTTCAGTGAAATATTTATGATTTTTTTTTAAGGAAAACTATATTTGAATCGGGCGAACAGCATGGCCTGCTAATGGTTATAGACCCTCAGAACTTTTATTTTCTGGAGAAAAAGTGCTAGAGAGACCAACATTCTCCCCACCCCCCTTTTTTTATCCAATGTTCCTTTTAAGCATAAATGCCGAGACGACGCATATACGACTGCTCCTAACTCTCCCTGCAGCCCAAATCCTGTCGGACTCTGCGTCTCTGCCTACCTGACTGTAATCTAGATCTGCAGCCTGGATTTCTATAGTCCTATGGCTGACATCAACTTCCATGCTTTGGGGGTGTCTGAGCCACTTCCGGTATGCCTAGAGGGTTTGGGGTAGGATAACTCATCTTAAGTCAGGGAGATTTTGCCCTTAGCGGATATCTGGAAATGTCTAGAAACATTTTTTTGATGTCACAACCAGGGAGAGAAGGGTGCTATTGGCATTTCGTGAGTAGAAGCCAGAGATGCTGCTCTACACCCGAAAATGCGCAATATGGCACCCTACAACCAAGAATGATCAGGCCCTAGACATCATTAGTGCCAGTGCTGAGAAACCCGGTGGCAGGGACTTGGATTTCTCCTGATGCTCTGGACGCCACAGGCTGCTTGTTCACTCAGTCGGTCCCTTGGCAGGGCTCGCCTTCGACCCTCGCTTCTACGGTTTCACTGCAGCTCTGAGTTTCGCCCTTTCTCTGTGTGAGGTTGCTGTCGCCATACTGGTATCCACAGAGTGTTGTGAGGGAAATATACATTCCTCTTCACCGTCCCTTCATTCCCCTCTTATACAAAGGCCTTTGTCTGAAAGCCTTAAGATCAAGGATGAAGAGAACAGAAGAGCTCAGTAAAGGGAACTGATTAATATATTTGTATTCTACTGTCCTTTCGTTGAATTGTTCTTCGAAGACATCTCCCTGCTAGGACTTTGCCATGGTTTGTCTTCTCTCCTAAGGCCCTGACCGGCCATGTTACTCATCCCCATCTTCTCCTCAATCTGCAGCTGCCAGTCTCCACCCCTCTTCTCCCCAATCTTCTTTGCTTATTATGCTTTGTTCCCTCCACCCAAACTAAGTTTTTGATCTATTTCTGCATTTTAAAAACCTCAGAAAGGCCTTTGCTAAACCAAAAGCCTCTGATTTCAGCATTACAAAAAAAAAAAAAATCTCCCAGAAACTTGTAAACTACAGTTTTTTCTTGAACATATTCTGGATCAAAATTTTAGGCATGGGGCCCCCTCAAACAAGTGTTTGAGAGAGGAACAAAAGAAAAATATATTTCCTCCCTAGTTGAGCAAGGGGAGAAGCGCATATATATTTTCTTTTATGTTATATTCTCAGTTTTGTCAAGACAGAGGGCTGAATAGAAAAATGATCAAGAGATCAAGAGTATTAGAAAGTTCTAGATTTGAACCATAAAACTCCAGTATACAAGCAATGTGATCTTGGCCACATCATTTGTTCTTCTTGAGGTTTGGTTTCCAAACCAGTAGATGACAGCAGTATCTACTGATTAGAGATTGTACGATTTAAATGAAGCAATTCGTGTAAATACTTATAAGTGTATGGCATGTAGAAAATCTTCAAAGAATATTAGCTATTAATTACTATTACACACCTCAAATTTCTGACATCATTACCATTAACATCAGAAATTCTGGACCCAATCCTTTGAGAAAAGTGACCAATCAATGATTGAAGAGCAAAGAGAAGACAGACCCAGCTTTCCCACAGCTCCAAGGATACAACCAATTTCCTAAGTATATAATTTTTACCCTAAGTGTGACCTTCAGACTGTGGCGTGAGCCTCCTGTGGGAGTTTGTTGGAAATGCTGTATCTCAGGACTCACCATAGAACTACTAAATCAGAGTCTGCTCTTTAATAAGATCCCCAGGAGGAAGTGCAGTTTGTATTAAGGTGTGAGAAACACCAGGGAACTTGGTGCGAAAGATGTGGATGTGGCAGCAGAAGACTAGCTTCACTTGGTTCTGTTTCCATGGGTCTGTGGCTGATCAGATGACCTATCGGTATCAGTATTCTATCTCTGTGTAACAAATTACCATAAGCTTAGGAGCTTAAAATAATGCCCACTTACTATCTCACAGTTCTGAAGGTCAAAAGTCCCACAGAACACGGCCAGGTTCTCCGCTCAGGGCATTGCAAAGCTAAAACCAAGATACTGGCCAAGCTGAGTCTTCATCTGGACGTTCTGGGAAGAATCCAATTCCAAGATCACTCAGGTTGTTGGTAGCGTTAATTCCTTGTAGGGTTAGGTCTGAGCTCCCTGTCGTCTTGCCAACTGTCAGTCAGGGACTCCTCTCAGCATTGACTTGTCACTCCCCAGCCCTTGCCATGTGACTCCCTCATCTCAGCAACAGAGAACCTCCCTTGCATCAAATTTCCTTCAAATAAAATCTCTTTGATTTTTCCCTTCTGCTACTTATCAAAACTCTCTGCTTTTTCAAGGGCTTTAAGATTAAGTTAAGACAGTCTCATACCTAAGGGTCAAATCTAAACTAACTAAACTTAGCTAACTAAACTTAGCCTAATCATGGGAGTAGAGTCTACCATCTTCATAGTCCTAGGGCAATTGACCCAGGCGAGGAAATCTAGGGGACATCTTAGAATCCTACCTACCATGCCAGATGTTATTTTCTGTATGTGTACCCCCCTCAAATCCATATGTTGAAGCCCTAAGCCCCAATATGACTGTATTTGGAGATGGGGTAATTAAGGTTAAATGATCTTATAGTGGTGGGGCCCCAATCCAATAGTCCTTATACGAAGAGGAAGAGACACCAGGAGTGTGTGCTCACAGAGGAAGGGTGCTGTGAGGACATAAAGAGAAGGTGTCCATCTCAGAGAGAGATCTCTGGAGAAACCAAACCTGTTGACACCTTGGTCTCGGACTTCTAGCCTCCAGAACGGTGCAAAATAAATTTCTGTTGTTTAAGGCACCCAGTCTGTGGCTTGTTTTTTTTTTTTATGGCAGACCTACCAGACTAATACACCCCATAATAATACCAATGAAAATTAAATTTTTTTAAATCTGAAATTGGGATGGCAAGATCCTTTGATGAAGTTGGAAACACACACATCTACGAGCCAACTTAAACATTTGTGAGTCAGCCAGGAGACCAGGATGTGAGGTGAGGTGAGGTAAAAATCTATCTATGTGATGGTCTATGCACCAGAAAATCACATGTACACACAACTTAGTATAAATCGGTGTTCTAAGGTATGTACCAAGTGCTATGGAAACACAGAGAATGAAAGATTATCTGCAATGATACTTATTCTGTAGACGTAGCACTACCCATCTGATGGGCTAAGAAGATCTAATAGAGCTTAGAAGGATGAGCTAGCCTTTGTATTTGTATAATTCCTGGTGAATATTTGTAATTGCTTGTTTACTGACTGACTGTGAAAAATACCTGTCCAAAATAAATCCTCTGTAGGAAAAAAAGAAAAAGTATCTGAAGGAGTATTACGAAGAAGTAATCTACGAAGTAGATTCTTCTTTCGAAGAAGAGTATCTACGAAGAAGTAGAGGGAGAGAAAATTTTACAATAATTCTGAGTAGTTTAATAGTACAGTTTTACAAAAGATAGCAAATGTATATTTTAAAAGACATGCATTGATGTTAGTTTTAGTTTATTGCTGCTCTTCTCACATTGAACTAGTGATAGCAAATTGTGATGACGATGTCCCACAGACATAGCTAACGACTGTCAGTGTTCGTGTGGGTACGGTTGGACATATAGTCCAATAGATAGATGGATTTTCATATTTGTTGCCTGTTATCCAGGTGGACTCCATGGAATCTAATTACACATTTCAGAAAATAGGGGTGAGTTTTTTAGCTTGTTATTTTTCCAGTTCAAGCATTAACACTTTTAGAGAAAATAGGCACATCCCAGTCATCTAATTTCGGGAAGCCAAAATATAATTAATTACAAACTAAATTCTCTTCTTTGTGTTAGAGATGAAACCAATTGTAAGCAAGGGTATACCAACAGATCACTTAGTAAAACAAATTTCCAGCTATGAGCCTGAAATGCATTTCAGAACTCTTGTGAAAGCTGATATAATCAATCACATATGTAAATTGATCAGAGGGTTTTTTGTTGCTTTTTTTCTTAAACATCTTGAAAAAGAAAAGGATTTGTTCTGAAATTAGCTGTAATGAAGGTGGGCAGGGAATGGCAAAGGTTATCATGCATGAGGTGTGACTAATCTCCAAATCAACTTCTCTCACAAGATAATGACCTTACCCATGGCCATGGGGGTTGCCGCATCTTTTATGTGTCTTTGAGTCACATGTTGTGGGTGAACCCATACTTCAAAGACAAATACTGACTAGAGAGTGTGTTTCTGGGTGTAAGATTTCCTCCAAATGGGACTCACATCCTTTCACCGTGCAGAGCCCATGGAGAAAGCCTGCCTCCCCATGGAGGTCTCAGAGTGGCCCCCTTGACAGGGACTCCTGGATTTTCCAGTAGATTTTAAAAGACCTAAGCAGTTCATTTCCAAGGTAGCTTCCAGATTCTCATTGCCTTTCCCCTCTCTCAGTAGCAGTCCTAGTCTTGACCAACATTCATGGCTTGCAGGAATTTGTAAGTCTCATAAGCAGAACTTCATGCCTATAAATTGAGGACCCTTAATGCACAGTCAAAATGTTGCCTAGATTCCATTTTTCCCAGAAGACAGAATCTGGAGATCTCTAGATCTGTGAGTTCCTTCTTCCAGAGGAAGTTACAGTTGATCCGTGAGCCATTGTCATAGTTCCCGCTTCTTTTCTGGCCAACAGCTATGGCTGTAAGTTGAAGCTGATTCTATTAGCTAGAAGTATGAATGGGTGAGTGAGTGAATGAATGAATGAATGAATGAATGAATGAATGCTGGCTGGCAGAAGCCCACAGTACAGGCACAAAACACCATTCTCACATCTCCATTCAATATTGAAATTTTATTTCAATAAAAAGAGAATTTATTAACACCATCGTCACTGTTACCTTTCAGGCATCAGGCCTTGCAAAAATGAAAAAAAGCCTCTATTCATGAGAGGTTGGGGTTCATCATCTTAAACAGTGTAGAAGATCCCAATAAATTCACAATAGCTTCCAATTGCCAAATTTTTATAACTTCCATGGCTTTTACACAAAACTTTGTGTTCTATATGTGATAGAGCATTTTTCTTACTTTCTGGGTTGGTTTGTTTTTACTTCTGATAAAATTTGCCCATTTTCAGGACTTGTGTATTTATGCTTTAAGAAGTTTGTGCGGTAAATTCTGTGCATGTTAGCTAGATCATTTACTACATTAAATAGAAAGAGAAATAAGATATTTTTGTTCCTACTATTCCCTGTCTGTACAAGACACATGGGTTTTCTCCATGAATATTTCCCTCCCCTTCTCAGCTACATAGAAAATTTGTGACACTTGCCCACAAAAGCAAGATCTATGGTACCTAAGAATCTCTAATGTGCCATCTTTGTGGACAATTTTTAACCTAGAAGAGGGAGCTTAAAAGTAGTAGAATTTAGCTTGACCTGATGGAAGCCAAGTTTCAGAAATGGAGGGCAGATCCTTCCCACCCAGGCAGGGGTCCCTCACAGCCATGCAAGTAACCACAGCTCTTGTACAAGGCAATCACACTGACCCTGCAACCAGAGTTTACTTAAGGTCAAAACTCAAAACTAAACTTCAACGAAACCAAAGCCCATCACAACTGAGACAAAAAGAAAAAAGGAAACAGAGGGAGCTCATGTGGATAGAAACTGTCAAGTTTCCCATTGCTTATACTTGTCAGCATCGTATCAGAAGTCCCCACCCACCTACCCTCCTTCCCTCCTTCCCAAAGTGATACTGAGAGGGCAGCATGTACAGAAACAATGGGAACTTGTACATAAGAGAGCACCATGGGGCTCTGCCACAATGGTCTCGAACATAGTGGATAATTTACCTAGCTCTGCTCAATACAACTACTTCCCTTAACTCACTCTTTTTAGAGTTAGGTTTCAGCACCTGGCAAGTGACATTTAACTTTGCCTTCTTGAAAGGGCACATAGAGACCATTGCCATCCAATCCCCAAGCTGCTTTCAGGACTTGAACTCATGTAAGAACAAAGGGCAAGCCACATAGTACTTTACCTACCCTACTCCCACACATGGAAACCTAGCTCAATCTGGGCAGTCTTTTGAGAGCACCTTACTTAAAAGTCTCAGTGCCGAACGTGTCTATTCCCCAGAACTCCAAAAGAATGTAAGCACAATGAAAGCTCAACATGAACATAATACTTCACATTTATAGAGCACTTACAACGTGCCAGGACCCGTGCTAAGTCCTGGACAAGGGTGAGGCCATTTAATCTTCGTTTTAACACTGATATAGAGGAAACGGAGGCACAGAGAGGTTAAGTGAGTTGCCCAAGATCACTCAGCTGTTAAACGGAGAAGCCAGGCAAGCTGAGCTTATGCTCTCAGGCATATTCCACAGGATCCACAGAAATACTTATATAAGGGTGTGTGTGTGTGTATGTGTGTGTGTGTCCAATGTGTATATAAGTGGGTTTGAGTACTAGAGGTGACCCAAGAGCAGAATGAAGTATAAGAAGACATCCTATGAGCCTTGGAACAACTCTTAATGGATACACCTTCCATTGATAGTCTAAAGGGACCTTTAAAACCAAACATCAACAGCAGACTGCTGGCAGGATGTATAACAATTTCTCACTCCGTCCCAGTGACAATTTGAGGAGACCAATTCAATAAACATCAGTTACCAATTACTGAGGTTTCTAAGGAATTTAGTGGGAAAGGTGTGAATTATAGTAAAAAGTATGCCCTAGCCCTTTTGGGTCCCAAAGCTTGCTTTCTCCAGCTTTGTTCTGAGAGGGGGCAGGAGTGGCAGGTGGGATAAAGAGAAAGAGGGGAGTAAAGAAGGGTAAGAAAACTCCAAAACCTGGAAAGAATCTCTTCATCTTACATTATCTTATAGAAGAACTTTAACTATCCTGCTTTGACTTTCCTTTCCACCATGATCTCTATTGTTATTGGGACTTCACAGACAACACAGAAAGGTCACTAAGATAAGAGCCCTTCTTCAGAAAGTAGCTCATTTTGACACCTTCCCAGGAAATTTAAGATACACCACCCAACAGCAATCTTGTGGATTTGCAAGACTATTACTTTGTAGATTCAACTGCCTTTTCTCTCCTTTGTTTTTCTCCATAGGACTTTCACTAACGTCAAGGAACATCCTATGTGGGTGGAAATTTAAAAGATGAAAACAGAGTTTATTGTATTATATTTTTATTAATATAGGCCCAGTAAACATTACTGCTAGAAGACCTTAGACATCTTTTAGTGACATCTTTTTATTTTTTTGGACAAGGAAAACAAGGCTCTGAATATCTCCCAAACCACATATTATCTCAAGGTTTGATCCCACTCTGAATCTCACTTTATTTCTACATATTTTATATAACCCCATTTGCTCAAGATGGCAATACACCATTCAACATGAGAAAGGTCATTCAGAAGCTCCCACTGAACTAGCATTCTTTACTCCAGTGTCTTTCTAAAGAAACTCCCCACTCCCATCATTAAAAAAATGTGTGACCCTTTTGGCCAAACTTAACTGTTGGTAAAATCCTACTTTGCCTTCAAAACACAATACTTGATGGGGCACCTAGGTGGCTCAGTGGGTTAAAACCTCTGCCTTTGGCTTGGGTCATGATCTCAGAGTCCTGGGATTGAGCCCCACATCGGGCTCTCTGCTCAGCAGGGAGCCTGCTTCTCCCTCTCTCTCTGCCTGCCTCTCTGCCTACTTGTGATCTCTCTCTCTCTGTCAAATAAATAAATAAAATCTTAAAAAAAACAAACAACACCACAGTACTAGAGATAGTTCAAATTGGATGCAATGCAGTTGCTTAAGTGCATTGGTTAGTAGGTCCTCTTACTGAGGAAAATTGAGATAAAAGAAGCAAAAGTAGAAGCTAATGGCCAGTGTGATGCCACAGAAGTGACTATAGGCTCTGCAAGGACATAAAGCTTGCCTGTTATATTTACTACAGTGAACCCAGGATTAACAGAGTATATAGTAAGTGGGTGGGCACTCAACACATTTTGGTTAAATTAACAAAAGGGTGATAGAAGAGAGTGTGTGTGTGTGGGGGGGGGGGGTTTCTCATACATTTCTATATGTTCCAGCTTCCATGTTTCCCCAATGTGTTCCTGGCTCATGGTATATCTGACATTGCTGGATCACACCAGGTAAATAGCATCTTCTTAAAGCATGGAACTGAGAAGAGATCATTTAGTGCTTAAAACATATGAAGGTACTCATATGCACAGTGAAAAGAGAAGTAAAGCCGGCTGCCAAGAATGGTTTTCCTCTTTCCTATGTTATCAATACTGCGACCCTCCCCCCCCCCCTCTCTCTCTCTCTCTCTAAAAAGAGGAGGGGAGTGCGGGGGGATGCCTGGGTGGCTCAGTCAGTTTAGTGTCTGACCACTGATTTCGGCTCAGGTCATGATCTCACAGTCATGAGATCAAGCCCCACATCAGGGTTCATGCTAGGTGTGGAGCCTACTTAGGATTCTCTCTCTTCCTCTCCCTCTGCCCCTCCCCACCTCACCCCCCAAAATACTGTGAGCCTCATATTATCCTTAAAGGGTACCTCCTACTTCTCAAGGTTGCCTTCTCCAAGCCTTAGGTACTTTTGCTGTGAAATGTCAGTCATTCTGGTTAAAGGTAAATGAGGAAAGGTGCCATTTCTGGATCAGAAATTTGGGGGATATTTGGAAAACAGAAGCAGAAATGATTTGTTGGCACAAAAATCACAGTATGGACTGGCAGTCCCAAATTGTGCCATGAGTAAGGGGTACTAAGACAGCTCAAATCCTTCTCAATGGAAAGGCAGCAGGGCTGGGTCAAGTGATGATCTCTGAGATAATTAATCAAAGGATAACTGAAGAATTCTGCCAGTTGATCTCCATCCCCATTCATTTCTCCATATTCGGCAGCTGGCCGTGGCTTGGTCCCACATTAAAACTAGAAGAATGGTCTCTAAATAAATTGAGAACTCTGTCTTGAGGATGAACAGTGAGCACTGGGACAAGAAAGAAAAGCTGATTGCCACTCTGAATTTGGATATAAAAAAAAAGGGAGCTCCTCTTTGAAGCACAAGGTATTAAAGCACATTGCCTCATAAATTTGGTAACCGTAAGTGGCGGTACCATGCTCTTGGCCCATCCTTAGAGAAGCCTAGATTCTGCCATTCTTTGTCCACTGAAGAGAATCTTCCCTGTGACAGCAGAGTCCCACCGCAGGCATAATACTTCATATCATGTTGAGAGAAACCGATATCGTCTACCTATATTAATTACTCCAGCTGCAACTTTATAAAATTAAATAGATAATCATGAATCACTAAAGATTTTAGAGGCAAAATCATTAATAAAAAAATTAAAATCTGGAGCTAAAATATTCTAGTAAGAAAGGAGGAAATAAAAATATGCCAAACACCTATTTGAAGGATGTGGGTTATAAACATTGATTTATTGTGGACAATAGAAAATATATATAAATGCATTAAAAATATATGTCTAAACATGAGATAATTAGAAATAAGATGTAGAGCTTCCAAAACTACTGGTTTAAAACAAAGCAAAACACAACACAAAACCAGGAAAGGAACAAAGGAAATTTGGTCAATCCAGTGACAGGAATGAGAAGATCACAGCAAACAGAAAAGAAAATAAGATGGCAGGAATAAGATCAAATATACATGTAATCACAATAAAAGTAAAAGACTTGGATTTTCCCATCAAAAGACAAAAATTTTCAGGTCAGGATTTTAAAAGAAAAATAAAATCCATGTATAGGGTTTATAAGGAAAATGCTTTTAATTTTGATTTGAAAGGATTGAAAGATAATGGAGATTTATAAGCATATATCAAGACGAAGAGGCAATTCAAAAGGAAGAAGTATAAACGGTCTATAAATATATGAAAAGATATCCAAACTCTAGTAGGAATAAGAAGATGAATTTAAATGATCATGAGATACCATTCGCCACCTTTAATGAGATTGGCAAAATGTTTAACAATTGATAGCCAGAGTTGGTGAGGAGGTAGATTGCTCAGGATTCTCCAAGCTATGGAGAGGTGCAAGGAGAAGTCACAAAAATGGTACAGTCCTACTGACTCACCTCCAAAATGAAGACTGGGGGACTGGACCACAGGTTGTATCAACAAGTCATGTCACCATTAAGGGTGGAAATCCAGACCCACCTCTGAACCTTCCTTATTATTTTTTCTCTAGTACAACTCTCTTTGCTAGAGTATACTTGCATTTCTCCATCTACATTACTGACTTCATAACATGAAATGAAAGAGTATATATAAAAGGTTTCACAGAATGCAAAAATCTATACAATGTATGGCATTATCATTTTTATAATAACATTTATTGACATGTGCCCACAAGAAGCACAGGAAACATGAAAATGTGTAAAATTTGACAAAATCTGGTTACCACCACCTGAATGTTTTTATTCTGCCTTGAAATTTACAAAAAAAACTTTAAAGGAAGTGCATTCAGCAACCTTGGATAGATCCAGATATATGGTCAGCTTGTTTTCTTTATAGAAATGCAACAAGATGTTCCCCTGCTCCCCTACAGATGTGCCTGTCTAAAGCATTCACAATCACTGGGCTTCTTAGAGATCCCACTTCGGAGAAACCAAAGAAAGTGCTTTTAGCAGCTGGGTCCCAAACCCAGGCCCCAGGTCTCAGTGTAGCTTGTCAACACTGAAGTGGGAGGCAGGGACTCAGGATTTTGGTTATACCTTCCATTGTCTGCCTTTTACTGTCACAGCCACTGTTGTTAAGGGTGACATCTGAGCAGGCTTCTGACTCTGGGGAGAGAGAGAGAAGATTTCCACAATCTGGGAATGACAGGCTTTCTCAGAGGGAAGGAAACTTTCTCTTTCTGTAAGACCTTTGGTATCATCTTCAAAAGTCAGCTCTTCCACAGAAAATTTCCATTAACCTAAGACATTCTTTTTGAGAGTCTTCACTCTATAAATCAAACAACAACAATAAAACAGTATTGGACAAATATAAATACACTTTAGGAGTAAAGATACTAGGTTGGCGTTCTGGATCTACCTATTATTAGATCTGTAACTTTGTGTAAGTTACTTCAAACTCTGTGCTTCAGATTCTTTTTTTTTTTTCTTAGTAATTTTCAAACATTCAATGCAGTATTATTAACTATGGTCACACGTTATATTACATGCCCATGACTTGCCTCTGGCAACCACCAATCTGTCCTCTGTATCTGTGAGCTGGGTGTTCATTGTTCCTTTTGATACTGTTTTAGATATAAATGAGGTCATATGGTATTTAGTTTTTTTCTGTCTGACTTATTTCACTTAAATAATGCTCTCAAGGTCCATCCACGTTGTTACATGGATTTCATTCTTTCTTATGACCGATTGGTATTCCACTGGGTATGTGTACATATATATATACACTCCATTTTCTTTATCCATTCATTCATCGATGGATACTCGGGTTGCCTTTATATCTTGACTATTGTAAGTAATGTTTCAATAAATATAGGGGTGGATATATCTTTTTGAATTAGTGTTTTCTTTGGATAAATACTCAGAGTTGTAATTGCTGTATCATGTGGTAGTTGTATATTTCATTTTTTGAGGAACTTCAAAACCTGTTTTCTTTGGTGGCTGTACCGATTTACATTCCACAAACAGTAATTAAGTGTTCCATTTTCTCCACATCCTCACCAACACTTGTTGTTTCTTGTCTTTTTAATAATAGCTATTCAATTCAGGGGTGAGGTGATATCTCATTGCAATTTTGATTTGCATTTCCTTTATTATTAGTAATGTTGAGCATCTTTCACGTACCTGTTGATTCTTTGTATGTCTTCTTTGGAAAAATATCCTCTGTCCATTTTTTAATTGGATTATTTGGAGATTTTGCTATTGAATTGTATGAATTCTTTATATATTTTGGATATTAACTCCTGTCAGATATAGGATTTGCAAGTATTTTCTCCTACTCGGTAGGTTACCTTTTCTTTTTGTTGATGGTTTCCTTTACTGTGCAGAAGCTTTTTAGTTTGATGTAGTCCCAATTGTTTATTTTTTCTTTTGTTGCCTTTGCTTTTAGAATCAGATCCAAAAATGCATCGCCAAGACAAATGTCAAGGAGCTTACAGCCTATGTCGTTGCCTATGAGTTTTATGGTTTCAGGTCAAGTTTTTAATCCAATTTGAGTTAATTTTTGTGTATAGTATATAAGGGTAGTCTAGTTTCATTCTTTTGTATATGGCTGTGCATTTTCCCCAACACCATTTAATGAATTCATTTATTGATTCTTTATATTTCCAATGAGATAATAATAGCACTTACCCAAATGTTTGTGATGAGCATCATATGAGACAGTGCTATATTTCACAGGACTATATTTCACATAGTCCTGGTTTGTGACATTGTTTGATAAACAGCAGCACTGGCTTTTGTTATTGTCTCATTCATACTCTATTATCCTTTCACTTCCATTCAGGCAGAGGCATCATTTCAGGAGCACACAATGTTAACAAATGAGAGCAGTAGGCAAGATAACATTTGGCCACCCAGGAGGAAAGACCAGATGGCCTAGGTTGCATTTACAGACATGCACCAGGAGAAGCTGGGCTACTGTGGGTAAAATAGTTTGAAAATTCACTATAGTAATTAGGAACCAGAGGACAAGCTTAGTGTACCTACCACCAGCTGTTGGGTCAGCTGAGGGGACATAGCTGGGAATCAGATTGAAACTGGAATCAATCTAGCTTCCCAAGACTTTTTCAAACTAATCTAGAAGTAAGAGAATCGCCCTTCTCTTTCTGATAGGCCAATTCAAGGTCAGGTTCATGGCCCAAAATTGTATGGTCTGCAAGTTCTGCTGGAAACATGTCTGTGAATGAAGTCTTCTCATCTTTTTCCTAACCCATTCCCTACCCCTAAAAAAAAAATCATGGTTTAGAGTCCCACTATGGCCTGGGATGTAGGAAACTAAAGATAATATCCCTTCTAACCCAACAGCAAAAAAAATCTGAATAAATTACAAAACCATCACTTTTCTTGAACTCCTCAGATTGCTGAGGTTATAGGGCAAACAAAGAGCCTGAAATCCAAGGGAAGAGAGGCTCCTCCAAGGAAAGATGGGCTAAGAGCTTTGGCTCACTTGCAGCAGATGATGAAGATATTGGGTACCATACAAGCAGGTATAAAGAACTCAGCTAACATTGTTAATAAATTGCTAAAGATTGTGTGAGGGCAATCATGATAGCATATAGCACGTGGGATTTTCCCTCACTCGCAGGGTTTGTCCATGGCTACTCCAGCAAGTACTCCCATAAAAGGGTGGAAGATGGGAGCAGCTGCTGTTGGAGAAAAGAATGGAACCCCAGCTGTACCTTTTTCTTCTACAGAATGTAAATCTTAAGGTGCTCGAAGAGAAGCAACAAACCGTGTCTCCCCAATGGTGCAGGTGAAAATCCACTGCATTTAGAGAAGGAAAAAAAGAAGAAGAAACCCCTCTGTCCTTAGGGAAGAGCAGGAAATAGTTTAGGGCCCAAGACCCTATACAATTAACATTAGAGGTCTTCTACAATTGGGAGAAGGGTCTATAAGTGTAATCTTCGATGATAGGCCTCCAGGAAAGAAACGGACAAAACCAACTGCTTCAAAATTTTCCCTGTTTGGCTCTTCTGAGCATATAGAGTCATAAAACGGTACTGTAAGGGAAGTGGTTGACTTCATAGGGTATCCTCCAGAAATACAACTTCAATTTATGTTAATGGAACATTGTTCTCATAGTTGTCTTCTTTACAGCCATCTAGGCAGGAAAATCTTTGTGGTGAGAATTCTAATTTCATCTTAGGTAAGAAAGTTTGGTGACATATTCTCTGAAGAATTTCAGAATTGAGGCTTCCATATTATGTAATAAACCACGGCTTCTCGAATTTCTATAGAAAGTTTCTTTCAAAGTTCTAAATATCTTATATTTAATTTATTTTGCTTATTAGTGCCCAAAACATCTGCTTCAAATTAGAACAATGGACACATCACCATTTACCACATATGAAAGCTAAACCATAGCTGGATGTGGGTCCTTAACTGCTTCTCGAACTCAGTTAAAGAAAATGACCATGTTTAGAAGAAAAGATGATGGAGGCTTGGAATGTGCTGAAAAACTTCTAGAAAGAATCAGCATCATGTATGTAATAGAAGTCCATAGAATACAACCCTTTTCACCAGAAGCCATTTGTTTTTAAACAGTCTCATTAATTTTATCTTCTGAAAAGAACTTGGCCATCAAATTTATATCAAATACCGGAAGGCTGTCTTTCGGGTTTTGAAAGGTGTCTGAGTCACTTAAGAATCACAGAGTTCCGTGCTTGAGGAAGACCTTCTTTGGTGTTGAAAGATGTCTGAGTCACTTAGGATATGTAGAAAGATGGCTCCCTGCCAGCTTATGGGTTATCTAACATCTGAGCAGCCCAAAGTTCATGTTGGCTGTTTGCATTAATCACCATAATTTGACTAACAAGCCCGCAGTGACAGCTCAGCATCAGCATGGCACTAGGGCCCCAAACTGAACAAAGACAAGAAGAAAAAGGGAGAATGGGGAGGCAGAAATCCCCTATTCCCCTCTGTGGTAGTTGAGAATTTCCAGTGTCAGTAAAGGCATCAGCAATTCAAGCAGAAAGAGATCATGAAGGGAAGCCCAGGTGAGAAGAGGACAGTTTCAACTTCCTTGCTCCCCTAGTCATGTTTTCACTTCTCTGGATCAATCCAGTTTTTCTCTGACTTTTGGCTGTGGCTCTGTGTATGGTAAAGCAATGGACTCGGGGTACCCTGGTTTTCCTTTGCCATGCTGATCAAGAATTCAAGCTGGGCACTTTTGATTTCCAATAGTCAGATTTTGTAATTTTCTGCACAAAAATATAATCCTTCTACATCCAAGACCTAGGTAAGAATAGAATTTTTAGAATTTGGCAAAATATGGATGAACACTTCATTTACAAGGAAACTGAAGGTAGAGTTACACACCTCACCACCACCACCACCATCTCCCCACACATATTCAGACAAAGGCATAGAAAAAAAATGACCTTATTTAACACAGGTTACTTCACTCTCAAGTCAAGCAATTTGTTTTAGTTTCTTAAAATCAAGCAATTGATTGGCTTTTTTCCTGGATAGGACTCTTAACTTGCCCCTAGTTTTTCAACTCGGTCTCTTTCAGTTTGCTTGAAGTACATTATTTTGCCAAGTATTAGGGCTGTACTTTTTAATACAGTTTGCTTCTTTCCTCCTTTTGTGTGGGCAACCTGACCTACCGGTCAAGTGAACACATTTATTTCCACAATCAAACACTTTTTTCAAAAATTCTGTACCATTTCCTGAACTGAGTTCCGCAGAATACTAGTTTGTGTGAATCCTTTTAAAGCAAACTTAAAGAAGAAGCAGGGCTCCTTGGAACCTCTTGTATGTTTGTGTGCCTTGCAAATTTCCGGGAGCAAATACTGCATGCATGGTCTCCCAAACTTATCTGGCAAAGGAGCCCTTTTAATTCTCCTACTCGCAACACCTGTTGTTTCATATAAAACAGTTCGGGTATTTCTGTCAACCTCATAAGTTAATTTCCCCTCCAAATGACAGGAGGGACTATATCCATTTCAACAAACCCACTTTGGTACTTCATTCTCTGGTCACAATTCTACCTCTGACTCCGAGCTCATTTATTGGACAAGTATAATTGGCAGCCTGAGTCGAGCCCCTCCTGCCTGAATTTACCATCATCTGCATTTCCCCAGGTGCTAAAGAAGATGCCTCTTTTCACAGAAGAGTGGACTTTCAGAATTGGATTCATTACAGTTATACTTTATGATTACTTCACACATATGATAACACCAAAAAGAGTGTGCTCTCACATTTCCCCACGTTAATTCATAGCCCTGGGATGTATAATGTGATCTCCCCACAGACAGTTTGCTTCTTCCTGCTCTACCTTCACAAACTATGATCTTTAAATCCGTGCCCCAGAGAGTAGCCATAACACATATTTCATGAAAGATCCCAGCTATTTAATAATAAGATAGAAACAGATATGCCCATACTTTTCTTTCAAGGTATAGCCAGTCTTCTTGTTCATTAATTAAAGCCCGATTTAAAAGAAAACAGGTTTTCTTCATAACTGTAAGTCGGCCTGATCATATCCTCACTTTGGATTTCCGAAAACAAGAAAGTACAGTGATGTACTGCTCTTTCAATTGCTAATTGAAACTTATTTCAGGGCTTTTTTTTTTTTAAGCAGAAATGTATCAGATTTAGAGAAGTATTTATTTTGAGTAAGTCAAAAGATTCTGTGCCTATTTTGCAATAATGTAATTTTTTTAAAGAGTGGGTTCTTGGCATTTGGAGGAAAACAAAGATCGCTGGGGGTGGGAAGAGGTGACTCCTATTTTCACAAGAGATGTCAAAGCTTGAGTCATCCTTGTCATTTTCAGACTCAACTGCTTAAAGCTGAGTCACAGGGGTGGGCTGGAGTGGGGGTTCAACAGTACTCAGCTTATTAAAAGATTGACCATTCTTCATTCCTATACCTCTTAGAGTCATTGTAAGGAATAAATGCGTTGGTGTGTGCACAACTATTTGAATAGGGCCTGCCACAGAGTAAGTGCTGCCTACAGACTAAATGTAAGTAATAAATGTCAGCTATTACTCCTACTATTACTACTTCTACTACTATTATTTTAGCTATTAACCACCAATTTTCATCTTTACTGCAGACCTGAAACTGTTTCCCAAATGCAAGCCTGGAGAATAGATGCTGTTTGCTTTTACTAATATCATCCCAGAACAAGTGCAACATTTGTAACGTGAGTAATTAGCATCCGGTCTGTTTTTTCCAAATTGTATCTCCCTCTCTCTAGCGCTTGCGCACGATCTCTCTCTCTCTCTCTTTATCTCTCTCTCTCTCTCTCTCTTTGGTTTAATTAATGCTAATGCATACTGTCCTACAAGAATTTGCAAGCTGTACTGAGAAATAATGCAGTGTTAGCTTTGTAATTTAGTGCACAGAGCACATTTGTGCAAAAGCTTTGTAAACTGGGCCCGTGGTCAAAAGGAGCAATTAGCACTTTGTTAGTATGCAATGATGTACTAATCTGTGCAGTCCCCAAAAGCAATTGTCTGTTCTATTTTGCCCTCATGTGCAAATTTTTTCCAGTGTATACAGCACTGCTCCAAAAATAACACATTGCATGCCTGGTGCTATAAATTGGGTTCGTGATGATGAAGACATAGCAATTAGAAAATATTTGTTGGGGGAAATGCACATAAGTTTGGCCCTACAATTTCCAGCAAGACAAGGAAGTAGTGCACAGCCTTCAAGGGGAGGGGAGTTCTCTATTCCTCCCTCAGATTTCACAAGCGGAGTTGTCTTCATCTTCGGAAAAAGACGATGGGGAGGGCATTTGGTGGAAAAATAAGACCTCACACCAGAATAGTTAACCCAAAATCACACTGATGTCGACTTCGTTAACACTGCAGACTGATTTGCATTTAAACAGACACCATCCGTTTCTTTATTTAAATAGCACGTAGGAACCATATAACAATTGTGCATTCTTTGGACTTCTCGAGATCTTAGTGAAGCACATGACCATGTCAGGTTAATGATAAAAATAACAATGTCTTACGTTTTTACAGTGATTTGCAGTTCCCCGAGATATTTCAGGTACACCGGCTTATTTGAGTGTCACCACACATCTGTGGGCAGGCATTACCATCACCACTTTGCTGATGTGGGCATGTGGGTTCAGAGAGGTTGGGTGACTTGTACGGAGTCACACAGGAGACAGTACTTTGTAGTGGTTCAGAACATGGGCTCTGACGCCAGGCTACCTGCAGGCAAATTTCTACTCTGCTTCTTTCTGACCATGTAAACTTGACTTCACACTTCTGTGCTGCAGTTTCCTCATCTATACAATGGGAGTGATAATTATAGGACCTGCCTCAGGGGGGTGTTTATTGTCAGGATTAAATGTAAAGCACTTAGAACTGGTCCTGATGTGGGATGCCTGGGTGGCTCAGCCAGTTAAGCGTCTGCCTTTGGCTTAGGTCATGATCCCAGGATCCTGGGGTTGAGACCCTGTAGCATCGGGCTCCTTGCTCAGTGGAGAGTCTGCTTCTCCCTCTGCCCCTCACCCTGCTCATGCTCTCTCTCTCTCAAATGGACAAAATCTTAAAAAAAAAAAAAAATTGCCTGCTCCTATTATGTGCTATCTAAACATTAGCCGTTGTTACTGCTGTTATACTTATCACCATAATTATTTAGTGTAAGTAAGTGACAAAGCTAGGATTAGTCTCAGATGTCATGAGCGTTCCAAGCATTCGAAGGTATCTAGTAAATATAACTATCTTTCTTTGTCAAGAGTCTATTTCCCAACCAAAAAGTATCAAACATACTTTTAATGATAAAAGAGAGCTCAAGGGCAAATTAATGCTATTGACTTGAGGAAAAGCAATTGTATGGAAGATAGTGACTATGGTTCTTTATAGAGTAAAGAATAGTACCAGCTGGTAATGAGCTGAAACATGATTTTGATCTGACGTAGAGAAACAGTCCTGATAATGGAGAAAAGGTGTTCTTGGGGAATGTGGCAGATTATAGAAATGACCACAGTCCAGCACCTTTCCTTGTATTGGTAGACTTGTGAGATGGCTTTGCAACTCCTGCCATCGAGAGATGGAGACTACCGTCCCAGCAAGTGGTTCTAGGGTAGCCTTGTGGCTTGCTTTGGCAAATAGAATGTAGTGGAAGTGATGGTTGGAATGTTGGTTGGAATGCTTCCCCTTCCCCAAGGAACAGCCAGCCAATTCAGGAGGCAACCATCTAGCTCACTGGTACTCATGTACTTTGTACTGCAGGTACATAAGCAAGCCTGGCTGAGTCCAGAAGAATCACCCAGCTGAGCCCAGGCCAGATGGCTACCTCGCAGAAGTATAAACTAATCAATACTGTGGTTTTGAGCTGCCAAGTTTGCTGTGGTTTGCTATGTAGGGAAAGCTCACTGACACTGGGAGACTGTGGCATCATTAACCCTAAAGATTATTGAAGACGGTATCTATACTTCCCTTTGGGAACGATTTAGAAAAAAACGATATGGGATAAGAGAATAAAACAGGAGACTTTAGAGGTTTTGTTCCAACACACATGCTTCTCTGAGTTTGTTAAATCGAGGTTTAAGCTCCATTTAAAGGATTATTTTCTGTTCGTAAGCAAACCACATAATCTTTTAAGTATGCATTCAGTAAACATTATTGAGTACCTACTGTGTGCTAAATGTTAAGAAAATGAGCTGATTTCTTTACTAAAAATATAAAAGATAAAAATTGTGTCAAATATAACTTTGACTATATTTGGTTCACTAGATGACATTCAAGACTATGGTTTGTTCAAAGAAATCGATTACATTTCCATAGCAGTCATGTGAGCATAATGACAATGTTACCGGAAAAACAAACAAGTTAAAAGATGTTTTTAGGGCATATACTAATAGTTTACACACCACAATATAAAAACATATATTTGTCAAAAGTTAAAAATCTAGAATCAGACATTTACGCAGACATCAGGCCTTGTCATCATTTGATTTTCCCCAGTACAATTTGGTAGAGTGTATCCAAAGCCCTACACTTGACTTTAGCCAAAAAATGTATGTACCAACCAATATCACCTGTCATACAAGTTTGACGCATAAAGTTTGGGCTACCTCATCCTCTTTCCGTTCTTTGGCATTTGGTAACCTTCATTTTATTATAACTCTCATTCTCAAGAAACTCTTCCTCCTTTACTCGTGTTCTCCTCTGTATTTGTCTGCTATGGTTGGGGCCATTGCCCAGTCCCCTCCACTGACCTTGGCAATGGTGCTTTTACCAACTCTGGCACCATGCTGTTGGGGGAGCAACCTTCTTACATTCAAGGTGCAGCAGGATGGCATGAAACCCTCTCAGATGCCTCACTGTTGGTTTCATATGGAAGGCTTAGTGTCTGTCATAGTTGTGCAACACTTACTCAATTTTTCTGATTGCCTGGAGCATAACACATAAGCCACAGTTTTCTCTCATTCATTCATTCCTTCCACTTGTTCATTCACACAACAAATGACTATTGACCCAGGCAAAATGCTGGGCATTGGGAGATACATGGGAGCCAAATATTACCTTGAGCTTTGTCCTCGTGGAGCTTTCAGTCTAGTGGGAGAGACAAACCTTTGTCAAATAATCACAAAAAAAACCCCAAAACCCAAGTGTAAAATTGACCCCAGCTCAAGTGCCACATTTATAGTTGCTGAGGTCGAAAAGAGCTTTCATGAAGAAATGTCACTTAAAGTGAAATGTGAACCCCATGTAGACATCAACCAGGATCAGGAGAAGGGAAAGTACAAAGGCCCTGCGGTAGGAAGAGGCATGAAGAGGATATGGGAGGAAAAAGTTGCCAGCATGCCTGGGATGGAGGTCAGGATGAAAACGTAGAGGGCTTGAGGAACCAAACTACGCAGGCCTTGTTAAGGAGTTTACCTTGATTCCAAACGCAAAAGAAAAGCAAAGGAGGATTTAGCAAGGTGTCAACATGGGCAGTATGAATTTTGAAAAGATCACTTTGGCTGCAGTGGAGGATAAGGATACCTTGAGCTTCTATTCCATAAGCTGTCCGCCCGGAGAAGCCAGACCCAAGCCACAGCTGAGTCTTTTAGACTAGGAAATGAGAAGGAACTGCAGATGAAAAATGGTCTAAGAAAAGACAAAAGCCAGACTCGGACTAGAAAAGAGAGTAATCAGTACTTCGCCCACCAGCTGTAAGACCCCCATTACAACATTCTAGGCGGTTTTGTTAAACACGCGGATTTCAGAGGCCCCATCGCACCACATCGGAGTCGGGATCCGAGGAGGTGAGACCCGGTAATCTGTCTTTGTGTTCTGAGTCTTTGTGTTCTTAAGTCTTTAGTCTGACTAAAAATTCTATTGCCAAAGTGGACAGGAAAGTTGGAAAATGATGAGGCTGAAAGTATTCAAAAATCCCATCCACTCCTCAGCATGAGCTCGGAGCAAATAAAAAGATGAAAAGACAGAGAGGCGTCTAAAGAGCTTTACCCTGAGTTCTCTTGCAGGCCGAGTCAGCCCAGCCTCCACGCACCCTGGAGCTGGCCAGGAGCTGCTCGCTGCCTGTTTCCTCACCCAGCACCACACTGCCAAAGCCCCTTGCAGCAGCTAATGCTCAATTCTGTTTGCTTTTTTTTTTTTTAATAAATATTTTATTCATTTATTTGACAGGGAAAGCGAGAGTGAGCACAAGCAGGGAAGCCACAGAGGGAGAGGGAGAAGCAGGCTCCCCACTGAGCAAGGAGCCAGAAGCGGGGCTCGATCACAGAACTCTGAGATCAGATCTGAGATGAAGGCAGACGCTTACTGACTGAGCCACCCAGGTGCTCCTTAATGCTCAATTTTAAACTAAGTGTGTGCATAGATTCCTACTTCCCTTACACACTGTACTTGTACACAAGCATCTTACCTTCATTTCATCCTGCTTTCATTCTGCCAATTAAGACTTGCTCACAATACTTTAAATCAGGGGGAGGCAAATTATAATCCATGTGCCAAATCCAGCCGTCCCCTGATTTTGTATGGCCCAGAAGCTAAAACAAAAACAAAAATAATAACAAAACAACAGAAACCATAAGGAGACTATTTTATGACATCATAAAACTACATGAAATTCAAAGTAATGTCCACAAATGAAGTTTTATTAGGGTCCGCAACCATACTTGCTCATTTATTTATTATCTATGGCTGATTTTACTCCATACATACACTACAGAAACAGAATTGAATAGTTGTGATAGAAACCATATCGTCCACAGAGCCTAAAATATTTATTATCTTTTTTGTGTGTTTTTTTTTAGCAGAAGTTTTCTGACTCATGCTTTAAGTTTGCCTTTTAACCAATTTGGTCAAATAACTAACAAATTGCCAAGGCCTATGAAGCAAATAACTAATTTGTAATGTAAACAATTGCCCCATCATTGAAATCCTTCATAAGCTTGACTTTTCATATTGAATTTTCTCAATGCTAGTTATGCCTTTATCCCTATGTACTAGGACTAACTTACTGTTGCTCAGGTGAATCAGAAAATGTATGACTTTGTAAAGAAGCTAACATAGTTTTCAGTCCATAATTATATATATTGCCTATGCTTCTCCAGAAGTAATAAGACAAAACCACCATATAGTTTCTACTCCAATTCTAATTGATTTATCTGAAACAGAAATAATTACTTTTGGCTTGAAACCCACTCTGGGTTAATATTGTACATTTGAATGATAACATTTTATGAATATGCAAAATGCTTTTGGAAACAGTAAAAATCAGATAATTCACACCAACGACAAGGAGGCCCAGTACAGATTAGCACATTTCTTGGGAGGGAAGATTAATTGAAAAAAAAAAAAAATGATGTAAGTTTACTGACTCACCCTGCAAACTGTGCCCAGAGAGATACACACTGTTGACAAGAATCTTTTAGTAAAGATACCATAACATATTTGGTAAACATAATGGGGGTTGCCCTTGCACGAGACCTCATTACAGCTCTTGGCTATGAAATCTTGGTGGAGAAGCAAGGTGACACTGCTGGGTTTTCTGTGAGAAGTATTCAGTTTGTGGATTATTAAGGAGGTGAGAACCAGTAAATAAGTAGGGTTAGTCTGTACAGCACTTTGCAAAATTCATCCTGTCTTTGATGTTTAGATTGCTAGAGATATTCCTTCCCAGATTCAGGTAAACCCCGGAAATATTTTTAACCTAATTATTATTTTGGTTGGTTTTGGTTTTGATTTCTTTCTTTTCTTTTTCTTTACTTTTTTTTTTTTTTTTTTGGTACCAGATGCCACTCCTTACAGCAGTAAAATCTTCTAAAGGAGAGGAGAGGAATTGGACTTGGAGAGAGAAATAACAGACTGCTAATAAATAACCTTTGGATGTCACCTTCTCCAGCTTTCCCAGCTCTTAATAGGCCCATGAGAGAGGAGAAAATTTTAAAACCCAGTGGGAAAGGAAATGAAAATTACTTCTACCATGGGCCAGGCCTGACCAATCTAATAAAGAAAGCAACACACCTTTTCTTCATATGTCCACTCTTCAATCCATACTGTTTTTTCTAATCAATTATTTGTTTATTCCTCGATGACCAATTCAACAAGTATTTACTGAGCACACAAGAGGCACCAGTTTAAATCTCTGGCAGCTCTGCAGAAAGGTACAAGCAGTGCCTGCCCTACTAGTGAGGGTAGGGTAGGAGGGATGATATAAAGAACAATGACAATGTCTCATTGAATTAACATAATAGGGGCGCCTGGGTGGCTCAGTCTTAAGCGTCTGCCTTCGGCGTGCCTGGGTGGCTCAGTCGTTAAGCGTCTGCCTTTGGCTCAGGTCATGATCCCAGGGTCCTGGGATCGAGCCCCGCATCGCATCGGGCTCCCTGCTCAGCGGGAAGCATGCTTCTCCCTCTCCCACTCCCCTTGCTTGTGTTCCCTCTCTCTCTGTCAAATAAATAAATAAAAATCTTTAAAAAAAAAAAAAGAATTAACATAATAAAACTTTCTTTCTTGCTTATGTAAATTTGAGTGTGGAACTTGGGTCCCGGGCTCCTTCCCTCTTGTCCCTCTGTCATATCGTGGGGTACAGGGGCCTCCACTATGTTCTTTTCAGCAGACCAGCTGGTGAGGGCAAAGAAAGTTAAGGATTATATGAGAAGTTCTCCATGAACCAAGCATGGAAGTGGTATGACAACGTGTGCTCCTCTTCCACTGGTCAGAGCTTAGTCACTTGGCCACAGGTAATTGTAATGAGGAATGTGAGAAATGTGGTCTAACTCTGGCCAGGAGGAGAAAGAAATGGGTTTAGGAAGGAGCTAGCCATACCTGCCTTCAGAAAACTTGCTGTCTCCCACATTCCAGCCCTGAAGCACTCAATGCCATCATACTCACAGGGACTACTCTTTCTTTCACACTTCACACTGTCCAAGGGTCTGCAATCTTCTAGCCTCCTGGGACTATTGCACAGAGGGATAGGAAATGTTAACTTGATCGCCGATCAAGTTGATAGGAGATCAATGGCACTCTATGCCATTATTTTAATCTTATTAAAATAAGTAATCGATCTCAAGCCCCCTAGATCCTTTGTCTAGTGCACTTCCACTATGCTGCTAGGTTCCAGTCTTGAGTCTTTTGTGCCCCACTGGCATCCTATTTACCATACAACCAGACTAACATTCCTATAGAACATCCATGCATGAAAACAGCCTTAGCTGAAGCGATGCTCTCCATTGATATGATATGAAAGTACTATATTTTCTGGTGGATATTTCATCAATGGTCAACCCCTCCCACCTTGGCAATCACCTGATTGCCTTTATTCTCATTATTTGCATTTAAATGACATTGGGTACACTCAGGGTGGTATGGCCATAGAGTCATTATTTGTCATTTAGGATAATAACCTGATAAATCATTCTCAGCAAGGAAAAAAGATCAGAGTTGATCCTTCTGTAACACTTTCCCTGGGGTCTTTGCATTTTTAAAAAGCTATGTCAGATTTAACCCAGACAAAGTGTCTCTAAAATGATATCCCTCAAATTAAAACCACCATAAGTTATCATTTCAGAGCCACTGGAATGACTTAAATTAAAAAGACAAATTTAAAAAGCGAATTTGACAAGGATGTGGAAGAACTGGAACTCTCTAAATAGCTGGAGGGAATGTAAAATCATATAACCACTTTGAAAAACAATGGGACGGTTTTTTTAAAGGTTATCATACGTCTATCCCTGACCCAGAAATTCCACTTGTAGGTATTTACCCAAGAGAAATGAAAACATATATTCGCATACACACACACAAAATAGTATAAAATGCACAAACATTCCTAAATGTTTTGGTATTAGAACTCCTTTAAGTTCTTTTTTTTTAATACCATCATAATTATTTTATTTTTATTAATTTAATTTTATTTTTTTATTATGTTTGGTTAGCCAGCATATAGTACATCATAAGTTTTTGTTGCAGTGTTCAACAATTCATTATTCTTTATAATTACTGAGAACTGAATTCCTTTCGTTTTTGTCTATTAATATTTACTAAATTAGAAATTAAAACCAAGAAATTTAAAAATGTTTATTCATTCACTTAAAAACAACAATTACATTATATGTTAACAAAAAAATAAAAAAACATTTATTAAAAAAAACAAGCTCATTACTTAACCTAAATAACACATTTTTACAAAAAAAAACCACCTCTATTCTTCAAAATTAAAAAAAATCAGGGTGAAAGTGACACTATTTTATATTTTTCAAATTACTCTAATATCTGGCCTAATAGGAGACAGCTGGATTCTCTTATCTGCTTCCACATTCAATCTGTTGTGATAACACATATCATCTAGTCTCTGAAACACTCTGCTGTATGTTTAAGAGAGAATGGGAATGCAAAAGTCAAATAATGTCATTGCTATGAAAATAATTTTAGTCCAGAAGCTCTCCTGAACAGGTCTCAGAAACCTCTAGGCCACTCTGAGCCACTCTTTGAAAACTACTACTCTAGAAGACTTTCTCATCTATCCACAGGTTTAAGAATGGTTTATTGCATTATTTCTTATAATAGGAAAAAGTTGGAAACGATAGAAATATGCATTTAATAGGAGGATGGATGCATTTCATATGCACAATACTACATAGCTCTTCAACTAAATAAAGTTACAGGTATCAACCTGATAAATTTCAGAAACAGTAGTGTCTAAAGAGACATGTAGAAGAATAACACATACTATGTGTTTATTTTTATAAAGTAAGAAAACATGAAGGAGTGTTCTAAATATTGTTTACTATATACAAATGTACTAAAAATCCACATAAGTTGCATGGAAATTATAAACTCTGATTTCTGAGTAATGATTGCCTTTGGATAAAGAGAGAAGGAGAGAGAGAAATGAGAGTAGAAAGCAGTACCCAGGAGTACTTATTTAAAATATTCGACTTTACAATTCTAAAGCAAATGTGGCAAACTGCTAAGATTTGACAAAGCTGGGTAGTCAGTACATGGGTAATATTCTTTTATTTATTATTCTTTTATGTAAGATTGAAATATCTCAGAATAATATTTAAAAATACTATGTACAAGAATATAAGAGCTTTGGGGAAGGAGCTAAACAAATGTATTGACAGTCTATGTTTTAAAGTCTATTCACGATTTTCCTGTTTTGAAGCATTTTCTAAATATCTCCAAACACAAGAAGAGTTTAGACTCAATTCTTGCACATATTTTTGTTCTTAAAACTTTCCTGAATCTGTAATCTTTTTAAATTTTAAAGGAATAATCCTTTAAAAATGGGGAGGCCTATTTACTTTTATCCGATGAAAATTCCTTGGACACTCTTCACACAAAAAAAAAAAGAAAGAAAGAAACTGTGCAAGATATGGAAGAGGTACAATGTTGGCATCAGCCAATGGTGCAACAAGAAAGCCTTTACTTATCCCAGCTAAGTTCAGAGATGAATGGCAATCAGCAAACACTGATCCTGGGTGTTGGTCCCATAGGAATATGTGTAAAAAGATGTTTACTGATTTTAGCTATGATTAGCCATTGTTAGGGGAATAGTTAAATGAATTATGGTTAGTCCATAGTGGTATATTATCCAGCCCTAGTTTATAGCAGGTATTGACATCTGAAAAGGCAATACCTTCTCTCTGCATAGTTATCTTGGTTATTCTTGAGGAGTTATTCTTTCTCAAAAATTTTAACATAATTTTATCTAAATTCAAGGAAGAAATTTGATTTTTAATTAGAATTGCCTTAAATGTAAATGATGTTTATGAGAAACTATCTTAAAATTTTTTTTTCATTTTTGTAGCCATTATGAGTGAAATGTTTTCCATTCTCAATTTCAGGTATTTAAGCCTAGAATCTATGAGCATGAGGGAGGGAGCCAAGATGGCGGTATAGTAGGATGACCCTATACTTGTCTCATCCCTCGAATGCTGCTAGAGTCTATGAGAGCTGTAGCTTACCGAAAATATTTTTCATGTATATAGCAACCTTACCAAATCTTCTTATTAATTCTATTAATTTTTCTAAAAATAGAGGTTTGTTACTTTTCCTTGTAGGTTTCTTGGGGCTCAGGTGCGTTTGACCAAGGAGAAGTGAAGTGGTCCTTCCTCATGGCCTCCAATTTAACAGCTAGCCCCTGCTAAGATACCTAGATGGTACCTGCTTTCCACTCTCCTTGTTTCCTTTTCAGTACTCGGTCCTTCTGTTCAGTTCCCTCTTGGCCTCTTGGGGACTAGGGATACCTAGCCCTCCCATGAGAGGCCAGTGATGACCTTCTCCCTGGGGTTTGTCAACCTCTATAAGGTTAATTCTTGCCTGGAGTTCCACAAAGGAACTAACCCAGACAACAAGGAAGAGAGTCCCCACATCAGTTTTCCCCACAGGGTCTCACCACTCATCCAGCTGTCTGGGTCAAGCATGGGCAAACAGTGGAATTGGTGGTGATGTTGAAGGGTTGCACTTGGTTACATGTTCTTTGAATCCCTTTCTTCAGATTTCTAGATTATAATGCCTAATACATTCAATATTACTTTTTAAGGATGCCATTGAAAGATATACCTATGGCTTCATCCTGGCTCAGGTACATAGTGACTTGGCTTCCACATTCCTCTACTCTCATTCTCTATCCGACCACACACACACACACACACACACACACAGAAACACACCTCGGTGAAATGGAGTCTCACAATGGGAATGCCATTTCATGGATACATAAGCCAAAGGGTTAAAAGCCTACATCTAACGGAAAGAATTATGGAATAACTGCTTAAATTATCCATGCAAGAAGGCATATCATGCATTACTGTTGGAGGCTGAAGAGCAAAGTACATAACATGATATGTTAGCTGGTGTCCAAAGACGGCTCCAAATGAGCCACAGCTCCCAGTTTTCCTGCCCTTGTGTAACCTACTTGGGGATTGAATCTGGGCTTAGCCTGTGACTCCCTTCAGCTGATAGAATGCAGGGCAAGTGACACCAGGGTGGTTCTAAGGCCTAAGCCTATAAGAAGGCCTAACGGCCTTGAGCTTCAGAGTAAGCTGTCCAGGTACTTTGCTGGAGAGACCATGTGGAGGCATCAGAACAACTGAAGGAGAGAAAGAGAAAGCCAACAAGACTCCCTCTGCCTCCACCAGCCGAGGCCTCAGCTTAGGTGTCTTTGCCAAGATGCCAGGTTCATGAGTGACAAATCCTGAACTTGAACTCAAGCCCTATCCACTGGACTGCAGTTCCAGGGAGACCCTAATGAGAAGAACCATCTAACAGAGCCTGTGTGAAATGAGTGGGGGAAATAACATGCAAGTGATCTCAGAGGTCAGTCCTTGCTGAGGCTTAAGCTGGCTTTGTTCATTGAAATGTCCACTCTTCAGAATGCCAACCCATAGAATGTAAAGAACCATACAATGGCTGTCCTTTTAAGCCATGAAGCATGGAGTGGTTTGAGTTGCTGCAATACACAACCAAAACACATGCTAAGGCAGAAATTTGGAGTGAAGATGGGGACTCTCAAACCCACATGATGACTTATTTCTAGGGCTGGATTTTCTGTTTTGTTCATTAGTTTCATATCTCTAACCAGACCCTCTGCCGCCTTGTTACACAAACATACAAATCTTAAATTGTTACATGGACGTTCCTGACTCCCAGGGATTTAAAAATGCTTTTCTTTTTAATTTAAATATTTAAATACGAGCTGCCTTGGAACCTGGAGTGAAGAACGCTGATAAGAGCAGCCTTCCATCTACAACTCCCCAACACGCATGCACCGACTGCTGAAAGCTGAAAGCGCGGAGACTTGTTTCATTTCTCAGAAGCACGAGGCTTTCTGAATCCAGCCTTCGATCCGGTGAAGTGTTCCTAAAAGAGTAAAATAACACACACTCACACAGGCCCATGAAATCATCATCCTAATATAAACCCCTCGGATTTTTTCTTTTTCTTTCTCTCTCTCTCTCTCGCTCTCTCTCTCTTTTTTTTTTTTTTTTTTTTCAGCTGTGAGGCAGCACCTGCCATTAGCTGTGGTGGTTCCTATTTTCATATTGTCTGACAGTAGCAGTTGGATCAGGCTTGAGCCAGTGTGACTGAGAGGCAGGCTCCCTGCTTCCACAAAGCTGAATTTAATAAGATGAGAACAGCATGCCAAGATGGGGAGCTCCCTCCCTAACACTTATCCTGACACCAGCCCCTCAGCGGGGCCGTATTGCCCGTATTGCCGCGGTAATCTGGGTGAGCCGGACAGAGCGTCCTGCTTACAAGTTCAATATAATGGAACAGCAGGGGGCGAAGGGCTGGCAGAAAAGCTTAGCAAAGTTAAAGCCTATTACTTTATGCTTGAGGAAAAATGAGTCACAAAATATTACACCCAGAGCAAGACTTGAACCTGCCAAATGCAGCAGCAACACACGCTAAGCCTTGTCCATAATGGTGCATTCATTATGCCGTAGTCCAGGGTAATGTGGATTTAAATGTCTTTAACCCTAATGGAAATGTATATGCAAATTTCCCCCGTAAGCCCACCCCTCCCTCACTATTCTTTTGCCCTATTTGAATCTAATGGGCAAGGTGACTGCATACTACAGATGTCAAAGAAAATGATGCCTTTTTAATCTGCCTTTAGTGGCAGGAAGAAGGCAAGAAACTGGACCAAAACCGTTCAGCTGCACATGATGGCCTTTGTTGTTTTATGGCTCTTGCGGTGTTCAGTTTAAAACTAATGGGAGAAAGAGCAAGCAACTGGTCTCTGAGATCAGTCCTCGTCAAGGCTTGGGCTGGCTCAGTGAATTTGAACACCGACTCTTCGCAGAAAGGAGCTCTAACACAAACTAATCAATACTACTTAATCAAATCAAACTCTTAAGACTTGGAACAGACTTGCCTCACACTTTCAATCAACGGGTGCCCCAGAACCAATCCGACTAAAAGGCCATTATGTAGAATCCTGGACATGAAGCTGCTCTAAGACTGCGGTCTTTTGAAAGAACAATAGAACCAACACTTGCCATTCCCACTGCTCCCCCTAGATCAGCTATGACAGGTTCCTATTCCAGCAAATTCACTCAGATCATCAGGTGTGGTGTCAGTGATGGAGCCACCAGTTTCTGTGCCCTTACCCTGGGCCACGTGCTTGGTTGGGTGTCTGCTCTCCCTCATCTCTGATCTTTATGTACTGGGTGGTACATTTTCTCGAGGTGCTTCACGGCATTTCCATACTAAGAAATCAGCATCTTTATTTATGGCCAGTCGAATCTTCTTCATAGTTCTCCAGGGGAGAAGCAACATTAAGGGTCAGACTGGACTAATTATATTTTTTATTCTCTTCCAGTTTCAACAGCCTCTTTGGGTGTGTGGTGTCTGTCCGATGTATGCCATTTTTTAGATGCCCTCTCTGCCTCTTGCTCCTTTTGAAGGTGGTGTCTGGAGCTCATAGGTCACGTGCCAGTAGAGAATGGGGACCCTGGATTCATGTGGTAACCCTCAGAGCCCTGCAAGCCTCTGCCTTGGGATGGCTGGTTGGTCAGCTGCATGGACGGAACAATCTATCTTTAAACAGTTTTTTTTTTTTAAGATTTTATTTTATTTTTTATTATTTATTTGACAGAGGGAGAGATCATAAGTAGGCAGAGAGGCAGGCAGAGAGAGAGGGGGAAGCAGGCTCCCCACCTAGCAGAGATCCCGATGCGGGGCTTAATCCTAGGACCCTGAGATCATGACCTGAACCGACGGCAGATGCTTAACCCTCTGAGCCACCCACGTGCCCTGGAAGAACAATCTATCTTCACCAGCCATTTGGAACTTCCTATTGGCTTACTTCTAGAAATTGGTCCTGGCCTATTGACTGTTCTTAAGGTGCCCACACATGCATCCCAAGCTGTATTCCAATCCACTGCCCGTCTCTGAACCTTTGTGTCTGCACGTCAGGCCTGGTAGGAAGATCAGGTGCAGGCCAGGCAGAGAAGCCCACTTCCTCAGGCTTACCTCTCCAATTTTTCCAGCAGCCAATGGTGTATTTGTATTCCCACTCTATGAGGACATGGTGTAGATCTGACTGTGGGGCTCTCCCTAGGATCTCAGCTACGTCTAGGGAAGTAGACCATGAAGTTGGTGCCATGGTGTCTCCTAGACCTATCTGACCTTTTCTATTGTCCTCGTACTTCATGTGCAGGACCAAGTGTGAGGGAAATGGGAATCTTGGCATTGACGTCTTCTCTTTATCTTTCTCATCTTTCTTCTGTTCAGCACTGCCCTGGGCCCAGAAATGGGGCTTGCCCCTTCCTCTTCCTGCCTAGACAGACTCCCTTACTTTCTACGCTGAGTTCTTGTTGCACTCTGACTGTCCTAATTTAGGTTCCTCAAAAGCAGGCAAGGATTCAAACGGATCTAGTTCATTTGGGAGAGGCAGAGAACACCAAAAGAGGACTGGGGAAATGAGAGAGGGAAGGGAAGACAGTGAGAAAAACTGTTCTAGACCTGTCACCACTGTGGGCAATGAACCTTAATCCCATGGGAAAACTCTGGGTGCTGGTACAGGGAACATGTTCAGACTTACCCAACCAAGGGTTAAGAAAGCTGCAGCATTTATACACCAATTTCTGTCACTCATTGATGGAGGACCACTTCATTTGGGATAATGAAACTATTTTTGTACGTGTCCTAAAACTCATAGAATGAAGATATGCAGATGGCAAATAAGCATAGGAAAAAATGATCATTATCATATGCTGTCAGGGAAATGCAAATTAAAACAAGGAGATACTGCTACACACTTATTAGAACGGCAAAAATCCAAAACACAGACATTACCAAATGCTGGCAAGGACATGGAACAATACATTCTCACTGCTAGTGGGAACACAAAGTGATACAGCTACCTTGGAAGACATTTTGGTAGTTTCTTACTACACCAAGCATACACTTACCATACAACCCAGCAATAGCAGTCCTTGGTATTTACCTAAATGATTCGAAAACTTATGTCCATAGGTGTATAAAAACCTGCACACTGATGTTTATAGCAGTATTATTTGTAATTGCCAAAACCTGAAAGCACCCAAGATATCCTTCAGTAGATGAATGGATAAATAAACTGTGGTACATTCAGACAATGGAATATTTTTCATCAATAAAAAGAAATGAGCTGTCAAGCCGTGAAACACACAGAGGAAACTTAAAGGCATATTACTAAATGAAAGAAGCCGATCAGAAAAGGTTACAAGGAAAAGGATTCCAACTCTGCAAAAAGACAACTTTGCAAAAGGACAACTATGGAGATGGTACAAAGATCAGTGTGTTCCAGGGGTTAGAGGTTGGGGGCAGGGAGGGATAAAAAGGCAGAACAGAAAGATTTTTAGATTAGAGAAACTATTCTCTATAATACTATAATGTCATTATAATGTGTACACATGCCTTCATATAGTAGTCGAATCCCATAGAATGTACAATGCCAAGCGTGAGCCCTCACATCATCTATGAACTTTGGATGATAAGGATGTGTTTATGTTGCTTTATTAATTATAACAAATATGTCACTGGTGGTGATAGTGGGGAAGCTATGTGGCGTGGGGGCAAGAGGCATATGGGAAATCTCTATTGTTTCCCTTTAATTTTGCTGTAACTCTAAAACTATTCAAAAAATAAAATGAATGAAAAAAAATTCATAGAACTGTACACAGAAAAGGAAAGTCAATTTACTATATGTAAATCTAAGAAATAAGAAGGAAGGTGGGAGGGAAGGAAAGGAGAAAGGATGAAGAAAACGAGAGAAGGATTTAAAAAGGAAGTTAGCTGTGAGATTAGCAGATAATAAATTATTTACCTGTTTCACTTGTTTACTTATTTTATAGGTATTACTTGTTTTCTCTTCTGAGGTGATATGCGTCCTAATACGTCCTCGAAAATCAAAGATTACAAAAGAGCATGACTTAAAGAGGTGATAATCATTTATTGATTTAATAGTTTCAAATTAATACCTCTGCTACCTTTTCAAATCCTGCCAGGTAGACATTATTGCCCTCATTTTATAGACAAAAAGCCTCTGGCATAGAGAGGTTAATGACAAACCTCTGGTGATAGGTGTGGAAATCTGTGAACTGAATGCAAATCTGTGTGGTCCCAAAGTTTAGATTCTACTCACAAAACATGAATACAAATGTTCAAGGTCAGTTGTTGACAACTCAGACAAATGGGTAATATTGTATCTGGAAATAAAGCTCTAAGGTAAAAAAAAATAGGAGGGGAAAAGGAGGAGAAGGAGGTGGGAGCCAGGGACAGCAGTCAAATCCCCAGCTTCATGTACGTACCACACTTCAATGAGAATGAACTGGAGTGGGATAAGATGGTGCTTTTTTTTTTCCCTAAGTTTTTTCGTTATTTTTTTTTTCTTAACCTAAGGGAGTGCTGATGAAAACATGGTTATTACATTTCTACCTCCACTGGTCCTGCCACGATGTTAAATAATTCAGACATTTGTTCTGCATTTATTCCAAAGAAAAGCATTTCTTTACCCAACCAGTTCCAATCATGGAGCATCACTGATTTGCTATTGCTTCAACAAGACCACAGGATCCAAGCAATGGATTATTTAATTCCAAATAACATTAACTGTTAAATCCTGGCATTTCGCAGAACTGTCATTTTCCTAAAAATTGTTTCATTGACTTGGTGAACTTTCTTCTTCCATCTCTTGATCTGAAAAACAAATACCCAAACAAAAACTATTACAATGTTCATTCTAGTTCAGTGAAAGCCATGTGTGACAATGGAGAATAACTTGATCAGGTGTCAATATCACAGGAAATTCATTATTTGATAGAACAGGAATAGCTTGTAAATAAAAATCAAGTGGATATTTTCAAACTAAAGCAGTTAGGAGAGGAATTTTAAAATAATTTGGTTTGTTCTAAATCAAAATACTATCCCAGCCATGTGGGGGTGCCACACTTTCCTTTTTTCTCTGGCTTCCTCCTGAAACACCCCGCCATCCCACCTTCCAATTCCCAAGATGATACTTTTACCCATAGCACGAGCTACTTAGTCTATTATAGAATGCATCTGTCTATGTGTTAATGGTCAGTTTTCTTCTCTGAAACCCAATAGCTCATGAGCTCATGAAGACAAGGACAACTTCTAGACAGCTGTAGCTTGATACCTAACATGTCTTTCATGGTCCCAATGGTTACAAAATGAGTGAATTACACTTCTGTTCATTCCACCTGAAGCCCAGCCTAGGTTAGGAGATAGCACAGTGAATCAGAAGGAGCTGGTATGAAATACTTTTTTCCCCTCTCTGTGACTTTTGGCAAATTGCCGAACCTCTGTAATCTTCTGTTTCTTCATTTGTATTATGGTAATATTAATATTCACCCGTCCAGGATGTTAAGCCAATAACTGAGATATTGTAAGTCAATTGCTTGGCATTTTACCTAGCAAATAGTAAACACTCAATAGCTGGTAAGTGGGTTCTCAACAGACACTGCTTGAAGCCATGTTAACATTTAGAATGTCTTTGTTCCCACCATCAAACTAGCTTGAGAGGCTAAATATATAAAGCAGTGGTTCTCAAATCTTAGTGTGTTCTAGAATCATCTGAAAAACTTAACAGAATAGATTGCTAGGTCCCAGCTCTACTTTCCAATAAAATAGGCCTAGAGGAGGGTCTAAGAATGTGCATTTCTAACAATTTCCTGGGTGAGCCTGATGCTGCTGGTCCTGGGACCACACTTTGAGAAATGATTCTCTGTTTCCTCCCATTCCTCTTCATCCCCAGCAACTGCACCCTGGAATCATTCAAGAAGCTTTCAAAATGATTGATGTCTGGATCTCACGGTTTCTTATTTAATAATAGGTCTCTGGTGAGGCCTGAGCATTGGGATCTTTTTTTTTTTTTAAGCTTTCCAGTTACTTCTAATGAGGAGCTAAGTTTGAGAACCATGGCCCTCGATGTATGCCAATAGAGCCTTGCATCTCAAAGTGTGGTCCTCTGATCAGCAACATAAGCATCACCAGGGAGCTTGTTAGAGATGCATAAATACTGACCCCACCCTGACTTAACTAATGAAAATCTGCATTTTTAGTAAGTTCTCCAGAGAATTCCCATGCATGTTAAAGTTTGAAAAGCCCTGAACCAGGCAATCCTCCCTCCCAACTTACATCAGAGAAAGCATCACCAGATCTTACCTTCGCCCTACTTGAGTTTTCCCTTCCTGAGATACTGGGATTTAGGACAAAATTAGGAACTCACTATCTCACTCCAAAGGCAGTGGTTTTTGCCTTCTACTTTGCAGGTGTGAACCTGAGGAGCCTTCTGTCTTTGTCCCCGTCCTTTTCTTCTCCCTGTCTTCCCAGACTCAGTTTCCATCTCCAGACACAGCCTTCTTCACACCTATTTATTATTGCTGAGGTTTCGCTGGATTCGAGTAAAGACAGGAGGCAGGATCAATGTCTTAGTGGGATTTAGAAAAACGAAACTTTGCTTTAAAAAACAAGGTAGCGCCTGGTTCCTCCCTAAATTACCCTAACACACGGATGTGTTGTGAGATGGTATTAAAATAGAATCCTTATCCACTACAGGCTGGAAAGTGAAAAGTAACATGGAAGAGATGCCTAATGATTTGGAAAAAGGAAAAGATCCCTAAGTAAA
The DNA here is from genome assembly GCA_028534135.1 of Potos flavus. NCBI lineage: Eukaryota > Metazoa > Chordata > Mammalia > Carnivora > Procyonidae > Potos > Potos flavus. Next base: position 64,873,303 of record CM052898.1, on the reverse strand, counting down.
GAAATGATGCGGTGTCCGTGACCAGAGAAACCCGAAATGTGCTAATTGAATGCCCTCAGACGCCATTATCAGCAAAGCCCCTCCGGAGCTAACAGCACAAGCACATCTGAGCAGAAACCTGAGCTAACAGCACAGAGAACTGTCTTGACAGCTTACGCAGGGTTCAGTGTGCATGAGTCAGCAGGGGAGGGTCCTCGCGCACGCAGTTCATTAGAAGTCCTTCACAAACAAGAAGGAAAATCTCCTCCAGTTTGAGTGTGCCAGGCATACTCAAAGAGAAGACAAGTCTGGTTTTTAGAAGGAACAATAATAGCCATATTAGGAACATGCGCGTGCACATACACACTCGCGTGCAAATGCACACATTCCAGATCACAACTTTTGTTACTCAAAATGTGTTCCGTGGACCAGCATCAGCATCATCTGCCTCCCCCCCCCCCACTGCCCCGCCTACTATTAAGAATCTACATTTTCTTTCTTTTTTCTTTCTTTCTTTCTTTTTCTTTTTCTTTCTTTCTTTGTTTTTTAGGTTTTTGTGGAACCTCCATACTGTTTTCCAGAATGGCGAAACTAGCCTATGATCCAAACATTGCACTACTAAGTATTTATCCAAAGAATACAAAAATATTAATTCAAAGGGATACGTGCACCCCAATGTTTACAGTAGCATTATCTACAACAGCCAAATTATGGAAACCACCCAAATGTCCATCGACTGATGAATGGATAAATAAGATAGATATAGATACAGATGATATAGATATAGATATACCAAATTTTTATGCAACCGGAAGACATGGTTTTACATGAGGAACATTTGAATCTATATAATCATGAAGTATGCTTTACCGGAAATTTGTTGTACGCAAGAAATCTTGATTAATGGAAACTCAGCAAGCAAGGAAAAGTAAAAGCTGGTGTCAGGAATAAACTTTCTTAGACCTAACTATCTCTAAGATATATCCTACATTTAGAATATATTCAACAGAGTACATCACACTTTACTTTCTATAAATTTGTGCAATGACTATCAGTGTTTAGAATGATTATGCTAGACAAAGTGTCAGCGAATATTTTCTGTAGAGGGCCAAATAGTAAAATTTTTTTGGTGTTACAAGCCGTTTAGTCTCTGCAGAAACTACTCGACTCATCCTGTAGTGTAAAAACAGCCATAGACAATAAGTAAGCAAATGGGTGTACTTGAGTTTTAATAAAACATTATTTATAAAAACAAGTAGATTTGGCCTACAGGCTGTAGTTTTCCAACCCCGGCACGAGAAGATTATAAGAACTTTATTATTTAAAAGTATAACGGAATAAACTTTACTTAAAAAGGCAACATAAGTTAGTTTGGAGGGAAAGCAGGATATAAACAACTCCATGCACTCATACTTAAGATACTATTTTCACACAGGAAAATGAACTATAATTCCTTACGGAAATTTTCAGATGCAATGTTGGCAAGGAGAGGTAGTGGCAAGATGGTCTGTTAACATTTAAGTTAACACAACATGTATTTAACCAGGCCATGATATTCCTCAAATAGTCAGGTTATACAAAATTACCTTGAAAAGCCTGTAGGACCTAGGATGATTTTATTCTTCATTACAGGAAGAATCGTGTAATGGCTTGAGTAGGTGAACTGGAGCCATAACCCACCTTAGTTTTCCAGAGGAAGCAGGGAAATGGGAAAGCCAGCCAGAAGCTGATGGAAACATAGGCAGTCAAAATGATATCCATTCCAGTGTAAGGACTCTTAGCCATTTGGTCTGAGCAGTGTAATGGAAGATTATTTCAATGTTGAGACTGTTGAGTCCTAAGTGGATAGGTAAAGAGCTTCGGGTTCCTAGTAATTTCAATTCCTTCCCTCAGAAGAATGGAAGTCATAACAATTAACCCAAAAGGACATTCCGCCAAGCCTGAGATGCTATCGTGGGCCCCTTGACAATGTCCAATTCATTAGGCTTCATCACTGGTAAGACCAAATGTGCCCACATGAGAATCCATTTCTCTAGCAAATAAAACACATTTAATTATTAGCTTGGTCTAAGGCAGATGGTCCTCTGGTTTGAATTTGCTTGATAATTTTAGAAGACATACATTTAAGCTTAGTTGGAATTGCGTATCAAAGTATTCTCTGGGTAAAATATTCTGGATTTGAAAAAAAGAAATTTAGTTTCACTCAGGGAATCAGCAAGCTAGTGTCATGTTTTCTTTTTCATGGCGATGGTGGTGGCAGTGGCTTTCTTTGGAGGTTTGGTTTCAGACTTATTTATTAAGCTCTTTACCAGCTTCTCCCTTTTCTCCCATCCCAGAAGTAGTCCTCCTCCAAGGCAATAGGTGTTTAACACAACAAACTTGCTAATTAACTAGAAAGAAGTATCTCTCAATTCTGTATTGGGCAAACTGGAAATATTTTACATATTTTGTAAGAATTGAACTTTTTTTAGAGATAAATTATTTGTAAGCAAGTCTCTTAGATTTAAACCTCCTTTGAATTTAGGGCTTGTGGAAAGTGTGTAACAGTTCCCGTTTCTGTGGCATTCGTGCAAATTGGTCATCAGAGTACCACTGCAGAGAGTCATTCACAAAACAGAAGGTAGGGTGAGCACATGTTCTGATTTGACTGGGAAAATCTCATTTTTCCCCAGCTATCCCAACAAATTATTAGGAGAGTCCCCTTTCAATCTCAAAAGTGTCCCAACTGAAATAAAAGTGTCCAGGTTGGACAATGAATTATGTGGTCACTGTAATGAGAGCTGACATCTGTTGACCACTCACCTTAAGCACTCTGCTAAGCACTGCTATGCAAATTATTTCATTAAACACTCACAACATCTCTCAGAGAGTACATCATCATTGCTTTCAATTTATAGATGAAGAAACTGAGTATAAGACAACTGAAGTTACATGAATAGTGAATAGCAAAACTTAGATCTTAATCCATGAAAGAGATTCTAAAAGTCAGAATGTTTAATCACAATGTTCCATCTAATTAAAACTTGCAGTTAGAACAAGGTGCTAGGGAATTGTCCTCTTGTGTTTGGAAACTGTGTTTGGAAGAAGGTGAGTGTCAAAGATAGATGGAAAGAAAGGTGGAAGCTGCACAAAGTTAATACTTTTATGGGCAATGTACTTTCCACTCTTTCCTCTCTTTCTTAGTTGGCATAGTCTAGCATAGGATATGAGGTCAAAATGCACATTTTCAGGGGGCTTTGTACACACCTGTTCGTGTCTAGAGCTGTGGATGGAGAAGAAATCATGAAGAAATAAACAAACAAGAGATGAGGGGGCATTTGCCAGAAAGGCTGTATGAGGGTTACCATGCTTTCCAGTTTGTATCTGTTATAGATCAAATACCCTATTTTCATCATTTTAGCACCTCTTCCCCCTTTCATTTTCAAATATTCCCATTCTGATCAATACATTGTATGTCAGCCCTGTCTATAATAAAATATTCATATAAATTCATTTCTGTTTAGGCACTTCTAATGCTTAATTCTCTGCTTAGCACATATCTTTTAATATTTCTTGTGATATTTCATTTAGAAGACAACAAAGGTGATAATTTATTTAAACCTTTATGGATATCACTAAACTAAGCCCTGGAGGGTGGGAATGAATCCACAGATGAAGATGGCAGCCTCCAAACCAGAGATAATTATGAGCTACTCTACCGAAGTCTTTTATAACAGAAGTAGGTAAAACTATTTCTGGAAAAGGGAGGCTTTACTAAGGATGTAGCTTTATCCTAGATGTGAAATACACAGTCAAAAGTTTATCTGGTAGTCTGTGTAGAGGAGGAATGTTCCAGAAAAAATGTGATCAAACTCATGCAAGTCCTTTGCAAAACAGGGCTAAAAGAAGAAGGGGCCAGGTCTTTCTGCTTCAGGGTGAAGTGGCAAGAAGATAGAGGAGAAAAAAGAGAAATTATAGTTTCTCTGATCAGAGATAAGGGCTTTCTGTTTGGTGCCTGCCGAGTTACCACCATCAGGACAGGATTGCCTGGGAGCTGGAGGAGTAGGGAATGTAAAGGAAGAATAAAAAACAGGGCATTTTCTCATCTCTCTGACCACCAGGAGCCCCCATTTTCTTTCTTCAAGCCAAAATTCCAGGGCTTCTTTGGAGTTCTATCTGTCTGTACCTGGCACATGGTTCCAGGTATCTAGCTGTCTCCAGATCTAGAACCTAAGATACCAGTCAGAGAAATGGTCACCTCACCATTGACTCACGGGTAGTTTGAGTTCTCGTTTCCTTCCCCAATCTGCCTGCTGCTATTAACTTTCCAGATTCTTCAGAGAGCTGCTCCATGTATTCTATCCAGAATTTTAAATGCATTCACTGAGAGACACAGGATGGAGTATTTTACCATCTTGACTAGAACTGGACAAAAAAAAGAACATCTTAATTACTGTAAGGAGACCAGCTCTGTGACTGCAAGTGTCCAGAAAACTTCCTACCTATATTTTGAGAAAGTTATGGGACCTGTATTAGATTTCAGCCAAGAACTAGGGGAGAAAAGAGTAGAATTGCTTTATGAATGGTCATTCAACCTACTAGTCACATATGGCTAAATCTTCATAAAGAATATTTACAGGTATTTCACCTTCAGGAATCAATTCTATGGAGCTGGCAGAGAAAAAAGTCAATCTGAAAGCATCTTAAATGCTTAATTATTTTTCAGAGTAGAGAGTATGGGAGAAAAAGCTCAGTATCCTAACTTTGGCTTGCCGCTTCACTGAATCACCAAAATAAAGGGAAGTCTTCAGCCACGGCTTCAGATTGAGGCAAGATGAGAACTTCATCATGCCTGCATTATTGTTGGAGGATTGATTCAAAAATAAAAGACCTAAGTTTCAGCTGGTCCCAAACTATGGAGAATTTTACCCACACAAAGCCCCCATTTGCCAATGCAAATCTGATAATTGGACACTTAATTACCCTATTTGCACACATAAATGAAGGGTGTGCCGGCGAGAAATCAGAGCCTACTCTTAAAACTTTGGCCCCAAGCAATGAAACCACATGCTTTTGTCAACAGCTAAATTGATTAGAATTGTGTTTATTTCTGCTCGTGTTAGTCCACATGTATTTTCACTGGAGCCTGATGTCTATTGAGTTAAAGCTTAGTTAAAAAACCTACGTTATGCAGAAAACCTAGATAGTAATTGCCAACTATGTGCCAAGAATCCTTTCATTTTATAGAGAATGCAAGGTCTGAATAAAAAGAAATATTCTTTGCAACCTCATATGCTTGGGCAGACTCAGCAGCCTTATAGTCATAATAAAGACAGAAGGGCCTTTTAAAAGAATACTTTAAGCAAAATTTCCAGCATGGATTACTCTCTTGGGTAAATGGCTCAGGCATTGAATTTTCCTATTTCCCTCGGGCAGGTAAAGGGGTGAATTTTCTCTGAATATCTTCTAGCTAGACAGTGTCCTAACTATGTCCTGGAGGGGTGGAATCTTTGATTTGGAAGCATCTATTGTAAGTAGGTCCATCTGGGTTTCCTCGCCATGAATAGAAACATCAAGAGTTGGCTCTTTCTTGATTGTTGATTATATATAGACCTGAGTTCTAGTCCTGGCTCTAATTCAAACAAGCCATGTACTACTGGAGACAGATTCAATTCCTTACAGTTGCTGAATAATAGTAAAAGAAAAAGGGAAAGCTTGTCAGGGAGGGTCAGGCAGTGGGTCTGAGAAGTGGAGGCAGGCCAGGGGAGGCCACTATAGTGTCAAAAGGAGGATAAGCCATAAGGAATGGTCAATGGATTTGGTGATTTAAAAGTCACGGGTAACTTAATCTTTGTTTTGGTCACCAGATACTCAATAAATACTCGTTGAGTGAATGACTTACTTATCAGCACAATTTATTGAACACACTCTGCACAGGGAGCACTGTGTGAGGAGTCAAGAGTACCCAGAAAAAGAAAAGGGGCTCCTGCCTACAAAACTACTACAGGAGTGCTCCTCGAAGAGCAAAAATTCACCAAGATGAAACAATATTAAACAAGACAAAGTTGAAAGACTCAATGTGAAGATGAGGAGCAAGATGGCTTTGAGTTCTTACATAGTGATAGGATGCCTACTGTGCATTCCATGGAGAGGTTCTCTTCCCAATCTGGAGTTCAGGGGCTCAAACTGTAGAATGATCAGACCTGGCTTGCCTCCACCAGTCCTGTGATGTCCTTGGGTTCAGCAGGTGCCAAGCAAAGCAGAGGAGCTATGCACCGGAGGTTGTCCCACCTTAACACAGTGAAAACTAGAGAACCCTAGGCACAGGCCTGGATTTTGCCAGCCTGAAAGATGAATGCTTACCTTTATCATTGCTTTGGTCTTCTGGATTATGGGACATCAGAGCACCCCTGCTTGGGCTCTGTTTTCTGTTATTGGTCATGGTATATATCTCATATATATGACACAATACTTATTTATATTCTTCTTTCACGTTTAAAACAGAAAACAAATACATCACCACTTGCAAAACTAGGCTTCTGTCCCTTGTTTTATTCTCAAGGTTAATTTTCCAACACATCCCTCTTCTAATGGAAAGAGTTATGTGTGGAAACTGTCAATTTAAGAGCAGAAGCAGAAATGCAAGTCGTTTATGTCATATTCATTATTAGGATCAATGTCTTCGCCATCCCCTACCCCTCAATAAAAAGTATTGTTTAATATTCATCACAATTTTCTGTTTCTTCTTTTGCGTCTTCTTTTTTTGAGAAGCTGCTGGCGCTATTCCAATGAGTTGACCAGAAGTAGTTCAAAAAGTAAGTGACTATTCCTTGAACACAGAAGAAACAATGTTATTATCAGCGGTTAAACAAAAACTCTGACCAAACTTTAGAGGTCAAAAGGGCTAAGAGAAATGTTTTTTCACTGCTAAAAACCCGTGAACTTTAGCTAGGTCTTGTTGGTTTAGAAGCTTAAGAAAGAAAAAGAAACTAACATTTATTGTTTACTAGATTCCGGGCTCATTGACCACATCATCTCAGTTAACTCTTCCTACCACCTTGAGATGGTTATTACATTCATTTTACAGACCAAGAAAGTGTTGTTCGGAGAAGTTTGGCAACTTGCATAAGATCACACATAAGAGTCAGTGAAGGAGAATCATCAGAAGGAATGTTCTACAACCTCAAGATACATCTGGGATATTGGCGTTTTTTAAGCCATGGATAGAAAATCGATTCAAGTGTCATGACTGGAGTTTTTAAAATTAAAAAGAGACAAGATTAGATTTGGAAATATCCTAGTATTATTTCCTTAAGCTTTTGCTTTGCGGAGTGTGTGCCTGTGTGCGCGCATGCATGGGTGTGTGTGTGTGTGTGTGTGTGTTAATGAGTGTACTATGTGATGATGAAAAATGTATTTCTCCCTATGAGTTTTGGTCAAAAGTTTGAAAGCCACTACAATTGCCTATGCTGGCACTATGCAGTAGGAATAATTTGTCTAGTTAATTATCATTGGGGCTTCTATGTAATTTTTAATCCAAACCACTTCAGAGAATGAAAGGAAGCTCTATTATTAATTACATAAAGTTAGCAAACATAAACAGAATTATTCTGGGGAAAGTGGGATAGGTGTTCACCTAATTATAACCCACTCTTTATTTCCAGTTATCTCTTCCATTTTAGTGACAAAAATGACTGAGGAAAAGTAAGGAAATCACTTAGGAAAGTATATAACACATCTCATACTTGGGGAAGTAAAACAACTATTTCAGGCTATAATTATATGTTCTTCTCTAGTACACCATTGAGATCTAAATCCTTGCACACTTGCCCAAATAATGTATCCCTTATTCAGAGATTGCAATACTTGTCAGCATAATCTGGAGTTACTAATTTTGTTAGCAATTAAATTGTTAAAGTATGAAATGAAGAATTATAAAAAGGTCTCTTGTGCCAAGGGTAAAGGGGGTATGATAGTTTTGCGTCCATTCCTCATTTATACAATACCCATTGCATTCCTATAGATAATAGCAGGAGCATTTGCAAAGTTCACCCTTTTACCTTCACTACACTTACAAAATATGTATGGTATTCGTTTTGGAAGGCTGAAATTCTAAAGTAAATAACTAGATGGAAATACATGGAGGAAGCAAGAATCAAAATACCATATGTCGTGTTCGATCTGGAAATGTGGATGCTGTGTCTATGGACAGGTGCTTAGTGACTTTGGAAGCATAGTAGCCCGTCAGCACACCTTGCTCTTCTGTTCACCTTTGACACCTCCTGGAAAAGAATGGAAAATGTCAGGTTATTAGGAGCACTTGATTTTTTTGCTACTGTAGCTCTTCCAGTTTTTTTCCTTCTATTTATTCATTTTGTAGATCTATTTGTGGTTTCTATGCTGGGCACTGTGCTAAAATGCTAGGGATAGAAAGACGAATGAGAAATATTCTCTGCCCTCAAAATTTGTATAGTCAGAGAGAGATACAGAGAAAAAAAGAGACACATGTAAACGGATGAAAGGCAATATAATGTGACAAAAGCTATAGTAAATGAACAGCATTCTCTAGAAATTCAGAGTTCTGGAAAGACCACCTCGGCCTGGGGAAGCCGAGACAGGGAGACAGGGAAAGAGCACTCCAGGCAGATTAAAGAAGTGTGCTCATGGCCTGGAGTCTTGAAAGGACATGGTATGTTTTGAGAATGGTAGAGGTTCTTACAGACAAGTGCTGGAATATGATATTTGGAATACAGATAGGTGCCAGATTGTAAAAAGTTTTCTGTGTTATGATACAAAGCCTGAGTATAATAATATCATCAGCAGCCAGACAATAAATAATGCTATATGTGGAAGAAAAATAATTAAGGCTTTATATTTTTCTTCAATAGAAAGATAACTTTTTAGACATATGATTGATTGACTGTGATTAGAAGAGCCTATGGTACCATGTCAGGCAAGAGAAGAGGACTGCAGCAGGATAAAGAGAGCTGGATAGGCAGGAGGATCCATTCCTCTCTAGAATCTCTGACTCCTTTGACTAATGGATTATGACCAAAGTGACAATGCACCTAGTCCAAACCTAGTCATTAAGAGGACTGGCAACTTCTGCCTTGGTCTCAAGTCCTCAGTTGCCATGTAAGAAGTCCAACTACATTGCGTGGAGAGGCCACAAATCTATAAGGCATGTGGGCGAGGCCATCTTGTACCCTCCAGAGTAGGTCAGCTGAATACCACTGAATGACCAAGTGGAGTGGAAGAACCATCCAGCTAACTCTTCTATGAATTCCTGATCCACAGAATAATGAGATAAAATAAAATGATTGTTGCTTACGCCACCAAGCTGGATGGCTCTCCAGTAATACACTGCCAGAACAAGGACTTAGATTAAAATATTTTAATTGACAAAATGATATATTCAAGATATTTCCAAGTTAGAATAAAAAAGACTTGAGGCCAAATGGAATTTGGAGTGGAGGGGGAAGATTTGAAAATAATAACTAATATTTACTGGGTCCTGAGTATGTCGAACACAGTTCCAGAGAGGGAGCCACAACCATAAACATTTCCTACACTCTAGAACTCAAAATCTAGCAGTAGATCCTATAATTTTCCAAAGCCTATCACCATTCAGCCATATTTGAGATTAACAGCATGATTCCTAATAGGACATGCTTTCTCTTCAAGTAGTTTTGCAAACATAGCTGGGGTTTTTTTTCACCTAGACAGAAAACAACTTGAGTGCAGATCAACATAAACTGAGTGAGTTTAGATCTCACTTGCAAGCTCGAAGTTGTGCCCGTCGAAAAACTCTGAACCTCCATGACGGCATACCCGAAGCCCTGCTGTGCCTTCTGGGAGAAATAACAAAGATTTTGAGACAGATGGCTCTTTCTCACTATGCCAGAATTATGATCCTTGAATCGTGGCACTTCAAGGGATTGCATCAAAGAATAAAATTTAGTCCAACCTCTGGAAGAAGTGTGCTTGTCAGAGGGAACTCACTTTGAGGGGAGATACAAGGAGTATGGGGTCCCTTACATATTATACAACATATTATACAATATTATACACATTATATTACTCTCTTGGAGCCCAATAAATGCCCAGGAACACCAGTGAAGGTGGGGATAGGGGTTGCCTTCAACCCTGTGAGAGCAGAAGTGTCAGGGTGAATGCCAAAGCACTCAGAAAGTCAGCCATGGAGTCAAAACACACAGTGGTTTTGACTTCTATTTGTCTCATTTGTTTTTCAGTAAGTGTGTATTACTTCTACAATTAGAGAAGTCCATATCATTACAAACTTTAAATTAAAGACAGTCAATCAATCTATTGGTGGTCAAGGTGTTCCTTTAAGCATTTAAGATCCTTTGAGACTAAGGGAATTGGGCTGGGTGGGTTGGGGGAGAGACAGGAGCAGAAAGTGTTGGGGTCTGTCTTAGGTTATGTTTTCCAGAAGCAGATCCTGAGACAATGATTGATGTGTAAGTGATTTGTTGCAGAAGCAACCCTGGGAGAAACTGGGAAGTAAGAGGAATGGGAAGTGAGAGGGAAAAAACTGGGAAGTAAGAGGAAAATTTGATGATGTTCTCTTTACCTATTTTTAATTTTATAATTTGTGCTTTTGGTATCTTATCTTTTAAAAAGATTGCCTAATCCAATTATGAAGATTTATGTTTATATTTTCTTCTACGAATTTTGTAGTTTTACCTCTTAAATTTAGGTCTTTGATCCATTTTTTTTTTCACTAATAGGCATTATGTTTGGAAAAGTTTTAGATTTACAGAAAAATTGTAAATAGTATAGACATAGTATATATTGCAAATAATACAGACAGTTCTCATAGACCCCACACAGAGTTTTCCCTATTATTAACATTTTACAGTAGTATGGTACATTTGTTACAATTGATGAACCAGTATTAATACATTATTAACAAAAATCCATGACTTAATTAGATTTCCAGTTTTTGTTTGTTTATTTTTAAAGATTATTTTAGAGAGAGAGAGAGAGTGCGGGGGTGGGGGGGCAGGGAGGGGCAGAGAGAAAGGGAAAGAGAGAATATCAAGCACACTCCCCACTGAGCACAGGGCCTGACGTGGGGCTCAATCTCAGGATCCTGAGATCATGCCCTGAGCCAAAATCAAGAGTCAGACATTTAACCAACTGAACCACCCAGGCGCCTCTAGATTTCCTTAGTTTTTATCTAGCGTTTTTTTCCTGTTCCAGGTTCCCATCTAGGACACCATGTTACATTTACTTGTTATGTCTCCTTAGGCTCCTCTTCATCATGGCACTTCCTCAAACTTTTGTTTTTGATGACCTTGTCAGTTTTGAGGAATACTGGTCAGGGATATTGTAGGATGCATGTCTATTAGAATTTGTCTGATGTTCCTCTCTTAATTTCATAGGGTATGGGGTTTTGAGGAGGAAAATCACAGAGGCAGTCTTTGGCTCATTTTCAGTTAATCTTTGTATATAAGGTGAGGTAAAGTCCAACTTCATTCTATTACAAATGGATATGCAGTTGTTCCAGCACCATTTGTTTAAAAGATGATTTTTTCCCCATTAAATTTTCCTGTTGTCATTTTCAAAAATCAATTGACCGTAAATGTGAGGTTTTATTTTTGAACTCTCAATTCCATTGATCTATATGTCTATCCTTAAACCAGTCCCACACAATCTTGATTACTGTAGCTTTGAAGTAAGTTTTGATATGGGAATTTATGAGTCCTCCAATTTTGTTCTATTTTCAAAAATTTGGGGGACAGGGAGAAACATTATAGATCCATTTCCATATGAACTTTAGGATCACCTTGTCAGTTTCTGCAAAGAAGTCAGTTAGGATTTCCATAGAAATTGTGTTGAATCTGTAGATAATTTTGGAAGTATTGCAATCTTAACAACATTCAGTGTTCCCGTCCTTGAATATGGAATGTCTTTCCATTTATTTAGCCCTTGAATGTCTTCCAACAAATATTTCCCAAAATTTTAAAGAAAGAAAAACTTATATATATATATATATATATATATATATATATGTGTATGTGTGTGTGTGTGTGTGTGTGTGTGTGTGTAAACACAATGAAGGGATGGAATATGACTGTAAAGAGGAAAATTAAAAAAGATTTTTAAAAAGGAATTGATAAGATAAGAAGTTGGTTGAAAAAAGAAAAAAAAAAAAAGGAGAGAATGTGATCAGGCTGGAGACTAGACCAAAGCCATATGCTAGATTTAGGGTATATTTTGGTCTGTTAGAAGAAACTGTATCCCAAAATTTTAAGGAAGGAAAAACTTATATGTATACAAAAATAAGATTAAATACAATGAAGGGATAGAATATGACTATAAAAATGAAAATTAAAAGATTTTTAAAAAGGTACTGATAAGATAAAATAGTTAAAATAGGTTAAAATAGGAAAGAGGAAAATTTTTAAAAAACAGAAAAAGAAGAAATGAAAATTTAAAAAATTTAACTTTGAAAGACTAAAGAATCATGAGGAAAAAGCCATGAATTCTATGTTCTATATTCCCCTAGCACTGGTGTTTCGCAGTTCTCATTGATCAGTAAACTTGGTCTTGGCTGGATGTTCTTGCTGATCTTCCGGGGAGGGGCCTGTAGCGGTGATTCTCAAATGTCTTTGCCCGAGGCAGAATTGCATCGCCCTTGCCAGGGGCCAGGCTAAGCAATCCGCTTGGGTTCGCTCTCAGGAGCTTTTGTTCCCTGAGCACTTTCCGTACCGCTTTGGAGAAGGAGAATGAAGATGGCGGACTCCCAATCTCCAGCCCGTAGGAGCCGAGAGCTCCGGGCCCCACTCCTCAGTGCGCCCTCAGAGAAAATCAGTCAGTCCCTCCGGTCTCCCTGGTCTCCGGCTGCACTCCAAGCTCGCCCAGCATGTGACCGAGCGTTTCTATCTCTAGCGCACGGCCCGGTTTGGAGTCTCCAAACCCAGCTGATTCCTGCAGCGGGCTCCCATGCCACTCCTCCCAGAGGAGGAAGGTGAGTCTCCCTAGATCTGCTGTTTGTTGTGTCCCTGCCCAAAGAGTAGTGGCCTGACTGTGCCTTGGATCACGGTTTACAGTAACCCCGAGGTGAGAGCCCACTGCTTGGCTCCGTCTCTATAGCCGGCTCCCCACTGTGATACCTGGGAGCTCTGCCATACTCAGGCACCCCTGGCCTTTCTGTGTCCCCACAGGTCCTGAGACCACACTGTCCCCGAGAGGACTCCACCCCCTGCTTAGCCTCTGGAGCGACGTCCCTCAGTGAAGCTGACTTCTAAAAGTTCTGATTTTGTGCTCAGCTGCTCTACCGCTTGCGGAGAGCCGGCCCCTCCCCCTTGGTCTCTCTTCTCATATATCATCTCAGATTCACTTCTCCACATGTCCTCCCTTCCAGAAAGTGGCCACTTTTCTGTTTCTAGAATTGCTGCTCTTCTTCTCTTTGATCTCCTGTTGAGTTTGTAGATGTTCAAAATGGTTTGATAACTATCTAGCTGAACTCCTGGGACCCAGCGATATTTAGGTCTCCCACTCCTCTGCCATCTTGCTCCCCCCCAAAAGTCTTTCATTATTAAGTATGATAATAGTTGTAAGTTTTTGTAGATGCTGTTATCAGGTTGAGAAATTTCCCTCCTATTCCTAGTTTATTGAATATTTTTATTATGAAGTCGTGTTGGATATTGTCAAATGCTTTTTCTGCATTTATCAAGATGATCATATTTTTTGGTACTTTATTCTATTAACATGATGCATTACATTAATTGATTTTGGGGTGTTAAACTTATATTCTTGGGAAACACCCCATTTAAGTCATACTGTATGGTCCATTTGATATGTTGCTGGTTAGGTTTGCTAGTATTCTGTTGTGGAATTTTGTATCCATATTCATATTGAATATTGAATATCTATATTCATATTGATCTGTAATTTTCTGTTCCTGTGATGTCTTTGTCTGTTTTTAGCATCAGGGTAATACTGGCCTCATAGACTTGATTGTGAAGTGTTACCTCTTCTCTCTTTTTCCAGAGTTTTTGAAAATTTGTTCATTTGTCTTTCAACATTTGATAGATTTCATCAGTGAAGCCATTAGGGACTAAGCTTTTCTTTGCAGGAAGTGTTTTGATTACTAATTCTATCTCTCTACTTTTTATATTTATTCTCATATCTTCTATTTATTCTCGAGCAAGTTTAAAAAATACATTGTTATAGTCATTACTCTATATAATTTTATATCTACTAAAGAAGCTAAGAAAAGAAAGCAGAGCAAGTATATATTTATAGAGTTTGTTACACTTTCTTTTAAAATATTTCATGTTCTTTTCCTTTGTTCCTGTGGATTTAAATTTACCACCTGTGTCATTTTTGTTGTTGTTGTTGTTCATGTTTTCAATACACCAATGCTACCACCCACCTCCTTTGTAATATCGCAAATGTCATTACATTACAAACATTACAAAACAAATTACAAAATGTCAAATATAGTACATTTCTATATGTTATAGGCCTAATAGTTCAATTATATACATAATTTTATTATATTACTTTAAATATGCATTTATACTGTCTTTTAAAATTATGTTTACTGTTGCTTGTTTGTTGCATACATGCAAATTACTGTCTGGATCACTTACTTTCAGGTAGAAAAACTTCCCTTAGTATTTCTTGTAAGGAAAATCAGCAAGCAAACAAATTTCATTAGTTTTTTGTTTATATGGTAATGTCTTTACTTCATCTTCATTTGTTCAAAAATAGTTTTGCTGGATATAAGATTCCTGGTTGACAATTTTTTTTCCAGCACTTTGGATATACCATTCTACTGCCTTTTGAACCCCATTGGTTTTGTTTTTGATGAGAAATCAGCTGTTTATCTTATTGAGATTCTGTTATACATGTTAGTTTTCTCTTGCTACTTCCAGGATTTTCTCTTTGTCTTCATCTTTCAGTATTTTTACTATGTGTCTGTATTAAATCTCTTCATGCTTACCTTAGCTTATATTGTTCATGGAGTTTTTGGATTTGTATATTACCCATTTTCAGCAAATTTGGAAAAGTTCCAGCAATTATTTTCTCAAATATTTTTTCTGCTTCTTCTTCTCTCTCTTCTCTTCTGGTACTCTTATCATAATATGTTGATGCTCGTAATGGTATCCCACATTTCTCTGGCTCTGTTCACTTTTTTTCACTCTTTCTTCTCTCTGTTTTTTAGATTTCATTATTCCTATCAATTTATCTTCAAATCCACTGATTCTTTTTTTCTACAGGTTCAAAACTACTTTGAACACTTCTAGTGAATTTTTCATTTTGGTTGTAATGCTTTTCCACTCCAGAATTTCCATTTGGATCTCTTTTATAATTCTACATTTTTATTGATATTCTGTATTTGATTAGACATTGTTAACATATCTTCTTTTACCTTCTTTAGGCATCCTTTCCTTTAGTTCTTTGACCATATTTATAATGGTTTCTTTGAAGCCTCTGTTAAATCTGATATCTGGGCCTTCTCATAGTCAGTTTTTGTTGCCTGCTAACATTTTTTGTGTATAGGTCACACATTCTTGTTTCTTTGCATATCTTGTGATTTTTTTTGTTGAACACTGGGAATTTATTATAGAAAATCTGGATACTTATTTACCTTCTCCCTCTCCAGGTCTTGTTTTTGTTATTGCTTGCTTGTTGGCTGTCTTACTGACTTGACTACATTATTTCAATGAGGTCTATGCCCCTTGCAATGTGTGGTTTCTGTTGTCATTTCTCAGAGGATGCAGTCTTGAGCACGTGAACAGTCAGTGTGGGATAACTAGTATTGAAAGGGCTCACTTTGAATGTCTATTTCCCTGATTTCTTTGTTGAGTTGTCTGCTTTGGGTATCACACCCAGTTATTAAGCTACATTAATTGCTGGCTGGATGCTCTATTACATTCTACAGTGCCTTAGAGAATAAGTTGATCCATAGGCTGGCATAATTAAATTCAAGCAAAGATAGTTTTTGAGGCTAGTCCTTGAGGTTTTTTTCCTGACTCCAGCAGGGCTACTCTTAGCTGTCTCTTTCTCTGGTTCTTAGTAAATTGGTTGGCCTATGATTTAGTTTGTTGTTCTCATAGAATTATCTACCTCCTCTTAATTATTCATCACCAAAATCTCCAGTGTTTTTGAGAGAATTTCTAGATGTAAATTTCCCACATACTCTGTCTCAAATAAAATCAGTTCCTTTGGCAATTTTAAGAGCTCTCTATTCTTAAGGAATGCTTTTCTACCTGGGAAAAAAAAATTTCTAAGCCATTGCTCTGGGCACTGAGAGGGAGCCACAGCCTCTGATCTTCTTAGTTTGCCTTCCTGGCTTAGAAGCACTATCCTACTATCCAGCTGGGGCAAGGATGACTAGGACCCCAGAATTTTTGGCCTGCCACACCTGGGGTAGAATCTCCATCCCATAAATAGGGGCTGAGTGGAAGAAAAAAGACACTGACCTCTTTGCAACACACTAAGAATGTAGCCTCTGAAATTTAGAGTTGAAAGAGATGAGAAATCCTGGTGGCCTTCCCCTCCTGGTGAGATACTGTATCCGTTAATAGAAAGCTGAGAGGAGAGGGTATTCTGTCTTCTTTGTCATGTCCAAAGTGGAGCTTTCCTAAAACTGAGCTGGGCAGTAAGATAGGTAGTAAAGGAATGAGTCATTACTCAGGGGCTATAGACTCTTGCTCTTCTTACTTGGTTTTAGTAGGTTTTCTTAATCAAATGTTTCTTCACTTGCTGTACGGCCTCAATTCAATTTCTATAGTAAACTGGGTTTTTTTAATATTATTTTCACCAGTTGCATTTGTTTCTCTGAGGAGTGGGCCGATAGAAGACCTCATAATGCAATTCCAGAAGCAGAACTCACAGTGGGAATGTTTATCTATAGTTTGGCGGCAAAAAGAAGCCAAATTTCATATAACACAACAGAATTTTCTTAAAAACCTCTTCAAATATCTTTCTTATTCTCACAATTTCTCTATTCCTAAAGTCACCTACATAATTCCTCTTTCCTTTCTTTCTCTGGCTCCTGTCTTTCCTTGCTTTGCCATTTCCCTTTTATCTCCATGGCCTCCTCCTGTCACCATTGCCCCCAAACCCCATCCCACGCAATCATCTCTTTGGGTCCTCCCATCATCTTTGTCTTATGTAAGTGTATGCAGCTTTCTCTGTGCTTCTCTTTCCATGACAGATCCAACATCCTGCTTAGTGAAATAAAAACTTCCATTTGCAGTATAATCTCTTTGGTAGTCCTAAGAATGGGAAGAGGTAAAAGGCAATGTAACATTCCTTCCTATCATGATGTTTTATATTTTAACTTGAGATCTTTAAATTTCATAAATGCCATTTTCACTAGCTATGGTTGATAGGATGTCATAAGCAAGGAGATTGTTAATACCTTCAAGGAACTGCTGAATGTTTGAGGCTTACACTCTCCCAATCTGTATAGTAAACTCAAATCAACTTAAATGAATAAATATTTACTGAAATTTTTGGTTTAGACAAAAGTACATCTCCTAGACCAGCAGTAGAAGCATGACTTGAAAACTTGGTAGAAATTCAATTTGTTGGCCTTATCCCAGACCTAATGAAGCAGAAATCTTCATTATTAAAACCTGAAATATTTTTTAAGATTTATTTTAGAAAGAGAGAGAGAGAGCAGGGGTGGGGGACGGAGGAAGAGAGAATCCAAGTAGAATTCACACTGAGAGCAGCACCTGTCATGGGGCTTGATCCCAGGACCTGAGATCATGACCTGAGTCAAAAACAAAAGTTAGATGCTTAACAGACTGCGCCACCCAGGTGCTCCTTAAAATCTGAATTTTAATATGCCCCTCTGGTGATTCTAATGCACACTAAGATTGGAGAACCACTACTTCAACATATGTGAAAAGAACCTTGCTAGAAGCTGTGGAACACAATGCTGAGTGTGACTCAATTTGTTCTCTAGAAAGAGACATGATCTATCGGGGAAGATAAGCATGTACATAAATAACTAAAATATAGTGTAATATATGCAATATTAAAATTATATACAAGGTACAGAATTGTAGAGAGAAAAGAAAGTTAAATTAGTCAGTGAGGGAATTGCTGAGCATATTTTACCACTGACTAGATTATACTTATCACATAGGCTAGGTAGTTGCCTCTCTTAGCATTATTTCCCCATCTCTAAGATAGAAATAGTAATACCTATTTCGACTAGTTGGCTGATTAAATTAAATCATGGATGTCAAAGTGTCCTTGGCATGGACTCCTTGGCTCAAAGGAATCTTAGCCCTTAGCCCTTCCTGTCCAGACCTCCTCAGTACATAGAAGGTTAATAGATATGTAATTGGATTGCAGAATGATGAACCCCCAGACTTTACAGAAAGAAATAACCATTTTTCTTCCCAAATCTGGTTTCTGTCCATCTGCTTTATTGGCTGATGAGAAATATCAATTAGAATTAAACTCATCATTTCTGCTTTCCAGACTCATTGGGTATCAGGGAAGTTCCAGGATGAATTTTGTTCAACATTTGCACATATCATATTGGCAGTCAAATATTTCTGGGAAAACAAAACTTTACTCTTAGTAGTCATTACCATGTTCTACCTCAAGCACTTCACAAAATCAGATCTTCCCCTAAAAGGAGAAAAATACAATGCTAATCATACACTGAACAATTACTGAGTACCTACTATGTTCTAGGGAAGAAAGTAAGGGGACAGAAAAGACAAACATTGCTCATATCCTCATCAATCTTATAATTCAACAGAGACTTAGAATCAGCCTATTTTGGAAATACAGAATTGAACTGCTTATTAAACTAAATTTTTTTTCAATAATAGAGATGAAGCTCATGTTTGTATGGTGGTATCTTATGAATGTTTGTATGGTGGTATCTTATGAACAAAGTTTATAAGATATGTGGGAAATGGACTACATCATTGGAAACGCAGACTACGTTTGCTTCAGTTGAGGTCCCCAATTTTTCTAAGATTCAGAGACGCATAACATATACTATCTCCCTCCAGAAGATTTTTAGTTGATGGCCAGACAGACAAATAAGAGAGGCGACATACCTAGCAGGGCCTGGCACAAAGCAAGATATTCAATAATGGAAACAAATGTTATTATGATGGCTTACTTAGGGCAAAAAGGTGCTCGAGGAATCCAGTGTAAGCCCTGCTGCATGCTCACGCCATGTGGAATATGATCAAACATTAGCCAGAGGGATAATTCATTAGTTCTAATAATATTTGTTGAGCTCAGACTATGTAAGTGTTGGAGACACAAGAGTGAGAAAAGACATACTTGTCTTTGCTCTCATAGAGCGTAAGGTCTATTTGTTGATCATTGTAAATGAGGACACTGTAAATTTTGAATGAAGCCCAAAACATCAGGAGCAGGCCTGGCATTCAGGGGAACACATAGGTCCAGCTGCATATGTGGACACACATGTCGTCCCAGTCAGTGCTCAGGTCATAACTTTTAGGAATTCTTTTTTATTACCACTTCTGACCAAGTCTAAACTCTTTAACTCAAAATATCTGTGGCAAAATAGATAAAATAACACCACTGATGTGGCAACCTGCAAATGGAGTGTTTTGGGTGTTTCGATGAATATTATTAGATAGAAGCCGGCTCCTTGACTGAATGGCCAGTGTGAGTCCGTTGCTGAACACAGGGTACAGTGTAAATGCAGAGCCATTCCCTTGTAACTGTGCTCACACTGATAACCCTCTTGGCAAGAACAAGGTCCCATGGACCTCTGCCTCGTTCAAAAGAGTCGACCTGTTCTCTGAGGTGTATACTTTACCCCCGAGAAATGCTTTTCCAAAAGGGCTCCCCAACCAAAATTTTAAAAACGCTTTAGACATAAGATAGCACACAAGGGCCCCAAGAAGTCTTGCCATTAAAAAGAAATCCATGTGGTATGTGATCCAGGCCTCCCCACAATAATTTCACCACAGAACCATTTTCCCAAAACATACATATAAGTATCCGGAAAAAATAATACTCTAGGAAAGACATTTTTGAATATTCTGGTTTAACTTATTCAGATCCTACTCTGCTAGGTGTTTCTTTTTAAATTGTCAACATGGAAAATTTACAATGTATTGAGTTGTTCTAAGTCCACTTTGAGCAGTTAGGTCACCTGCTCAACTGACAAACAAAACTCTATTTTGTCTTTTGATAGAAAAAGCAATTGAGAGGAGAGCAATAAAAGTGGCCTTTGACCATCAGAAATAGCCAGATAACGGCTCTACCTGGGTCCCCACCGGGGCCTGCAGAGGATTCATCCTGCAACCTTACACATAATTCATTTTTATACCTTAATTTCATATTTATTTTCCTTGTGTTTTTCTCTGCTTCGGCAATCCTAGATACATTTCTAAATTTCCAAGATTGCCCACAGTGAAGTCCTATCCCCAGAGATTGTTTTTTATTAGTCTCTTAAGCAAGTTATACAATTCAAATCACCTCTCCCTGTCCACCCATCTGCTTGTTTTTGCTTTTCTTCCTCTCTGCTGGATTTGGTGTAGAAATCCTCTATGCCTCCTCTCTCCCCTCCCTGTCCACTGCCCTAAACTCTCCCCCACCGTTCTGTCTATCCTCTCTGTCAGGGTCCAGGGGCCCCTTCTGTTCAGATGGCTCTGGGCCCACCTGTACCGGCCCCATCTGTCAGCAAAGCAGCCCCAGCATCGCACAAACCTGGTGGAGGAAATTCTCCTCTGAAGAATTGACGTCACTAGGTGTTCTCCTGAGAGTTGTGCCCTGAAAAATTAGCTACATTGAGGAAGAATAAAGGGCATTTCAGCATGGAATAGAGGCGTTCATTCCATTGGCATCAATAAAACCCTTCTCCCACACAGAACCACATTTGTCTTCTGTTTCGAACATTATTTTACATCGACCAGAAAATTAAAGGAAAAGAGGAACCAAAAAAGATGGTATCTTCAGGCTAGCTAGAAATTTTAAAATATTTGTATTTTCATGCATAAGAAGATAAAGAGGATAAAATCTACTTCCTGACTCTAACATGACCAAATATATTTGCAAGATCATTTCCCCTTTCTTGCAATTCAAGTAATGTAGCAATTTTTTTTTCTTGAAGATGTTCAGTTTTAGTTCCTTAGTGCTATTTGTAAAGAAGTCAAGGAATCATATCCCAGAGGAAGCATTTCCTTGAAAGAAGAGTCTATTTCTAATATTAAAAATCCTCAGTCTCCTATAAAATATATACAGTGAAAAAGAGGAATTCTCTCCAATTGAAGAATACTAAGGCTTGGCTATCATTTCCTGTCTGAAATTTGATTCATATTTAACCCAGATTTGTGTGTTGATTTAGAGCCTAAAGTGCCAAGAGGAGAACAGAATGGGCACAGCCAGCCATTGTGGAGAGTATTTTGTGCCAGGACTGAACAAGGTCTAAAAAATGTTGACGGGACCTGAAATTCATACATTAGAACCCCTCGCAGTACAAGCCGGCCTCTCAGTTCTGCTGTTCTCGTGCCTGTTTCCTGCGTGTGAGCGAAGCGCCGCGGCGACCCTGTTTATCTGGCCCCCGCACAACATTGTCAAGACACATTTCCATTTTCCAAGTGACTGCTGCCACTGGGCCGCAGTCTGTGCTCATTTCTCGAGTAGCTAAACCCTTTGACACTGTGGTTTTTAATTAAAATTACATTAAAGTTAATCAACCAGAAAGAGGCTGCTGTAGAAGGCAGGTTTGATTGCAACCTGCAAAGGGCACGGAGGCTGCCAACTTGCTAAAGATGTGCCTGCAGATGCCAATCTGCCTGCATAAGCCCCACGGTTACAGGGCTGCTGATGAGAGGTCAGTTCTGCTTGCATTTTCCCTGGGACTGTCAAAAAAAAAAAAAAATCGCGATGGCAGTAGCGTGCCCTAAAGTTAAAAAGCAGACCCGCCTCTCCAAAGTGCACCATCCCCGCATTTCTGCTGCTGCCCCAAACCACGGGTGCAAAATAGTCATAGCCCAACCGTTTCATCTTCTGACGCAGTTAGGCTCAACGGGAAGCCATTAGGTTCGTTGTTGCGGGACACTGCGGATACTCTTAAACAGTCCTGTCTTCTCCAGGATGGGGTTCCGGCAGATGGTGCTGAGTTGGGTTTCACTTTGTTTTGAAAGGCGCAGAGGTAATACTTGAACCCTTCAGGGTTTCTTTTTCTTCTCCAGGTTCTTTGCAAAAGACTTTCATTGGGAAATGCCTGCACGCTGCAGAGCATATATTCACGCAGGTGGAACCAAGAGCCTAACAAATGGAACTTCATGTCTAAGACTTCGTAGTTACTTCACACTTGCTAAGTGTTGCAGCGGTGTTGTCTAAAATTTACATTTTATTTCTGTTCGGTTCTTATATAATTAATTTATTTAAGATACCCAGGCCCGAACAAGGTACCTGACACTGCTAAAGGATTGACTAATTTTGAGGAGATGAATGAGTGAAGAAAAGAGCGCATTGTTTATCACAACCTGTCCTATATGTTGTTGTTGTTGTTGTTTTCTGCAAAAGCCATAAAATCGCCATGAGTACAAAAAGCCAGGTGTCCTTTTATCCTGAGTGCGGACTCTGATCTATTGGTAATTGCTGCCTAAATCACTGCATTGAGAAGCTGAAGCCAAGTAACGGAGCAGAGAAAGTAATCTTGGTCAAAGGCCCCAAATGCTATCCCTGCTCTGAGGCTTGGGGAGTAATACCAAGATTTGTGTCAGAATTCTGTAGTCTTGTTTCTTTACTAATGAAAGGAGAAAGACCCCTGCAAGTAGTTCTTTTTTGCCTCTCTGACCAGCTTACTATGTCTTGACTTTGAAGGTAGCCATGATGATTGGAGCTACAGCAGCTATCTTTTGACCATGTGACCACAAACACCAAGATTAAAAAAAAAAAAAACAAATTCTGACGATGGTAAAACAGAAAGATGGAAAAGAAATTGGGAAATTAAAGACATTTTTGAACTGCTACCCTCAAAATGGAACTTCTGGATTCCTTCTTATGTGGAACAACTAAATGTCATAGTACTTAAGCCACTGTTAGTTTGGGAATCTTTTACTTGTAGCTAATAGCATTCTAATTAATACAGTTGTCTTGTTTTGCAACATAGAAAATGAAGTCTTCCAATTCCATAGTGTTCTTCATTCGTTCTTCATTCCTTCCACTTTAACATTTTATTGATGCTACATCTTTGTGCTCATAGTACATTAAAAAAAAAAAAAAATCTGTGTATTCCTTGTAGAAGTCCCTAATGGGGAAACATATCAAAGGTTAGATTTTCTTGCCTGAGCAGGTTTTTTGGACTATATCTCTCC
The DNA here is from genome assembly GCA_028534135.1 of Potos flavus. Taxonomy (NCBI): domain Eukaryota; kingdom Metazoa; phylum Chordata; class Mammalia; order Carnivora; family Procyonidae; genus Potos; species Potos flavus. Next base: position 64,850,018 of record CM052898.1, on the reverse strand, counting down.
AGAGGTCTCTGGCAGGTCTCTGCAAAACTTTCCCAAGTCAATACTTAGGTTTTTTCCTAGCTTTAAAACAATCATAAGCTTTCTTGTCCACTAGAATGTAATTTTCCCATGAGAAGGTGAACACTCATATGATGCCTCCATATGAATGAACTAACAAGACCATTCCCTGGATTTTGAGAAAAGGCAATAAAGAGCCTAAGGATATGGGCTCATTACTTGGGCTGGTTAAGATTCATGAAGAGAAAAGAAAGATGAGGTTGACGCTGTCCCCTAGCAACCTCTGCCCACCCTATGACTGTTCCAGGAAAGTCTTGCATCTTGCTCCTACTCACATATGCTAGCCATAAGAATCATCTGGAAAGCTGGAAAATTTTGCCACCTAACTTGACAGACTGCATTTTAAAATATCCACTCACATGCTTTCACAAGAGACATCCCTAGGGGATAAAGACAGAAAAATTGAAAATAAAAGAATGTAAAAAGATAGACTGGACAAACAGTAAGCATAAGAGAGCTGAAATAGCTATATGAGACAGGATGTTAAATTAGAAATTCAATTGGAATGCTCGGATATGATAAATATTCAATACTCTAGTGAGCATTTAGGAGCATTTAGGACTGCGCTTCCTCCAATGGTTGGAACAAAGATGTTTGCTCCAAAAAATGACAGAGCAAAAATGTTTGCTTTGAAAGAAATGGTCCTTTCCATGCTTTGACCCTGGAAGAGGGGTGAAGTTAGCTAGCTGAGAAAGGGAGAAAGGAAACAGAGAAGCCACATTCTTTCTTCCCCAAAGGCAGTTGATTTATCTGCAACGGGTCCTAGCTCTTGGTGGAGAGGTTGAGGGAACAAGGAAAACTTGTTTTTGGTGAAAATTGAAAAGAACATAAAGTACTGATTAATACTGTAAAATAAAGTACAACACAACATTAAAAAACAAGCAAACAAATAACCCCATCATGACATTATGTAGTCCCAAAACATTCAATGGCATAAAATATAAGGTTGCATTACTGGAATGTTATTGACATGAGCCTGAACAGCTAATCTGTTAAAATTCTGGGGGGTTGGAAACCACTTTCCAATGGCATCACATCTGAATTTGTTTTAGTGCATAGCATTTGTGGGGTGTCACAGTTTGGATTCTCTGGAACAGCAGATACTAAGACAGAGTATGGGGTATAGGATATTTACTAGCCATGACCGATACATGACTGACAAGGCACTTTGCCTGTCAATGTCATCTTGTGTCAGGCTGCAATGGTTGGACCTGTGTAGCCCTGCCATTCTCAGTCACAGAATGCAGAATGCCCCCAGAATGGTATGAGCTCACTCAGGACAGCTCTCCACAGCTGAAGCCTACCCTAAATGAGCTGCCAGCTGGAGACAAAATTGTAACTACATAATGTCAACTGTTCTATAAGGCTGGGACTGTTTCTGATCTCCTTTCTTTATTGGGATAGACAAGACAGCCAAAAGCAATGGTCACATATCATGTTTCTGAGACCCTAGTAAATTAGCTGTAGCAAATATACTACCACCTCCAGCATGATGGCTTCAATTAGAGCTAACACTTGATTGTGCTAAAAAGCATATATAGAATCCTAAATCCAATGATTAAAAAGTACACATCACCAACAGAAAATCGTTAGAACCAAAATCTGTTAGAACTAATAAATGAATTTTACTAAAGTTGCAGGATACAAAATCAATATACAAAAATGTGTTTCATTTCTATACACTAATAACAAACTATCAGAAAGAGAAATTAAGAAAACAACCCATTTACAATTGCATTGAAAAGAATAAAATACCTAGGAATGTGAAATACTTATACACTGAAAACCAGGAGATACTGATGAAAGAAATTGAAGATAACAAATAGAAAAATATTCCATGATCATGGATTGAAAGAATTAATATTGTTAAAATAGTAATAATGTACAGATTCCATACAATCCTTATAAAAATTCCAAAGACTTTTTTTCCACAGAAATAAAACAGTCCTAAAAATTGTATGGAACCACAAAAGAGCCCAAAATAGTGAAAGAAATCTTGATAAAGAACAACACTGAAGCAGCTTGCTTTCTGATTTCAAACTATATCATAAAGCTTTGGTAATCAAAACAGTATGGTATTGGCATTACAAACAGATACATAGATCAATGCAACAAAATAGAGAGCCCAAAATAAACCCACACATATATGATCAATTATTTTATAATGAAGGAGCCAAGAATATACAGTGAGGGAAGGGACAGTCTCTTCGATTAATGGTTCTGGGAAAACTGGACAACCACATGCAAAAGGATGAAACTGGACAACTATCTTGCACCATATACAAAAATTAACTCAAAATGAGTTAAAGACTTGAATGTAAGACCTGAAACTATAAAACTCCTAGAAGAAAACATAGGAGGCAAACTTCTTGACATCAGTTTGGGTGATGATTTTTTTGGATTTGACACAAAAGCTAAGGCAACAAAAGCAACGATAAGCAAATGGGACTACTACATCAAACTAAAAGCTTCTGCACAGCAAAGGAAGCCATCAACAAAATGAGAAGGCAACCAACTAAATAGGAGAAAATATTTGCAAACCTTGTATTTGGCAGGCAGTTAATATCCAAAAATATATAAAGAACACATATAACTCAATAGCTAAAAAAAAACAAAAACAAAAATCGAAAAAACTCCCAAACAATCCAATTTAAAAATGGGCTGAGGATCTGAATAGACATTTTCCCAAAGAAGACATACAGATGGCCAACAGATATATGAATAGATGTTTAACATCACATGCTAGTCTATAAAATAAAACTCAATATTTTCTGATACCCGGTCCCATACAGGTCATGTTCTCCAACCGCAATCCTAAAGAGGTAAAAAGTGAGAAGTCATTTTTTAAATCTTTTTTTTAAAAACCCAACCTGTTTGCAAAATGAACAATACATTTCTAAGTAAGTTATGAGTCAAAGAAGAAACCATAGTGGAAAGTAGACAGGCCATTATGGACCCCCCTAAACCAATGCTTTCATTATTAAAAATGAGGAAACTAAGAGCCAGAGCAGTTAAATAGTTTGCTCATAGTTGTACTTTTGGTTAACAAATAGAGAGTGTAGTTGAGAGTGTAGTTGAGAGCTACTCACACAGTGAGGGATCCAAGAGAGAGCAGAAGTCTGCAAGGGTCAGGCTTAGAACTGGCACATTGTCACTTTTTCTGTGTTCTATTGGCCCAAACAAGTTCATCCCAGCGTTAGGGGGCGGGGAAATAGAATCCTTCTCTTTATGAGAGAAGCTGCAAAGACAGAGAGCAGAGCAAAGAACAAGTTCAGAGGGAGGGGTGGAGAATTTGGAAACATTTTTGTCATCAACCCACCACAAGGGCTAACTTGACTCCTTGGCAGAAGCTAAGTCTGGATTAAAAATTAAAAAGGAGGTGTGTGTTGTTAGAAGAGATAGTATTCCCTTTAAAATCCGCACGTGGTTTTCTCTTGAAAGGATCCATACCTTCCAATAAGGATTGGATACATAATACCAAGTTGATATATGAAACGATAATCAATGGAGGATGTATAAAAACCACTACTGAAGTTACGTGAACTAGAACAAATCTAACTTCAGACTTGAAGATTTGAATCAAATCATTCAGCATGGAACACAACGTTTCTAACACCCAACCTGTTTTAGTTTGGTACAGAACAAAATATTTACAAATTAATGAATGTGAATGGCAATACATCCTAGGGAAATATGTTATTTGGACTACATAGCTCCAACATGTAAGTCGTAGGAATCTTTTAAGTACTATCCCTTCTGGTGTAGAAAATGAAGACTCTGCTTTTTGATGGGATTATTCAAATTCTGCAATAATGCTAGAATATTATATCTTATCCAGTTTTTATGAATGTAAGCCCTCTTTTGTATTGTATGTTTGGCACAAAGACAGAGAGTATTTATAACATCATGAGAGAGTAGAGGTAGAAGACTTTACAAGTATAAAAAAGCATAAACAATGTAATTTTCACTTCCGGCATGCTAAAAGTTGTATTACAAACAAATCTTGAAGTTGCCATCAACCATCTGGTTGATAGTTCCATCAACCAGGAACCAGGATTCCAGAGAATCCATCTGTAGATCTTTTAAAAAAAAAAGCAAATTTTACTGATTCGATAGGACATTTAAGCAATAGTACATTAAGCATATGTCTAATAAGCAAGACCCATGTTTTAAGGACCAAATTAAAACATATTTTTTATTTTTATAGCAATAAAACAACACATCATGAAATTTTGCTTAGTTTCTTGCACATTTGCTGAAACTTTGCTCCATTCCACACCTATGTGGAATAAAAGTTATATGAAAAAAAATGCTTATACAACTCTTTTCAGAAACAACAGTAAACTATATTATTGACAGAATCAGCAACTTAATTAAAAACTCTGTTAAGGCTGGTGTTAATAAACCTGGCATATTTTCAATTTCGATTGACACTCTTCAAACTGATACTTCTCAGTAATAAAATATGTCACAAAATCTGGATAAGAACACTGGCTATCTAAATTGAGCTTTTGTTACTTGAAAATATTGGAAGCTATTACAGATGTTCCATCATCAAATTACAACTTTTCATTAAAATGTTCTATTCAGGAAGCCAAGATGAAATCATGCTGTGTCCTATTTACTTTCTGGCTAGAGAAAAATCACCAACACATAGTTAAACATGTCATTCACATTCTAAATAAACAAACAAATTTACTTCTTTAAGGATACATATGTGCACTGTTTGGATTCCAAAACTGACTGATTGATTTATTGTTACTTTCACTCGTTTGGCAAATATTTATTGAGTTCCTATTACATGCCAGGCACTTGTGTAGACATTAAAAAGTATAGAACGAGGCAGACCAAGATGACGTGCTCATGTAGTTTACTTCTTAGTGATTTTATTATGAAAATTTAGTGAGTCTTACTAAAGAATGAATGGATCACTATAGTGACACAACAGCTGCTTGACAAGCTGTGAGGACCTAAAATGAAAATTCTGATGAAAGTTCAAGTATTTCTAAAGAGTTATATCAGAGGAAACTATATGTCAGTGACTCCTTGCCCCACCAAAATGAGACAATGTCTTCTACTTTCTACCAACTCCTTTGTTTTCAGAAGTCCAAAGTAGTACCTTAAATTTTCTGGGATGGGGTAAGGAGACAATGGCTTATATTCTCAGAACCAGCAAAACTTTCAGGCCTCTGGGCTCCAGAAGTTTCTTCTGTTCCATTCATTTCAGTACACAGAACTCAGTCCCTGCTTCCTTTCCACGGCAATCACGCACATCATTTCTTGAAACTCCCTGTTTTTCACTGCTCTCAAGGCGCACTGGCCTATTTCCTATTTCTTAAGCACACCAAGCCAACTTTTAGCTTACTTGCTGTTCCCTCTGTCTGGAACACTGTTCTTCCAGGCACTTGTAGAGATTGCACCCTCACTTCATTTGGGTCACTGCTAAAATGTCACGACCTGTGCCTTATCTAGAGTAACACACACCCACCTCCCTCTCTACCCCAATACCCTGCTTTATTCTTCTTCATGATATTCAAGAGTAGCTGACATGCTGCAAAATTATTAATCTGTTTACTGTCTCTCTCCTTAATTGGAGTGTAAGCCACGTGAGATCATGGGCTTGGGCATGATGTAACTTCAAAGCCTTTGAATATGCCATGAACGTAGAAGGTGCTCAATTACAATTTGATGAATGGATGAATAAATGATTACATGAAAAAATGAATGAACATGAGTTTAACAGACTTTTCTGAAGCATTTTGGGCTAAGATGAAAGAGAAGCTCAAACTACAGCAGTACAAATCATCTTAAAAGGAATTATAAGGATCCACGCGTTCAAGAGTATCCTATAACCACTCACTCCCTTTTCTCTTTGAGATGCAAAACAATGAGCTCCTGCCTTCTTCTGGAGTTCTTTCCTTCTTCAGGAGTTCTGGCCTCAACACATACACTCTCCAAAGGTTTGCCGTCTGCCCTTGGCACTTCTTGATGTATTTTTCCAAAGATAGTTCTCTCCTTTAGAGGAAATTACTTAGTATGCACTATTTAAGAATTTCTCTACCTCTTGCATCATTAATTAAAAGCAATGCGAAATCAAATTATTTTAGAGATTTTATTTATTTATTTTGTCAGAGAGAGAGAGAAAGAAAGCACAAGTAGAGGTAACAGCAGGCAGAGATAGAATCAGGCTCCCTGCTGAGCAAGGAGCCCAATGTGGAGCTTGAACCCAGGACACTGGGACGCTTAACCTACTGCGCCACTCAGGCATCCTGCAAAATCAAATTTTTTAGTTAAGTATTATCCCAGATAGAAACTATCTGGCTCATATAAGTAGGAGACTTCAAACCATATGTACAGTTTGAATTTTTCTGGGGGAAGACTTTACTTTTTTAGGATTATTTATTTATTTATTTGACAGAGGGGGAGAGAGAGAGCACGAGCACAAACAGGGGGAGCAGCGGACAGAGGGAGAGGGAGAAGCAGGTCCCCCTGCTGAGCAGAGAGCCCTACCCGGGGCTCAATCCCAGGACCCTGGAATCATGACCCCCGCCAAAGGCAGATGCTTAACCGACTGAGCCACCCAGGCGCCCCTAAGTAATACTTTATAATCTTGCCAAAGGATAGAGACTGGTGGGTGACGGGTAGCACAAGAGAGTTCCTTTGTGCTAATGGAACAGTTGTGTGCCTTGATTGTGGCCGTGATTTCACAAATCAATATATAGGTTAAAATTGTATGATAACACATACATACACAAATACAAACACACACAAAAACATGTTAATGGATGCATGTGAAAACTGGCTAAATGTGAACACCTCTCAGTTTTGTATTGTATGGTACCAGTGTCATTTCTTGGTTTTGATATTATATTGTTATGTAAGATATTGCCATTGGGAGAAGCTGGGTAAGGAGTGCCCAGGGCCCTCTGTGCTATTTTTGCTGCAACTTCCTGTGAATCTGTCATTGTCTCAAAATAAAAAGCATAAAACAAAACAAAAAACCACAAAGATTCTGCAGAAAAGTTTCAAGAATCTATTACAGGCCTAGACTGAGAGTCCAAAGTTACATATATGGGCAGTAAAGAAATCTACAAAGTTTTTGGAGAAAAAATAGTTTAATTTTATTAGAGATTACAAACACAATATTTTATGAGTTTACCCAGGACTTAACAAAAATGTTGATTGACGGGGCGCCTGAGTGGCTCAGTGGGTTAAAGCCTCTGCCTTCGGCTCGAGTCATGATCTCAGGGTCCTGGGATCGAGCCCCGCATCAGGCTCTCTGCTCAGCGGGGAGCCTGCTTCCCCCTCTCTCTCTCTGCCTGCCTCTCTGCCTACTTGTGATCCCTCTCTGTCAAATAAATAAATAAAAATCTTTAAAAAAAAATATTGATTGACACACTGACTAAACTTATGGTACATTAAGGTTCTTAAGAATAAAACCGAAGGGCGCCTGGGTGGCTTAGTCAGTTAAACATCTGCTTTTGGCTCAGGTCATGATCCCAGGGTCCTGGGATCAAGACCCACATAGGGCTCCCTGCTCAGTGGGAAGCCTGCTCCTCCCTCTCCTTCTGCCCCTCCCCCTGCTTGTGCTTGCTCCTACTCTCTCTCTCTGACAAGTAAATAAATAAAAATCTTTAAAAAAATAAGATCAAATAAGACACAAGAGTTGACACTGTTTAATACCCACAATGTCAACACACCTGAGCTATATAAACCCTTACATCACCAGAGTTTTCCTTCAAATTTAGATACCGCTCCTGAGGAGCCATAGTTTCCATGGGGGTATTTCTCACCAGCAAGGCTCCACGGGAACTTCCAGACACAGCTCTGTCTGATCTACTTAAGTTTGGAATGATTATGATTGGATACTTGACGAACATCAGCTAGTCATAACGGGCCTCCCAATGTACTGTATGAACCAGGCGAGGTTCATACATTGCGAGGCACTCCAGCCTAAAAAATGGAGTCCCCTGTGAATGGGAAACAAACTGCATCCTTTCTTTCCCTAGAAAGTTCCCCAAATTAAAAGCTTTTCTTCACTGCATTTAGTGCAATCCTGGTCCTGGAGGCAGAAGAAAGTGTTAAAGCTGGGTAGAGGCTATTCCCATCAGTCCACAGGGATTGGGAAGGCAGTGTGGCTCTCTGGATCCTGCCCACTGACCACTATTGTGGCTCCTCTCCTTTCGGAGTGAGAGTTGTCAAACTTCAGAGGATCATTCTAGGTAAGGGCTGATGTGAATTAGCCAGCTGCAGTGACAAATGCCCTGATGTCGTAAATGTTCTTCATCGTTAGAGCCCAAGGCACAATTCCTTCTGCCCTATGTGCCTTTAGAAGGATTGGACTTTCCTTAAGAATACATCCTTCTTTGTTTATTTTTTTAAGATTTTATTTATTCATTTGACAGAGAGAGAGCACAAGCAAGGGTGGTTGCTGGCAGAGGGAAAGAGAGAAGCAGGCTCCCCGCTGAGCAGGGAGCCTGATTCGGGACTCGATCCCAGGACCCTGGGATCATGACCTGAGCCAAAGGCAGATGCTTAACAACTGAGCCACCCAGGCATCCCAAGAATACATCCTTCTTATTTGCCGAGAAGACCAGTGATGCCCCAGTCCATCTTTTTTAGAACTATGATGGTAACTACAGTGGGGGTGGGGGGAGCTCACAACCATTCTGTGCTGTACGATGAAATTCTGTTAATTTTGTTTGACTCTGTCACCTGTAAACTAGAAATGGATTGAATAAAAGAATTGGAAGAAATGAAAAAAAAACCCAACTAGTCAAATCCAGATAATATCTATAATTGAGTTAATAGTTTATTCCAATATCAATTTCCTGGCTTAGATGATATACTACAGTTATATAAGATGTTATCTTTGGGTGAAGCGTATATGAAAATAAAATATATATATTTTAAAAGGATCAGAAAGCAAAGGAACTGAAAATATAGGGCAGTGCCTCACACACACAAATTAATTTACTAAAAATAGCTTTATATACTGTCCTTCGCAGATGTGCAGTAGCCCTAAAGCAGATTTTATAATAATAATAATAACCATCATCACTGACTGACCTCTTTTTTTTTTTTTAAAGATTTTATTTCTAGCTATTTGACAGAAAGAGAGAGATCACAAGTAGGCAGAGAGGCAGGCAGAGAGAAAAGGGTAAGCAGGCTCCCTGCTGAGCAAAGAGCTTGATGTGGGTCTCCATCCCAGGACCCTGAGATCATGACCTGAGACGGAAGGCAGAGGCTTTAACCCACTGAGCCACCCAGGCGCCCCTGACTGACCTCTTTTTATCTGCCAAGCACTATGTTAATGCTTTATATGTGTCATCTTATTTAATCCCCACAGCAATCTTCTCATAGGGTAATTTAATACTTCACCGAGCTATTTTATCATCTTGGTTTCACTGATGAGGAAATCAAGATTCAGAGGAGGTAATTTTCCAAAGCCATGTAGGAATTGGAGCCAATCCCCTTAACTTCAGACTCCATGTGCTTCATGGCACAAATGACCATGCTTTCTTATTTCTTTTCTTTTCTTTTTTTTTTTTTGGTTCTTTGTTTTATTAATTTTTTAATTAACATATAATGCATTATTTGTTTCAGGGTAAGGTCTGTGATTTATCAGTCTTACACAATTCACAGGGCTCACCATAGCACATACCCTCCCCAATGTCCATGCTTTCTTGATGTCTGCCCTATGACTTAGATAAAGAAAGTACATTTGGATTTTTCTATGGGGGATATATAGATTTTACTCAGATAGGCACTAGTCAATCCTTCTTCCCCCTAACATGGCTGAGTGAGGGAGAAGGGATGGTTCCCTTTGAAGAAATTGACTATAGGTGGTTCTTTTTTCATAGGCTTATTTTCTTTGTGCTCTATGAACATGATACACTGCCCACTGCCCACTGGACCAAGAATACTGCTATAACATAGAATACAATCTCTGTTGTTTAGGCCTGCTAAGAATCTTCGGTTTGGTTGGTTCTGCTATATATCAAATTGGGATCCTGAGCTCGATCTAAGGGAGTCCAGCTGCTTCTGAAATGGATTGAAGAAAGAAACCCACCCAATTGCAGCACTCAGTAATAGATGGTGACTAAGTGACCCAATCATATCTTCCTCTGAGATATTTTGAATGCAAGATACACAGGAGAAACAGAGGTAGCAGAGGGAATCAGAGGTTTCAAAAAGAAAAAAAAAAAAAGCTAAGTCTGAGAATAGCAATAGCATCATCTTCAGGCAAGAGATCAATGGCCACAATCTGCTAAGAGAAAGTAAAGATATTGGAGTTCTGGAGATGCTCTTAAATTATGAATCATAACAATGGATGCTCTGAGTTCCAAAGGCCTGATCGTGTGGTTATTTCTAGTGTCCCTTACTTATTATACACCCTCACCTGCTTTGTTTTTATAAATAAGGGTTTCCCTGCAATTGGAGAGTACACATACAGAGAAGTTTCTCGCAGCTAAAAAGTAAAAATCAAAAGGAGAATACACTTCTAATATAATATCTAAGAAAGCTTTATCATATTAAAAACATAGCAGTAAGTGTACAAGATCATAAAATCATACATTCTTTTTTACGCAAAAAATAGTTACACTTCTTAAAAACATAATTTCAAACTTAAAAGAAAAATTGCAAAAATAGTACAAAGAACTCCCGTGGATCCTTTCTCTAGGTTCCACCATTATTAACATTTTACCACAATTGCCTTGTCATTCTTGCTTTGACTATATATGCATACATATTTTTTCTGAGCCACCTGAGAGTAGGTTTCCTGTATCATTCCTATTACTTCTTAACATTCACTACGTATTTCTTAAGCAGCATATTATCCTCACATAACCATAGTGCAGTTACTGTATTTGTGAAATTTAACATTGATACAATATTATCATCTAAGGCACAGCCAATATCCCAGTTTCACCAGTTATCCCAGTAATGTCCTTTATGGCGAATTTTTCTGGCTCAGGAACCAATCCAAAATCACATTGCATTTAATTGTCATGTGTTTTAGGGCTCCTTTGGTCTGTAACAGTTCCTCACCTTTCCTTTTCTTCTCTGACATCGACATTTTAGGATTACATGCTATTTCTTTCCTGGAATATCCTCAGTTTTGGCTTATCTGATGTTTTTTCATAATTAGATTCCAGTTATGCATTTTTTGAAGGAACACTACATATACGATGATTTGTCCTTCTTAATGCATCACATAAGGGGCATATGATATGAGTTCAAAAATCATCACTTTTGTGACCATTATACTAATAAGTGATTTAGGCAAGAACTACCAATGGATATTAAGTTAATGAGTAAAAGTTTGATGAGGAACAGAATATTTACATAATCAAATTATTTTCCTATAAATATTGATTCATTACAAGAGGAAAATAGCTTTGCAATGGAAAAAGCTGGTAAATGCCACCTTAACATAGTGATCAGAATCATGTACTCTTCAAGATAATTAAGTCCATAGGCCGTTCCTTTAGTATGTTTCTTGTTTTATCTTCTAGCACTTATGTGGAAAACTACATACAAAAATGAAAACTAACAAGAAGGGATAGTGAGACAAAATATAGTAGCAAAGAAATCGTACCTTCCTTTCACTAACATCCTCAGTAAATGGATCTTATAAGGTGAGATATTTCTACATTGAGGAACTGAACTAACTCAAAAATCAGTACCCCAAAGCCTGCATACTAGATTTATCAACAAGAGCATTAGTACAACTCTTACATTATTCATATGTAATATACTTCTAGTCAGAGCCAAAGATGGAGGATGGGGAGACCCTGAGATGTGACAATCAAAAACTACTGGGTTTCTCAGCAAGGGCTCTAAAGAGAAAAAGGAGAATAAAGACGGTCAGAAGGCCTGAAATTAGTGGCTATAACTACAAAACCTAGACCTGAAAAGAGCAGGGAAAGATCTGCTGGGCATATTCCAATGTATCCATGAAACAGAAATAACACACAACTGCTCCACAAATATTTACTAAGTGACTTTTACGTGCCAGAAAAGGAGATGGCCTTAGGAATCCACACATAGGTAAAATATAATCCCTGACTTCTGAATTTTACTCAGCAGTCAAAAGAGTAGACTGAAAGCATTAAAAAAAAAAAAAAGCATTATTTTATTATAGGTTCTATGATGAGAAAAAGTAGTAACCAAGATGATAAAGTATTTTAAAAGTGTTCAGGGAGTTGATAGGGGTTGATCTAGTCTATTGGAGAAATTGATAGCAGTTTGAAGTGGCTAGAGAATTATTCTCCTTATGACACTTCTTGAGCAATTATTATGAGCCATTGTCCTAATCAATTAACATATATTAACACATATAATTCTCAGAGCAGCCACAAGGTAGATACTAGTATTATCTCTTTTTACAGATGAAAATGTTAGAGGCATAAGGTGGGGTAAATTTGGTGTTGTGTCCAAAGTTTTAATTAGGAACCAAATTGCAGGAAGACAACTGTTCCATGCTAAGGACATTGACATTTATCCGCAGCTCTGAGATATTGCTGATCTTCCAGAACAGAAGTGGTATGTTAAGGTTTGCATTTGTTCTGGCCACTGTGTGAATGGTGGAGTCAAGTTGGACAAGACTGGAAAGAAAGAACAAGAAGAGAGAGGAGACAAATGACGATAGGTTTAGCAAGGTAAGAAGAGGGCATGAACTACAGCAGAAGAATAGGGCTGGAGAGGACAGTTTGGTCCAAGAGTTGTATCAATGGGATTAGTGACTGAGTGGATATGGCGACCAGGGCAAGCAATGGAGGAATTCAGGATTGCTCCCAGTGTCTGGCTAAATCTAATAAATGGTTTCTAGCTCAGGTGATTGAAGCCAAAGTTCTTTGTTCAATGCCCATATGTGTGCATTAGCTTGGATTCATCTCTGATCACTGACCACACCACTAAACCAGACTTTAATTACGAGGGGCACTAGGTGAGAACTGATATGTTTCTGAACAAATCACTGCCTCTGATAGGGTGGGAACCTAAACCACATAGAAAAATGGATATGAATCTGTCAGATCTATAGAATCATCTTATACAGAGTACAGCATATGTCAGAAATTTCAAGGAAAGATTAGGAAATGATTCTCCATGGGTCACAGAGTTCTGCATACCTTCTGAGCCAGTCACTGTATGCCTTTTTTGTCCAGGATATTTTTTCAAAGATATTTATATACTGAAAATCTTTGAAAGATAGAAATAATGTCTCCCTCCAGAGCAAAGAGTAGGTTTGCTTACACCTTGAAAGCTAGTGTCTTCCTCCAGGGTAAAGAAGGTAAAGTAAACTAATATGCTTATTGGTCATTATTTTAAAAATGGGTTTCCAAGCTTAAGGCTGCTCTCCTGTGATGCAACCTGGTACATCTACCAAGGCCTATCTGTGTTGCCCCTGCGGGTCCTAGGGATGGGGCAAATAACACAAATATATTCATACTTATTCTGCTTGCTGGGCCATGCATCATAAAATCCTTTGTCTCTGACCCAGAAGTCTTATATTTTCTCTCAGCATGCATGAAATTGTGACAGGCTTATTAGTTTATGAGTAGGATAAAATCACAGACACTTCACAGTTCTCGATAGAAAGTTATGAAAGATTCCTAATTGTAGTCTGCTTACTATTAAAAAATGAGCAAATTGAGCAGTTTTTGAATTTTACTAATTGTAAATTCTTTTTTTTTAAACCTTCTCAAAGATCATATCCCCATTCCAGCCAAGAATCTTGCCCAAGACTTAAATAAATTCACTTTCTTGGTGATTGACTTGAATTTTTATAATTTTTGAATAGAAGTGTTAATGATGAACAAGTTTGACCTGCCAGAAATCCTCACAGAAAAACAGGAAATGATGGCAATGCTCAGATGTCTATTTCAGTGTTCACTGGTGGAGACTTCTTTTCTTTTCTAAAAGAACAAACCCCTGAGGGGTCTGAAGATGACTTAAAAAGTGCAAAAATAGCTTACTTTGAGATTAAATGTACAATGGCTGTTATTGGAAATGAAATCCCTCCAAATTTCAGCTAACATAAATAGCTACTATGCATGGAAACCTGTTCTTGGATTTCTTACCCATATTATAGGTATAACAGAGTTATGGCAGGGGGAACTGGCCCCCAAGAATGTTTGAAATTTTAATGAGTTGATTCTGTAAAAATTGTCATTTAATTTTTCTGTCTTTTATGAAGTAGAGACTAAAAGTTATTTTTGAAGCCAATTGACCTTATTTTCATTTGAGAAAACCACTCCGTGTGTTTTTAGTTGTACACATGAGAGAAAGATTTCTGAAGTCCAGAGATTTAAAAAGGGCAGATCCCAGGAGCTACACGTCTCTGAAAAGTAATGTGAAACCTTACCCTTATAGTGGTCAGAGTGCATCTCTGTAGATTTGAATTTTTATGTAATGAATAGATTTCTTATATTAATAAATATATTATTAATCCTTATTAATAAAAAATTATTTTTAGAGCAGTTTTAGATTTACAGACAAGTATAAAGTACAGTTTCCATATATCCCCTCCCTCCACAGTTTACCTTTTTATTAATATCTTGCATTATTGTAGTACATTTGTTACAGTTGATTAGCCAACATCAATATATTATTAACTAAGGTTGGTTCACATTAGGTTCACTCTTTCTGTTGTACATTCTATGGATTTTGACAAATGTATAATGACATGTTCCTACCATTATAGTGTGATAGGGAAGAGTTTTACTGACCCCCAAATCCCCTGTGCTTCACCCATTCATCATGATCTCACTCTCTCCCTCCAAACCCTTGGTAACCAATGATCTCTTACCATCTGCATATCTTTGCCTTTCAAAGAATGTCATATGGTTAGTATCACACAATAATATGTAGCCTTTTCAGATCAGCTTCTTTTTTAAAAAGGTTTATTTATTTATTTGAGAGAGAATGAGTGATGGGGCAGAGGGAGAGGGAAAGAGAATTTCAAGCAGATTCCTTACTAAGTGCAAAACCCAACTCTGGAGCATGATCCCACAACCCTGAGACCATGACCTGAGCTGAAATCAAGAGTCGGATGCTTAACTGACTGAGCCACCCAGGCGCCCCAGATTGGCTTCTTTCACTTAGCAATATCCCCTTAAGTTTCCTTTATATCTTGTTAATTTTTTTGTTAATTTATCCTTTTAATTTTTTGTTAGCTCATTTCCTTTTATCACTGAATAATACTCCATTGTCTAGATGTACCACAGTTTGTTTACCCATTCGTCTACTGAAGGACATCTCATTGCTTCCAAGTTTTGGCAATTATGAATAAATTATGTGTGTTGTTACAAGTTTTCAATTCATTTGGGTAAATGCTAAGGAGCCATGATTGCTGGAGCATCTGGTAAGAGTATGTTTAGTTTTGCAAGAAACTGCCACCCTAACCTCTGAAGTAGTTAGACATTTTTCAAGTTTTTTTCTTAGGTATTGATTTAGACTGCTGTGTATCTATATTGCTTTTCGTGTGTGTGTGTGTGTGTGTGTGTGTGTGTGTGTATTCAAATAGTTGTTTCCAAAGGATCAGGAGCAGAGACTCCAAGACAACTAAAAAGGTATTGTGGTAGGCAGAATAATGCCTCCTGAAAGGGGCCAGACACATGTGTCAGAATTAGTGAATATACTATGTTACATGGTCAGGAAGAATTAAGGTTGCAGTTGGAATTAAAGTTGCGAATCAGCTGACCTTAAAATAAGGAGATTACCTACATTATCCAAGTGGGTCTGGTGTAACCACAAGCATCCTTTAAACATGGAAGAAAGAGGCAGAAGAGAAAGCCACAAAGAGGGATATAGTAAGACAAAGACTGCCAGCTTTGAAGATGAAACTGATCACCCTCTAGAACCTGCTAACATCTTGACTTTTGCCCGAGGAGATCCATTTTAGATTTCTAACCCCCAGAACTTTAAGATGATAATTCGTGTTGTTTTGAGCCCCATGTAGTAATTTGCTACAGCAATTACAGAAAACTACTACAGATATGTAACCTCATCATCTCAAAGTAGAGGAAAGATTTTGAAAAGGAACTAAGCTGGACTGCTCATGGTCCACATGTTATTCTAAGATTGAATGACCCAGAATTAAAAACATATGTCTACACAAAATCTTGTATACAAACGTTCATGGCAGCATTATTCATAATAACCAGAGAGTAGGAACAACCCAAATGTTCATTAGTTAATGAATAGATAAACCATATGTGGTATATCTGTACAATAGAATATTATTCACCCACAAGAGGAATGAAGTGCTGATACATGTACAACACAGATGACCCTAAAGACATACGAAAGAGCCTAGTCACAAAAGACCCACATAGCGTGTGACCTCATTTATATGAAATGTGCATAATAGGCAAATCCATAGAGATAGAAAGTAGATTAGTTGCTGCCAGATGCTGAGGTAGAAGGGAAGAAATGGGGAGTAACAGCTAACGGATATGGGATTTCTTTTGGGGGTAGCAAATATGTTCTAAAATTAGATAGTGGCAATAGTTGCAAAATTCTGTGAATATACTAAAAAAACAGCAAATTATATGTTAAATGAGTGGCTTTTATGGTATATAAATTATATCCAATTATAATATATTTCAATATATCTCAATAAAGCTGTTATTAATAAAAAGATGGAATTACCTATATTTTGGGGAACGTACTGGTGATCAGTTATTGAGTTCTGATGTAATTTTTGGAAGGATGATTTTTCTTGGGAGAAATGACAATGGAATTTCTCATTTTTAATCATTTGGGAGGAAAGTTTTAGACTGCGATGAAAGGAAAACTTTTCTTTCTCTTGCCTCTGGTTGTTGAGAACTTAAGATTCTGGGTGTATCAATCAAGGTAGGTTAAGTTATGCTGCAGAAAAACAATCAAAACTAATACAATTAAATTTAGTGACTTTTAACAGCATAGGTGTATTCTTTACTCATCCTTTATGTCACTGCAGATCAGCCAGGGTATCTGTTTCATGTCTCCTTCCTCAGAGAAATCAACTGAATGGTATACCCATCATTCCAAAATTTTCTGAGCTCACAGCATAGGGAATTCAGCTGTTGCGTTCTTGCACTAGCAATTAAATGCTTGAGTTTAGAAGTGACACAAGTTACTTTTACTCATTTGTCACATCCCCCATCCAACCAAAGATGTCAGGAAGTACAATACTACCATTGCCCAGAAGATTACAAATGGAAACTATTTGGTGAATAGCACCACAGACTACTGCAGTAGACTGAATAATGGCCCCCAAAGATATCAGCTCCTAATCCCTGGAACCTGTAAGTGTTACCTTACTAGAAAAGGGCCTTTGCAGATGTGATTAAGCTAAGGATCTTGAGATGGGGAAGTTATCCAGTATTATCCAGGTGCACCCTAAATGACATAATTTGTATCTTTATAGAGGAGAGAAGCTGTGACATTGTGATTTATAATAAGAAATCTATATTTGGTCTTCATTTCCTTACTGACACAGAGCTCCTAAAAACCCTTGTAATTCCCTGTGATGAGAGCAATAAAAGTGTCTTTTGTTATGTTAACAAGGTGATTTCTGGAAAGCCCCTAGGTAACAGGAGGATGGGGAGCTGGTTACCAGTGGAGCCAACCATGTGATTAGAGGGATGGGGTTGAAAGTTCCCAAATTCTGGGGAGGGCAGAGGAGCTGGAGATTGACTTCAATCATCAGTAGCCAATGAGTTATACCAATAAGGCCTTTGTAGTGAAGCTTCCCTAAAAACCTAAAAGGACTTTGTCTGAAGAGCTTCCAGGCTGGTGAACACTTGTAGGCCCTGAGAGTGTGATGCCCAGAGGAACATGGAAGCCACATGCTCCTTCCCACATATCTTGTCCTATGTGTCTCTTCTATCTGGCTGTTCCTGTGTTATATCCTTTTATAATAAACAGGTGATCTGGTAAGCAAAATATTCCTCCGAGTTCTGTGGGCACTCTAGCAAATTCCCAAGGAGGGAGTCAGTCAGAATCACAGGTGATAACCTGGATTTACAATCAGCATTTAAAGTGGGAGGAGGGGACAGGGGTGGCAGTCTTATGGGACTGAGTCCTTAACTTGTGAGATCTGTTGCTCTCTCCAGGTAGACAGTATCAGAATCGAGTTGAATGGTTCAGCACTCTGGGGTCAGAGAATTGCTTGATGGCATGGAAAAAACACACTCATCAGAACTGGTGCCAAAATCTTAGAGGCTGAAGGAGATTTGACATAGATGGGATGGGAGGACTCAATGTGGCCATGGAAGCAGAGATTGGAGTGATATAGCCACAAGTCAAGGAACTCAGGCAGCCACCAGAAGCTGAAGAGGCAAGAAACAATCTTTGCTAGAGCCTCCAGGGGGAGTGAAGCCCTGCTCACACCTTGATTTCTGCCCGGTGATAACTGATTTCGGACTTATGGCCTCCAGACTGTGAGGGAATACATTTCTGTTGTTTAAATCATGAAGTTTGTAGTAATTCGTTCCAGCAGCCATAGGAAACAAATACAATTACTGTATTGGGTATGATATATTTGTTTCAGGTCCTCACTTTGGTACAACCAAACTGGTCCCTTTAATACGGTCATAAGGCCATGCCTACTAGGTTCAAGCTAATCAAAGATGCTAAAAAAGAGGAACCTCACAGAGAAACCACAGTGGGAAGGTTTGGACCTCGGGACTCCCAGGACTGATAGAATCAAAGAGCCATTCTTTACTGGACTCACAGTTCATTATCCTCAAGACCTCAGAAAATGCTCATTAAAAGTAACGGTGCTGTCTTTGCTAAAAATACAGTGTGGTCCAGGGCAGCACAGATGCCTGCAAGAAGCTGGCCTAAAATTGCAAAAAGAAAACAGCAATAGAATGGGCCTTGGCCTATGGTCCAGAGCAAGTCAACTGGTTGAAATGGCAAATGACAACCAGGGTAGATCTGTCGAATATATAGTCATTTATTTCTCAGGCATTCTCTGATTGTATTTAATCAGCATCTGCATTTCCAGAGATCAAGCAAAATGGAACTCAAACTAAAGTTGATTTGGTATTTTTAAAAAGTGCGACACTATAACAAACTCAAACTTTTGAAATCAAAGAAATCATAAAGCTAGAGGAACCCTTGGAAAAACATTGAGGATTATCATCTAGTTATACTAACGATGCAGCTAAGGCTCATAGAAATTGTCAGAGCCTCAGTTTCTCTATCTTTAAAATAGGGAAGTTGGACAAGACTATCTTGAGTGATTTTAATTAAAGACTTGGGATCCTATGAATTAAGTTGATGATGGACTCTAGCATTCAATATTGGAAAGTAATCGAAGGTGTATGAATACTTTAAACTTGTGCACAGGAGGTAATTTTTTTTTTCTTCTCAAGAAAATTGCTGGGATCAGAAGTGGATTGTTACAGAAATAGCATTCATCTTCCAGGACTACTTAATATTAACTATAAAATGGCAAAGCCCTAAAAAAAGCTTTCTCAAGTAAACCTCAGAACATGGTGATAAATAGTTGATGAGTAGCAGAGTGAGTTGGGAAAGTAGTAGAAAAATAAATGTGTAAAGTAAAAGTATATAATCCTTGTTGTTGTTGTTTTTGTTTTTGTTTTTGTTTTTTTGTTTTTTTTGTCTAAAATAGCTCTGACAAGATAGCTCTACTCTCAAAATATATACAGATCTGACCTCTTCTTATACCACCAGTTTCATGTTGGTCTAACCTGCCATCATCTCCTGCCTGGATTATTCCAAACGGTTCCTTGTTTCCATCCCTACCCCAAACAGTGGATGCTTTTAAAGTATATCCAGTTAAGTCACTCTTCTGCTTAAACCCCCTTCTACCTCAATGGCTTCCCATCTCGTTCAGAGTAGAGCCAAAGTCCTTGCAACAGCCCCTTAGGCTCTTCTAACTGGGCAACCCACTGCTTCTCTGAACTCACTTCCTACTAATCTCATCACTCATTCTGGTCTATCACACAGGCCTACTTGCTGTTTTTAAAACCCAAGCATGAGCTCACCGCAAGGCCTTTGCATTTCTCTTCCCTCTGAACAGAATGCTCTTCCAACCCCAGAGAATAGGATAACTCCCTTCCTCACTTTATCCATTCCTACTTAAATGTCGCTTTTCCAGCAAGGTCTTCCCTGAACACCCTATGTGAAGTAGGAACAACAACCCCTCTCCAGCTCAGCACTTCCCATCCCTCCTTACTCAGCTTCATTTTTCTCCACAGTGCAAATTACCATACAAAATACATTCCCTTGTGCATTGGTTCATTGGCTGTCTGTTTCCACTAAAGTGGAGATAAAGACTTTGTTTTATTCATTGCTGTCTCCTCAGAGCTTAGAATGAAGCCTAGCACAGATTGAAAATATTTATTGAATGAATCAATCAGTGAAAAGTAGTTTTAAAAATAGGGGATTTTGTTGTATAATAAAAGAAACTCAGAGGTAATTTGCCACAAGGCTGATGCCATCAAGGATCTTCCACAGTGACATCCTTAGGGCGTTGGCTATTTTCTTAAAGGTTCTTGCTTCAAGGTTACAAAATGCCTGCCACAGTTCTAAACATCATATTCTCTCACAAATATTTGTGGATATTCCCTCATTCAGTCAGTAAGTAAATATGGTGAGAAACTACTAAGCCATTGTTGTAAGCATGAGGATATAACCATAAACAAAACAGATGAAGTCCCTAGTCTCATGAAACTTCATTCTAATGTCAGAAGATTAAAAGGGAAAAGGGCTTTTTCATCCTTATCATTTTTTAATCATGGAGAGAAATCTTTCCTGAAAGTCACAAGATTTCTTATAACTCATGGGTCAGAATTATGTCACCGACTATCTCTGCTTGCAAGGGAACCTAGGAATGCAAGTTCCCCAAACTTGCAGCCTCTGTCATCACAGGAGGGGCTTGCTATAGGAAGGAAGGGGTAGGGGGAATGCCTCCTGGGAGGAAATGAAGCATTTGCCACAAATAGTTGTGAACATATGCAGCCATTCAATATCTGCTTTTTGATAGAGCATTAAGGGGGAGAATGATTGCCCCATAGCTAAAATTTAAAATTTATTTCTGAGGTTTTGTTCTCTATGTTTCTGTCACTTCTCCTAACAGCCTTGAACATACAACAGCCCCAACCTGCTAACAAACCTGCTTTGGAAATTTACCGAGAAAGCCTGGATTGCTCCCAGGATTAAGGGATGGCATTTAATTTTCTCACCTGAAAAAAATTACAACTCCAGAAAAGACCATTTCTCCTTGTATTACCTATTGGTCAGCCAGCGACCTTTAGGGCAAAACTGTGAATATATATTTTCTGTCAGCTTTCTTTGTGTGTACTCCAGGACCAGGCCTGAGCTTAAAACTTCTTTTGTCCAGGGGAACTACAGGATCAGCTCCAGACTCCCCACTTGGCTTCTCCGTGGGCAATAAAGCAGCAGTTTCATCACCGTTGTCCACACGGCAAATGAGAAGTGAAGGTTTGCATATAAGGTACTGTCTAGAAAAGAAGAGAAAGAGGCAACGCTTCTGACAGAGCTGTTCACACTTTCCCGGCACAGCTGGGAGACATTAGCTGGCTTTTCCCCAGACTGGTCTGCTCTCTGGCACGGTGAGTTAAAAACCCTGCGAGCCTCCAAGGTAAGCTGGATTTCTATCATACACATTTAGCAGCTAAATCACCAAAAGTCACTTTCAAATATTCATGCAAAGCTGCATCTTTACCCAAGGTCAAGAGTTCAACAGAAGTTAGCCAAAAGAGAACGATGGGCAGGAAGCAAGAAATGAAAGAGAAAATATTGATAAATTTCTGTTCTTTTGGAGGGAGTTTGTTCTCAGGCAAGAAGATAGAAGTTGTGTGATAAATACTGTGGAATATGTGGGAGAAGGAGAGACAAAAATAACATTTCTATGCCACTTTCCACTCCTGCCTCCCTATTGAGTGGTTGGGAAAGAGGTCAAGAAGGCCAGAGGAATATGACGTTTGTATGAAGCATTTGAAATTTATTAAGCAAATAACCTACATTTGAGGATGTTTTTCACTACACTTGTAGTATTCAGTAGCCTGGTCTGCCTCTCCCAGAGACTGTCCAACTAATTTTATACAAAAGTTATCATGAAATCTGTTTAAAACAACATCTGTTTAGAAGTAAAATATCTAGTTGCATTATGGCTTTTGACAAAGCTATCTTGAATCAGATGCCTGAAACATTCTTTTATGGAGATTTTAAAATCTTGTGTTATTTGGATAGTAGAGGTGCAGAAAACCCAAGATTGAAGAAACTCAGAATAGAAAAGGCTGAATTGTAGGCCCCACCTCATGACTAGTTAACAGTGAGATTTTGAACACTTCTTTTAATCATGGGCTCGAAGTTGTATCTCCTTCATTTTAATAGGAACTCGGTTATGAAAAGTTTTATTTTTCTAGCACTAAGTGATCTAATAGTAGTGTTGGATTCCATAGACAGGAGCTATCTCTGGACTTCTTATTTACATTCTGCTTAAACCCAGAAGGAATCCCAGGTTGTTCTAGGGGCTAGACTTAGATCTCAAATTCTAAACGTTTTTATGAATCTACATGGCAATATCAGAATGGATTTTGAAAGTGCTGATTCTAATTTAAAATGGCTTACAACAGGATCATGTCTAGACATGTCATTCATTTATAACTTATACCTAAATAATTTAATTCTCACTGAAATGATCTATATATTTCCTCCTGCCCCAACATATATAACAATTTTAAAAGACAGACATCCTTCCCTAGGTTGATGATGTAATCTTTCTATTACATTATAAGGATGGCCTCAAGAAGTAATGAAAACAGGAGGCGAATTGTCAATTTGAATAAAAAGAAGAGAGAATTCCATCTCAAAGAGGCCTTAGGTATAGCATTCAGATCTGTGCTATAGCTCTAGTTTCTAGAACTGGTAGGTCATGAAACAGGGCTAGAAACACACAGGAGGGGCTGAAGCTCCAACTTCACCCCACCCCCAACCATTTTCGTTGGTGGTGGTTTTATTTATCGGACTTCTGTATAAGTTTCATTTGAAGGAACGGATTTCTTGATTAAAAAAATAAAACTTTAAAAGTCTGATCTAAATGAAAAGAAGCAAACCAGGAGTCATTAGAAATCTTGCCTAAGGAATTTGGGGTCTGTAATATACCATTCAATTTTTTAAAAAATGTTGCCAGTATTTAAAAACATGTTATTTTACATAAAATTCAGATTTCTGGGTCCCTTGACAATTGGGGAGGACTGAAAATACTGGGCTCATTCCTACAGACAACAATTGACGGCAGCTAACTACTGGCTGCTCCCTTTAGAAAGTTACACAGTTCCCCATTCATCACGTCCCCACTACTCTATTTTTTTTATCCACCTAGGTGTAGCCACACATTTATCTTACTTGCCTCACACCTGAGGGTGGTCTGCGTGGTGATCCCTGATTTACATGTTTAACACCTGTGATACTGCGCTATAATAAGAAATAGATATTTTGGCCTTTCTCAAGATTCCTGGCATCTAGCTCCTACAATCCTTGTAATTTCCCGAGTGATAAGAGCTATAAGAACATCTTTTGTTATAATATTTAGATTTTGTTCCCCAGTTCTGAAATAGGTCCAGAGTGATGAAGGTGAGATGGAGGTCTTTTGTTATTCTTAATAAGCACCCGCCTTTGTTCAACCACACCTGACTTTATGTTAATGATATGATTTTCTGAAAGCCCCCAAGATAATGGGGGGGAGGGGCAGTGTGTGTTGGTTGCCAGGGGAACCAGCCTGGGATTACAGGGTTGTAACTTTCAGCCCTACCTCCACACTCACCCTGGTCCTAAGAAGGGAGGAGGAGGCAGGCAGAGGTTCAGTTGATCACCAATGGCCGATGATTTAATCAGTTGTGTCTATGTAACGAAGCCTCCATAAAAACCCAAAAAGACAGTGTTTGGAGAGTTTCTAGGTGGTCGAGCATGTGGAGGTGCTGGGAGAGAGGTGCCCCAGGGAGGCCATGGAAGGGCTGGACTGCTTTCCCCATACCTGGCCCTGTGCATATTTGCCATCTGGCTGTTCCTAAATTGTGTCATTTCGTAATAAACTGGTAATAGTAAACTGTTTTCATGAGTTCTGTGAGGCACTCTTGCAAATGATTGAACCTGAGGACAGGGTTGTGTAAACCAGCAATTTACAGCCAACTACTCAGAAGCACAGGTGACAAGCTGGACTTGTGATTGGCATCTGAAGTGTGAGCAGTCTTGACGAACTGAGCCCTTCCCCTGTGGGATCTGGACAGCTAGTGTGCTAATGTGAGTTAAGTTGTAAGACACCCGGGCATCTAAGAATTGCTTGGTGCGGGAAGAAAGTCCATACATTTCTTGGCCAGAAGCGAAGTATTCTGTGAGTGTTCTGAGCGTACAGTGTTCCTGAGAAGGAAAACGCAGAGAATTTTTTCCTCAGAACTGTTACATTCTGGCATGTTGCCCAAGATGTACTTCTACTCAAAATTAAGCTTTTTAAGTTAGCCATGTTGAGTCTTAAAGGACAGAGCTCAGTAGCTCCAAGCTAGGGTTTGTTTCAGCGGGCAATTTGGCCAGACTTACATCCTTCGTAATGTTTTGTGAGGAGGAGCTGGATCTTTCTAGGCATAGCCTCAGGTAGAACCAGAAGGGCATCAGTTGTCTTATCACATAACCTAAGGACGATGGATTGCAAATCTGCACTGAAATAGCAGCCCAGAGATATTCCACTCTCTGTCAGAATCATAGCAGAGATGAGGTATACTGGAGGGTTGTCTACAGAGAGCATTTCAAACTCATTTTTACTATGACTAGCAGTAAGAAATGTACTGGGCCACATGTACGGATAAACCCACAACCAAGTTTTTACTAAATAAAAATATTCTATTTTTATTTTATTTTTTTCATTATGATAACCATACTCTTTAAATCCCCATCACCTATTTCCCCATCCCCCCACCCACCTCCCCTCTGGTAACCGTTAGTTTGTTCTCTATAGTTAAGAGTCTGTTACTTGGTTTGTCTCTCTCTCTCTTTCCTTTGCTGGTTTCTTTGTTTCTTAAATACCACCTATGAATGAAATCATATGGTATTTATCTATCACTTATTTCACTTAGGATTAAACTCTCTAGCTTTATCTAGGTTGTTGCAAGTGGCAAAATTTCATTCTTTTTAATGGCTGAGTAATATTCCATTATATATATGTGTGTGTGTGTGTGTGTGTGTATATATATGTATGTATGTATAAAGTGTATATATGTGTGTGTGTGTGTATGTGTGTGTGTGTCTATATTTATATGTATATGTATCAAGTCTTCTTTATTCATTCATCTATTGATGGACACTTGGGCTGCTTCCATAGTTTGGCTACTGCAAATAATGCTGCAATAAACATCAGGGTGGATGTATCCCTTTGAATTAGTGTTTTTATATTTCTGAAGTAAATACCCAGTAGTGCAATTACTGGATTATAGGGTAGTTCTTTTTTTTTTTTAATTTTTTGTGGAATCTCCGTACTGTTTTCCACAGTGGCTGCAACAGTTTGCACTCCTACCAGCAGTGCAAAAGGATTCCTTTTTCTCCACACCCTCCCCAATACTTTTTGTTTCTTGTGTTTTTAATTTTAGCCATTCTGACAGGTGTGAGATGATATCTCATTGTAGTTTTGATTTGCATTTCCCTGATGATGAGCGATGTTGAGCATCTTTTCGTGTGTCTGTTGGCCATTTATATACCTTCTTTGGAGAAATGTCTGTTCATGTCTTCTGCCTATTTTTAACTTAGATTATTTCATTTTTTTGATGTTGAGTTGTATCAGTTCTTCATATATTTTGGACACTAACCCTTTATTAGATGTGTTATTTGCAAATATCTTCTCCCATTCCATAGGTTCCCTTTTAGTTTTATTGACTGTTTCTTCTGCTGTACAGAGACTTTTTTGGATATAGTCCCAGTAGTCAATTTTTGCTTTTATTTCCCTTGCCTCTGAAGACACATCAAGAAAAATGTTGCTACAGCTGATGTCAGAGAATTTACTGCCTATGCTCTCTCCAAGGATTTTTATGATTTCAGGGCTCACATTTAGGTCTTTAATCCATTTTGAGTTTATTTTTGTGTATGGTGAAACAAAGTGGTCCAGTTTCTCTCTTTTGCATGTTGCTGTGCAGTTTTCTCAACACCATTTGTTGAAGAGACTGTCTTTTTCCCATTGGATATTCTTTCCTGCTTTGTAAAAAAGTAATTGATTATATAATTATGGGTTTCTTTCTGGGTTTTCTATTCCATTCCATTGATCTATGTGTCTATTTTTATGCCAGTACCAAGCTGTTTTAATTACTACTGGTTTGTAATATAAGTTGAAGTCTGAAATTGTGATACCTCCAGCTTTGCTTTGCTCTTTCAAGATTGCTTTGGCTATTCAAGGTCTTTCTTGGTTGCATACAAATTTTAGGACAGTTTGTTCTACAATCTATGAAAAATACTGTTGGTATTTTGATAGGGATTGCATTAAATGTGCAGATTGCTTTAGGTAGTGTAGACATTTTAACAAACTTGTCCTTCCAATCCATGAACATGGAATATCTTTCCATTTCTTTGTTTTGTCTTGAATTTCTTATATCAGTGTTTTATAGTTTTCAGAGTATGCTGCTGCTTCATTATTGGGGTAAAGAAATGCAACAGATTTCTACATATTGATTTTTGTATCCTACGACTTTACTGAATTCATTTGTCAGTTTTAGTAGTTTTTTTGTGGAGTATTTAGTTTCCTATATATAGTATCATATCATCTGCAAATAGTGAGAATTTTACTTCTTCCTCTCCAATTTGAATGCCTTTTATTTATGTTGTCTAATGGCTATGACTTGGACCCCAGTACTATGTTGAATAAAAATGGTAAGAGTGCACATCCTTATCTTGTTTCTATATTCTATTTTCTATTCAAAGCTATTGTTTTACTTTTTAAAGGACCATTCATGACCTACAATATTAATTTTACAACTTTTAATAGCTCATCATCTTCAATTTGAAAAACATAGCTTTCAGAGACATGCAGTTAAATTCTTGGCTCAAGGGACAAATTTGGCCTTGAATCAGGCTTAGCTTCTCATGGACAGCATTTTAAAATTTCTGTCTTGAATACCTTTACATGAACATGTGCTGACTGGTTCACTACTCCCAGCTGTCCTAAACATAGCCCATCACATTAATTTCAGCTACCTGAGAGACTCCTTATGGCTTTAAAATTTATAATTCTTGTTAAAAGTTAAAAGGTCTAGGAAAAGTGATCAAATGGGGCCCTTCTCATCATAATCTATTTTGGCATCCAAATGCTAGCTTTGTTTCTGTTTTTCATATCATTTCCATATTTGATTGTATAAGTGCCTGAAATCCCAGAGAGAAAAGAACTGTTTTCCTACCTGTCTAAATAGACACATACATACATACATACATACACACATACACACATACATACATACATACATACATACATACATACATAAAATAGTCCTTAGGTAAAATATTGAGAATGACATCCCTGATTAAGTGGCTTTTAAGCTGAGACTTAATAAATAAAGAGGAGCAAGCTATGAAAAGAGGCAGACAGAGAATATTCTAAGAGAAGTAACAAGTGCAAAGGGCCTGAGGCAGGAAAGAGTTTGGTCTGTCAGGCCAGTGTGAGTAAGGCTTAGAAAGAAAGAGCAAGAACTGTTATGAGATTGAAAACTTTGCTAGGGTTTGGAACATGAAGCACCTCAAAGACCATAGTGAGGAATCTGGATTTTTTTAAACTTGCAATAGACACTCTTTAAGAGTTTAGAGTAAGGGAGTGATGTGGTAGGATTCCATTTTGGCTGCTGTGCAAAGAAAGAATTATAGGGGAACTGATAAAGGAAACCAGGAGAACTTCCTGGAGGCTACTGCAGCATTCAAGATGAGAGATAACTGAGTGCATGATAGTATCATTTACTGTGCGAAGACTGAAGAATGAGGTTGCATGGCAGTGAATGGGAAAAGGGAGTACCATGATTCATTCTGGGTACACACACTTTGCAATCTGAAATAGGATTCAGAGAAGTTCTAGGCTGGAGACACAGATTAGCATTGGCTAAAAATGGAATTTCAAGCCTTAGAGAGTGTGGACAGAAAAGGAGGAATCCAACCCAAGATCTATGATAATCCAACAGTAGAAGATGGAATAAAGCAGGAAAAGCTAGCAAAAAAATACTGAGAAGGAGCAACTGGAAAGGAAGTACGAACACAAGGAGAATGTGGTATCATCGAAGCCATCTAGGAAGGAGTTGTCAAACTTGTTGAATGATGTTGAAAAGACAAATAAGGTAAGGATAGAAAAACAGACATCGGGTTTTGGAAAACCTAGGTCGTTGGTGACCTGAACAAAAACAGTTTCAGTGAATGGTGGAATGGAAGCCAAATGGAAAAAGGTTGAAGAACAGATGAGAGGAGAAAAAACACTGATGGCATGTGTGAGCTTCTCAATAAGAAGCTTTGCATATCTGCTTTGAGTTCCTTGGATAGCTTAAAGCATCCAGAAAATATGAATTTGGGGAATGTGGCTTCACTGTTTATCTTGCCTTTGGGATCCCTTTCAATTTGAAGAAGTCAGCCTTCCCCTTGGTTCAGTCACTACTAATGTTTTTCATCTAGCTATTCTTTACAAAAGACAGTTTTACGACTTGGCTGTGATCATTCTGCTTGTCAGTGTGCTTCAGGGCCTGAGGTTATCTCAAGATGGTGTGTTGGAGTCAGTACAAGTTTCATTTATTTAAAACTTGGACTTGGTGAAAGAGTCTCTTGAGATATAACACCTCCCTTCCCTGCCAGGCTTGGGAAGAGGAAACAAATCATACATGGCAAATATCATTTACACCATTCTAACACATTCAGAGTACTCTTAACCAAATCCTAACGAAGGGAGAGATGGTATGTGTGCTCAGCAGAGGAGTTCGTAAAATGAGAAATACATTTATATATACAAATATATTTTAAGAATGTATAATCCAATAAGGGAGTTTTGGGAAAGCTACTGACCCAAGTTCATTTTTTACTTGACTAGATATCAATATTTAAAATTTTAAAATCTAAAAATAGAATGAATTTTGTACCTCTAAGCAGGAAAAATTACTATTATTTTGTACCTTTCAGTACAAGCAACTAGTCTCTTCTTTGATAATAATAGATGGATTGTACCCCCTTGCAGTCATGGAGTTGCAATGGCTAGACTCTTAATATCCTTGTTTTAGAAATTCTGAATATAGCCAGAACATTGCAATTTAGCCCAATCAGAAATTAAATCCACTTTAAGCCAAGAGAAGGATCTTATATCTTGAGCTTCTGATTGCTATACTATAGAATCATAGAACCTTCAAGGAGAAGAAATCCTAGACTTATCTAATGCAAGGTCCCACCTAAAACAAAGGGATCATACCAATTCTGCCTGAAAATTTTACTGATGGTGCCCTTACTACCACACAGAGTCAATACCATTTTGAAGCAGATCTAATAGAAAGTTACTAAGTTTTCAATTCTGTTCTCTTCACATATATCACAGGACTCAAATATTTAAAGGAAATTATAAAGCCTTGCCACTAAAAATGTTTCTCTTCAGGCCAAGTAATAGTAACAAATAATTGTTATCATTTTTTTAATATTTACAATATGTGCCTGTGAAAATTATGGTATCATGTTTCATCCCAGTATATATTTACAGTTGTATTCTGAGGTGGTTCTGGCCAACTCTATGAGCTCTATTTCTCTTGCCTGCCCTCCTGCCTTAGAGGTTAGAAAACCAAATGCTTTCTTTCTTCAACTCTCTTGCAGCCAAGAGTTGCTATAGAATTCAGTTTTGGCCAAGTAGATGTAGAGGAAAATCTGCTAGGGGGATTCTGGGAAAAAGTTTTCCTCCCTTTTAAAGGGAGAGGGGCATGTTGGAGGGTTTTTCTTTCTCTAATTTCCCTGCTTGCTCTCACTGCTGCTAGATTTTGGACTCGAAATTGTGAAGATGAGGTGTCTGGAACTACTGCTTGCCATTTTCAACAATGGCGGGGCAAGTCATGGAAATCACGGAGAACCTAGAACCCTCACACCATGGAGCCTCTGAACTAACCGTAGAACCATGCACCTCTAGATTTCTTGATAAGTAAACAAATGCTGTCTTTACTGACTGAGCCAAGATTAGCTGAATTTTCAGTTACCTGATGCCACCATCATCCTGATAGACCAGGCAATGTTATTATTCTCCTTTCACATAGGAGGAACAGACTTAGAAAAAGTAAAGTAATATCCCAAGGTTGCACAGAGGACAAAGAGCAGAACTGTGACTCAAACTCATAGCCCCAGAACAAAAATGTAATCTCTAGTTTCTTGAATTAGGTTTCACATGTCATGTTTCTCAGATTCTTTGTTACGCTGAACAGCCTCATATTGTCATAACTTGTTTTCTCATTGTCTCTTCTTATAGCCAAGTACAGTCACTTCAAAATCTTACTAAAGTTAAGGGTGAAAGAATATTAGCTATCTCATTCTGTACACATACATGAGCACAGAAACTAGAATTCCATGAACTTTTTCCCAGTCTTGTTACTCTCATATTGATTCATGTTAATTTATTATTTTCCTAATTTCCCCCTAACCTATAAAACCTAGATAGTGGAAATAACTTTAGAAAATTGAAGAGTTGTTGAAGAAGCATCTCCTTTACATATTTGCCTTCATACACACATATAGGATAATGTGTAATTCTTTTTTCCCCAGGTTTGCTGATATATAATTGACATTCGACATTGTAAAGTTTAAGGTATTGATTTGATACATGTATACATTGTAAAATGATTGCCACAATAAGATTAGTAAATACCTCCATCACTTCACATAATTATCATTTCTTTTTTATAGTAATAATATATTTTATATATGTATATATAATTATATATTTTTATATATAATAGATATATGGTAGATATTTATATTTTATATATATATAATAATCACATTTCATCATCCATTCATCTTCCCATGCAAATTAGAATCTCTCATATACTTAAAGATATTCAGATATAAAGATTCCTAAATCTTACTTTACTGTCCAAGTGTTTAAAATCATCATGGTTATCATTAACTGTATCAATACAATGTAAGCTGCGCAAATGCAGAGACTTTTTATTCCTATGCTGTATCCTCAGCATCTTAGTGTAGTGCCTGGCACATATTAGGCACTCAGTAAATATTGGCTGAATATGAATTAACATTAAGAAATTCTTCCTTCTAGGGACACCTGGGTGGC
The DNA here is from genome assembly GCA_028534135.1 of Potos flavus. Taxonomy (NCBI): domain Eukaryota; kingdom Metazoa; phylum Chordata; class Mammalia; order Carnivora; family Procyonidae; genus Potos; species Potos flavus. Next base: position 64,818,658 of record CM052898.1, on the reverse strand, counting down.
TCAGTGGGTTAAAGCCTCTGCCTTCGGCTCAGGTCATGATCTCAGGGTCCTGGGATCGAGCCCCACATCGGGCTCTCTGCTCAGCAGGGAGCCTGCTTCCCCCTCTCTCTCTCTGCCTGCCTCTCTGCCTACTTGTGATCTCTGTCTCTGTTTCAAATAAATAAATAAAATCTTTTAAAAAAAAAAAAAGAAAGAAATTCTTCCTTCTATTTACTTTAAGTTCTTAATTTTATTTCCCTATATTCTTTGCATAGTGGAGACCCCAAAAGTAATGGCCTAAGGTACCATTAGGTACCTTAGGATCTTGCAAATCCCTGGTTGGAGGACGCATCTGTCTATACATTTAATTAGCTCTCTCTAATCAATTTTCTGGGTATTGTTTATACTAGTCTGTACACAGATGACACTATTTACCGTGACACTCAGTCTAACCAGTTTTTTTGGACCCTCTAACTGCTGAACAGCCCAGAGCACATGGTTGGTCAATGAATATGTCACATGAGATAGAACTGAGAGCTATATTGGAGCCAGTGACCAGGCTGAATGAATGAATGAATGAATGAAATCAAGATCTATTGCAGTTACGATTTTCCTTGATTACTCAGTCTTATCTCCTTTCACAGGAGGAGAGGATAGGAGGACTGTTTCTAACAAAACCTTTTTGATGTTTCCCCAATACTCAATTCTCTTTTACATGTTCTCCTTTTGATTCCCACTATTTTCAAAGGAATTAAAATTCTCTAAGGTCTGGATTTTCTTTGTTTCCCCTATCAACACTTACTACTCTTCCTTTTCTAATCTTAAAAGAGTTTTGGTAGGTCTCCAGGAGTACCTAATTGCCCTGAGATTAATCAAGGGCCAATTCTTTATATCGGATTTCAGAAGAACCGATGAGTGTGAATCTGTTTACTCATTATTATTATTTTAATCAACTTTCACCACTTTTGTTTAGTAATCCTACTTCTTCTCTTATGGGGCACCTACCTAGTTTTGGACTCACTTACTACAATGATTAGAAAACCCTTTAGACTAAAATCTAAATAAGGCTAAGATTAGCATGTCTACAGTTCATAGAGTTACCAAAAGAACTTGTCAAAGTTAAAAACAGGAAAGGATCCAGGAAATAATGAAATTGTAAAGAGTGTTAGTATTATTTGAATTGTGTTCTCTTAATTGATAAAGACGATGTCAAATAAGGAAAACTGTGGGTGTCTCTGAGAACATACTTAGAAATAATTTATTGCTCTGAATTTAATTTAATCGAACATTGTAGCATTTGGGAGTCCTCTTCATGAATGACATTTACAACCTGGTTTGTCTTCCCAGTAGAAGGAAAAATATGTTACTATTAACCGAGTAGAAGAACAACCCAGAGTTTGAAGCTACACAACTAAAATCTTAAGCTAATGAAAACACAGGCAACTATGGAAACTGAATTGTTAGAGTATTACTGGCATTATTTATCTTTAATACAATTTATGAGTGAAACATCTAAAAAAAGACAACTAGTACGTGCTTTAAGGTGGTGTTAAACTTCCAATGTGACACAGGTTAAGAGGTTGTCACAATATCCACCACTCCACTTCCCTCTGACAGGCAATACATCTAATGAACTATTTGCCAAACGTGATTTATTAGAACAATTTCTAACATGCTGACCTCGCCTGTCAAGTTTCTAAGGAAGGATTCTATGCCACCCCCAAGGATAAAAACCAAAATCAGACATTGCCACAAAAGTGAAAGCAATTTCCAGTGAGGCAGGAAAACAACCATATTCTACTGAACTTCAGCATGAGGCATTGAACAACACAGGTCTGAACAACATGGGTCCACTTATATTTAGATTCTTTTCAACAAATATACAGTATTTTAAATGTATTTTCTCTTCTTCATGATTTTCTTAATAATATTTTCCTTACAAAATATGTGTTAATCACCAGTGTATGTTATCGGTAAGGGTTCAGGTCAAAAGTAAGCTTTTAGTAGTTAAGTTGTTGGGGAGTCAAAAGTTATACACCTATTTTTGACTGTGCAGGGGTCAGCACTCCTCGCCCCCCCATATTCAAGAGCCAACTGTACTGTGAATTTATTCCCAGTATCCTAAATACTGGATGTGTTTAGGGTATGTACTGGAAGTGCCAACTTCCAGGGACAATATGTCCATTTTCCAAACACAATTCTCACATATTCTCAATGGGAGAGGAAATCAATGCAACTTCTTTGGAGGATAATTCAGCCAAATTCTTCTCAATTAAAAATGTATATTCCCTTTGATTGAGCAATTTCATTTTTAGTGGTCTGTGAGATATATATAATCCACATGTTTCCACAATTGTATATGCATTATTTATAAGAACTAAAGATTGGAAACACCATAAATATCTGTCAAAAAAGGAATAGTTAAATAAATTATGGTACATTCACACAGCAGAATGCTACATGTTCTTAAAAAGTATGAGCTGAAATGAAACACTTTCCAAAATGTATTAAGTGATTTCAATGAAATACATAATTTCCCCCCCTCTCTTGTATATGCACTGAATTTCTCTAGAAGGAGACATACAAGCAAGTAACTGTGGCTGCTTCTAGGAAGGACAGCTAAGAGATCAGGGAACAAAGGAGGAAGAAAGAGTTGTATTTCGCTACACAAGAGTTTAAAATTATAACACATCTATGTATTGCTAATTCTTAGGCTTAATTTTTTAAAAGTACATATTGCCATATTCACAGTATCTGTGACTTTTATTGATCAAAATCATGTATTTCGTATCATATTACGGTTGTCTCAGCTGTCTGAAATTGTGAAGTTCAACATCATTAGAAATTACAGTTTAATTGTTTTTAATTTAGTTTAATTTTTAATTTTTTATAGTTTAATTTTTATAATTATAGAAAGTATAGAATTACAGTAAGTCAGACACTGGAGCTTGTAATTTATTTGTGACTAAATAAGCACATATATAACTATCATAAGTTGGACTTGTTAACTATATTTTAATATTAATATTTCCTTTATAATGCTATGTCTTCTATTTTATTCATTTAGAAGTATTATGGACCTGAGAGAGGTCCATAGGCATGTCTAGAGGGTCAATGGGATCAGAGAGTAAGAAGCCCTGGAGAGATGCAGCATTTGCTGAAAGGGGGGTAACTAAGGTCTCATCCCTCCTCCTCAGAAAGCCCTGGAGAAGCTAAATAGCTAGAGGAAAGCTTGGAACTAAAAGGACATAGGATAGGGAGCAGGGTAGAGGGGGCCAGCCATGCAGCCATGGAGAGCTATTTTACCTTCTGCTCTTGCTTCCCCCCTATACTGCCCTAAAAGAGTCATTGCAGGCCTGGTGGGCATTTGGAGATCAACATCCACAAAAGAAGCCCAGGTGTCTGGGCATATCAAGGTATCAGAAAGTTGCTGGAGTGTGGACAAATTCAGAGCTAGGGTATCCACTCCCCGACCCGCCCATCCTTGGTCAATTGTCATTCGCTGATGCCTGGAGTGCTGTGCTGTGGGGCCCATTTCTCCCCGCCTTATCTCACCAGAAGGGGGACCAACCATGACCTGGCCTACACCCCCACACGATGCTAGTCCATGTTGCTAAAACCCCCAGGGGAACAAGCCCTCACACACCAAAATATCTAGACCCTCAGGGACACAGTAGAAAACAGACACACTGAGCATGTGAAGCAAATATATGGGATCAAAGGATCCCTAATTTAAAGTGAGCGTAATATCCATAAAGAGATAAAGGAGTGTTTTATTAATTTTATATAGGATACCATAGAGTTGAAATCCCAGTAGGTATCAGAAGGCATGTCCACTGTCAAGGAAGACAAGTTAATTAGTAATTTGCTGTAAGTCCATGATGAAAGTAAAATATTAATAAAATTGCTAATGGTTCTCACAAGGGCCGAGAGTAATAAAAACCAGTCAAACAAAGAGTAACAATAAAACAGGCAGTTAGTATCAATCATGAAGTCCCTCCTGGAGTTGGGCTTTAAACCAAAGCTTTAAGAAAGAGACAAATAAGGTTTGGTAAAGGGGAAAATGAAGGCATTCAAGGCAGACAGAAATATAGATGAAAACACAAAGGTGGGACTTAAAAAAAAAACCAAACACCCAAATTTGGAAAAAGGAAGTAGATTCATCTGGCTTGAGCTGACAAAGTATTAAGAAGAGTAAGGGAAAAAGAGAAAATTAATGTAGGTTATTGAATAAAAGATTAAGAAATTTAAATTTTTATATGATAGGCAAAAGGAAGCCACCAGAGAGTCTTATGCAGGTAATTAAAAGATTTCCATTTTACTTCTTTGGTTTGGAGGAAGGTAAATACACTTAAAATCACACTCTCAGACTTTCTTTTTAAATCTGCCCTCATTAATAACTTGACATCTTCTGTAATATTCAAGTCTTGAGGCATTACCAATTCTCCAGTGGAAACCTGGTAGGAAACACAGGTGTTTCAAGATTTCCATGATAATGCATTTGGATTTTTGCATTCTTTCTTAGTAAGTCTCAGTTTCCAGAAAAATCATCCTAAAAAGAGTGCTTTTAGAATTTTTATGAAATCATTGACATACTAAAATGTCATGGTCAAGATGTTAGCCCTAACTAGTATTAACACATTTTTTTACAAACTGAACATGAAAAAGTATTCTTTGTCAGCCATTTGGGTTATTTTCTCTGCTTGCTGAATCATTTCAGGAGTTTTTATTGTGAATTCTGAGGATAAGATTAAAAGCATGGTTATGGTTGCTTTTTAAAAGGCACGGTTGTATCAGTGAAAACTGTGTTTTATGATGTCTTCTAATCCTCACATGATAAAAGGGCCCAAATACTTATTCATTACTTTTCTGCATTAATTGCATGTCAAAACCTATAGCCATATACTTTATAATCTGATATTTCCCAGATATGGGTCCAAAAGTTTCTGTTATGTATGTTTGCTTGCTTACTTTCTAAACTAGGAATCTGGTAAGAATTGAATATTAAATAACTCAAGATCATTCTCTTGGAATGGGTTTTGTTTTTAATTTATTTTTATCAGATAGTTCAGATAAATAATTTAGATGTTGAGGAATGTCGGAAGGCTTCCAACAAAAATACAGCAGTCTCTTGATACCCTTCTTCCCCGTTCCTCACTGCTGTGCCCAGAGTAAATCGTTTTCAGCTTGCTATTGTCTCCTCTGGCATTTACATAAATATTTTAAAATAATGTACACGGCCTTTTCCTCTCGATTCTGTCTAGAAATCAGACTCGCCATCGACAAGATCAATATTCTTCTAATTCTTGCTCTTTGTAATGTGACCTATCTTCAAGATCTTTTTCTGTCCCTAATATTTTGACATTTCACAATCATGTAGATTCTTTCATACATTGTGCTGGCATTCATCTCTTCCAGTTTGAGGCAATATTCTTGTATTTCTTTCTCACCATTTTCTCTATTCCTTCCCTACCCCCCTAGAATTCTTATTCACCAGATATTACCTATTTTTTTAAAATTCTGATGTCATCTCTTTTTCTTTTTGCTCAATTTCCTTTTCCATTTCCTTTAATGGTATGCTGTTCTTGTTTTATTTGTGCAATATTTCTCTTATCTCTCTGATGTTTTCTTTGAGATTTTTCTCTTCTTGCATGTTCTTTTTGTTTTTCTCCTGATTTTTGTTTTTCCTTTGTTGCTTATTTCATTCTCTGTCTTTTATGCTGGGTATCCTCAAATACCCAGTTATCACTGGCTGTTCTTCTGTTTAAGAATGAGACACTAAGAAATCACCTGGCATCTGTTTGTGAAAGAATAAGTTTGTGTGCTGCTGGCTATAATACAAGGCAATGGAGAAAGCCACTGGGTTTCTACTTGTGGACACTCCAAGTCCAGATCAGCATGTCTTTCCTCTGGATTTGTTTGTTTTCGCTAAGGAAGGAGATTCTAATCTCCTGTTTTAGAGATGAGGTGATGACAAGGAAGGATAAATAACCTGCTGCTGTTCTAGAGATGAGTGGGGAAAGAAACCAGGGGGTTCTCACCATTCAGGATGTTCCTATTCTCTTGGTAACACGGTTTCCAGTAGGCCACCTTCTTCCACTGTCTCCTCTCTGTGTCTTAGGTCCCCAAACCAGAATCTCTAGTTTGGTTAATCTAGAAAATAATCATCCAGCTTCCCACTTCAAGAGAATAAAGGAAACACTCTGACCCTGTAGGATAGAAGTGATCCTACCTACCTCTGTTTTGAGAATTTACCTCAAGTTTCTAAGCCTCTCTCAGGTTCTGCAAAGCTCATCTACTTACTCCCGGTTATCACTCTTTACACACAAACACAGTTATTTATATGCCTCTTGGCTAGAACATATAGGACAAACGATATTCCTTCCATATGTAAATTATATATTCTTATGATAGTGAATGTGGAGGAACCTCTGAGGACAAAAGATAATTAATGTGAAAGGACTTGATATTAATTATTCTTAAAATAATAAGTTATTTTTAGCAAATCTTATCTTATTTGCTCATCATTTATGATTTCTCCATGTTTTCTTTATTTATATGTCATTTGAATTAAACATCTCCTAGTTTCATTAGTAATAGAATTTGTTTTTTGTTTGTTTCTTGTTCCTGTTATTGTTTGAGGATGACCTTTGAAGCCAAGAGTTCAAAATATATCTTTGTTAGGCAGCCTTGAAAAAAGAATTTCTTGGGGAGTGATTGGAAAATAGATCATTTTTGTGATTGGTGAGGATGCATAAGTTTTAGATCAGCATTGTCCAATAAAAACTTTGAGATGATGAGAATATTCTCTTCTGGCATTGTTTGATATGGCGACTGCTAGCTACATGTGGATATTAAATACTGAAATGTAGGGAAGGAACTGAATTTTTTATTTTATTTAGTTTTAATTAATTTAGACTTTTAATACCTAAACCTGGTTAGTGGCTACTCTATCGGACAGTGCAGTTGTAGATAGTAAATAAGTTGAAAAGGCAAACCATCTATCCAGGCCAGATAGATGGCCATTTCCAATCTGACTACAGATTTAGTCTTTTCTCACTCATAAATAATTAATGCAATTCCCAAAGTACTATACTCTACACTTCTACAGTATTGTGAAGATTGTTTTGTGCTGGAAGTTATATGTGTCATCTATCATAACTACAGAAAATGTCAAGAGTGCTCCAGAGCAGTATCCACTTATTTTTAAGAGATTTCAGAAGAAAAACTACCTGGCTCAGGTCATGATCTTGGGTCCTGGGATCGAGCCCTGCGTCGGGCTCTCTGCTCAGCAGGGAGCCTGCTTCCCCCTCTCTCTCTGCCTGCCTCTCTGCCTACTTGTGATCTCTCTCTCTCTGTCAAATAAGTAAATAAATAAAAATCTTAAAAAAAAAAGAAGAAAAACTACCAGAATTGATAGACCACAAATGGTTCCCCACCCCACTAAAGTATGAATGAACTCTCCTACTGCATGAATGTATTGGCTATGTTAATTAAATTTTAGATAAGATTTGCTAAAAATAACTTATTAGTTTAAGAATAATTAATCTCAAAAAAGAATAATTACTATCAAGTCCTTTTACATTAATTATCTTTTGTCCTCAGAGGTTCCTCCACATTTACTATCATAAGAATATATGATTTACATATGGAAGGAATATTGTTTGTCCTATATGTTCTAGCCAAGAGGCATATAACTGGAGCATTCTACTTACTGGGATATAAAATTTTAAAAAGGAAAAACAACACAGCTCCATTTTAAGCTCAAATGAACAGACTATTTCTGTGGGTTCTAATTCTCAAGTCCGTGAGTAGTGAGTAAGTTTCAGAAAATCATAAGCCATTAGAGTCCATATCCAGTCTGCTGAGTAAAGCATTATAGTTCCTGTCTCTGGAACCGAACTCCAAGAAAACATATGTAGAAGTTGAAAACCACTTTATATTATTTCTATCAGGTTCTCCATGAGATATAAAGGGTGATCAGTGGTGAGAGAGCCATCCCAGAAGCTTGCTTCCCCTGGGCAACCCAGACTTGCAGTTTGTTGAGGAGTAAACTGGAATAATGTTAATCTGGGATTTCCATCAAATTGATAGTTCCATAGTTGGAGGGACATGAAAATTTACTTTTTTATTTATAATAGGAAAAATTGATCCTCTGACAAGATTATATCCATGGAATACCAGCCACATAACAGTGTTCTTCGGTAAAAATTTCTAGTCATGGTTCAGTTATATATGATTGTTTTGCTACAAAAGAAACAAAAATACCAGAAGTCCTTTTTGCATCATCAGTGCCAGTAGTGTTTTGATATGAGTCTATGTAATGTTTGTGTTAAAGATGAGAGGCTGAATTTTTGTTAGTTTCTGCAGTTGAGAATATTACCGAATACCTGAAAGCTTTAACTATTATTTAATTCTAAAGAATAATAATTGATTGGTCTAAATAAAGGTTCATGTCTAAATCCCAGCAAAATATGGCCTAAGCCTGGGTCCCTTTGCAGTGTATATAATGTGTAAATCAAACACACTTGTGAAACCCAAGTGTTCTCCATGTACTGAAAGATACTAATGACTTTAATAAGAGTGAAACGTTGTGCTTAAAGCAAACTGATTAACCTTGACAACAGAAGTGTAAACAAGAGTCTAATGAATATTAATTTTTCTTCTTTCCTGCATTAGCTGTAGCTGTTGACTGATTAGCTCTGACACTTACATGGTCAAATTAACAAGCACATTTGTAAGATATTTTCTATTGTTTATAATATCAACAATATTCCTGAACTTTGGTAGGTTGTTAATAGCAAGTTGTCATCATTTTTTAGAAATCCACCAGATTACCTTTAAAACAATTCTATGTACTGGCTCCCATACTGTAGAAGATACATATTTTAGAATGGATGGATATAGTTCCAAAAATCTATAATGGGATTTCAGAAGCCAAACCAAAATGTAGTAGTGATTCCATTATTAGACTTACACGTGAGCAGGATTACTTATCAGCAGCACTGATGCAAGGTCAGGCTTGATGTATCCAGAGCTACCATATTGAACTAAGTGCCACTTCCCATTGTGCCCTTGCCATCTGTATAATGACATCAAAGGAGACAAGGCAGGAGCAGATGGCACCAATGGCATACAAGAGCAAAAGTCACACCCACAGCATGCTGCTGAGTAATGAAAGTGAGGTGACGCACAGGCAGAGAGCAGAAGGAAATTAAGAAAGGGTCATGGTGGTGCTATGGACTGCTTAGCTCCCGCCATCATTACAAGAGCAGCATGCCCCTCCCACCCTCCCACTCCTACCTCCTTTTTATAGGAAATGCTATTCTACCACTCCCAGTAAGGGCTGTCATGTTTTTACAGGATCCCAGTCTCTCTCACTGTAGTTGATTATCTCAGGAGATCAGCACCTGACCCACCCATTCTACCCAGAACCTGAACTAAGTGAAAAAAGAGGTATTCCTTCTCCAATGGTGGTGAGAAAAACAAGATGAAAATCTCAGAGCTGTCAGTAGTGATGTCTCCAGCTAACAGGAAAAAATAGTCTACAGTTAGAGAAAATGACAACACTAACATGAAGTAAGAAACAAAGACAGGAGATATTTGAGGTTGTGTATCAGAGAATAAAAATCTCTGAAATGGAAAAGAGATGGAACTCAGATGTAACTGCTTCTATCTGCCTTCACTTATGCAGGTAAAGGTGTAAACTTTTAAAGGCCATGATAGTGGGATGCCTGGGTGGCTCAGTCAGCTAATCATCCAACTCTTGATTTTGGATCAAGTCATGATCTCAGGGTCATGGGATAGAGCCCTGAACTGGGTTCCCCACTCAGTGTGGAATCCGCTCGTCTCTCTCCCTCTGCTCCTCCCCCTGTTCTCTCTCTCTCTCAATCTCTCAAATAAATAAGTAAATAAATAGGATATAAATAAATAAATAAAGGCCATGGTAGAAATGTGTAAAAACTATAGTATCCAACCTTGGCAGCAACAGCCAAGAATGGCCAGAGCAGTTCCAAGATCATTTGCTTTCCCCTTTCTATACCTATAAAAGAAGCTGGGGGCGCCTGGGTGTCTCAGTTGGTTGAGTGTCTGCCTTCAGCTCCCTGAGCCCTGTTGGGCTCCCTGCAGGGAGTCTACTTCTCGCCCTCCCTTTGCCCTCCCCCTGCTCATGCTCTCTCTCTCTCTCTCTCTCTCTCTCTCTCGCTCACTCCTCTTTCTCTTAACAAATAAAATCTTTTAAAAAAAGAACCTGGGCTGTTTTGGAGTTATCTACTTTTTCTACAAAAAAGGGAAACATTTGGCCCATTCCGAAAAATTTCTGCCCCTCTGCAAATTTCACTCCATTCAGAAGTTTTAGTTGGGATGCCTGAAGTATTTCCTCCTCTTAATCCTTTTAAATCTAGCAGAAGCCAGAACACTATCATAAATTTATGCTTAGAGAACACAACATTGGGACGTTTGGGTTCTTTGCTATGTGTATGATTAGATCATCTCTATAGAGGGAATTGGAATGGGGGAGAGAGACAGTAGGCAAAAGGGATATTCAGCGAATCTATGTTGATTAAATTACTTTATAATAATGATGATACCATAATAATAGCAATGTGTTAGATTATTTTCAAAATACTTTGCATAGGTTCATTTAATTCTGGCAACAACCCTAAGAAATAAGCACTAAAATTAAACTATTTTATAGATGAGAGAACTGAGGCATGGACAGATTAACTTACTCAAGGTCAAATGACTAATAATTGGCAGAATCGGGATGCTAACCAAGTAATCTAAGGCTTGTATTTTTAACCAATATACTCTCCTATGTCTAATAGGAAGGAAATATTACTCATATGTTGATTGCATTACTAAAACTAAACTAATAAGAATTTTAATTTTTTTTTCTTTTTTTAAGAGAGAAAGAGAGAGTGGGGGGGGAGGGGCAGAGGGCGAGAGAAAGAAAATCTTAAGCAGTCTCCATGCCCAGAGGAGAGCCCAAGAGGCCGTCCATCTCATGACCCTGAGATCATGACCCAAGCTGAGAGTTTGATGCTTGACTGATTGAGCCACCAAGGGCCCCGAAAATTTGAGATATTTTTATAAGTTTGGAAAACTATATGCTAAAATATTAACAGTGAAAATTAATTTTTAAATATTGGGAATAATTTTATTTTATTCATTTATTGTTTTATTGCTGTTATTATTTATTTTTTCCAAATAGAAAAAATACTTTACTTTCACAATAAAAAACGTCACTAGTTTTCAAGGTCACATAGTTCGAACTATCTTATGAGACTTCCCACACTGTCGCAAGGAACATTCTATAAATCATATAGCAACTCCCTTTCTAATTGGTGATTGGGTGGCTCTGTTTAACGGTAACTGGCTACAAGAGTTAGATTTTTCAGAGATGTTGTGCATGTGTTTTCCCCCTGCCTGGCACAGCATGCTGTTTGAGAAGGCGTATGTTATACCAAGTAAATATGAGCACGAGTATAATAATGTTGACTTGCAACTAATATCTGAGTGATACCAAAAGTGTGGGAAATGAGAATTTTTTCATAGTATGATGAATACAGTATCTGTAATTTTTGTCTGGGAACAGTCATGCCTAAGGAAGAGCACTATGAAATGGCAGCATGAAACCATGAAAAGAACATGAAATTGGGACAACAGGCTGGGATTTGGGGAGAAGTACTTTATCCCATTAGTAAAGGTTTTAATGCCAATTGTACCTTAAATGGTATGACCTGTGTAAGCCATGTAAGCTCTTTTGGTCTTTCTTTTCCTTGCAAATAGATACCAAATTTAAAATTTTTAATATTCCATGATTACATGCTAATATAGTTGGTCATGTCTGTAGAACTCACTTTCATACTCTTGATTAAAAGAGAAATTTCCTAATCATTCAAAAACTGAACTTTCCCATCTTTTGGACAGATGTATAACACTCCCTCAGGGAAACAGGCTGCTATCGTTATTTGAATGTTTCCCTCTATCTAAATAAAAGTCAAATATACATATCCAAAAAGGCAGGACGGGCTGGTGAGAGCAACCCAGGAGACATGAGAGTTTCTGTCTTGGTGTCAAAAGCACAATGGATGTCAGCTTTCAGCTCACACAGTGAAAACAGCTTTTAATATTGATAGCTTCAAGTCAATGCTTTCTGACATGGATTCTAGCAGAAAAGGAAACAGACAAGTATAAAAATTTATTTCTGCCTAGAGACAGTTCATTTGGGAATGACATGGCCTATATCTAAAAAGTTTATTTATTCCTCTAAACAGAACACAACTAAAAGGAATCTGTTCTCAAACCTTATGGGAAGTACAGATGGGCACAAGGGAACTTTTGGGTGTGCTGGAAATATCCTCTGTTTCTTGATGGTGGTGATAACATGGGTATGTGCAATTGTCAAGACCTCAAATCACACAAATTAAATCAGATACATTTTATTGTATGCAAATTATATCTCATGGCATTGAATTTAAAAAAACAAAAACCCATGGGGATATGTTGTCCATCCACATACTCAAAAGGATTCCTTCCCACTTCTTTGAGCTAAAGATAAAAAATTCCAAAATACTTACTCTAAAATATGCTTGCCTTTCAGGGTACCTGGGTGGCTTAGTCAGTTGAGTGTCCAACTCTTGATCTCAGCTCAGATCTTGATCTCAGCTCAGATCTTGATCTCAGTGTCATGAGTTCAAGACCCACATTGGGCTCCATGCTGGGCATGGAGCCTATTTAATAAAATATATATGCTTACCTTTCAGCTCAGAAATTCCACCTAGATAAATCATCATTGTAGAAAAATACTAATTGATGAAACTAAAATTTGTCTTCAAAGATGTCTACTGTTTATTACAATGCTGCTTATTATAGCAAACAAAAGAATACAAGGTAAATGTTTGACCTTAGGAGATGGCAGCCTGTTTGGTTTCTATTTCTAAAATGAGGTTAATAATAGTACTTACCTTATGGGGTTGTTATGAGGATTAAACAAGCTAATATTTGGAAAGTGCTTAAAACAGTGCCTGGCACATGGTAAATGTTGAATATAATCATTAGGTAAGCAAAGTGTTTTCCTTCATGTATTACAAAGGTCTAGCCTAACAAAGTTCATTTTGAAGTAACTTTCTTTACTAGATCTATATAATGTAATGATTTTATACTAAATAAATCTGAATTTTAATGATAAAGATAACAAATTACTTTTATAAGAGTAGTAACTTCAGGTTTATAGAACTTTCTTTTTTTTTTTTTAAAGATTTTATTTGTTTATTTATTAGAGAGAGGGAACACCAGCAGAGGGAGTAGGAGTGGGAGAGGGAGAAGCAGGCTTCCCACTGAGCAAGGAGCCAGACTCAGGGCTCAATCCCAAGACTCTGGGATCAGGACCTGAGCCAAAGGCAGACACTTAACAACTGAGCCACCCAGGCGCCCCTATAGAACTTTCTTCTATAGCCTTCTAAACACTGTCCTCTTCAGCATAGTATGCATAAGTACTATCTATCATTTTTAAGAAAGAAGGAATATTAAAGTATGTGCTATATTTTTTAAGAAAAAAAGGAATATAAAAGTACATCTTTTTAAAGAAAGGAATATAAAAGTATATAAAAAAAGAATTAAGTTTTATTTTTAGTGGAAGAATAAGCCAAAAATAAATATAAGTGGTTATCTATAATGATCAGGAGGGAACAACGTAAAGATCAAAGAGATGGAAGCTATACTTCTCTGAATCAGTTAGTTTTATAGTTTTTGTCTTTGGGCCCATGTAAATGTTTTACATAATAAAAAACCAGATTAACCCAAATGTGATAGTTAATTTTATGTGTAGACTAAGAGAGGCCCAGATAGCTGGTAAAACCTGATTTCTGGGTGTGTCTGTGAGGATATTTTCTGAAGAGATTAGCATTTGAATTTGTGAACTGAGTAAAGCAGATGGCCCTCCCCAACGTTGGTGGGCAGCAGCCAGTCCATTGAGGGCCTGCATAGAGCAAAATATGTGGAGAAAAGGTGAATTTGCTTACTCTCTGAGTGTCTGCTGAGACATCCATCTCCTCTTGTCCTCAGACGGCTACAGCACTCCTGATTCATATAGCGGTGCAAACTCAGATCAAGATTCTCACCAGCAGCTTCTGGTTCCCAGGCCTGTGGGTTCAGACTAAATCATACCACTGGCTTTCCTAGTTCTCTGGCTCACAGATGGCAGATCTTGGGGCTTCTCAGCCTCTATAACTGTATGAACCAATTCGTGTAATAAATCTCTTATATATGTCTCTCTGTATCTTAATGGTTCTGCTTCTCTGGAGCACCTTGACTAATGTACCAAAATTTTAAAAATCCCTAAAAAGTAAAAACACCACCCAGTCAAAAATTATTTTGATGACTTTAATTATATATATATAAAACTTTATTATGTATATATCAATTATAGATTATAAATTAATTATACATAATTATATATATAATTATATTAGTATGATATATCATAAAAGCAAAAAGAACTGCAAGGAAATCAAGCTATGTTTATTTTTTTGCTTATTTTTTTAAGCTATGTTTAATAGTCATAGTGTTAGTAATAATCGTGGTATGGTTATTTTGAAATTGTATATTGTTAGGATCAAACAAAGAAAAATTATATTTTCATTAGAAACTGAGATTTACAGCACATGAGAAAGGAGTTACAACTATAAAATCAAAACTAAAAATTATAAATTTATGTTGGAAATATTAATATGAATTCATGATTTGTTTTTTTCTTGAAAAAAGATTTCTTAGTTCTGTCTTTTGAAAAGGCCTAGAAACAACAACCAGCCCTGTGGCAATAAACACCGTTAGTGCCCAGGTTGTGTGTTCTAAATACCATTTCTCACTAAAAGGATACAGGGCTTATTAGAAAAGTAGCTGATTCCAGAAAGTACAAAATCAGCCTCTTGCCATGCCAGAAAGCAAGGGAGCTATCAAAGATACTGCAGACAAGTTGAAAGAAGAGGCCAGCTTGAAGGGTTTTCTTTTGGACAAAGATGAAATAATTTGTGATTTCAAAATATATTATTTCAATGTATTTTTTTTTAAAGATTTTATTTATTTATTTGACAGAGAGAGAGAGATCACAAGTAGGCAGAGAGGCAGGCAGAGAGAGCAGGAAGCAGGCTCCCCGCTGAGCAGAGAGCCTGATGCGGGGCTCGATCCCAGGACCCTGAGATCATGACCTGAGCCGGAGGCAGAGGCTTTGACCCACTGAGCCACCCAGGTGCCCCTATTTCAATGTATTGAAACACATCAACTTTTTTAAATCCATAAGTTTCCTTACAATAGGCAAGATATTTTTAAAAATCAAGCATGTCTCCTATTTTTCCTTTATAAACTTTTGCTTTAAAATAACTAATGGAAGGGACGCCTGGGTGGCTCAGTCGGTTAAGCCACTGCCTTCGGCTCAGGTCATGATCCCAAGGTCCTGGAATCGAGTCCCGCATCAGGCTCTTTGCTCAGCAGGGAGCCTGCTTCTCCCTCTGCCTTCTCTGTCTGCTGCTCCCCCTGCTTGTGCTCTCTCTCTCTCTGACAAATAAATAAAAATCTTAAAAAAAAAAAAATAACTGATGGAAAACTTTAAAATAATTGGACCAGGTTGACAGCACTTGAACCCATTCTTCTCTTTCAACACCACCAAAAAGAGAGACAATCAAACATTAAATGCCTCCTATTTAACACAATAGAGCTGAAGACCACCCATAGATATTTCTGTAAAAAAAGATATAACCAAATCTGATCAAGCCTCTAGATCTAATTATCAGTTTATTGAAAAGCCAGGTCTAGAGTAACATGTTACTCATGACTAATCAGTAAGTCCAGAAAGTGGGAAATTTGATATGACAAATGACCTGGATTCTTTAATACATAAATAGCAAGCAGGAAAAAAAAAAAAACAAAAAACAGTGAAAGAATCTATAAATAAATGAGACATAAGAGATAGATCAACCTACTCTATGTGTAGCTCTTGTTCCTACTTCATTTGAACAACAACAGAGGAAAAACACTATCAAATAAAAATTTTAAGACAACTGGAGAAATTTAAACCATGACTACATATTTAATGATATTGAAAAGTTGTTTTTTTATTTTAAGCATTATAATGGTAATACATCTTTGCTTTAAAAAAGGTATCTTTTAAAGATACATTTTGAAGTATGTGTAGGCAAAATAAAAGGATGCTTGAGATTTGGTTTAAAATAACCCAGGTTGTGGGTGAAGGGTAAAAAGTAGCTGGGGTTAAAAATGAAACAAGTTAGGCCATGTGATGATCATTTTCATGGAGTTTATTATACTGGCCTCCGTGTTTGAAATTTTCCGTAACAAAAAGTACTACTTTCTCTTGATTCCTAATGTTTTTGGGTTCTTTGTTCTGGATGTTGGTAATTAAACTGTGGGCTGGAGCTTTTTTTACAATGGAATCAAGGCAAGATATGGGAGTGAGGTGGTAGTTGTGAAGCAACAGGTATATTAAACCTAAAAATCTAATAGCTTCCAAGTAATAATATATTATTATATAATTACATGTGTCCTCACTTTTGTTTGACTTCAAATGAAGCTCCATTTCTTCAATTTGCTTCCACTGGATAATAGTGTGCGATGAATATCGAGCATAATTAAAACATAACAGAGCAAAGGAGAGACATTGTCAGCAGCCGGTAAATACGGTGCTGTTCTTCCTCCAGTAAAACACTGTGCCACGGGCAGCCAAACAGACCTGCATTTAACTCAAAGGAGTTTAAGAAGGAGGGAAGCAAATTCACAAAACAATATAGCCCTGTTCCTCTCCCAGCCCTGGATGACCTGTACTAGTCATAGAGTTTCTTACCTATTTTCCTTGCCTCCAGAACTTCCCTCTCTAACTCTTCTAATTTTCCTGAAACTTGCCTGGCGCAGACCCTGCTCTTGGTCACTCAGGTCTTGCCCAGGCGGTTCAAGTCAATCCAATTCCTTACCCTGGCATTCAAAGCCTCCCACCATCTGGCTCTAACCTTTATTTCCCACCCTAACTCCAGCTACTTTCTTTCCTTCATTCCAAGCCCCAGGCAAGTGAGTTACTTATTGTTTCCTTAATACAACCATACTCCTCATTTAGAGTTGCTACCGAGTTAAAGCTATTGCTTCCATCCTTTGTTTGCTTCCACCCTCCCTGCCCCCCAGTTAATCTGAAAGGTCATTAAAAATACATTTAAGAGAAACAAAACAAAACAAAAAAACCCTCCCAATCCTTTGATGGTCACTCGTATCTCAAAGTCTGCCATTAGCCTTTCAAAGTCTTGTGGATACACAATCAACTTCATCTTCAAATTCCAAAGTCATTTGTCAGTCTCCTTCCACTAACATGGCTTTACTCAAATCCTATACCCCTTCCAGTTCCTTCTTTTTTTTTTTTTTTTTTTTAAGATTTTATTTATTTATTTGACAGAGAGATAGAGAGCACAAGTAGGCAGGAGCGGCAGGCAGAGGGAGAGGGAGAAGCAGGCTCTCTGCCGAGCAGCGAGCCCGATAGGAGGCTCGATCCCAGGACCCTGGGATCATGTCCTGAGCCGAAGGCAGCCACTTAACTGACTGAGCCGCGCAGGCGCCCTTAGTCCCTTCTTTCTAGCCAAGCTCCTGTTTCATCCTGTACTTACCGGGTCCATATATTCTTCACCTTTTGTGATAATTATTTGTCAAATGTGCATCTCCCCAGTTAAACCATAAATTCTGTATGGCAGGGACAACATTTGTCTTTTTCACATTGTAATCCCAGGGTCTGGAGCAAAGAGATAAAATTAACATTTTCAGTGAATAAATAAATGCAGTAAATCTCTCATACCTTCATTTTATGCAATATCAATTATCCATTATGAGTTATCCAATATTAATTTTGTATTTTCTCACATTAGTGCATTCTCCACTCCTTGTCAGAAATCATTTCCTTCTTTCTTTTTTTTTCATTAGGAAACATGTCTTTAATCCAAAATTTCCTTGCATAATTTTTTTTCTTTCTTTTTTTTTTTTCAAACAGAGTATGCATGAACTCTAACAATCCTAAAATAACCCAACAGAGTACATATCTACTTTTCTTTAGATATTCATATCAAGACTCCAAAATAGGAAAATTGTAAAACAAATAAATGTCAGTGGAAACATGAAATCTAATCATAGAAAGTGATATGTATAAAATAAGGACTGGCAAACTGCTGCCCATGGCCAAGTCTAACCTATAGACCATTTTCATCAAGTTTTATAGGAATGCAGCCACACTCACTCACTCACAAATTGTACTTGGCCGCTTTTGCACCACAAGGACAGAGTCAAGGAACTGTGACACACTGTGTGGCCCACTCAGCCTAAAATATTTACTATCTGTCCCTTTACAGAAAAAAAGTTTGATGACCCCTGGTAGGAAAGATTGTTTCTTAGAGGATAGAGCACAAGGGATTTGTGATTGGGGCCTCACTGGGAAGATAGACACCTTTGGGGAATACAGCTAGAGCTATATAGAATGAACACTTTGCAATGTGGGGTGAACCTCCAGATGAAAAGGTAAAAAAAAAAAACTAAGGAGCAGTGTCACCAGGTAGAGAGGCATGCCTAAAGGCAAACAATTGATTACTAGAAAACAGCAATCACAGGAGGGGCTCTGTTTGCAGTTTGAGAGTCCTCAAAAAGCAGGTATCCAAAGGAAATGATTCCAAACCCAGGTGTGCCGTGCCTGAATTAATTATCTGAGTTTGGTTGTGATGTTGAACTAGAGGTTGTGTGGTGATCTGGTGGTTGATGCTGGGAGCCACAATGGAAGTGTGAGACCCGGGGATATTAGAAAGTGATGAGTAGAGAATGAAAAGGATGGCGGGGGCACACAGCTGGGTTCCCGTGGGCAAATTAATTCATCAATAACTTTGGGCCTCCATTACCCCACAGGTTGGCTGAGAAATGATCATATGTAAAAGCTTAAATAAGAAAATGTACATACAAATGTTGGCATAATCAAATAAACCCGCCTTTGATCGGGCTGAATAGAATGCTACAATCTCTCACAAAGGATTTCGTCATAATTATGGATATTGACAGAGGAAGCTCTGCATAAATAATGGTGTATAAGTACATTTAAATGGTCGTATGGGGTTGTTTTTCCTCAACTAGCCATAGGGGCAAAAGTATTGCATTGTTTCTTACATGTGGCAGGTAGTTACCCAGAGTTATCTCACAGAGATGACATGACTTTATTTTTTTCAATTTTCATACTAATTTACATGATAGCTGTTCTATGAAACTGCACTAGTGTTTCTGATACAACTATTATTTGTATGGCTCCACACTGACTTAGAATTCCTATCAGATGCTCTCCTGATCCTTAAAGTCACCTAAGAAAATACTGACCCCCAGGGATTACACAAGCAGGTGGCATTACCTGCTCCACATTCTTTCTGACTCTTCCTTTAAGATAATTTCTGATTTGGTCTGTTTGACCAAGGTCTTCCTTAGAAGACCAAGGAATTGTGCTTATATGGCATTTTTCTTTGCCCTTCTATAGGAAGAATGCTTTCATTTGTTCATTGAGGGCCTACTATGTGCCAGATATTCTTTGAGGATTCGTATGCACAGTAGTGAACTTCTTAAGGTAATACTAGATCCTGTAACAAATAAAACTCCAGATTCCATTGGTTTTAAACAATGAATTTGTATTTCTGGCTTCTGTAAAGTCCAATATGTGGGAAGAGGGAGGGGATACTCTGCTCCACCTAGTGATTCAGGAACCTGGTGGTGGAGTCTGCTGTCTTTTATCCATGGCTCCCATAAAGGTACTGAGTTAGTGGATGAGGCAGAAGATCATGGACAATGCTCCATGGGTCAAAACCCATGGGATTTAATGGGTCAGGGCAAGAAAGGGTATACCTCACTTCCATCCACATTTCATTGGCCAGTTCTCAGTCTTGTGACCGCACCCAATGCAGGGATGCTGAGGAACAGTGTCTATGACTAGATATAGACTAGACTAGTCTATGACTAGAAATCCCTTTGTTGCAACAATTCTATGCTATTAAATCATAAAATTTAACCAGAAAGCTGACCATTCTGCCATGCTTCCTTGTAAAGGTGAGCCACCACGAACAATTACGTGCATAAATATTTGAGTGAGATCCAGGTTCTGAAAAAACAAGCTTGTCCAAGAGGACATGTAAGCCCACATTTTCTGTCACAAAAGGGCTCACTGGGGAATTTTATCAAGATGCATCAAACTCTCTGAACATAACCCATAAATGCATTCACACCAAAAGTAGGAAAGGACAGATATGTACAAAACAGAGATTAATACAATAAATAATAGAGTTATTTTGTTGTTGTTCATTTGGTTGACTTTTTAGAGTAACTTTATTTTACCACTTTTATTAGATCATCTGGTTGTTTCCTCAAACTTTTCCTTCTTGAATTTGCTACTATAATCTTAAGGGATGAATAAATAAATAAATAAGCAAATAATCTGTGTTGGAAACTTGCTTGATGAACATCTGTCATGGTGTTTAATTATATGTTAACAGCAACCATAAAAAATGCATTAATAACTTTTGGAGTCTTGAACTTTTCATCATTAAATTGTGTGGATCATGAAGTTTTTCCAGGGAAAAAACCCAGAAGTTTCCGACTATCACAGGAACTCTGGGTCCTAATTAAGAAATCAGATTCGACAAAGTGTGTATTAACGTAAGATCACATACCTCGATGGCATTGAAAAGCTGAAGTCTGTTCCCTGGAAGTCAATTACAATTTGTAGTGTCGCAGTGTCACTTAAAATGTCCTAAATTGTATCTGAAAGAATCCCCAGAGTCAAGGAGAGGGAGAAAGTTTTAATCCCTCCACTGTGGGTCACTCTGTCTGAAAGACATTTACTTCTAGGTTCAGGCATAACTATATCATGTCATAGTTCTGTTTTTACTTAAAATTACAGGTATGGTAATTATTTCTTGGATCTCCCCTCTTATATCCATAGTACACAAGTTATGTTAGTTGTCAGCTACAATGATGAAAGATAAAAAGATACCATATTTAGAAAAGAACACTGCATTTAATGAGGCAATGTGTCTCAGCAGGAGCAACAGTGTTCCTTGAGGGTCTTTTGGAAATTTGTGGGGGTATGTTTGGTTGTCCCAATTATTGGAAGGCATTGTTGGAACTTAGTGACATGCAGAAAAGTTCCATGTAATGAAGAATTGTCCAGCAGTGAGCGCGGGTTAGTATCATACCAGATCTTCATGAAGATAAGCTATCTTCATTATCTGACCCCAGAACATAACTCTATTTTATGTATTAACATAAATTATATTTTGCACAATTTTTAGGCTTACTGACATTTCTAGAAATGTACCTACCATATAAATCCATGGAAGATTGTCCTTTCTTTTGCTCACAGTTTGAAAAAGAGATATTAACCATTTTAAAAAAATTGTGTTCCTAATTGCAGTCCTAGTTCCAATATTTGGACTGCCAGTTTTAGACAGCGTTTTAGCTCTCCCATTTGTGTGGATTCTAATTTTAAGTAAATATGTGAATACTTTTTATGTTTCGTTGTATTGTCATGCCTGAACTTCCGTGACTGTCCTTTTATAAAATATTTCCCTTTTATTTTTCTTTTATTTCTAGGTAGGGGTTTGTTTAAACTTCTGAATATCAGGAAACTCACAAAATCTTTGCAACATTGAGCTTAAGAGGATTGAGAACCACTGTTTAGGGCAGTATATGCTTTCAGGATTGCAATGAGATCATAATTATAATGATGACTCCCATTTATTGATGCTTACATACACCAGGCAGTGTATAATCACTTTGCAAATATCTTCTCATTTGGTTCTCGTGATTAACCTCTCAGATGGGTACTATTTTTTCTGTATTTTACAAGTGAGACAAGTGAGCATAGAGCAGTTAAGTGATTTGGCCAAGACAGTTAGTAAATAATAGAGCCATCATTTGACCCAAGTCTGTCTGACCTCAAAGCCAGGGTGCTTGATTGACCAGTCAATCTAGAAATTTCTAGATTATTCTAGATACTTATTCTAAATAATTCGAGATTACCCAACAACCTAGAAGAGATGGCTGCATTGTCTGGGGGAACAACCTAAAGCAGGTAATAGCTGTATATCTGTCTGACCCATCACCATTTCCAATACAGCAAACCAGTCTCTGAATTTCAGGAGATGAGAGAGGCTACCTAAAACAATGCTTCCCAAACTTTAATGTGCATGTTCACCTAAGGATCTTATGAAAATGTAAATTCCTATTCAATAGATTGTTGCTGCTCTGCAGACCACTTTTTATGAAACGAAGACCTAAAGACCTAAAAATAAGTTTCAAATATCAATGCATCCTAGCTATAGGAAATTGTCAATTTCCATATAATTGAAATAGTAGAAAAATGCAAGAAGCAAAAAATATGCAACATTTTCTATATTTCCATAAATGAAAATCTGCATTACTATCATGACATAAGAAAATATTAGACCAACAAAATAGGTTAGTGAATATAACATAGAACTGGTATGCACAACTAGGAATCTCACCAAAACTCCAAAATATAATGAGGCCCAGGAATGAGTAGATATTTTACATGGAAAAATATAAGTAATCAAATATTAAACTTAAATGATATACAACAGCATGAATACTGAAATTCTATATCAACTGATTAAATATGAAGATATTAAATAATATTTATTGGAAAAAATCATATTAAAACAAAGAATTAGCCATATTTTTACTCCCAGTATACTAGCTAAAACATTTATATTTTAATCTAAAGCAAGTTAGACTGTGGAAAAATATGTACATTGACATATTTCTGGTTGTAATAAAAACAAAGGTGATTATTTTATAGGATAATCTGGCAACTTTTATTTAAAAATCATGAAAATTTTCCTACTCTATGACCAAATCGCCTCTTATGCTAGGCTCTTCAGAGTACCAAAGGATTTACCCTGAAAAAACAAGACAACAAAGAAAAAGGTTTAGAGTTGTTCTTGTCTAGAGGCCAATGCAGTTTAGCAAATGTTTATGGGAAGCCTACTGTGGCCCATGTATGAGACAGTGTTGTAGGTGCCCAGTGAACACTGGGGAGTGAAAAAGGTGAAGATCTATGTATGGCTACCAGGAAAATCAGATAATAAAGAGTGAATGCAATAAGAATATTTTATAGTATGTGAGAATGTTATTGGTGCTATAGAAAAAGAAAATGCAGAGGAGGGCAACAAGGATCAGCATTTAGGGTGAGAGAATAAGCAGGACTCATGTTGGGTTTTTCCTGAGTGCAGTGTGGAGCCATTGTTGGGTCCTGAGTAAAGGAGGAACAATAGTTACAATATTGAGAAAATAAAGACAGTCTCTCATGTTCAACTGCAGGAGAAGAGTTTAAGACTTTGAAGTTAATAAACCCCATGGAAGAATATAAACTCCTTATTTATAATAAGATACAAAATAAGAGATAAAAACATTTCTGTATTAAAATCATAGGACCTGGAGTAGATAAAGCAAAATTGATTATAATTTTCATCATATTAAAGTGAGAGATGATTAGTGAGGGAAAAAAAAGAAGTACATTTTCACATGTATACAAAGGGAAAGAAAATCTTTAGATCAACCAACTAAGTCCCCATCTGGTAGAGCACTATCTCAAGGTTGCTATGACACAAATTCCTATATTCTTCTTTACATAAACTACAGGTAGATACATTCAGGTCAATGTACAGCAAAATTAAATTCTTCTTAAGGCTGTAAGAGTTCTTTCACCTTGGACTTCTTTTTTGCCACCCTTACATTTTATAGAGGTAGGTAATTTAAGGTCCTTCTAAATCTAAAAATCTATGATTATTTGGTATTTTTGTAATTAATTTAGCCTCAAACTCCTGACCTCTATTGCTTTAGCGCCAAGGGTAAGGCTCAGATATTATCAGGAAAGATAGGAAGAAGAGCTACATATTATTAACAGACTTCAACTATATCTGCTTGTTCTCCTATTTTAAAATAAAAATGCAGCAGAAGCCTCCAAGGTCAAAATCTCCTGTACTCGGCCCTTCTCCATGAACGACTTCTTCATACACTCGCGCAAAGCCTTTGACCCCTAAGAAGCCAGCAGCATTGATAATTATGTCTCAAAAACAACTCTTTATATGATATCCACTATATAATGGATTCAGAGACATGAATAAAACATCTTAATTCTCAAGTATTTCTTTTTAAATTAACTTTTGAAAGAAAAATATCTTATAAAGAAAGGAGATTATTTTTGAGGCTCTTGCATAGAAGGATATAGTTTTCATGGCCTACCTTGTTAAAAATGTTCTAGTACCCATCTGATGCACGCTTATTTATGGATTTTAGACTAAAAGCTCTTTTTTTGCCAGTTTTCTTCACAAGCACTTATCTCGACATCCTCATTAGGTGATTTTTCTCTTTTCTTTTTTGCTGAGGCCTAGCCATGCCCTTGGTACTCTCTTTTGTTCCATGCTGCAAAAGGAATGGTTTTAAAGGCTCCCTCTCCACCAGTCCCACCTTTTTTTTTTTCTTTGTAATTAGCCTTATTTGAGGACCAGGGAAGCAAAAGACTGGAAAGAAATACAAAAACTCTTGAACAAAAGATTCGATGTTCTTTACCCCAAACCATATGCTGTATAGTTCGCGTACAACCTGGGTCAGATGATTCACATATATGCCTTTAAAATGAAAAGAGAAAGAAAAAAGAAAGAAAAAGAGAAAGCACTGACTTACACAGCAGCTGCATTGGTATAAACAGTCTGGGAGTAAATGTCACAGTGAAAGGAGAATAATACATTTTACCGTCATTGCAAAAGTAATTCACTTTAAAACCAAAGAACATGATGAATCTCCTTAGCTGATAACAATGCTTGCAGAAATCCATTTGAAATATCTTAATATTAATTTTCCTTTAATTGGGATGAGAGAAACACTTCTTTTTTCAAACTCTGAGCATGCTCTGTCACTTGAGCCACACACAAGTGGAATTGTCCAGCTAGATCCTTTGGTTTTGATGCAGTGACGATTAATGAAATAATTTTTTTCCGCCGGCTCTTTTCCTTAACTCATTAGCTAAAAACCTGTGTCTAAGTAGAGGGCCAAAGGAGTTATGCCAGCCTTGTCTCTAGAAGTAAAACTCTAGCTTTCAGAAGACTAAAATTCATGAATACCAACTGGCTATTGGGCCTGGAATAGTGTTACTCCTCAAAAACAAAAGCAAAAGGTTTTCCTACCAACAAAATTCCATGAGAATGACCATCAAGGACACCTTTAATGGGCAAGTGCTACGAAAAATTAAGACTGAGGGTTGTCAAGGACCGATCTGTCTTCCTCCCCACTCTACCCCATATAGTAAACATTTGAAGGTAATTGGATTGCAGGCTTTGTTTGTTGTTTGTTCGTTAGTATTCCATTTTGGTTAGGCAAATATTAATGACCCAACAGGAAACATAGAGCATACACTAATTGGCTAATTTAAGGAGAGTTCAGTAAGTGGACTATTTATAAAAGTGTGAAAGGGTTTTAGAAAAATCAACATGGTGCGGCGTTGGTAGCCATTACCACCCCTGAGCCTGAAGTGGCAAAAAGAATAAATCATTATCAAAATCTAGACAGGTGGCTATATGAACTGAACTATGGCTTTTTGAAGAGACTTGTAGCCAACCCACAATGACCTGGCAATGCAGAAGTTAGAGGAACAAACACCCAACCCTTCTCACTTCCTGCCCTCTGATTTTCTGCAGATGCTTCCCATTAGCTAAGCCCCACTAAAAACCAAAGGGCAAGGGGAGCTGGTGGTGCCATCCTACAGATCAGCCTCCCAGAAACAGAGCAGGCGAACGGGGAATCAGGAGGGGCAAATAGAAGCTATCCATTTTTTTTTTTTAAAGTCCCCGGTAAGTACCTCTTTCTCTCCCTACTTTTCACTATAGACAGGTGTGTATTCCCCTTAAGTTTTCTTTGCCTTAATGTAAAATAAGTTTAACGAAACTCTTTTAGGAGACAATTTAAACAGCAAAGCTAGTCTTCTTGATCATGTTAGTAGATCTCAAAGAACTCAATGTTAATGCCCCCCTCTTCACCCACTACTGGGTAGAAGGTAATTAATGATATGGTCATTTCATTCAACAAATATTTATTGAATACCTACCAAATACATGCCAAGGCACCATCTAAGAACATGGAATGACCAAAGGTAAATCAAACAAGGATCCCATCACTAGCATGTATCTCTGGATTCCTTCCATCCCCTTCTGATTTCTTCTATTGTGCGTGCTCAGCCACAAGATGGTGCACACGGCCCAGGCCTACCAATCAACATGCTCCTTTCTTCTGGCTAGTGTGATGGGTTCAGGATGGAATAATTATCTAAGACAGATACGAGTCTTATTTGGGACTTTTCTGCCATATTTATCAAGAAAGAAGTACCCTTTCAAAATGAATCGTTCAGTAAAAAGTGTGTAAAAAAATGTCTGTAAGACGGATGAGGCCAAATTGAGTTAAGCAGAGCTGAGAAGAAGAGAAAGAGACTGAGTCTCTGGATCCAGCTATGCCTGAAGCCTGTAAGATTTCTCAGTGTTCTGAGAATCTATCTTATTAAAAAGAAATTATCTTGTTTTGCTTAAGCTTTGACTTTATCCTTCACAAGGAGATGAATCTTAACTAATGCCTTATCCTCAAGAAGGTTATATGTAATAGAGAAGGTAGGTATGTAAGTAAAACACAAATACAAATTTACAAATGGCATTTTAAAAAGATGAAGAGCTTGGGGAGGCTGGGTTTATTTATAGAGGTAATTATCTGAATAATCAATGAAATGAAGATGCCATTTGAACTGGGCCCTAAGTCACAGAAAAAATGTGAATGTACTTATCTCTGAGGATGGGGACACAGAGGCGGCAGATATGGTGTGGTATTTTTGTGTTTGCATTTCACCAAAAAAGAGCGGTGAAAAAAATGGAAAACTGTTACAATTTATTCCTAGTTTGGACACAAACATTAAAAAAAAAAAAGTATGTGACTCCAAGATCTTAGAGTAAATTACTTAAGAGCACTTCACTTTTTGTAGCAGGACTATGAATCATTTGGTTGTTTTTCTTTCTTTTTTTTTTTTCATGTTTGTAGATTTCAAACTGCATTTTGGTACTAAGGAGAAAATAGATTTTTTAAACAATAAAGAGAAAATGCCAAAATCAATTATAAAGGGAGAGAAGAGTCACAGTTAATGTCAAGTTTTTAAAATGTTAATACCCAAGTCCATTTAGTTTTGAACTGTTTTAAGACTAAAGATGCATTTGTTGGTCAACAACTCTTAAAATTATGCCCACAAATTCATGAGTAGAATTAGCAGAGGCCACTGCCAGTCCGGGCTTCAAACCACTTACTGTTTTTACAGGTTGCCCAAGATCAATATCTGTGTCAGGACACTTCTTATAACACTTCACTGTCACGCTAGGAAACCTGATTTTAGTACGCCATTTTACCAAAGAGCGTCAAAAACTCAAGCAATATAATTACATGAACCTAATAAAACCATCAGAACTGAAAAATTCAAGCATAACGGGTGGAGCTGCATAAAACCTGGTAAGAGTTTGAGCATTTCCTTTACATGAGGGACGAATGCATTTTATTTGTTTAAAACTGAACACCGCTAACTGTGAACGGGGAAAGTGACAATCTTCTGTCACTCCTGGAAAATATAGAAAGGGCCTCCACTTTCTCTCAGATGTTTTAGATGCCATTATTTTATAATTATTCTGGACAATTATTCTGAATTTGGGTATCAAATTC
>CM052898.1:64756399-64790354 GCA_028534135.1 Potos flavus | reverse complement strand
TGATCCCCTCTTGTTTCATTTCCCTCTCCCACCCCCCACAACCCCCCACCCTGCCTCTCGAATTCTTCATATCAGAGAGAGCATATGATAATTGTCTTTCTCTAATTGACTTACTTCGCTTAGCATAATACCCTCCAGTTCCATCCACATCGTTGCAAATAGCAAGATTTCAAGAAATAGATTGATATTGATATATACATTGACATAGAGAAAAATTATGTCTATTGATGTTAGAAGCTAAAACAAATTTTATCTATTACATTAGGTATTAAACTATTAGGTATTAAAGCTATACATTTTTAGATTAATTTATAAATATATTTCAAAAATAATAGTTCCATTGTACATTCATATAAATAGCATGTTTTTATGAAAAATAGCTATATTGTCCCCAAAACAAATAATAGTAAGTGATAAAACTGGTATTGTTTTACATTTTTGCAAATCTTCTTAGTATCTGGCATAATTTAAAACTGCTGGATTTCTGCTTCTGCATTCAATCTATTGCAGTATCATGTCAAATGAAAAATTCCATGGTATACACATGAGGAAATCAGAGTAAACAAGGCAAATACCTCAGTATTATTATGAAAATGCTTTTTTAAATAGTTATTAACAGAAAGAAAATCGTTATAAAGTTCTTGGGGACACAAAGGAGTCCCGATGCCACACTGTGAAAACTGCTGTCTAAATGCTCCAACTCTCTCCTTTCTAGGCTGCAAGTGGACAGTGGCAGTGTTCCCTTGTCAGAGCTACACCTGCTATTGGGCAGACAGCCTCCTACACTTACAGGATGCACTTTCCAGCCCCTTTCCCTCCCCTTGAGTAATAGTCTACTGCTATTGCTAGGCCTAGGGTTTTTCAGTATCTCTCGTTGGTTTCTCTTAATTTTGCCCAGACCTCTCTTTGTAAGTAGGCCCCTCATTAAACTCTCACTAATGTCCTGTGGTGGACAGACTCTGAGCTGGTCCTCCACGATCTCCACTTCCTGATAGCCATGCTTTGTGTAATCCCCTACACCTGAGAGTGATCTTGACCTGAGATTTGCTTCTAACTAATAGAATGTAGCCAAAGTGATGGGATGTCACTCCCATGATTACATTATGTTATGCAAGACTCTGGCTAACAGATACATTCTAGATAGTCTCTTTGTTGGCTTGATGGAGTAAGTAGCCTTGTGGGAGAAGCAGCCACATGATAAGGAGCTACAGCCAAGAAGAAGCTGGACCTCAGCCCTAGAGCTATAAGGAAATGAATTCGGCAAACTGAGTGTGCTTGAAAGTAATTCTTCCCCAGTTGATTCCCCAGATAAAATCACAACCCAGGGGCATTTGGGTGGCTGAGTTGGTTAAGGGTCCAATTCTTGATTTCAGCTCAGATCATGATCTCAGGGTTGTGAGATCGAGCCCCACATCAGGGTCTGTGCTGGGCAGAGAGCCTGTTTGGATTCTCTTTCTCCCTCTGCTTCTCCTCTCTCTCTCTCTCTCTCCCCCCATCTAAAATTAAAAAAAAAAAAATCACAACCCCATCAGCACCTTGATTGTAGCTCTGTGGGAGCCTAAGCAGAGGCTCTGACTATGGTATGCCCAGATTTCCTGAACCACAGACACTGTGAGGTAGTAAGTGTATGTTGTTGTAAGCTGCTAAAATTTTGGTAACTTGTTACACAGTAATAGATAACTAAGACAGTGCTATTTCCCCCTCAAAAAACCTGATTCATAAACTATCTACACCCCAATTGTAAAAAAAAATTTACCACTTCCTTTCAGTATTTAATAGCCTTTCCTGTATTCATTTTCATATCACATGATGGCTACAAAAGCAGTAATAACTTACAGCATGAAGTATGTAGTAATATTGGAGTCGACCTTTTTAGTTGTTTAAGACCTTGTTCCAGTTAACTTTTCTCTGGGTTAGAAGGATATAGTATATAATAGTCATACGTGCAAGACTCTTTTGCATTTAATTCCATAGCAATTAACGTCAATACAGTACATGTAGAATATTTTCATATGACTCATACAATATGTGTATGGTATAAAATTGCAGTACCATGTACATCTGCATACCTACCACCCAGTTTAAAACACCGAGTATTACCAGAACCTTTGATACTAACTCCTTGAGTTTGCATCTAAAAGCCTATTTTCTTGCCTTCTCAATTAGGTAACTAGTATCTGGTATTTTGTGGTTGTCACTCTCCTGGCTTTGTTATTAGCTACCAACTATATGTGTATGTCTAACATTGTATTATTTGGTTTTACATGTCTCTGAGCTTCATATATATGTATATATACACATACATACACGTAATTGTATGTGTGTGTGTATATATATGCATATATATATATTATTCCTCAACAATTTGGTGTTGTTTCTCGATATCATTTTTAGATACATTCACATTGCTGTATATAGCTGTAAATCATTCACGTTTTATTATACCTGAAGTTAGTTATCTACTCTCCTGTCTTGTATATTTAGATTATCTTCAGAGTTTGTTATGAACAAATTTGCTTTACACAGGGACAGGAATTTCTCAGCTCTTGAGTATATATCTGAGAGTGGAATTGCTGGATTGTAGGATATGTTAATCTTTGCCTTTTACCAGATAATGCCTAGTTCTTTCCCAAAGTGTTTTGCCTAACTATGCTCTTAGAAGCAGTGTATAAGACTTCTTCTTATGCCATGTTTTGCTAATAAGACTAACTTAGGGTATTTATTAGTCCTTATGTTCCCTACTACGATTATGAAAAGTAAAATTACATCAGTTATAGAAACAAAAAAGCTCTATTTTCTTTGTTCATTAATTCACTTATTCAATAAGTATTTATTAAAAATTTACTTCATATTAGACACTGTTCTAGGCACTTTGGATACATCAGTGGATAAAACAAACTTTCTGACCTCATGGAACTGACATTATACAAGAAGGAGACAGACAGTGAATTAGAAAAACAAGTAAAATATATAACGTACTGGAAACTGATCAGTACAGTACAGGGGGGAAAACTACACAAGGAAGGTAGAGTGTGTTGGAATAAAAAAGGGGGTACAATTTTAAATTGGTTGTCAGGAAAAGGCCTCCCTGAGATGGAAACATCTGTATAGAGCCTGCAAGGAGGTGAAGGAGGAGCCATGAATAATCTGGGAAAACAGCAAGTGTGGCAGCCCAGAAGTGGAATCATGTTTGTTATGCTCACAGAAGAGCAAAGGAGCAAGGCTGTTGTGGCTGAATGAAGGCAAGACTAATGGGTAAAAGTGAGGTGAATCAAGTAAGGCATTGAGATCATTGAAAGGACACTGGCTTTTATTCTATGTGATACAGGAAGTCTTTGGACAGTTTTGAGCAGAGGTGTGACATGACACGTATTTTAAGTGCATCATTGGTTGCTTGGTTGTAGACGGTATAGTCGGAGATTATAGGAACAGGGGAGATTCAGGAACAGATGAACCCTTTGGAAATGAAGACAAGAATTCCAGCAGATTGATTAAATAATATCTCAACAGATGTTACTAGTTTGAACCTGGATAATAGTGTTAAGGTGAGGAGATTTCAAGATTGAGCAGCAGTTGGCTGATGGACTGGTTGTCAGGGGTAGGGGGTATTGTCAGGGATTATTCCAACACTTTTGGCTTACGCAACTATAAGGGTAGAGGTGCCATTAATTAAACTAAGAAAGGATGCAGAAAAGGCAGGTTTGGGGGATATTGGTCAGAACTGACTTCTAGAGATGTTAAGTTTGAGATGTCCATTAGACATCCACATGCATATGTTAAATGTGCAGTTGTTTATATGAGAATGGAGCAGAGTTTCTCCACCTCAGCACTATTGACATTTGGAACTGGATAATTCTTTGTTGTGGGGAACTGTCCAGTGCATTGTTAGATGTTTAGTATCATCCCTGGTCTCTGTGCACTAGATGCAAGTAGCATCCACTTCCCCCTGTTGTGACGACCAAAAACTCTTTACTCACTGTTAAATATCCCTCAGGGTGAGAGTGGGAGGCAAAATTGCCCTGAGGTAAGAACCACTAGAATGAAATGGAGTTATGAAAAGAAGTCTGGGCTGAAGTTATAAATTTGGGAATCGTGAGCATACAGATATTTGAAGTCATTAGACCAGTTGATATCAACAAAGCGTAGATAGAAAAGAGAAGAGGTCCATGGGCTGGGATTGGGGTGGGGAGCCTTCAATATTTGGAAGTCAGAGAGATGAGGAGGAATTAGCAAAAGAAACATATAAGGAACATCAGTTAGATGGGGAGAAAATTAAGAGAATGTGATGTTCAATTGAGGGAAAAAAGTTCATCATAAAAGGAGGGAGTATACAACTCTGTCAAATACTGTTGATAAATCAAATAAAATAAGGACTGAAAATTGATCATTAAGTTTATTATGGAAATTATTAATGATTTTGTCATTATCTATTTGTGTAGAGACTAGGGCAAATATATATTTCTAACTGATTCCAGAAATAATGGAAGAAAAATAATTATAAACATTGAGTACAAAATAATATTCTCAATGAGCTTGCTGTAAAGAGAAAGAGAGAAATCAGGAATCGACTAGAGGCAGAAGTAAACACAGTGAGGGAAAAGGCACGTTAACATAATAATGCAAAAGTAAATCCAGTTCAGAGGAAAATTTTGATGATGTAGAAGAGAGAGGGGAAAAAGGTTACAGTGGTATCCTTGGGTAAGCAAGAGAGAACTGATCTCAACATTTCAATCATTATACGTATATTTCAATATATTTCATAGATGCCAAGAATGTTAAGTTTGAGATTCACACGGCAGATACCCATATCCTCTCCACCCTTTTTGTCCTGGGCTTACCTACAGTTTCTACCTAGAGCACACCATTTCTCTCTCTGGAAGTGGAAGAGCAGATTTGGTCCACAGATGTTGACCCTTCTTTCCCCAACCAGTCTTCAGCCAATGACAGATAGAAGTTGCAGTATAATACCCCAATGACTTCACCCTTGGTGAGAGGGCAGCTTTACGGAGGCTGCTATGGCATCTCCTCCGGGTATTCAGGAGAATTGGACCTCAATCGCCCTCAGCATTAATCTGTTCATTAGCTCACCCCCTACTGCTTTCCTTTCCCCGTTTCACTTGTCCACCAACTTACAGTGCTACTGCCTCCTCAGATCACATCCCAAATAAGCTATTACACTCAAATCCTTGTATCAGTGTCTACTCCGGGGAAACCCAACCCAAGACAGTGTAAATTCAAATAACTTTGACTAAGCCCTACC
The DNA here is from genome assembly GCA_028534135.1 of Potos flavus. Classification (NCBI taxonomy): domain Eukaryota; kingdom Metazoa; phylum Chordata; class Mammalia; order Carnivora; family Procyonidae; genus Potos; species Potos flavus. The sequence continues at coordinate 64,785,094 of CM052898.1, read as the reverse complement.
TCCTTGTTAGTTGTACAATACTTCTTACAGGTTGCATAGAAAAGTTGTCATTCCAGACTAACTCCAAACAATGTCTATATGCCTTAGCAGACTCAACCCAGAATATAACTGACTTGACTAAAATGGCCTCATATCTTTGCCTGAGTGTCATTCTTTGTCACATCAGCATGGCAGCACTAAGTGTTTTGCTTGAATAAGTGGCTCCTTTGATAATACACCGCAGGTCCAGCATTCTGCTTGCCATGATTTTCAGTTCTATCAAGGGAAGCCTGAGACATCTCAGAATTCCCAGAGATTCTCAAACTGTGCTTCATTTATTCTATTATGCACTCAATCTGTCTTGTCCACTTGAGCTGGATTCACCAGGGAATACAATTAGATGGCCACTTTATTTGCTTTTTCTCTTTTTACACTCTCTAACCTGCCATTTCATTTTTAGTCTGAATTGTTGTGTTGCTTTCTCACCTCCACTCACCCCATCTCACTCATCTTTCATTTAAAATCCCACAGAGTTAGGCAACTATAATATTATTCCTTCCCTTAACACTAGAAGGTTTCATTTTGCACAGTTAGGTAATAGTAGCTAATATTTTGTACTGTTTATATGTTCCAGACACTATTATAAGTGCTTTATATGAGTTTTTCACATCAATGTGTGTAGCAGGTACCATTATTGTCTCCATTTTACAAGATTAAATTGTTACAAATTTTCATTGCACGTTTTGAATTCCACATCACCGTAGAGCTAGAAACAACTGTGAAAATTCCTTTAGATGATCTTTTCTTGATAGATAGGTCTTTTCTTGATAAATGAAAATGTTTCCAAATACTCCTAGGGTAATTATAGATTTCCTAGGGTAATTATAGATCCAAACTTTTGAAATAGTCTACAGATTCTATGCACTGAACTGTGTCTTCCCAAAATTCAAATGTCGAAGCCCTAATCCCCAATTTTATGGTACTGGGAGTTATTTAGGATTAGGTGAGATCATGAGAGTGGAACTGTCATGATAGGGTTAGTTCCCCTATGAGAAGAGATCAGATAGGCATGAAAACACAATAAGAAGATGGTTGTCTGCAAGCCAGGAAGACTATTCTCATTAGGAACCAAACTGGCCGGCACCTTGATCTTGGATTCCCCAGCCTCCAGAACTGTGAGAAATAAGTGTTTGTGATTTAAGGCACCTAGTCAGTGGTATTTTCTATAGGACAGCCTGGGCTGACTAAGACAACAGGTTTTTGCAGGGCCCACCCCTGGCCTCTCTCTCCAGGCCAATGTCATATTCTTATCCTCCCCTTAATCTGACAGTCCTGTCACAGTAGCTTCATTCTGTTTCTTCAATGAGACATGTCGTTCTAGTTCAGCACTTTAGTAAATGCTGTTTCCATTGTCTTGCACCCTGTGGTAGATAAAATAATGGCCGTCAAAGATGTCCATGTCCTAATCCCCAAAACCTGAGAGTATTGATTTTACATGAAAAGGGCACTTTGCAAATGTGATTAAGTTAAGGATCTCGAGACAAGATTATCTTGGATTATCCAGGTGGATCAATGCAATCTCATGGGAGGGAAGAAGTTTGGAATCAGAGAGAAGGATATATAAGAGTGAGACAGGATGTTCAGAATCAGAAGAAAGAAGATGTGACCACAGAAATAGAGCTCAGGGTGATGTCATTACTGGACGAGGGACATGAGCCAAGGCATGTGGCAGTCTCTAGAATCTAGAAAAGGTGATCCATTTCTTAAACAGATTCTACCCTAGAGCCTCCAGAACTAATGAAGCTCCGCTGACCCATTCTAAACTCCAGAATTGAAAGATAATAAATTATGTATATTTAAGCCACTGTTTGTGGTAACATGTTACAGCAGTAAGAAGAAACTTCCCTCTTCATTTTAACTCCTATTGATCCTTCAGATTTTGATTCAAATATTACTTCCTCAGGGAAGAGAATATGATTTCCCTTCCACTTTGACCACAAACTCATTAAAAAAAAAATTTTCTCTATTACATTTTCACAGCATCCCATACTTTTCCTTTGAGACACTTAATACTCTTAGATAATTTGATTAATAACTGTGTAACTCCCAGCACTAGAACTTCCATGAGGACAGAGTCTATGCTGTCTTTTTTCACCATTATATTCCCAGTATCTCACACTGTAATATCACAAGCATTCAATAAACAATTGTTTAATGACCAAATAAATAAATGAAAGAAGTAATTAATGTAGGATACGAAAATGATTTTATAGCTCTAAAAGGGACATAAATATTGTTGTTATAATTTTAACCAGTTAGACCTCCAAATGAAAATCAATGCTATCTATAAAAGGTAGCCTAATAGTGTATGGAGTATTATTCCTATATTAAAAGGGCATCACAAGTTTATAGTCAGAAACAGTTGCTGGTTAAGGAGAAAGTGGAAACCCTCTCCTACTCTCTATCTTATCTTCATTCTTATCTTTCTAAGTCATGGCCTTTCCTTGTTTCCATCAGTACAAATATATGAAATTGCCCTTATAACTCTACTAGTCAAGATAATCCTTGCTGTCATGTAGTAACAAACCCCCAAATCTCAGTGATTTCAGACACAGATAAAATGACTTCTTGTTTTGGCAAAGTCTGAAGAGGGTCAGCGGAGTTGCCTCCTATCAGTTGATTCAAGAATTCATGTTCCCTTCATCTTGTGATGTCACCATTTCAGCCTGTGGCTTCCAAGGCTATCATGTCAGGACAAAGCATGAAGAACTCACAGTCCTTAACTACCTTTGTCCAGAAGTCATTGATATCACTTCCACTCATAAGTCATTGACCTAAACTTGTCACCTGGGTCCAAGCCGACTATCAGGTCTGAGAAATGTAAGGGGCATGGGGAGTATTTGGTGAGCATTGCTATGTTATCCACAGTGACTATATATACATATTGTTTTGGGCAATGTTTCATTGCAATATAAATTGAAATGTTGCTTCCCAAATAATATTTTAATGCATTTAAAAGTTCCAGCCCTTCAAAGAGGCAGTGAAGTGACTCATTTTGTAAAGAATCTTTTGTGAATAATCACTTCAAATATGCCTCTTTTTACATTGGCTTTTCTTAAAGTGGTATAATCATTGATGTGCTAGAGCTGGCTCATACTGGCTCAGGAAGCTAAGTTGGCACATTTCTTCCAACTCCCAAGTTCATGTTATGTAGCTTAAATTTGGCCACAGTGGGGATTATCTACACTACAGAAGTCAGCAAATGCTGCAAATCCGGACTTTCTTCATTTTTTTCAAAGAGCCAATTGTTGAACATTTACAAGTATACCACTGTATACGCTGGTAGTTAAATGACTGTTTGGCCCTAGAAATCAGATTGTTGCATAGTATTACAATAATTGAGTTCTGAAATTTTAAAACCAAGTTATGTTTTTGTGCCTAGGTCTCTGGGCACACACGTGCGCATGTGCTCATGGTTTATAATGCAGTGTAGTAAAGCGTTCTAGGAAAAGGGTTAGGAAACCAAAGATCTATTCCAGATTCTGCCACAATCATTCATGAGACCCTAGCCAAAATGCTCAATCTCTCTCAGACATGGGTTTTGTTTTTTTTTTTAATGTAAAGTAAGGGAATTGTACCAACTGACCTCCTATCTTAATTTGATATTCAGGATTCAAATACCAGGCTGAGTTAAGTCATAATTATCATACACTATAATAAGATTGAAGCCACCTAAAAGCACCTAATTGTTTCATGGTCAGAATATTGTAATTTATCCCTAAATGATTCTGTTAGGGTTTGTGTTATCTCTGTAAGAAGTACGTGCAAACAACACAAAAATATGTATGAAAGAACGGTGCTCTGTTACTATAAATTAAGTGAAAGATTTGCACTGCAAGGGATTCACATTGTAAACTCTGTCATCTTGAGGATTAATCTACTACAATTGTAGCATTTTCTTTCCTTTTAGATAATGCTTTTTATATCGGTCTTTATTCCAGTTACCTATTGCTGCTTAAAAAAACCACCCCTAAACTCAGTGACTTAAAACGTAACCTACTTTACTACATTTCACAATTTTCTGGGTCAGGAATTCAGACACATGGGATCCAATAGGGTTGCCAGATAGTATCCAGCCAACAGCTAAGCTCATCTGGAGGATCCAAGGCATCTTTATTTATTTTTATTTTTTTTAAGATTTTATTGTATTTATTTGACAGAGAGAGACACAGTCAGAGAGGGAACACAAGCTGGGAGAGTGGGAGAGGGAGAAGCAGGCTTCCCGCTAAGCAGGGAGCCCGATGCAGGGCTTGATCCCAGCACCCTGGGATCATGACCTGACCTGAAGGCAGATGCTTAATGACTGAACCACCCAGGTGCCCCCCAAGGCATCTTTATTTTCTAGACTGGTTCCTTGACAGGAATAGATAGAGGACTAGGCTCACTTTGGCCCCTCTCTTACAGTCCATCAAGGTAGTCAGATTGCATGGTGACTCAGGGTCCCCAGAAACCAAAACTGAAACTGCCAATCCTCTAAAAGTCTAGATCCGAAACTGCCATGGTGTCACTGGTGACATAGTCTACTTGTGAAAGCAGTCACAGGTCTGTCCAGATTCAGTAGGAACAGGATCAAATAATTTGTGCCCACTTTTAATTTATAAGATCAAGACAATGCTATCAGAGCTTCTTGAAGACCCTCTGTAATCCTGTTCTTCCCTAAATACAAACTGTCCCAAATAATAGCAGAGATCAACTACCACTACATTGTGCTTTGCTCCTCTATATAAACCTTGCGACATTTAACCCAGTCTTGGTATATAATAGTTTGTACAAAAATATGTTAGTTGTATCAGTACATTTAAAAATGTTGTCTGTCTACAAAACTGTATCGGTTATGGCTACTGTATTAGTCAAGGTTCTCCAGAGAAACAGGACTACTAGGATGTATTTTTATATATATAAGATATATGCATATATATCATATATATTAGATATATACACATACATAAAACATATAAGATAATATACATAAGTATATATAAATGTATATTTGTATACATACACATATAAGATATATACATACATACATATATATGTATATACATATATCCTATTGGTTCTGTTTCTCCGGAGAATGTTATCTTATAGATCTCATATTTATGTATATAAATAAATATATCATATGTATATGAAGACATTTATTATAAGATATTGGCTCATCCAATTATAAAGGCTAAGAAGTTTTGCCTTCTGCCATCTGTAAGCTGGACACCTAGGAAAGCCAGTGGTATAGTTTGAAGGCTTGTAAATTACAATCAATTATATAGCATTCTTCACCAATCAGATGGATAAAAAATTTTAAAACTGGACAATGTTGGGGTGCTTGGTTGGCTCAGTCAGTTAAACATCCGACTCTTGATCTCAGTTCAGGTCATGCCTTCAGGGTCGTGAGTTTTAGGCCCACATTGGGCTCCATGCTGGGTATGGAGCCTACTTAAAAAAAAAGTAAAAACTGGACAGTATTATTAGCAATAATGTGAAGAAATGGGAATTTCTGGTAGAACTGAGTTTGCAGGCCAATTCAGTGGTATTTGCTAAAACAAAAAGTACATAGCTACTGTGACCCAGTAATTTTACTTCTTACTAGCCTGCCTTATTCTGTACAAAATGAAACACTTTGATATTGTCAGAATTATTGACAAAGTCACACATTTTATCATATTTTTTATTATCAGTTAGATAAAATGCTCAGGTTACTAATCGTGACCTACAAATTTTGGCAGGAAGGTATCATCTTTAATGTGTTCATAAATTGACATGTTTTTCACGATTACATAAGAAACCACATTTAAAGTTACAAAGATTATGTAGCATTATTCATAAGCATGAAAAAAACCAGAAACAGCCTAAATGACCTTAAGTAGTGGAGGGGCTAAACAAGATGTACTATAGTCTTAGTTAAAAGAATGGAATAGACTTATGTGTACTAACATGGAATGGTCTCCCGGACAAATTGTTGAGTGAAGAAGAACATAGTGGAACATTATATACAATGGAAAACTCTTTAAGTTAAACAAATAGACACAAAAACAATACTAGTAATTGTTAATGATTTTGTAAATAACGATATATAAGTGCAAAGAATAAAGTCTGGAAGGACATTTACAAAGCTGTCAACAGTGGTGATGGGAGAAGTATTGAGGGACAGAAGTCAAAGCAAGGATTAAAGGGACTTTAGCCTCATCTGCAATCTTTTAATCTCTATGAATACAATACATTATTCATAATGTAAAAAAGTAAAAATAATTGTTAAAATTAGCCAAAAAATTTTTTATTTCAAAAATTCGAAACCGGTAGATTACTATTAGTAATAAGACGAGTTATATTTTTAAGTGGACAAAATAAATTTTAGATCATTACATGTAGCATAACTTCATTTGGATAAAAAGAGAGAGAATGACTAGATACGTATTGCATGTAAGTGGCAAATACATGAAACTGAAAGATCCCTACCAACTATTAAAGAAGGTGACTTTGTGTGGGAAGGGAGTTAAAGTGAGAGGCAGAGCAGGCAGGGGGAGATTTACTTATTTTAATATGCTTCAGTACTGTTTTAATTTTTATAATGAGCATGTACTACTCTTTTGATTAAAACTCCAATTAAAACAGTAAATTCAGGGGTGGCCTACATGGCTAGTTATAAAACACCCATAATTTCACACCTAAACCATAGATTATTTCCAGGTCTCACTTTTGTTTAAAAGATGGAAGCATTTATATCTAAGGGATTGACTTGAAGTTCACATGTTCGGTCAACAGATAACAGCCTCCATGGTTTACAAGTGCACTGAGTGGCCTTCTTCATTAGGAATATAGGAAATAAGCATATGCAATCATTCTTCTCTAAGAGCTGGGGACAAAGCCCTAAGAGGGACACATTACGTTTCATTGGTTTGTAACTCTCCAAGCAAAGGGTGTAAAAGCTGAATAATCTGATCCCAACCAAATTATAAGGCATGTACTGAAAGACACTGTACTGACTGTTCAATCACTTTTTTATTAACATAGGCACGAAGGAATAAATATATAAACTGACAACCATTACTGTCTCACTCCTTTATGCCCAAAAGAAAAACAAAAGAAAAAGATTTTACAAAAAAACGTCTGTTTTGATGGTATCAAATGTGGTAGGAAGAACCTCTTCCTTTTAGTCGTTTCCTGTTTGTCAGCTTTCTATCTAGGTGTCAGGTTTAAATTTGGAACATGCAATATGCAGTGAATTTATCTCAAGCAAAGGACAAAAAAAAAAAAAGAGAGAAGAAACAAAACTTCAGATTACCCATCTGAAAACAAAATATATTTAACATATAAAGTAATATTACCTTTTCTAGTTATAAAAGCCACTGTGCTATAAATGGAGTTAATTTGCATAATGCCAATCAGTGCCATAAATAAATATGGCTCTGATTGTTTATGAATTGTTAGACTGTGATTTGAAGCTTGATTTGGGAAATGCTGACATTAACAGATTATAAAATAAAACTGATGATGAAAAGTGTTAGATTCCAAGACCAGGAGAAGTCGAAAGTGAAATATCAAGACAAAATTAATGTAAGAATCTCCAAAGAAAATGATGAGAAAGGAAAGAATATTCTAAAAGAAAACAAGGAATACAAAGCACCGATTAAATCATATGACTGTTAGGAGGATTTACTGATACAAAAATGAAGTTCCTTCTTAACTAATATATGGAGGAAAGGAAAAGAGGAAATCACTATTAATTCCCCTAATGATTGACCCAAGGAGGAGTGAAAGAGAATTCTCTCAGTGCATGTGTGTACCTACCTAAACAATAGGGAGGACAGCCACACCTGGATTTTCCAATACAGTGCCTGTTGATTTATTTTTAATTGTGATATCAGTGACACCATAAAAATGCACAAAGCTTAAGTGCATAGCACAATTAATTTTTACATATGTATGCATCCATGTACCATCACCCAGACCAAGATAAAAATATTCCATCACCTTAGAAGATTTTCTTAAGCCTATTTCCAGTCATTTCCTCTTTCCCTTAGAGGTAGATAGCCACTCCTGTAAACTTTACCATTGTAGCTTAATTTGCATGTCTTTGAACTACTTAATATAAATGGAATCATACAATATGTAGTCTTTTGTGTCTGGTTTCTTTTTATTGCTAAATGGCATTTGCGTTGTTCCCATTTTGAGATCATAATGAATGAAGTTACTGTGATCATTTTTTTTTTTAAGATTTTATTTATTTATTTGAGAGAGAGAGTGAGAGAGAGCATGAGAGGGGAGAAGGTCAGAGGGAGAAGCAGACTGCCCATGGAGCCAGGAGCCCGATGTGGGACTCGATCCAGGGACTCCAGGATCATGACCTGAGCGAAAGGCAGTCGCCCAAACAACTGAGCCACCCTGTGGTGCCCTCTGTGATCATTCTTTAAAAGCGTTGTGGTTCACCATTGGTGGTCGAGTACAGTTTCCATTGATCATAGAATCTGTGAATTAAAGAAAAAGGCTTCTCAACCTATAACAGTGAAGCAGAGATTAGATGGCCAAAATAGACAATCCCATCCAGAAAGGGAAGGAACAGAAAGTACATAGCATTCATAGGCCGTAGCAATTCTGAAATCCACTCAGGCACATGGCACCACTTTAATCCCTTCACTGGGGCCCATTTCTGCTCCTTGTGAATGGATTATTCTTGGTTCTTGACTTTGACTTTTGGACTCTTGACTTCTCCCTTTGAATCATCATTTCTCATCCATAAAAAAAGTCTGTGTTTACAACAACGTAGCTTTCTTAGCCTGCTTCTCACTCATAGAAGTTAATTTTGTACTATCTGTGTCTCTTTCATTCCAAGCTGTTTTGATTCCTTTAACAACTTTGTGGGTTTCTTATATCAATTCATAATAAACTCCAATAAACAAAGTCACACTCACATTTCTTTCTGAGACAAGTCCTTCTATATCTGGGCCATGTGTAAGGCTGATATAGAAAAATACCCTCAAAATTCTTGAAAGCTTTCTCATTTAACTGAGAGGACCTGTAAAAGCCTACACTAAACCTTTCTGAAATCCTCATAAAGGGTCTTATGGCTCCATATGTAAGATATTTACCCTGAGGCTATGCTCTACTGATGACTCTGGATTTGTTCTTGCTATTTATTACTTTGAAAATCTTTTACTGGGAGACACTGTGTATAGAAAACAGTTTTATTTTCAAGCCCAGAAAGTCCTGGATATATTATAATTCTTCTAAATTTGACTCAAAAACATAATAGTTTCTTCTTCATTTCCTCTCTCCATAATCAGTAGAAGAAGCCAATTGGCACTTTCTGTACTCCTCCAAGAGATCTCCACAGCCAAGCCCATGAACACCTTAAGTTTTACCCTTTTGAATTTCCAAGTCTCCAGAGGCAACACTTTCGGCAAACTGTGCCACTACATTGCAAGCGTCCTTTCTTCCTCATCCTCAGATAACATTTTCCTCAGTGTCATAGGAGCCCTCAGCAGTGGCCTCTTGAGGATCTTTGAGATTATATTTACAATATTTTTGAGGCCCTACCAGCATCCACCCAGTTCCAAAGCCAATGTCACATCTTTAGATTTTTGTTGTAGAGCACTTCCTTTCCATTTGCTGCACAAGAAATTACACCAAAATGTAATGGCTTCAAACAATTGCAGTTTAATTAGACTTCATTATTTTGTGATTTGGGTAAGGCTCAGTAGAGTGACTTTTCTTCTCTGACATTGACTGAGGTCACTCAGAGGTTTTCAGCTGTGGCAACAGGGTTGGTTTGGAGAATCCAAAAGAGCCTCCTCACATATCTGAAGCACTTTGTTGTGGATGGCTGGAAGTCTGGGCGGAACTGGAGTGGCTGCACATGCTTCGAATATCTAGATGGCTCTGGTGTGTATCAAAATTATTCAGAAGGATGTCCTCAAAGACAGGGATAAAGAGGAGATTTATGTCATCCACAGGGCCTTCTCTGGCTTAGACTACTCCAAAGAATGGAAGAGGTCATTTGCTTCAACAGAGAATCATTCTGTTTAAGAACCAGCTCTAAATTTAAGAGGAACTTCACATTATTGTACATTTTGCCCCCAGTTAGATCACCTATAGACAATGAGGCCAGCCAATGTATGGTTCCAAGGAGCACATTTTAAAATGTGTGTGGTGCTCTTAAGGAAACATGCTCTTATTTTTGAAGCTGGTCAAAACATTGAAAATCTTAAACCTTAAGATCTGAGGTTTCCCGGGAAAGACATCTTAATTTCCCAGACCTCAAGTCCCCCTCTCTTTCCATTTGTTTGTCTTTTTTCTCTCCTAGGTTCGCAGATGGGCAGGCAATAGGGTTGAAATATACCAAATGAGGACATAGCATTGTCTTTCTTCAGGAGGCACGCCCAATCCAATAAAGATAAAGTTTACTTTTCTTGAATCTCTTTTATAAGAAAAACTCACTGTCTTGATCACTTTTCACCATCTTCCTTTCAACTATTTTTCTCGCAAAGGTTGGCCTAAGATTGCAAACTCATCAGTGAAGATGCTAGGGCTAAGCTTTCTCAGGAAGTTTATGGTTAACTCAGGCCTCCCAGGAAAGTAAAAATAAGCTTGAGAACTAAAGTGTCCTCAGTCTAAGTGGGGCCATGGTGATAAATGATGGTCATCCTCATTCATTAAATGGAGAGTGTATTAGCATGGAGTTGGGAATTTATATTATAGAAGAGTAACTAAATATGAACTGACAAGACTGCTTAGAAATACTGGAATGTTGTGCTACTTTATTTAACAAACCAATGATATCTGGTTTTTATCTCATTTTCTTGCTATCAAAAACCCCTGACATTAGTTTTTCTGGTGTCATACCGAGACCAAGAAAAAAGAAGCCATCTGGGGCTGTGTATTTACAACTGAAGGCACTTAAAGAACAAGGTTGTTGCTCAGGGGTCTGCAAGCTTGTCTGAGTGTCCATACAGAAACACACCTAGGAGAATGCCTTCACCCACATCTCTGAAGAAAGAAGAAAGCAGAAGGCTTATGACATGGTAGAAACATTTTCTGAACAAGAGAAATAATTTTTTGTTCATTTTTAGTCCTTGGTTTTCATCATAAAGAAGACTTGTAGGATATTAATGACCAATTGCACCAGGTAAGTGTAAGATCAAAGCTAATACTGATCTAGGAGTGAGGAATTATTACTTTTCATGATGAGTCAAAATTTGAGCATATCTTTATTTCAAAACAATATACAGTTACAGATAAACTTCTATCCCTTGGTCTCTCTTTTCAGTCACAATACCCTATACATCAAAGCTAACAACTCACTGAGATGGGAAAATCAGTCTCCAAAGAGATGGTGAGCCAGATTCAAAATTAACAAACTTCATGAGGGTCAGAGAACAGCAGCAAAACTAAAAGCCAGCTGGACAGTTTATTGCTATTATAACTATAATAACAGTATTATTATTATTTTGAGTTACTAGTGTGCTCAGAAGGCTCAGTGTAATTAATTAACCTTTCAGAAGACAAGTCTAAAATGTCTGGCTTTGTCGTAATAAAGTTACAGCTGTTGTTGAAATCTGATAGAGCTCAGTTCCCTTTCTAATTTCATGAGAAACTGATTCATTTATAAAATGCCTCCACTTCACTCATTCATTTATAACTGAAGAGATGCACTAATCCACTCAGGAAACAAATCTTGTGATACATAGGAGATCAATTGTTTTATGAAATAAAATTAAAAGTGTAAATGCGGTTAACATTTTAAAGATATGTCATTTGAAAGTACTCCTTGAACTCATTTGACCAAGTATTTTTTTTTCCATTTTTCGAAATCACACCTGTGCTAAGACATGCACTCTCTTCCTCTATCTGGTAAGCACAAGGTGTGGGAACTTGTGCAATAGATAATTAATCTCTATTGCTATCTATAGTTTCATAGTTAACACTGTCTTAGCAGAAGTGTGAAAACACATTCACACCTTTGAAAATGGATGATTAACTAATCAAATGACAATATGAATGTTAGACAGAATTACAGAAATGACTGCAAGGCAGAGCTATTTATGATTATAACATTCTATTTAATTTTTAAGGGTGGATTGTTCAGTGTAATCTGCTCCTCAAACATCCAAGCAGATTCTCAACTTTTTAATTGCACGAATCCTCAAAAAAGAATGAATAAAATTTCATATTCTTCCCTAATTAAGCAATTTTTAATTTGAGAGTTTAAGAAGGAGAAGAGAGTTATGTTTCAAGACCATAGGCAAGGAGGAGCGAAGAAAAGAGAATCACATTTGAGTGAATAGTCAAGTTATTTTTTTACTCTGGACATTGTCATTTCCATTTAAAATGTAGACTAAGCTGAATAAATAATTGAATAGTTAGTTCTCTTTTGACAGTCTGGTGTATAAAAATCCAAATTGGGAGGTAGGCCCATGTTCATTATTTTGTTAATTTTCTAAGTTTACCTGTGTGTTCTCTTTAAGAAATGATCACCAGGAAAAGGCAGAAACACTGTTGAAGGAATGCAGATCTAATTACTAGGACTTTAGAAGCAGTATTCTGTGTACATTGTATTAAAAGCCTTTAGATAAAAATATTTACCCATATTTATATTCTTAAAGCCAAAGTGTATATTTGCAGCACATATCACTTACTGCCTTATAGTGTGGTATTTTAAAGACATGTTAACTCCTCAGTAATACCTTGAGATCTGGCTACATGTCTGACTCATTATCCCAGCCCAATTTAGCCCATTGCTTTATATTGAGTGGATATCCCTGTCTGTTGAAGCAAGCCTAAACAGTAAATGAGGAGACGAATGTTGTTATAAAGTTGCATTTTCATGGAAAAACTTGATTATTTAAAGAGCAAAAAACATGATTTTTTTCAATTCATAAATTAGCTGCACATTTCTTTGTTACATACAAAAAAATTCTATTAATTAGCAATAGTTTATTTATCAGCGCCAAATAAATGGCGCTGTTCAGCTGTTCAACCTTGTAGTTCCTATTGCCCCACCTTGAATGTGGGTGTGGGTATAGGCGTATGCATACATCTATTCTCCCTCTCCAAGCTGGCTTCTGCCTCCATTTGTTTACTGAAACCATTCTGGAAAAGGTCTTCCCCATCTTTCTTTACCTCGACTTTGCAGTGACATTTGACACCACTAAATAATACTTCCTTTTTGAAACATTGCTTTCTCTTGTTTTCTATGCCAACACATGCTCCTAATCTTCCTTCTAAATCTCTTCTTGGGAGATCTCATTTACTCCTATAGATTCGGTTATTATGTATCTATTCTTTGCCTACCAAGTTTAAATCTCTAGCCCAAATATCTCTTCTACCAAGTTTAAGCCTCTAGCCCAAATTTTTTTTTCTCACCTTCAATTCCATATACATATATGAAAGTACGTACACACACAACACTACACACAAGCATGCAAACATACACACACACACACACACTCAAGGCATCACACACCTGTCCCCCACACCTATTCCTTCACTATGGTTCTCTCTCTCAGTAACATCAGTTACCCATATAGAAAGCTGGGTGTCATCCTTTACCCTTCTTCTTTACCCACATCTAATCTCTCAACATTTCCTATTCATTCTATCTCCCAATGTATCTCAGATTCATCGGCTCCTATCCATCACAGTCGTGGCAACTATTATCCTGAGTCATTTATTGCAACATCCTACTAGCTAGTCTTCTTTTCTCCAATCTTGCCCCCTTCTGTTCTTTTTCATACTATACTCAAACAGATTTTCTGCAGTGGTCATTACACTTTTTTGCTTACAAACCCCTCTTAGAATTTTTGTAAAATATATGAACTTTCTTACTATTTTTTAAGTTCAAGTAAAATTATTTTACTATAAAATTAGATATCCAGTATGATATAACACTGATAAAAAAAATAAAACAGCTGTGTCCTCTTTTGAATATATCCAAATGAATCTAAATGATAAGATTTGATGCCTGTCATTGTTCTCTTAAAAATACATGAACAAGTTCCTCTCTAACAACATGAAATGTCATGGGTTTGATACTTTTCCCTTGAACTTGTATTTCCACTCCATTTTTTTCCCACAGTTTTTATCCTAAAGAATAACTTTTAGTCTTCGTTGATTATCCTATCACAATGCAGGAAAACATATATATAAGTCAAAATGTTTAAAACTTTCCTGTGACCATAAGATTGTAAATATTATTAGGTTCTTACAGATTGAGTTACTGTTATACTTATCTTACAATATAATTGATGAAAACATCATAAATATATTACATATATTAGGAAAATATTACACATGAAAGTAAAATTTTATAAGAAAAACCACTTCTTAATGAGATAGATAAGTCATTTTTCTATTAGTTTATGTGTCTGTGGATAAACATTATATATCTCTAGAATAATAAAGCATTTAGAATAAATTCTATGCCCATATTTGGCCTTATAGATATAATTTTTGAGAAGCTTTGATTCCATAAATAACTATGTGGGCCAGGAAGGAACTTTATTATAGCAATGGCAGTCATTTCTTTAAACTCTTTTCAAGCAATATGCCAAAAAACACATGATATGATATATAATATAATATGTTATGTAATGATATAATTATATTTATACTGTACATATAAATATATATGTATATACTATACATATAAATATATATAATATTATATATAATATATGTCACATGTTTTTTTTACATTGATAAATCAGTTGAAAACATGATTAGATCCTCCTTCATCTTATACAAAGCACGCACTTGGATACCCCTTAGCTTGTGAAAGGACATTTTACCAGTTACTAGTGTTATTTTCTTGGCCAATGCCTGAGAGTATACCAAAATAATAAACCTTATTAGGAGTTCTCCTGAGGACTCACCTTCTCCAAGCCCATTAGCCCCAGCCATGAGCTTAGGGCAAATTTTGTTAAAGCCACACACACTCAGGACCCACCCAGCTGCCAGGTACACAGCAGCCACCATGTACCCCACCAAGCCACCAAACCACACCCAGCCACCCACTTCCAGCCATTGTCACACACTGTGACTGCGCTTGCACCCCAGGTTGCCCCACAGCACTTCAGGGGATCCATAATAGAACTATTAGCCTAGCTCAAATTTGCTAACACCACTGGCCTGCTCCCAAGTTCCTGGCAGGCACATCCCCTCAAGGCTGATCTGGCTGGGTCCCACTAACACCACAGAGAGCAAGCACAGCCCACAACAGGCAGAGAGTCAGTGCAGAAGACTGAAATGAAAGGAAAAGTGACTCAGACACATTAACAGGACATAAGCAATACATGTCAGATACTCTTCCAAAGTGCCAGTCACTGGTAGACAGAAGACACTGCACTGGAGGTCACTCTTCTGCATAAAGTACTCCTTTTTTTTTTTTTTTTTTAAGATTTTATTCATTTATTTGAGACAGAGAGAGAGCACAGCTGCAGAGGAGGGGGCAGAGGAAAAGGAAGAAGCAGACTCGCCACCAAGCAGGGAGCCTGATGGGGAGCTCTATCCCAGGACCCTGAGATCATGACCTGTGTGAAGGCAGACACTTAACTGAATGAGCTGCCCGGGTGCCACATAAAATCACTACTTTCAAAAGCAGAAGACATACCTGACTTTCTTAACACATGGAAACAGACAGAGAGAGGCAGACAAAATGAGAGAAATTTATCCCAAATGAAAGAACAGGAGAAGGCTACAACCAAGCGAAACAGATACAAGTAACTTGCCTGATAGAGAATTTAAAGCAGTGGTCATAAGGATACTCTCTGGACTTGAGAAAAGAATGGAAGACGTGAGTGACACCCTTAACACAGAGATAAGGAATACATAGGAGAGATGAAGTTCTCAATAGATGAAATGAAAAACACACTTGATGGAATGGGCAGCAGGATGGAAGACATACAGGAACAAATAGTGACCTGGAAGACAGGATAATGGGAAGTAATCAATTTGAACAAAAGAGAAAGAAAAGAATTATGCAAAACAAGAATAGACTTGGGGAACTCAGTGACTCCATCATATGTAACAACATTTGTATTATAGGAGTCCCAGAAGAAGAAGAGAGAGGAAAGGGGGCAGAAAATTTATTTGAAGAAATAATAGCTGAAAACTTCCTGAATCTGGTGAAGGACACAGATATCCAGATCCAAGAGGCACAGAGAACTGCCAACAGAATCAACAAAAGCAGACAGACACTAAGAAGTATTCTAATTAAATTTGCAAAATATAGTGATACAGAAAACCTTTTAAAAGCAGCAAGACAAAAGAAGTTATTAACTTATAAGGGAAAACCCATAAAGATAGCAAGAAATTTTTCAAGAGGTACTTTGCAAACCAGAAGAGAATGGCATGATATATTCAAAGTGCTGAATGGGAAAAATCTGCGGGCAACAATACTCTATCCAGCAATGCTATCATTCAGAATAGAAGGAGAAGTCAACAGTTTCCCAGACAAACAAACCCTAAAGGAGTTCGTGACCACTGAACCAGCTTTGCAAGAAATATTATAAGGGACTCTTTGAGGGGGAAGGATGATCAAAAGTAACAGTTTGGAAGTAGGAATCACAAAAGCAGTATCAATGAATATGTCTGTAAAATATCAGTCAAGCAATTCTCAAAAACAGAACGTAAGTATAATAACACATACCTAAGACATGGGGAGAACAGGAGAAAAGAATGGGTACAAATTAAATAACCATCAACTCAACATAGACTGCTATATACAAAAGAGGTTATGTACAAACCTAATGGTAACCGTGCATCAAAAACCACTCATAAATATGCAAAGAATAAAGAGAAAGAAATCCAAATATATCACTAAAGAAAATCAGCAAAACATGAAAGAGAGAAAGACAAGAAAGGATCAGAGAGAATCTTCAGAAATAACCACAAAACAAGTAATAAAAATGACAGTACATACATATCTATCAATAATTACTTTGAATGTAGATGGATTAGTCAAAAGACATAGGGTGACAGAATGGATAAAGAAACAAGACCCATCTGTATGCTGCCTACAAAAGACCTATTTAGACCTAAAGACACCTACAAAAGACCCATTTAGACCTAAAATTGAGAAGATGGAGAAACACCTATCATGCAAATGGATGTCGAAAGAAACTCGGAATCACAGTACTTCAATCAGAGTAAACAGACTAAAACAAAGAAACAGGAGACAAAGAAGGACACTATATAATAATAAAGGGGACAATCCAACAAGAAGATATAAATATTGTAAATATTTATGCACCCATCATAGGAGCACCCAAATACATAAAACAGTTAATATCCAACACAAAGGAAGTAATCGATAATAATACTATAAATCAGGGGACGTTAACACCCTGCTTACATCAATGGAAAGATCATCTAAGCAGAACAGCAACAAGGAAACAATGGCTTTGAATGACACATTGGACCAGATGGATTTAACAGATACATTCAGAACATTCCATCCTAATACAGAAGAATACACATTCTTTTCAAGTTCACATGAGTCATCCTCCAATAATTATAATTACAATATCCTCTAATAATTACATCCTCCAATAATTATAATTATAATATGTAATAATAATTACATATTAGCCCACAAACCAGCCTCAACAAATTCGAGAAATTCAAAATCAAACCATACATCTTTTCTGAGCACAACACTATGAAACTAGAAGTCAACCACAAGAAAAAATCTGGAAAGACCAAATATATGGAGGGTAAATAACATACTACTAAACAATGAATGGATCAACCAGGAAATAAAAGAAGATCTAAAAAATACATGGAAACAAATTAAAAAAAAAAATGATCCAAAACCTCTGGAATGAAGCAAAAGCAGTTCTAAGAGGGAAATTTGTAGTAAATACAGGCTTACCTCAACAAACAAGAAAAATCTCAAACAACTGAGCCATACACCTAAAAGACCTAGAAAAGGAATAACAAATGAAGCCTTAAACTAGGAGAAGGAAGGCAATGATAAAGATTAGAGCAGGAATAAATGATATACAAACTAGGAACAAGAACAACAACAACAAACACAATAGGACAGATCAATGAAACCCAGAGCTGGTTCTTTGAAAAAAATCAATAAATCTGACCCTTAGCCAGATTTATCAAAAAAAAAAAAAAAAAAGGGGAGAGAGAGAGAGAGAAAGACAAAGGATTCAAATAAATAAAATCACAAGTGAGAGAGGAGAAATAACAACCAGTACCATAGAAATACAAACAATCATAAGAGAATTTTATGAAAAACTATATGCTAATAAATAGTATAACCTGTAAGAAATGGAGAAAATCTTGGAAAAATATAAACTACCAGAAATGAAACAGGAGTAAATAGAAAATTTGAACAAACTGATAGCCAGCAAAGAAATTGACTCAGTAATCAAAAAATTCCCAAGAAACAAAAGTCCAGGACCAGATGGCTTCACAGGGGAGCTCCACCAAACATTCAAAGAAGAGTTGATATCTATTCTTCTCAAACTATGCTCAAATCATGGTAGTGGAAGGAAAACTTCCAAATTCATTCTATGAGGCCAGCATTACCCTGATACCAAACCAGACGAATGAACCACTAAAAAAAAAGAACTACAGGCCAAATACCCCTGATGAACTAGACATAAAAATTCTCAATAAAATACTAGCAAACCACATTCAATAACACATTAAAAAAATCACTCACCATGATCAAGTGGGATTTATGTGCTTCAACATTCACAAATCAATGTGATACATCACATCAATAAGAGAAAAGATAAAAACCATATGGTCATTTCAACAGGCACAGAAAAAGCATTTAGCAAAGTTCAACATCTATTCATGATAAAAACCCTCAACAAAACAGGTTTAGAAGGAACATACCTCAACATAATAAGGCCAAATGTGAAAAACCCACCGTTAACATCATCCTCAGTGGGGAAAAACTGAGAGCTTTTCCACTAAGGTCAGGAACAAGACAAGGATGTCCATTCTCACCACTTTTATTCAACATAGTACTGGAATTCCTAGCCATAGCAATCAGAAAACAAAAAGAAAAAAAGGCACCCAAGTCAGTAAGGAAAAAGTAAATCAATATTTGTAGATGGCATGATACTATATATAGAAAACCCTAAAAACCAAAAAATTGCTAGATTTGATAAAACAAATTCAATTAAGTCACAAGATACTAACTCAATCTACAGATCTGTTTCTCTTCTATGCACCAATAATGAAGCAGCAGAAAGAGAAATTAAGAAAACAATCTTATTCACAATTGCACACCAAATAATAAGATACCTAGGAATAATCCTAACCTAAGAGATGAAAGACCTGTGTTCTGAAAACTATAAAACCCTGATGTAAGAAACTGAAATGACACAAAGAAATGGAAAGGCATTCCATGCTCATGGATTGAAAGAACAAATTTGTTATAATGTCTGTATTACCTATAGCAGTCTATACATTTAATGCAACCCTTATTAAAATACCAACAGCATTTTCACAGAACTAGAACAAATCATCCTAAAATTTGTATAGAACCACAAAAGACCTCAAGTAGCCAAAGCAACCTAGAAAAAGAAAAAGCTGGAGGCATCAAAATTCACCTTAAGTTATATTACAAAGCTGTGGTAATCAAAACGGTATGGAACTGGCACAAAAATAGACACATAGATCAACAGAATAGAATAGAAAACTCAGAAATGAACCCACAACTATATGGTCAATTAATCTTCAACAAAGCAGGAAAGAATATGCAATGGTAAAAAGACTGTCTCTTCAATAAATGATGTTGGGAAAACTGGTCAGCATATTGCTAAATAAAGCAACTGGACCACTTTCTCGCACCATACACAAAAATAAATTCAAAATGGATGAAAGACTTAAATGTGAGCCCTGAAGCCATAAAAATCCTAGGAGAAAACCCAGATGGTAACCTCTTTCACATCAGCTGTAGCATCTTTTTTCTAAATATGTCTTCTGAGGCAAGGGAAACAAAAGCAAAATAAACTACTGAGACTATATCAAAATAAAAACCTTCTGTACAGCAAAGGAAACAATCCACAAAATGAAAAGACAACCTACAGAATGGAAGAAAATATTTACGAATGACATATCCGACAAAGGGTTAGTATCCAAAATATATAAAGAACTGATATAACCAACACCACGAAATTAAATAATCCGATTAAAAAATAGACATGAACAGACATTTCTCCAAAGAAGACCTCCAGATGGCCAATAGACACACGAAAAGATGTTCATTGTCAGTCATCATTAGGGAAATGCAAATCAAAACTACAATGACCTATCACCTCACACCTGTCAGAATAGCTAAAATCAATAACACAAGAACAACAACTGTTGGTGAGGACATGGAGAAAAGGAATACTCATGCACTGTTGGTGGGAATGCAAACCGGTGCAGCCACTATGGAAAATAGTGGGGAGGTTCCTCAAAAAGTTAAAAATAAAACTACCTCATTATCTAGCAATTGCACTACTTGGTATTTACCCCTCAAAATTAAAAAACACTAATTCAAAAGCATACATGCATTCCTATGTTTATTGCAGCATTATTTATAATAGCCAAATTATGGAAGTAGCCCAAGTGTCCACTGAAGTGGAGAGTAAGGAGTGCACTTGTGATGAGCACAGAGTGATGTATGGATTTGTTGAGTCACTATAGTGTACATCTGAAATCAACATAATACTGTATGTTAACTATATTGGAATTAAAATAAAAACACTAAAAAAACTTATCAGATGACAATTTTACTCTTTTACTTAGAGGCACCTTATTTATTAATTTAAAATTAGTCAAATCTAGACTTTATATTCATTTAAATTCATAAATTTCACATGTATATTAAATTCTCCACGTTAGGGTGTTTTCTGCCTTCTGTTCAAAAAAAGACCTTTACGTTTGTGCCAAAGTTCAGTTTTCTAGGTCATTTCGCAATGCTTTAAAAGTCATGACAGGTAGGGACACCTAGGTGGCTCAGTCTGTTAAGGGTCGGCCTTCAGCTCAAGTCATGATCTCAGGGTCCTGGGACTGAGCCCCACATTGGGCTCCCTGCTTCACAAGGCGTCTGCTTCTTCCTCTGCCTGCTGCGCCCCTGCTCAGGAGCTCTCATTCCCTCTCTCTCTGTCGAGTAAATAAATAAAAATCTTTTTTTAAAATCATGACAGGTAGACATAAAGATGGGCTCTTGAGAATTATTATATATAGATAGTGTGGTAATATTTCATGGTAAAAAAACATAGAATTAGAGCAGCAAATCCACATTTGAAGTACTGGACTTAATCACAATAAGCTAATACTGATTTTAGGTTCAGAGCATTAGATTAATGTGCTTCGTAAAAATTAAGAGTAAACAGAAGAAAAGATATTGCCATATATTAATGATTTATTCATTTATTCATTGCAATATTTAGAGGAGAATTCACAACACATTTCCTTTAAGTTATTCCCATAATAAATACTTGGGAGGAATGAGTAGATGACTAAAGATATTGATGAGAGACACAGAGCAAAAGACTTGGTCCAAGCAAAAATTTCAGATGTGTTCACAATATTCAATAATCCCTTATAAAGAATAATAAAATTGTTTCTCCACAACCTGAATAAAAATATAAAACATGACGTTAACTTTCTCATATGTTCTTTCACTGAAGCTATAAATGCTGTTGAAAATGAATAATTTTCCACTATTTTCTCCTGAAATCAGGCCAAATATACAGCTGAAACAGAGGTAAATAAGAATTCTTTCACTGGTGGTGGAAAGTGCTTTCTCCTTACTGAGGAGGATGAAAATGTTCAGAAGGCATGCCTTGTTGCAGGTTCTTATTTTCTAACACGCTTTTTATAATTCTAAAAAGATAGACAAAGCAGAGAATTTGCCTGGATGAAATAGAGTGCCACTTTCATCTATGTTTTTGACCAAAATTCTCTTTCTTTGCTCTTTCCAATTTCTTTTCAGGAAGAATGTATTCTTTGATGATAATTCAGGAATGAAATGGACAAAATTATTAAGTTAAAGTTATCATTGCTCCTGCATCTCCGCTGTGCAATATACCTGACTTCAAAATATTCTAAGACTCTTTCTGATACCATGTTTTATGTTTAATTTTTAAACATAAACATATTTTTAAACAAGAGGAAATCTCAAATCTATAAGCAGATATACTATGTCTTAAATGAAGACTTCACCAAAATCAGTATTTAGATTTGTCCATTTTTTGGAGCTCCTGAATAACCCACCAGAGCAAGATTCAGAATGAGTGAGTGACAGGTCTCTTTTGTGTAAAAACGAAGAAGGACAGCCGTGAGATATACCAGGGAAAGGAACCCTGCACGATGCCTTCACTGCAAGTGTATGCTTTCTCAAGAAGATCCTCTTTAAGAAAGAGTACAAAAGGAAGTGGAGGACCTGAACGTTGATTATTTAAAATTGGTTATGCCTGTGACCTCTGGAGCCCCACTGAATGAGCCTACCGTATTGGAAGTCTTTTGTTCTAAAATATAATTCCAGATCACTTTACTGTTTATCCTGTAAGTGGCCTCTCTTGCTCTCAGGACCAATGCCAACCCTGTTAATGTTATCTGTAAGCTGAAGGGGCCTGTGTCTACAACCTCATGTCTTAGACTTGCTCTGAAGCATGAGCCAGATTGAACTTCCTTAGGTTTTTAAAACCATTCAGGACTTCTGATGGGTTTAGCACATGCTTTCCTGAACCTGGAATATTTTTCTCTTCCCTCTCCTATTTTTTAGCCTGAATTACTCCTATTGATCTCAAATTTTAAATGTTAGGACCTCTCACCTTCAGCTCCACTCCAATGTCAGCTGGAGTAGGCATCCCTCCTCGGCACATATGGCCCAATCTCCATAAAGTCCCACCCACTTCTCAACTTCATTATAATAATTAAATTACTTCTAGACACAAGGATCTTGAGGGCCACAAGCACTGTTTTATTTACCACTGTATGACCAACACCTATATCAAATGCCTAGTCTATAATTCTATAGTGGGCATAGTTTTTCAACAGACATGAGAGAATTTACAAATACAAATAAATCTTAACCTTCAAAGTGGTTACTTTAACCAACTATCAGCTTAAGATATTACTATAGGTCATAGGACTCATTATATCCTTATATTCTTTTATACACGGCCAAAGAAACGAATGCAAGTTTATTTGCTTATTAATCAAGAGATTAAAATTATAATATTCAATTATTAATAGTTATTAGTGGGCAAATCATTCATTAGTAGAATGAACTAGAGTAAAGAACATTTTTATTTTTATTTCATTAACACAAACCAGTTATAATGTTCCTAGATATGCCAAGAAATCTGGGTTCTAGGCTGAACTTTGGCATGAAACGTTTTCCACTGGGCAAGTTGTTTAAGATCTACTTATCCCTCTATTTCAAAGTCCTAAAGCTTCTTGCCACTGTTTTACTTTAGTGAATTCAGTAGCCAAACTTAGGTATGGGCTATGAACAGAGACTGAGATGCCTCACTTGTATGATAAGATAGTTCGATGACAATAGAGTTCTCCATCTGTAAATTAATTGGGTATCTTATTTCTTTTTCTACCTTTTTGATCATTTGAATTTGAGTCCTTGACTGTCTTATCAAAATGATGAAAAAAGTTGATAAATCTGTATCAGTTCTTTATTATCTAATAGGTTTGGTAAGAAGTTTGTTGTTGAAGAGAAGGTAGACACAAATGAAATTGAAGCTTTTAGATTACTGTGGATTTCATAAAAATTAGGTTTCATTATTCCCATTTAAAAGAAATCATTATTTATGTCCTGTCTTGAGAAACTTGATGAATTTGCCATGGAATACTGTATCTTGGAATTCTCTGATGATTTTCATCAACATGTCATGTAAGTGTGTTTCCGTAGGTTTTTTTTTTAAATGCTTGATAAGTGATTACCGTCATCTTTTAAAACATGTAAGACAAGTAAGAATTAAAAGTATAAAACCTGTTAAAAAGAAGGAGAATAACAGATGACAGAGACCTGGGATGAGTTAATTTATGAAGTTTAGCAATTAAATAGTGCAAGTTTCCTGGCAGCTAAGATATGATGAGAAATTCACTGGCTAACTCAGTTCAGAGTCTAATAAAAGAACATGTACTGACTTGTTCTTTCCTAGACAGACTCTTTTTCCATTCCCATCAAGTCATAGACAAAATCTAACACAAATATAACCCAACTCTTAATATTTTTTTGTATCTTCTGAGTTACTGGTGCAGCATTATAGAATTTCAGGTGAATAGGAATTTTGGGTCATAGGACTCGTTATATCCTTATATTCTTTTATACACTGCCAAAGAAGTGAATGCAAGTTTATTTGCTTCTTAATCGAGAGATTAAAATCATAATATCCAATTATTAATAATTATCAGTGGGCAAATCATTCATTAGTAGGATGAACTAAAGTAAAGAACATTTAAAATTTTTATTTTATTTATTTATTTATTGAGAGAAAGAGAGACAGAGCTCAAGGGGGAGGGGAAGGATAGAGGGAGCGGGAGAGAGAGAATCTTAAGTAGGCTCCATGCCCAGTGCGAGCCCAATGTGGGGCTTGATCTCACAACCCTGAGATAATGACCTGAGCTGAAGAGTTGAATGCTTAACTGACTGAGCCACTCAGACATCCCATAAAGAATGTTTTTTAAAGTGACCTGCAATAAATGTGGCCTTTTTGACCTTTCTCATCTATTAAATCTGATGATACGTATAGGAGTACCTATTATATTTTCTATTTAAAACATTTAATAATAAAAATAAATTTTAAATTTCTAACATGATGAAAAATGCAAACATTGAAGGATCTATTTTTTATGATTTTTGTATGAATAAAGAGAACACTTAGAAAATTTTCTAGTTCTCAGTGTTTAGATTATAGGGAGATGACAAAAAATGCTTATTAGAAGCACCTACTGACATCCTAGTGCCACTTTATATTTGTGGAATCAAGTCGTGTGTCAAAAGAAGGGTTTATAACCATGAAGAGGTGTCTGGACAGAAAATGAAGTATCTCGGGAAGGCTTTAGGGCTCTATTTTACCCTTCCTTGAAAGAGTTACTGCCTATCTGAAACCTCCTGTAAGTTGAATGAATGGGGCCCCAGAGGGATAGTGATAAGTGGGAAAGAGTGGGATTATAAAGTCAGGTTAGGCCAGATGTAGACCTGGAAGGCTTAGGACTTTGGAAAACCTGTGAAAACTCTGGGGTCATTGAAGGGTTTTCAGTAAGCAATGCCATGATGAGTTAGCAAAGGTTGTTAAAAGGCATAATCTAGCTGAGGTGCACAGAATGAACTGGAGAGAAGAAAGTCTGCAGATCTAAAGTAGTTGGAGTTGGGTGGGGGGCCAGGTGGTGGCTACAAAAACAGTCCAGGTGGGAAAGGATGTGGGCGTGCACAAAGATGTTGACTGAGGAGAGAACGATCTATGGTATTAGAGAAGGTTACACAACATGTTTAGGGAGTGAAATGCAGAACTGATTCAAACATGACTGAGATGATAAGCATGGACTGAGTTCCGACAATATTAAAAGAAAGAAGGATGACACAAAGTGAGTCTTTCCTAATGTCCTGAGTTTGACATAGTGATACAACATCAATATTATTTGGTAGGGAGCTGGAGATGCAAACCTGAAACTTTAGAAATTAGAACTCTAGTGATATTTGGGAACCCTCCACTTAAATTGCAACAGTTGCATAACCAAAAATGGATGGATTCTCTACGAGAAAGGCCACAGAGAAGGCCATGGATCTCAAGATTGCACATAATGGAAAGTCAAATATTTAAAAATGGAAGAGAGTTAATCAGAGAGCAGAAAAGGGCAGAGTTCATGGGAGAAGTAGGTGAATATAGTTTCAATCTGGTACAAAGAAAAGGCTTTCAAAAAGAACAGCTCGGGGGTGGCGGGCATGGCAACAGTGTTGAATACCACAGAGAGGCAGAAAATGAGGGCTGAGGAGAGGTCCCAATGCATTCAGCTTCCAAATCCATTCACGGAGACAGCAATTTTAGTGATTTCCTACTTGTCTCGTCTCTTGACAATAAATCTCCTCTTGGCAAATGTGATTCTGTTTTGCATAGTGGAAAATGTACATTTCCCTGGGCACTGAGCTTCTCTACCTCCCCTCCAATAGCCTTTCTAGAACATCAGATGTGTCCAGTTGGGTACTTTATGTGTTCCAATATTCTTCTCGAGAACACTCCAAGAAGCAATTCACTCTACTTGACCAGAAAATATAACTATTCATGACCATTTGTATTTCCTATAAGAAAGCATATGGATGCCTAAGCTATTTCTGGGACTCACAGACTGTGGTACTATTATGGGACATCTAACATTTATTGACCACCAACTGTGTGCCTGCATTGGCTAACATTTCCACAGTTATTCCCTTATTTAATACTAACAATAATACTGGAAGTTGGACATTATTAAGAATTATTATTCCCCATTTTTTGAGTGATAACCAAAGATTGTTTTATTCCTCTTGTATTAGAAGGCAGTTATCTCCATGCCTTTTAAAACGGAAAAAATGGCTTGGTTGAAGAGATCAAAAAATCAAAATTAGAAAAGCATTTCAGCTAGAGAATATATGTATCAGGCCATATATCACCTATTCTGGTTTGTTATGAGTAATTATTTGAAAAGGCAAATTACAAGGAACTTCATCTAGTAGAGATAAAAATCAAACTCTTTATGTAAATGAGAAATACCATAATTTCTGAGAGTATGGAATTTTTTACAAAGTCAGTTTATTTTGCCCAAGTACAGTTAAAACTATTAATTTGAAATTTGACATGGTGGCTTAGTTATCACCTCTTGCATCCGGTTTATCAGAAGTTGACAGTTTCTTCTTTTTTGCTTTTAACCTTTTAGCTTACCTGTGAAATGAATTATCATTTATATGTAAGCCTGACCTACAAAGTAAAAATAATCTACAAGTTTGAGAAGGTGTATTTCACCCTGAAAGTAACCAGAGTATGAAATTTTTCGTGGCCGATAATTTTTAATTGGAATACTATATACTTCCAATATAATTAATGAAGAGTTGGGTTATTCATATCTTCTGAAAATCCAGCTTATGTTGCCCTCTTGATGATAAATTGAAGAGGCTGTCATTAGCAATATTTCACAGATGGGTTGTGATTGAAATTTTTTTCTTTCTTTCTTTTCCAGCTCAGAGTTTCCCCCTTTATGACTTCAGCGTGTAATAATACGTAGTTTGAAGTAGAAATGTAGTAGGCGATGCCATATACTTTGTCACCTGCAAGCTCTGAGTTGAACAATGAATAGAAGAACGAATTGAAGGATGGTTGAATAATGAATCAAGTGTTAACAGGTGGGCAGTAGGGAAAAGGGAGAGTAAGGGGAAAGGTTCAACCAGCGGCCTTTCTCCAGATCATAGTGACTGCAGCTGAATGGGCCATTAGTCTAGTGGTTTTAGACAGTTTCAAAATTCAGGAACCAGTGAGCCAAATGAGATCAAGCAAAGTGTGCTACTCTGGCAGATAGTAGAGGCAAGGGAGGCTAGTGAGCAGAGAGCTAGAGCACCCAGTCTGAACCTCAGGAAGTAAATGTGTAAGCCAAAGAGAATGCTGGAACTTGCCAGACAAAAACATGGCCAGCAAAGCCTGGAATGGAGGTCAGCTACACAGACAAATTGAAGGTGAGATCTGATGAATAAGGGAAGCCATGCACAGTAGCTGAAAGTAGTTGAAATGCTCCTCTAGAGGGTCTCAGATCCTAATAGAAGGAAAGGAAACTTAGAGGATGTCAGAGCTACCTTATATCCATGAATGGTTTAAGCCTTTTATGAATAATCAAACTGAATTAACTTTAAACACAAATTCAACATATACCAAGCACCAATTCTTGGCAGACACTGTGTGAATCATCAGAAATACAAAAATGAGACATGTCTCCTGTATAGTCAAACCCACGGTGAAAGAGAACGGCTTGAAAAATAATAAAAATAAAGCGGTAACATAAAATAGATATATGAACACAGTATGTGGAATCATCGTTAAAATACTCCAAAAAGGGACGCCTGGGTGACTCGGTTGGGCGACTGCCTCCGGCTCAGATCATGACCCTGGAGTCCCGGGATGGAGTTCTGCATGGGGCTCCACATCGGGCTCCCTGCTCATGGGTGGGTCTGTCTCTCCCTCTGACCCTCCCCTCTCTCGTGCTCTCTCTCTCTCTCTCAAGTAAATTAATTAATTAATTAATTAATTAATTAATTAAAATACTCCAAAAGAGTAAGGGAAAGCTGCCTAGAGAAGGAGCATGGGTAGGAAATAGACTTTGCAGCCATGAAGGCATGAAGTATGACAATACCAGAAGTATTCTGGTCATGGTGAAAATATGTGGGTAGCATGTAAGATCTATGGGAGTTAGAAGGAAGGGGGTGCAGAAGGGTAAAAGGAAAAGGGGTGAGCAAGCTGGGGCCCAGAGGCAAAATCTGTGGGTTAGTCTTCTCTGCAGGGCAGAGGTTCTCAAAAGGTAGTCCCAGGATCAGATTCATTAACATCACTTAGGAACAGTTCGAAATGCAAATTCTCAAGCTTTGCCCTACAGCAGCAGAAACTCTGGGGGTGGAGGGATGTGTGGTGGAGGGACACCACTCTGTGTTTTTTTTTTTTTTTT
>CM052898.1:64714528-64755899 GCA_028534135.1 Potos flavus | reverse complement strand
GCAGGCAGAGAGAGAGGGGGAAGCAGGCTCCCTGCTGAGCAGAGAGCCCGATGCGGGGCTCGATCCCAGGACCCTGAGATCATGACCTGAGCCGAAGGCAGAGGCTTTAACCCACTGAGCCACCCAGGCACCCCATCCACTCTGTGTTTTAATGAGCCTTCTAGGTGATTCTGATGGGCAATGCAGTTTTAGAACCACTGTCACAGGGAGAAATGAATATATATATAGGGAGTAGTTAAGTAAGCGGATGACAAAGTCTTATTATCTTCTCAGGATGAAAACTAGTCCGAGTATGGAGGATGGAGTAGATTAATGGCTGAGGATCATAGCTATTGCAGAATACAAGAAAGAGAAGCTGAAAGCTAAATTCTTTAATGAGAAAATGTGGGTCAGGATTTGATACGGTGGTTAAGAAGGTACTTCATGGTCTGGCAGCAATTTGGAGTCACTAATTAGGGGAGGACCAAATAACCCTAATGTTGAAGTACTACTGTCTATTTTTAAAGATTCTCATACCTTTCATTGCAACATTTTTCTGTTTTTCTCCTATTTCTTATGTAATTAGACACAAAGGGCAGCATTACTCTCATGATCGGAGAGCAGAAGGCAGAAGGAGAGCACCACGGTACTGCCTAAGGTAGGCTCCCCTACATCTTTATGTTTTTATAATAAAACCTGGAAATCTTCCCGTTATGAATCAAATCATGTCCCTCCCCTGCAAATTCATGTGTTGAAGCTCTAATCCCCGATGTGACTGCATTTGGAGATACGGCCGATAAGGAGGTAGTAAATGTTGAATGAAGTCATAAGGTTGGGCCATTAATCTGATGAGACTGGCGTCTGTACAAGTGGAAGAGACACCAGAGATCCTTCTGTCTTTCTCTCCCTCTTTCTTGCTCTCTCCCCCTACCTCTCTGCACATGCGTAGTGAAGAGGCCAGGTGAGAGCACAGCAAAAAGTTGTCCCTACAAGCCAGGATGAGAGATTTCACCCGTAACCAACCCTGATGGCACCTTAATCTTGGACTTCCAGCCTCCAGAACTGTGAGAATATAAATTTCTTTTGTCTAAGCTACGCAGTCTGTGGTGTATTTTGTTTTGGCAGCCTGAGCTGATCGGGACACTATCATAGTAGAAATAACATGGCCTCTGGAACCAAACTGATGTGGATTTATATCTCAGCTCTACCATTTATCAGCTCTATTTTGTACCTCACTTTCTTCTTTTAAAATATAGACGAAGAAGATAATATTGCTTCCTCTAGTCATTTATTTATTCAGCAACTATTTATGGAGTGCTTTGTACGTATTAGGTGCTCAACAAAAAGTTGCTATGCTCTGAGGTTGCAATAGAGATTAAAGAACAGACATGGTCCTTTACTCCCTGGAGCTTATGATATAGAGAGGGACAGTTAATAATGAATGCATTCACAAATTTGTGTTAATTTGTAATTATAATTCTGGTAATTGTAATCACGATTAGTGCTACACGCTAAAGAGACATGCCTCACCCAAGGCCATGCCTCTTCCTAGGGCAGCCTTCTACCAATGATTGGTCAGTGCAGGAGTATGGAGCCCATCCCCCTTGCTCCAATTCAGGACAGTTCAGAAGGGTCATCCAGCTCAGAACTTGCTTAAGTTCTTGTTAGGACTACACCACAGTTAATCTCCTCCTTCTACCTAATCCTGTTTCCTTCTATTCTCTTCCAAAAGTCTTGACCACCAGAGCACTCCCTAGCAAACTTTCTGTGTGTTAATCTCTGCCTCAGAGTCTGCTTCCCAGGGACCCACAGTATAATAATATAAATAGTATAGAATAAATATAAACATGCTCTGCAACCAAGGATGGGAAGTCAAGAATCATTCTTTAGTTGAACCTGGAGAGGGGAAGATGGCTCTCGTAGCCCCTCCCTCGTCTGATGCTCATAAGCTAGGAGCCAGCAGGCATAGAGCCAGAGTGGATGAGGCAGGGGACACCGCTCATTGTCCTGACACACCCCAATCACAGACAGTGTCTTGAGCCTTCAGTAAGTTCAGTGCTCAAGTGTGCTGAGACGTGGCCTGAAATCAGACGAGATGATACATCAGTTGTATCTTTACTTTACCTACCCAGAGCTTAAGAGTTAGTTGAAAAATGAAAAGGTGATGACATATCACAGAAATAGGCAGGGAAATGGGGAAGACAAAGTGCTTAGAAATAGATTCAAAATCAGAAAAAAACTGAAAAGGAAAAGTTAGGTTATTCAGTCATACTTTTGGGAAAACAGTGTTAGAAGAATTGGTTGGTTCTTTGGAGAAAAGGATAGATATTCATTTTCCACCATAAGAAAATAAAATAAAGAGGAAGAAAAGAAAATAGTTGTAAAATAGCAATTTATTTATTTATTTATATCTTATTCTATTTCTTTATTTGAGAGAGAGTGAGCGAGCGAGCGAGCGAGAGAGCACAAGCAGGGAGAGCGGCAGAGGGAGAGGAAAAAGCAGGCTCCCCACTAACCAACGAACTGACATGATGAGGTGCTTGATCCCAGGATTCTGGGATCATGACCAGAGCTGAAGGCAGCCGCTTAACTGACTAAGTCACCAAGGTGCCGTGGCAATCTGTTTATTTTAAAAAAAACCCAGGAAACAAGAAATATAGAGGGTAGGATGGGTTATCTCTAAGAATTAAATAATGGAATAAATAACCAAAATAAAATACTCCATATGTACATGAGTCTGTCAAATTATTACTCATAAAAGTAAAAGGAAAACAATTATAATAAACAAATGCCACAAACAGGATAGAAATAGGCTTTACATAAAAAAGCAATAGATAAATCAATAAGAAATGATAATGGCTTAATTTAAAATGGGAAAGAATACGGATAGACAATTCATAAAAGGACAATAAGTCTATTAAACATGCAAAATATTTATCACTACTAATAAAAATTAATAAGTTGTAACAAAATACCCTTCCGTATCAATTTAGTAAATATATTAAAGTGATTTTACTTATTGTTGACAATTTATCCACAGTAATTAGCACCATAATTCCAATTCTAGGAATTATCCTTCAGAAATAAACAGAACTAGAGATGAAAGCTTTTTTTTGGAATATTCACTTTAGTGTTAATTTTAAAAGAAAAATTAGAGGGTCGCCTGGGTGGCTCAGTCATTAAGCGTCTGCCTTCAGCTCGGGTCGTGATCCCAGGGTCCTGGGATCGAGCCCCACATCGAGGCCCACATGGGGCCCCCTGCTCAGCGGGAAACCTGCTTCTTTCTCTCCCACTTCCCCTGCTTGCGTTCCCTCTCTCGCTGTCTCTCTCTGTCAAATAAAATCTTAAAAAAAAAAGAAAGAAAAATTAGAAACAGCCTAAATCTTCAACAATAGATAAACAGTGAAATAAAGTGTGGTACCTAGACACAGCTTGCAACAGGATAAGAACAAATAGTGAACTGGAGCAATCTTGGAGATAGTAGGATTTTTTTGTGTGTGTGCCTGGATTTTTATGTATTCTCAGTGGCACGTTGCATTGTTAGGGAGAATTTGATTGACTCTCAACTGCGAGAGGGTGATAAACATATACAAAGCACCAGAGAAGTTAAGAATATAAACTCTGGATCAGATTTCCATGTGTTCCCATCCAGTTCTCTTGCTTGTATGCGTGTGTATTCTATGGGCGATGGGGGAACCATTGCAGGGCTTTGAATTAATCTGGACAATGTCTTTGAGTCGCAAAGAGCAGGAACCAACTTGAATCAGTTTAAACAAAAAGTCAGAAACAATGAGCAAGTGCTCTTTTAACCTAGATTATGTGCAAGTGGATTACCTTTGAATATCATCCTAGGGAGCAGGAACGAGGAACAGGGAAAAGTGAAGCAGGAAAGGAGGAAAAGATAATAGACTCATGTTTTAGTGAGCGTCCCATTTTACAGGTGACTGGTACTGGATACCGTGAGACTGTTGGAGGGGTCTTATAAAATGTGCTTCAGAACTGTCTTCCCAGGGAATAACAAGTGAGACACATTTATCTATTGGATTCCATTCACTGTTGTTCAAGATAGCCCCGTAGGCATTAGCTTCCCCTGCACGTCTGTATATATGCATATGTGTAACTGCTCAGAGGATCCCTATGGGTGTTCCATGCAGTAGTCTCAGAGAGGTACAAAGTACTAACAGTTTGCACCTATATGAAGGTATCTGAAGCCTACAAAGAACTAGTGGCCACATGCAAGAATTGGGGCTGAGAAAATTTGGAGTCATGTACAAGATAGGTCCTATATATGAGTCTTTGATGGCTCAAAGAGCCAAGCCCCAGAAAGGCAGGAATAGAGATGAATCTCAGAGCAGCTACAACCAGAGGTTCAAACTCTATCAGGATTTTCTCAGTCTTGGATCTCTGTACCTTTTTGGTTAGGCATCATCTTTTCTCTTTCCTTAAAGGCAACTTTCTCTTCACGGCCCTACAGTTGTCTCTTACTGGCTTCTACATTTTACAGTTCTAGCCTCAGGAGACAAACTGATGATATACTTAGACCCACAGCCAATATTTTCTAGGCAAAACGTCACTGGTCTACTTTAGGTCATGTAACATACTCATTCTTGGACAAATGAGTATGGCTAAAGAGAGATGTCCTATAAGGACATGAAAACATTGGTAGAAACCATGTGATAAAGTAGGGGAGGAGCAGTGTCCAAAAGAACAAGATGTCAAGCAGACAGTGCCATAAGTGTGTATATCGTGTTCTGACCGGAAAACATATCTCAAAGAATGTAAAACCTGAAGGCTATCTTTAGCCAAAGATCGGGAATGACAAAATAGAGCCTGAATTAAGGTAGGGGTTAGTGACAGGAGGAGGATGAAAGTGATGCTAAAGAGAAATAACCAATGGACCATGTGACCCATATTAGTTTTACATGGTGCCCCTATACTCTCCATTAACAGGAACTTCTGCAACCAACATTTGCTTTAGATGCCAAGTCCTCTGAGAGGTGCTATAATCGTTCATAAGACAGTCTCTCCCCTCAAACAGCAGAGTCATGTGGCTTAGCAACAGCAATACCTCATTCCTTTAGGAAACCCTTATCCATACCTTGGGATCCCAGGGTCCATGACATAGAATTTATTTATTTATTTTTATTTTTTTTTAAAAGATTCTATTTATTCATTTGAGAGAGAGCAAGAGAGCACAAGCAAAGGAGAGGCAGAGGGAGAGGGAGAAGCAGACTCCCCACTGAGCAAGGAGCCCAATGCGGGCTCAATCCCAGGATCATGACCTGAGCCGAAGGCAGAGGCTTAACCATCCTAGCCGCCCAGGTGCCCCCATGACATAGAATTTAGTTAATGGAATAGATCTGTGTAAGCACTCTTCTTTCCTGAAAGTTAAGTCCTGAGCTTTTAGGAGCTTTTCATTTGGACTTATTGCTTAATGTCCTATTGATAAATATACCAGAATCAATGACATCGGATTGTTTTGTCTGGGCATAGCACTAGTGAGAAAGCATCACAACTTGATAGCAGTTCTCAACATTTGATTTTTATCTCCTTGGGTGTCTACGTGGCTCCAACTAATAGTGGCCAATCTAGCTATTGCAACCATATTTGTTGTTCATGATGGTTACCCTATGCCTATTCTATGCAGCAAAATGCTGTTAACTATGACTCCATTGTCTTTCTCATGTTGAATAATAAATTTTAAAGAGTTACTTCAACTATATCTTCTGGAAGTCAAATTAATTTCTCCCTCTGGGCTCCCATATCATCTTCTATCATGTTGGACTGTAATCATTTGCTCGTGTGTTTGTCTTATGCCCCCTGTGCTGTGAGTTCCTTAAGGGAAAGGGTGTCATCTTATTTGTTTATTCCAGGACTCAGCACAGTGCATGGCACATAGTAGGCTCTCTGACTTGGGGGAGGAGTGGTAGTGAATTCAGGAAGTTTGTCGTCTGACAGATTAATAGTGCAGAAATATCTGGAATGAGTTGTTAGAGTTTTCACTAACTTTATTTTCTCTAAATAAGCAAAAGATCCTTGAGATGTTTTCAGGGCAGCTGGCCATCTAATCAGAATGTCACTGCTCTTTCAGACTCACTGTACAATGAAAAGCACTTCTGTTTTTGTTTGTCAAGTTTGCTAGCTCCCGTGAGAAATCCTACAAAGGATCATAGTATCTGCACAAGACCAGGGAAAGAGAAACCCAATATAAGTCATGTCATAGTCTTATCATTATCTTTATTACCTTTTTTTAAAAAGTATTTTTAGGAATAAAAGTCTGTGACCCCAGAAAAAATTGTGGTCTGTCTTAAAGGAGGCCACCCAGAAAACAATTCACAGTAAAAACAAAACATAAAATATAAAAAGCCTTCCACAGAGGTGAGAGGTGATTTTTTTTTTCACACTTCTTTTCTCACCTGATAAGTGATAGGGCACACTGTTAAATCTCCTTTGTTCATTTGAAGGGTGTTCACATAATAGTGATTTAAACATATTGTTACCCAGATTTCAGTCTTGAAGGCAGAGTAGCTCTGAAGTATTACATAAAAAAAAAAAAAAACCCCCGAATATAGTGCAATAATTCAAAAGGACAGTTTTCTAAAAGTAAAAGATAATCATCGCAATAACAGTAGCTAGAATTTAGCATTGGCCTACCATGTGCTAGAAACCACTATCACTGTTTGTTACAGGCCTTCTTTAATTCTCAAATCAATTATGCAGGGATGGTGTGATTGAGGACACTGAGACTCAGCAGGAGAAACAATTTACCAAAAGTAAATTAGAAGTAGAGAGCAGATATGTGGATATATAGAACATGAATGAGTTTCACGGCTATTGAACTGAGCAAAAGAAGCCAGATATGATAGACTATTATGTTTACATAAGTTCGAGACGGGTCAAAACTAGTAAATTCTCATAGAAGTCAGGAGAGTAGTTGTTTTTATGGGGGGTGCACGAGGAGGAGGTATCAAGGAAACTTCTGGATGACTAGAAATGCTCTAGGTCTCATCAGAGGTGTAGTTCAAAAGTATAAACATACATAAGGACTCATTCAGCTGCACAAGGATTTGTGCCCTTTTCTGTGTGTAAGTTATATCTCAATAAAACAATTAAAAAGTAAAAGAAGGCCAGAGGAATTAGAATTGAGCTCTGTTTAGTTCCACAGCTCCTATCTTTCCACTACACACTCTTACTCGTTTTTCTGGGATAATGCACAGAAAAGTCCCCACGGATACTTTCTAAACTATTGCAAGTAGGCTCATACAGTGGATAATGCAGAGTACAAGCAGGTTGTTAATGAAAGGATGATATAATAAGCTGGAATTCGTCTATCAGGGGCTTTATGAACCTTGTCCAAGGGAAGGGTTTGGATTTTATTTATATGAGGAACCACCGAGGGACTCTATATAAGAAATTTTATGATCCTATTTGCTGTTGTGGGTAAAATGAGTTAGAAAGAATGGATGGGAGGAGAAATAGCCTAGGAACAGAGAGCAAGTTAGGAGACTGTTGTAAACATCTCTGCAAAAGCAGGTAGATCTTGGACTGAGCCATAACAGTGCGGTTGGCAGATGGAATAAAAAGATTTGTTAAAGAGCCAGGTGGAGGGGCGCCTGGGTGGCTCAGTGGGTTAAAGCCTCTGCTTTCAGCTCAGGTCATGATCCCAGGGTCCAGGGATCGAGCCCCGTATCAGGCTCTCTGCTCGGTAGGGAGCCTGCTTCCCCCTCTCTCTGCCTGCATCTCTGCCTACTTGTGATCTCTCTCCCTCTCTGTCAAATAAATAAAATCTTAAAAAAAAAAAAAAAAAAGAGCCAGGTGGATGTTGTGATCATTTGGATGTGGGCAATGGGGGACAGGAGCCACTGAAGTGGCTAGGAGGACTGAGCCATTTCAAGGCAGAACCTATTCAACCTCCAGAAAGACAAGAACAAAGTATATTGCTCTGGGACAAGGCTAAAGCTAGGCAGGGCTCTAGCCAAGTGATTTGGCATTCCAGGAAGGGTTCTGGTCCTTGTAAAGAACTAGACTGTTATAATGGGCTGAACTGCATCCCCCAAAATTCATGTGCTGAAGTCCCGAACCCAGTATCTGAGAATGTGACTCTATTTGGAGATATAGTCTTTAAAGAGGTAATTAAGTTAAAATGAGGTCATCAGGGTAGGCCCTAATCCAATAGGACTGGTTTCCTTATTTTAAAAAAAGGGAAATTTGGACACAGATGCCCACATCCTGAGGACTATGTGAAAAGACAGGGAGAAAATGGGTATCTGTAAGCCAAGAAGAGAGGCCTCAGAAGAAACCAAATCTACAGATATCTTGATCTTGGACTTCTAGCCCTCAATTGTGAAAAAAATAAGTTTCTGTTGTTTAAGCCATCCATGTGGTACTTTGTAATGGCAGCCCTCACAAACTAATAGAAGTGTCAACCTGGACCTAACTAAGCCCATTCAAATGGGAGAGGGCACAGGCCCTGGGGGACCCGGGGCTGAACCATGCAGCTCAGAAAGCAGACAGGGCCAACAGGGTCCAATGGATAGTGATCTTCTAGCCAAAAACTAGTTCCAAATTTCATGTACTGGTAAGGATGGAGCTTCTAGTATTCTTCCAAATGTAATTCTCATTGGCTCAAAGACAGGGCAGAGCAGAGCTATCGCTGAAAAGTCTTCGATTCTGACGTTGGGCAGAGTTGGAAACAAACAGGGCTGACTATCTCAACCTTTATAAGTAATTAACTGATTATCAACATAGAGCAAAAAAGTATGCTAGATCTAGTCAGAATTGATGCAATAAACAAGTAAGATATTTATGTGTACTTGCAAATTCCTTAGATATTCAACTAAGAGATATGTATATGTGTGTGTGCATTCATGTCTAGTCTACATACTGAGCAGTTCACTTCTCTTTGCTTTTGCATGCTCTGCTACACAGCAGCAGCTGTCCTTGCTCCCTTGGGTCACTGCAATTTCCTCCTAGCGGGTTCCTCTGTCTCAGTGTTGCTCCCCAGTAATGAGGATCAGCAGCGGATCATTTGAGGCATGAATGGGTACATCACCATGATTTTCTCATTTGTCTGTGTACATTTGCCAAGGAACGGAATCACCTAGAAATCCTTCTTGACTCCTTGTTCTAGTCTTCTAAGTCGGTTATGAAGAATGGATTCTTCCTTTCCAGGTACATTCACATCCATTCTTTCTTTTATATTGCCACGTATACTAAAATTCAGGCTCTTTTCAGATCCTGCCTGAACTGCAATAACCCCTTACCCTTCTGCTTAGCCCCTTCCTCCTTCCTCACCACCTATATTTAGCCTACATAAAATCTTTGAAAGACATCACTATGACCGCAAGGCCATTTTTCTACTTGTTAACCTTCAACAGCCCATGACTGCTTATAGCAACAAATGAAAACACTCCTCAGCCTAATGTTTAAGACTTTGGGAATCTGGCCTCTTCTAACATTTTCAGTCTCATTTATAACCCTCTTAGCTTCCCAAATCCTCAAACGAATGGTTTCAGGCATTGCCCTCCACCATGCCTGCCACACAGCCCTGCTTCCTACCCTTAGCTTTTGCACATATGTTTTTATTGTTTACCTTCTATCTTTTCCATGCCTCATTTGTTCTTCACGAACACGTCAAATCCTAGATACTTTTTTAAAAAAGATTTTATTTATTTATTTGACAGAGATAGAGCATGAGCAGGGCAAGGAGGCAGAGGGAAAGGGAGAAGCAGACTCCCCGCTGAGCGGGAGCCCAACTCGAGGCTTGATCAATCCCAGAACTCTGAGATTGGGACCTAAGCCCAAGGCATACGCCTAACCGACTGAGCCACCCAGGTGTCCCTCCCAAACACTTCTGTTTACTTTTGTC
The DNA here is from genome assembly GCA_028534135.1 of Potos flavus. Classification (NCBI taxonomy): domain Eukaryota; kingdom Metazoa; phylum Chordata; class Mammalia; order Carnivora; family Procyonidae; genus Potos; species Potos flavus. The sequence continues at coordinate 64,746,052 of CM052898.1, read as the reverse complement.
CTAGTGTGACATGCATTCTTCTCTGCTGACACATGCTACCCATCTTTCACGGCCAACCATAATTTCTACCTCATCTTTGAAGTCCTTTCTAACCATCTACCCTGACATTCAGTCCTTTGTGAAAGGCTACTGTGGGGCCATTAGGTACCAGATATTGTCTGAGCCCTAGAGGTCATGCTCTAGATAATAAATATTTCTTCATTTCTGGGACAATGTGCTCTCTTCCTCTTTATGTTCCTATTGCAGTTACTGCTCAAAGAATTGTCTTAATAATGTGATATCTCAGGAAATTTCTTCTGTTTTGAATTACCAATTACATTTCTATGATTTAAGTTTTAATAAATGACTTATCTTTCCCAGGTACATTATAAAGACTTTGCCCCCAAATTATCTGATTTAATATGAAACAGGAGAGGGGTACCCCATTATGTACCAGGTACTGAGGTGCTAGTGCTTCTCATAGTGTGATATGTCCAGTAGTCCATTTTATGGGACACGCAAAGCCCACGATTTTACAGATATGATTGCATAGGATAAGGCTGAAGTGGTTAGTGCCCATGTAAGTTTTTCTTTAAGTGAGTTGATTTAGATAAAAAAATAAATAGTAATGGTTCAAGTGATAGAAATGGTTTTTCAATGACAAACAGTGTTAAATGATATCACATTTACTCCTCACAATGATTTTACAAATTAGAAACAAAAGTCTAGAGAAACGTTGGAATCTCTTCAAGTCACAAAGCTAATAGGTTGTGATGCAGGATTCAGGTAGAGGTACTTAGGTCGCTGACTGAAGCTCTCCATGATGCCCTTTTGCATATAGGAAGATTTAATTTAATTACCTAAGTGTGAGGGCCTGGCTTATGTTTTTATACTCCACCTCATCCCCTTAAAAAGATTTATTTTCTAAACGAAATCCTCCACCTCCAGAAAAAGAAAAGGGCCACCAGAATGAATTTGGTATGTTTCAAAACACATTTGTAAAACACACAAGAAAACAGACCTGCTTTCCTGCCTGGCTGAGTGAAACATTAATTCTTCACCTTGGCATCTCAACCTACAGCTGTAATAAGGGCCGTTATGCCCAAATAGGCCCTTAAACGGAAGACCTGCTGAGCAGAGACCCACTTTCCCAGCCCTGCTCAACTGCGGCTGCTTTTTCTGCCAACTGACCAGGCTGAAGCAGCAGCAGGGGAGGAGGGACTGCAGGTAGGTGGGGAGGGGATCATTTCGAAAGCTCTAAATCCCTCCCAGGGAAGAAGCAGCTGCTCCATGTTTTTCTAACATCTGTCCCATCTGTCCCGGCTGCACCTCACCCTTTGGAGGCTCGAACTAGCTAAACGTGGATATGACAAGGAACCATTTCTGAAGGCTGGTTGGTGAGTGGAAATGAGCATCACTGCCACCAGAAAGTTTCTTTTAACGAGAATAGGGCAGTTGGGGCTCTTCAGGAGCATAGCTATCACCTTCCTTCATTTTTCTCAAAAACATACAGCTTTAATTGAGAGTCGAGATTTGTAACATCACCAAATCAGGCTGTACGCCCTAAGGATAATATTTTCTAGCGCCCAATTTTTTATTTCCCCTCCAGGGGAACCACAGACTGCTGATTCGTGGGACAAATGATATTGCACAAACTGTACCACCTCTATAGTAGAACAAGCTGTTTATATCTCGCATGTGTGGAGTTTATCACATTTAACAGCGTGTTGCTTGTATCCGACTCCCCTGCCAACACGATACTCCTCGAGAATAGGAATCTGATTTTAATTCACTCATTTGCCCCTCGTATTCCGAACCCGTGGCTGGAACGTAACAGGCATAAAATAGGCATTTATGAATGAATGAACGTTAACGAAGAAAAAAATAAAGGATTAGGATGATTCATTCCTTTCTCCGAAGGCCGACGTGGAGGGAGGCGCTTGGCCGTGAACCTAGTCGCCACGGGAGGCGCACTCCCAAAGGCCCACAGCTTCTGCTCTGGTCTCCGCTTACCCGAGTCTGCAAGCGGGTGCTCACGCTCCTTCCCGAGCTAGGCTGCGGGTGTCAGAGGCAGTCCCGCCTCCAAGGCACGCGAGGCCACGCCCCCCTTCCCGGTCATTCCCTCGGAGTTGTCTGTTCCAGATCAATTACAGGCTTCGGGGCGGGGCCAGAAAAGCGCAGGCGCAATGGGCGGCGGAAGTAGCTACTAAGGAAATAAGAAGGGAGGAAAGAGGCCTGCGGGCTTTGCGGAGGGCACCGCGCTCCTCCTCCCCTGACTCCTCCTCCTCCGGCGGGAAGCTCCGGGCGGCCGCACGTGCTGCCCAGCCCAGGCTCCTCCCTTCCACTCCCCCCGCCCGGGAGCGGCAAGGCGCTGCTTTCCTCTTCGCCCGCCGAGATGGCGCTCGACCCCGAAGGTACGGGGGCGGGACGCGGGGGTGGCTGAGGAGTCACGGCTCGGGTCCCTAACCGCGACCCTGCGGTTGGGGGCTGGCCTGGGAAAGGGGCCGAGCGCTGAGATTGCACGCTTCCGCAGACGTCCGCTCACGCCGGCCTGCCTGCCGCCTTAGGGTTTCTGCGGCCCCAACTTCCCTACAGTCTTTGGTCTTCTTCCCGCTTCTTGGGGTTAGGGTTAGGTGAAAGGCGTTGGGTTTCCTGTATAAGCTCTCGTCTATTCGTGGCTTACACACATTTCCTCCTTAACGAGACTGGTCTCTTCGTCGTCTTTTTCGCCCTTCTGGGGCACTGATTCCTTGAAACAATCTGTAATCTAACTTAAAAGCGATAATGCAAAAGAGTCACCCCTGTGGCGAGTCAGTTTCTTGAGAAAGGATCCCCAAGGTTTTGATCAACATTATTTTAACTTTAGTGTTTCCACCCCACTTCCATTTGCGGTAGTGGTTTCACGTTCCTCGAATTCCCGTCCTTAGAGCAGCTCACCTGCGGTGTCCTTGCTTTAAGCTATTTATGTTGCGGGAAGCTGACCTGAGGCATCTTTATAGGGTATTCATGTAAATATAGGGAACTTCATTTTTGAAGGGAATGATAATTGGTTTAGTCCACTCCCTTCATTTTATGAATATGAAAACTTGAGGCATTGGGGAGCGTAGTAATGGATTCAAGCCTTTGGAGATTCAGAAATGGAAAAGTCATTTTGGTGGCTCTCAAGGAGAGCGGAAAGTGTATGTAGCCAACAAATACTATTTATTGAACGCTTTATTATCAAGCTAAGTGTTCTCAGTTGTCCGGCAATAGAGTGTGATATGGTAGATAGTATTATCTCCCTTTTATGGATTAAGAAGCAGGTGGAGAGAGGATGGGGGCTACCCTGACAGAGCATAAAAGATTTCGTGGAACTTCTAATGATCGTACCAATATTGGGCCAGGTGGTTGAATTAGACTTTATGAGGCAATTAACAATTGATCTGGGCTTTAAAGGATAACTTCCAGTGGTTGGAGTTGGAGAAGAGGCGACAGAATGGGGAAAAGTACGGGCAATGAAGTGTACCGTGTGATGTTTGGTTGCAGGGTGGAAATAAGGGGTGCGTAAGGGAAATTAGGTTAGAAAGTAGATTAAGGCCTGTTACAATAGCTGCACCCCCAGCGTGGAGCCCATTGTGGGGCTTGAACTCACAACTCTGAGATTGATACCTGAGCTGAGATCAAGAATCTGAAGGTCAAGCAACTGAGCCACCCAGGTGTGCCATAGTTCTAGTATTTCCCAGGTGAAAGTGATATTCAAAGCAGTCTCCTACGAATGAGGAAACGGACTCAGAGAGGTCAGATGCTTTCAGATGTCTATATTCTTGAATTTAGATCCATGAGGAAATTTAGAAAAAAAATCCTACTTGCCATCTCCATTTTTTTTTTTAAGATTTTATTTATTTATTTATTTGACAGAGAGCACAAGTAGGGGGAGCAGCAGGCTCCCAGCTGAGCTGGGAGGCGGACGTGGGGCTTGATCCCAGGGCTCTGGGATCATGACCTGAGCCAACGGCAGACGCTCAACCAACTGAGCCACCCAGGTGCCCCATCCACTTTTTTACTGTCCAGTTACTCTTAACCCACTCAAATCTTGTGGTATGCCCAAGGCTACCCGGCTAACTGCTGGTAGAGTCCAGTCTGGAATAGAACTCCGTAATTCATTTCCAGGCCAGTGTTACAGACCATAAAGAAAATAAGCGGTGTCATGTGGTACGTGGTAAAGAGAGGACTACCTCAGAGTGGTCAATGAAGAGCTGTATGAGAAAGTGTTGTTTGAATTGTAACCTGAAGGACAAGATGAAGTAGTTATGTGAAGAGGTAGGGAAAAAGTATGCCAGGCAGTCAGAAGTAGCAAATGCTTAAATATTTGCCATGAATGAGGGCCAGAGTGGTGGAGCTCCATAAGGGAAGATGTTGGGAAAGTAGGCAGAAGCTAGACGCTGCAGGGCCTTGAAGGCTCTGATAAGAAAGCATTGGGAGGCTTCTAAAGAGGGCAGTGACATATTATAAATTATGTCTTTACTACCCTGACTGCAGTGGTAGCATGTACTATGGAGGAGTCCTGAGTGGAAGCAGGGAGACAGGTTAAGAGATGGTGGCAGTAGTCCAGGCAAATATGTTACTATCTTAGACTGGAATAGAAAACCTGGAAAAGAATATAAAGCTTATTCAGTTGATGTTTTGGAGAAACAATTGAGAAGACCTGCTGTTGCATTGAATAAAGGTGGTGAGGGAAAGGGAAACATTAAGGATAATTAATGGATTTTTTACTGCTTGGGTGGCTAGTGACGGTCAAATCTAACAGTATGATCATTGGAAACTTGATAAAAAGCAGGGATGGAAGCAAGATTGGATGGGAAGAAAAAAAAAAGATTGGATGGGAAGGAAGAAAGTGGAGTCAGCAAGTTGGAAGTTTTGAATTTTCCTTCTCTGTTTAAATTCCAGAATAAAAATATATTAAAGCCAGTTTTGTGTTTTTTAACTTCATTTTTGCTTGGTTCCTGAGCTGCAGCATAGGTTCACATTTTGATATTTCTCTTGCTTTTTATACAGTGTTATGTGCCTATATTAGTAGTTATATCAGATGAGGTTTACGTAGCAAAGTCTGTTTTCCCACTGGTTTATGTTAGATTTTTAAAAATATTTTTTGTTACGTTTTTAATTTTAATTCCAGTATAGTTGACAGTGTTATATTAGTTCCAGGTGTACACTATAGTGATTCCACAGTTCTGTGCATTACTCAGTGCTCATCAGGATTAAGTGTACTCTTTAATCCCTATCACCTGTTTCATCCATTCCTCTGCCTACCTCCCTTCTGGAAATAACCTGTTGTCTGTAGTTGAGTCTGTTTTTTCATTTGTCTGTTTCCTTTTTTCCTTTTGCTTGTTAGTTTTGTTTCTTAAATTCCACATGAGTGAAATCATATGGTATTTGTCTTTTTCAGACTTATTTTGCTTACCATTATACTCTTTAGCTCCATCCATGTCATCCCAAATGGCAAGATTTCATTCTTTTTTTTTTTTTTATGGCTGAATAATATTCCATTGCGTATGTATATACCACATCTTCTTTATCCATTCATTTAATGATGGACACTTGGGTTGCTTCTGTAATTTGGGTATTGTAAATAATGCTGCTATAAACATAGGGGTGCGTGTATCTCTTTGAATTAGCGTTTTTGAATTTCAGGGGTAAATACCTAGTAGTATGATTGCTGGATTGGAGGGTAGTTCTATTTTTAAGTTTTGGAGGAACCTCCATACTGTTTTCCACAGTGGCTGCACCAGTTTGCATTCCCACCAACCGTGCATGAGGGCTCCTTTTTCTCCACATCTTCTCCAACACTTGTCTCGTGTGTTTTTGATTTTAGCCATTTTGACAGGTATGAGGTGATGTCTCATTGTAGTTTTGATTTGCATTTCCCTGATGAGTGACGTTGAGCATCTTTTCACATGTCTGTTCACCATCCGGATGTCTTCTTTGAAAAAATGTCTGTTCATGTCTTCTGCCTTTTTTTAAATTGGATTATTTGTTTTTTTGGTGTTGAGTTGTATGAGTTCATTATATACGTTGGATACTAACCCTTTATCAGATAAGTCATTTCCAAATATCTTCTCCCATTCAGTAGGTTGCCTTCATTGGTTTATGTTAGATTTTTAAAGATCCTTATACAAGTTTGATCTTCATTTGGCAAAAGCTTTTAACTAACTTCGTAGGGTCTATTTTTCTCAAGAAACTCTGAACCCAGCATTGAAATGCAGATTACATACTTTTATATGTAGTTTTATTGAAACTATTTTCCTTTTTGTTAATGTAGGGGTAATAAGGGCACTCTTTGTACATTTATCAGCTATAATTATGTTCATTATTTTCTATTACTATTTGAATGCAGAGAGAAAAAGCTGGAGGGAGTTCACAACACCCAAGAAAAGTGGCTGTAGAAAGAGATTAATATTTGTAAAAAATACTCATGTGGGTTGCACTCCTGGATATTCAGATTTGATTTACTGAGCCTCTGACATTTTAAAGTAGTCCACAGACAGTTCTAATATGCACACAGAGAAGGAACCACTGTTCTGAACTCTTCCACTTTTATTGATTTATTCTTCAGCTTTGTTTTCTTATCAGTCTAATCTTCCTATTTCCAGAGAAAATTATCCCTATATTTTTAGCCATGAATGGGACCTTCGATGGCATAGTAATGGCTCAGAAATATACAGTATAGCTCATTCTCGCATAATAGGACTTAAGCGTAGTCTATTCCAAGTCATATTTGCCAATTTAGAACCCCTTCTACAAGTATTGTATATTTTGAAAATCTAGTTGAACTTAAGTGATTGAAAATTTAAACGATTGTATATTTTGAATGCATAACACATCACCTATAGGAACAATTTTAAAAGTGGTGCTTGTTAAAGTAGAATTTTCAAAAAGGTAAAATTACTACTCATGCAAATACAAAATGAATATGTGTTTAAGATTTTTTTCAAATCATTAGTGAGGGCAGCGGTAAAACAGTCCAAAAAGCGTTTGACAAGCTAGATGCATAGACAGTTTCATAGATTGCTTGCTTAGATTAAAAAAAAAAAGTTAGTTTACAACAGGACCATACACTGTAATCTTTGGGGTTATCTTTTCCACTGGTCAGAAATTATTTGTCTTTATTCAACAAAGTTCTAGACATTAACCTTCTCTTGTAACAAGTTGTAAAAGGGCCTGGTAATGGAAAGTTAAGCCCAGGCTGTACTGAAAGAACACCGAGTTATTCCTTTGCTTTTTCCAGATTCCAGAGAATTTTCCAGCATGATTATATTCCTAGGTGACAACCTAAAGATAATTTGATTACTTTCTGTAGTAACCAGAAGAGATTCCTTTCTCCTTTTTTTTTTTTTCCTTCTTGTACCATTTCCTCTTGTAGCAGGGTAGCTAGTTCCCCTTCCCTCATCCATTTGTGTGGATTTGTTCTCTACTTTTGCATGGTGGGGCAATAGCAGCAGAGAGAAGTTTCCTTAATCAAGTGTGTGTGTTGCTGTCATAGTGTTTTCCGGAAATCTAGGGGAAGAATATGGGACAGCGAGGGCTCAGGGGTTGGAAAGTAGAGTCAGGAATTTCATGACATTCCATGTGTAGATGTTGAAGATGTGTCTTGGGAGGGTGTCCTCATGGCAGTTCTTGGAGTATTTGAATATAGGGGTTCTGTTAGTGGTTCCTGTGGATATATAGGTAGATTAGCGTTAGGGGTACTAGCACTTACCAAATTCACTGGAAATTTTTAAGTTAGAGATGTAAACAGATGGGAAGAATCTTAGCACTGTGTGGTTAATATATAAAAGGTTGATTAGCTGATTAGAAAAATTTTGATTTTATTATTCAGTAGCTCTGTAGTATTCTCTTAGACATAGATTACATTGGTAGTTTAGAGCTAAAAATCTGTTTAACTTGTTAATTTTATATATTTCCTAAACTCGAAGTATATTGGTTATCGGAGTTGTGAATCATGAATCATGAAACGTTTTGTCATCCTGCTTAGGGAATTTGAATTTTATCCTGAGAACAATGGGAAGATGCTGCAGATTTTTTAGGCAAAGAGAACTTTCCTTCATTTTGTTTATCTGGCTTTTCATCAGATCCAGGTTATTTGTTCTCAGCAGAATATTGCCTAAGTGGTGATGTGTCTTTCTCATGGTACCATATCTGGAGGCACATGATGTCTGTGTGTCTCTCATAGGTGATATTAATTTTGATCACCCAGTCCAGGGCTTTGTCTCATTTGTTTGTTTTTCCTCTCACCATTAATCAGTAATCTGTGGGGAGACCATTTAAGACTAGGCAAACACCCATTCCTCATCAAAAAATTCCCCTTTGATGTGGTATCCAGTGATGATCTTTGCCTGATTGAGTCTTTCCTACAATGGTTGCAGAGTGACGATTTTCTACCTCCAGCATTCTCTCCTCATTTATTAGATGGTTGTTGACACTTTGATATAAGCCAGAGATCATTTTGTTTCTTGTTTATTTATTTATAGATTTGTCATAGATGTTCACTCATGAATCCCTGTTTTTCCAGTGGTTTATAACTTGTTACCGTATGTAATTACTTTGGTGCTCACATTTTCCCAGATTTGGCCAGTGAGAGCGTTGCTTCAGACTAGCTTCTGGGTCCTTGTGATATGCTCCCATCCTTTTTTGGAGCATTTCCTTTTTTTCTCACAAGGTATTTCTGGCCCATCTCGTACCTGTTCTGGGCCATCCATAGATTTAGACCTATCTCTTATAAACCCTGGTTCCTTTCTTTGGGCATGACATTAGAGACCAAGGTCTGGGGACCATTGGATGTTTTACATGCAAGTGATTGATGAATGGTGTACTCTTAGGAAAAAACCTGTGAGGGACTGAGGGGAACAGGAAAGGGAAAGGGAGGTAGCTGAGCAAGGATGTGGTTTCACGGAAGGCCTGTCTCTACCTGAACAGCTCTGGTGCACCACAACGTGCAGGGCTTGTCCCACTTTGGAGGCAAGGGCCCTGGGGTTTTGTGCCCTTGTCAGTCCTTGCCCACTGCAGGAGATGGGAGAGGGGCAGCAGGCAGGAGAGCTGGAATATGCTGCCATACCCAGGGGCAGTCCTGAAAAGTTTGCAGGTGTCAGTGGTTCTGCATTCTGCTGCAGGGAGGATTCCAGCTTTCTCCTAAAAATCTTATATCTGAAGCTCTTAGGAACCTTTGCTCTGGGGCGCCTGGGTGGCTCAGTGGGTTAAAGCCTTTGCTTTCGGCTCAGGTCATGATCTCAGGGTCCTGGGATGGAGCCCCGCATCAGGCTTTCTGCTCAGTGGGGAGCCTGCTTCCCCCTTTCTCTCTGCCTACCTGTGATCTCTCTGTCAAATAAATAAAAAAAATCTTTAAAAAAAAAAGGAACCTTTGTTCAGGTAGCAACCTGGGGTAGTGGTAGGTCAGGTAGGAAGGGCTACGTGCACAAATATATAAGTGTGCACAGGTGTGTGTACTGGCTCCAGGTATGAATATCATGGGGTTGTGGTAGTGATATTGGCCTCAGGTAGACCTAACATCTGCCAAACTGTGCTTTGTGTTTTTCCCTCTAGGCCATTTGATATGCTGTTCTTTCTTTTTAGAATTTTCCCTCTTCCCTATCCCCAAGTCTAATTCTATTTCATTTTTCACATCTCACTTTAGAATCATTTACATAGAAAGCTTTCCTTGGTTGTTACCACTTTGCAATCTTTCAAAAAACAATTTTAAAATTGAGATTTTTAAAAACCACTAAAATGTCAAATAACTTGGATACAGAGTTTTTCATTCTAGACCTAGAGTTTTTTTCCTTGAGAAATAAAGTGAAACTTATAGATGTGATTTGTCTATATGTGTTCAATGATTTGAGAGATGAAGAAAAGCATCGTGTGGAGAATGAGAATATTTACTTGTGTAGTAAACAGTAAATATTTTTCATATGATTTCTCCTCTTTAAGTTTATCAGAGACTAGATGATTAGAGAAGATAAACTGGTTAATCTAGACAATAAGAGATTGCCCACCAATGAGGGGGGAGAGGGAGAGCACTGTCCTGTAATGGAAATAGCACCCAATTGAATTGGGAAATTAGCAATAATACCTTCTTGTTTTAGAGTTTGCCATTAACCTTAGGCCCAGTTCTAAATGGCATAATCTCAGGTTTGAGGATGAGGGGTAGGGAGAGTAAGGTTTATCAGATAACTGCGAGAGCTGCTTTTTTCCTTTTTTCCATTTAAGATTTTTTAAATTTATTTGACAGAGAGCATAAGCCCATGGAGCAGCAGGCAGAGGCAGAGGCAGGCCCCCCGCAGAGCAAGAAGCCCAACTTGGGGCCCGATCCCAGGCCCCTGGGATCATGACCTGAGCCGAAGGCAGCGGCTTAACAGGTGCCCCTGAAAGCTGCTTTAAGCCTTAAACTTCTATGATTTTTAAATACTTGCAGTTGGTCTCAAAGGATTCTTGTCTCAGCACAGGAGATACACCACAGGAAAGAACAACATCAAGTTTATGTTCTGTTGACTAGATGACTATCCTTATTTTTGTATAAGGGTATTAATAGCATATGTGTAGAATTCCCTAAGTTTATAGATGTTGAAAAATACTACCTTTTACTTGATGTGAGTGGATCAAACAAAACTGCCTGAATAAGAACACTGATGCCCAAATTAACACTGATGCCCACTAGCCCCGATTATATTTTTAACATTTTTAGGTTAAGAGATTGAGGGGGAAATTTTTTTTAAAATCATGGTATTTAATACCCTGCATTGTGTTTGCTGAGGACCTGTTACTGGGAGTTTTTGTTTTTGCTTTTGTTTTTTTGTTTTTTTTTACAGATCAAAGGATATGTTAATTAAGCATGATGAATTAAAATACTGAGTTTCAACTTTATGCGGCAGAGTAAGGAACTAGCCTGCTATGCTCATCATTGTGTAGACAATCCCTAGCATGGTGACTGATATACAGTAGGTGCCTAATATTTGTTAATAGAATGAATATCTATAATTATCAAATACTGAAACACAATCATGGGTCATTTAACCAGTTTGAGTGTGTATTTACCATGTGCCAGCAGTTAAAGGGAATTAAGAGATGAATTAGACATGGTCTTGTACCTCATTAAATTTAAGTTTCATGCAGCATTTCTTGATTTAGCCGCATATTAGAACTATTTGAGGAGCTTTTAAAAATACAAATGCCTGGGTTTATCCCAGCATTTCTGATTTAGCTGGTCTGGGTGGTGCCCAGACATCAGAATTTTAAAGATTTTATTTATTTGACAGAGAGAGAGATCACAAGTAGGCAGAGAGGCAGGCAGAGAGAGAGGGGGAAGCAGGCTCCCTGCTGAGCAGAGAGCCCGATGCGGGGCTCGATCCCAGGACCCCGAGATCATGACCTGAGCCAAAGGCGGAGGCTTTAATCCACTGAGCCACCCAGGCGCCCCAGGCATCAGAATTTTATAAAGCCTTCTCAGGTGCTTATTAGATGCAGCCAGAACTGAGAACTTCTGGTACCAATATTTGTCTTAGTGTCTTTGGCTTGCCATAACAGCAGACCATAGATTGAGTGGCTTAAACAACAGATATTTATTTTGCCACGGTTCTGGAGGCTGGGAAGTCCAAGCTCAAGGTGCTGGCCAATTTGGTTGCTGGTTCTTCTTTTAAGACCACCTGTCAGATTAGGGCCCTACCCATATGATCTCCTTTAACACTTAATTGCCTCTCCAGAGAAAGTCATATTAAGGTTTAGAGCTTCGGTATGAAATGGCGTGGGGGAGGGGAACAAAGATTCAGTTCATGGCAACTACTGCTCTATCAGGAGAAGATTGCACAGATGGTGTGATGTGATGTACCAAGTCCAGATGCAATTAGAGCCACAGCGTTAGTGTACCCCAAATCCTGGGCTTAAAGGAGAAAGTACTTTCAGGTGCTGAGGTCCAAGAGAACTTTGGGATGGAACAAGTGTTCGATTTTAAAGTGGTAGACTTTAAGAAAATAAGAGGTAGAAAATGGAAAATAAAGACAGAAGACTGAGCTGGAGTTTGATTTTACAGTTATTTGCTGGGTGATGTTGCAAGATTGCTTTGAGTTTTCTGAGCCTCTGCTACTTGATAATACCTTGTGTGTGGTGATGTTTGTAAAACAATTCCTTCTACTTCTTCCTTCCTTCTTTAAATATTTATTGTGCTGCTTCTGTGTACCTTATAAATGTAAGCTGGTGTTTTTTTTTTTTTTTAGGTAAGGAGTGTAACATAAGCACCAGGATGGCAGAATGAAGACATTTATTTATTTATTTATTTATTTGACAGAGAGAGAGAGAGAGAGAGAGAGAGAGAGCGCGCGGGCACAAGCAGGCAGAGTAGCAGGCAGAGAGAGAGAGGGAGAAGCACGCTCCCTGCTGAGTAAGGAGCCTCACTCGGGGCTCGATCCCAGGACCCTGGGATCATGACCTGAGCTGAAGGCAGTTGCTTAACCAACTGAGCCACCCAGGTGCCCCCAGAATGAAGATGTAAATTGTTGAAATTTTTAAGTCAAAATCGTGATGCTGGAGGGACTTGGAAATTGTCAATAGACACTTGAAAATGTGGGCAGAGTAGATTTGGAGCTGGAAATAATCACTGAGAACTTGGCATAATCAGCAGCATCTTTTAAGGTAGAACCTTGTGGGGCTGCTGCAGGAGGACTAGAGGCAGATCTTACCTTGGAATTGTTTATGCTTTTTCTAGTACATTTTTTCAGAATATTTTTGAGACTCCTTTAGGATTTGCCTTTAGTCTTTACAGTCCATTCATCTCAATATCCTCATTTTTGGCAAGTTTTTTGTGTAGGAGGTGAACTTGAATTTCAGCCAAGGTTAGCCAGGGGCAGTCTGGTGAAGGTGGTAGATAATCATCCTGGGAAACGCTCCTCCCCAAGAAAAGTTGTATTATGGAACTGGTTTTCATGGTAACGCACACTGACTCTGAAGGCCACGCCAAGAAAGACGTGAGTGGTGTGAACAAAGTTTGACTCTTTGAAATAGTGAATAACCTCTCAATGTAAAAATAATTCCCCCAAGCCATTACAAAGTGGCACATGTTTTTTGAAGAAGTATTATGAAATATTATAAGATGAAGGACAGCTGGTGGAATAGAGTGGCCAAAGGCACTGAGGAACATTCATAGATTGGAGTATAGTCTACCATGTTCCAGATGTACCATCAGAGAAAAATGAGGTGTGTATTGCTGAGAAGGCATAGGCATGCTGTCCCTTATTTCTTTCTCAAATACCTGTTTCTGTCTCTCATAACACTGCTGATTTTCTATTATATATCAATGGGAAATTGTGCTTGTAGGAAAAGATAGTCTCAGAGTTTTACCAAGTAAAGTAAATGTGAAACCTTTTCATTTAAGAAATTATGGCCACAATGGAGATTGCAGCACATATCTAAAATTGGCATGTCTTCTTGTATAAGTTGATTTCCTGCTTTGGTATACCTTTAGATTTGTTGTCCCTTTTTGGCCTCATCTTGGTTAAAGTAATGTGGGTGGAAGAGGAAGCTTTCACACCTAGCAATCTACAGAATCTGAGGTCCAAGAAATAGGTGCTTTTGGGAAATGGGCACATCTATGTGAACTGGGTGGTTATTAACAGTGAAAGCTGGTAGGACAAAGTAGTTCAAATGAAGACTACTGTTGTGGGATATAGGTGGTATCTGACCCAGAAGCTAAGCAGAAATAGGCACATCTACCTCACTGACTTGCTTTCCCTATCTTGTTGAAGTTTGAGCTTATAAAAAGTTAGATTGTTACCAGTCAACCTAACATGTGATGTTTACTTTGTTTGAAGGTATTTTTTCAACCAACTGACAGATGGTGTGTTTTTTTCCTTTTAAATAATTTTCAACATGCTAGAAATCAGAGAATCAGAATTCCATTTAACTATCTGATAAAATCTGAACAGTGAGTTTATTTTGCCTATGCTTCTGATGCTTCTGAAACAAACTTGACGATCTAAGGCTTATTTCACACTTTGCATAACTTCGGAAGCTTCTGTGACCTTGTTTGCTGAAATCCCCTTAAAGAGGCCACCCTCGTGTGTGTGGTGTGTCATGGAAGAAGATTCGAGACCTGGGTTACATGATCTTGGCATTGCCGCTTTATCAGAGACTTCATTTATTTCACCTCTGTGGGTCTCCGCTTCTTTATCCACAAAATGGAATCAAAGTACCTTCACCTGGGTGGGCTGTTACACAGGCTATGGGCGTTCATTGCCTCATCTTGAAGACCTTAGAGCCAGAGGCAGGCTGGAATTTTGGGGCAGGGGAGGGCGGGGAATATCTCCTACTACTAATTTGGTTTTATAGTTTTGTTTTGTCAGTTCAAGTAGGGCTTAAAGGAAAGAATGTGAAAGGAACACTGATCTTCACTATCTTAATTTTCCCAGCTTAAGTATCACTATCACCCACGCCCCCTTCCTCATTTTATAGCAAGAAAGTTCGAGCAAGCTGGCAAGAATCTGAATCTGATCAAGAGCATCCCTATTTTTGTGCTGTTGAAAACTGGAGGCTGCCTAGCTTCCTGGTGTGAAGCACTTATTGGAAATGTAGCAGTTGAGATCACTGGTCTATGTTGTTCCTGATACCATCTGCCTGGAGCCCTTCATTTCTAGGCTCTTGGTAGCTAGTAAAGAAGAGAGACCTAAAGATAGAAACTGGCTAATGAGAATACTGTTGCAGACATACTACAAGCATTTTTCTTGTTTTTCTTCCAGAGTAAAGAGTAGCGTGGAAATGTCTTCAGGACCAAATAAATTTAACCAGGAAATTAAAAAAAAAAAAAGGGCATTTTCTAAACAAGAATCAAATTAGTTGAATTAGAACATTTTCACTATTGTAAAGGCATACCTTGCCCTTCCGGTGTCACTTCTTTCCAGTGAAAGATTCTGTAATGTTCTGATTTGCTTCACTGTTATCTTTGTGGATTCAAAGCAAGTGCTGTTGTCAGGTTTATAATCTAATCTACTACTGCCATACTGCAAGAGCACGTGAGCCCCAAAGCAAAATCTGAGCTAACAAATTTAGCCAGTGAAAAAGGTGAAAATTGACTTTCAGGTGATGATAGAATGTTGAGAAGTTAGAGCTTCGGAAATTTTCCCTGATGGTGTTATCCTGATTCTTTATCTCAGTATAAATTCATGTGACTATATAGTAGCAAACTTTCAAAATTTGATTTTTTTTTTTCCGCAGGTTCTTATACAAACATATAACATATATACATCACATTGACTTTGAGAGAATCATTCTGTAATTTTATGAATAAAAAGGATAATTTTATAATTATGTTGAAGATAGCTTTGTAATATGTATAAAATCATATTCAGTGGTTGATGTGCTATCAGATGAGAGCATCTTTAACAGAATTTATTTATATATTTTTGTCTGTTATTTCTGATTTAACACCAAGAGTTTGGAAAATCTAAATCAATATTCATGTGATTCTGGAATTGGTTTTTTTGTTTGTTTTCCCTAGGAGGTTTTAGAAGAATGATCAGAAGGAATTTTTGCAAGCCATTTAAAAAATGTGTTTAAACAGGAATTATAACCTAGAATTCATAAACAGGTAAATTTCTATTATAATTTCTTAAGAAAAAATAGTTTATTACACAGCTATGCTTGTATTTAAGGAACTGATTTTAAAAAATAGTGCTTTTGTTATCTAAGACCACTGCAAAGTTTCTAGAGCAAAAGATACTCATCAGGACACATTTTTTTTTTTAAAGATTTATTTATTTATTTATTTGACAGAGAGAGACAGCGAGAGAGGGAACACAAGCAGGGGAAGTGGGAGAGGGAGAAGCAGGCTCCCCGCTGAGCAGGGAGCCAGATGCGGGGCTCCATTCCAGTACCATGGGATCACGATCTGAGCCGAAGGCAGACGCTTAACGACTGAGCCACCCAGGCGCCCCATCAGGACACATTAATAAGTTGTGTAGATTAAAATTACCTAAGTGAAAGAAGAGTTAACATTTTGAAATCGATTTATAAACTAGTCAGTGTATTACAATGTTTCCTCTACTCCTCATCAATTATCGTGTTAATAACTGATGCCTCCTAAGGTGTGTGCTGCAGACCAGGAGAAAAGAAGTATGTGTAGATAGTCTCCTCTTTCATTATTTCCTTTCAAGTACACATCAGCTTTCCATTCCACAGGATGTCTCACAGGCATCTGAAATTCACCATGTCCATAGCTGAAGTCCTCTCCCACCTGGTGTTTCTTGTGCGTTCCCTGTGTCAGTGAGTGGTCACTGCATTTCCCTTGGAGCTGCCTTTGAATCCTCTTTTCTTACTCCCTGCAGGCCCTGTGAATCTTATAGGGCCTCCTTCGAAGCTGCCTTTTTTTTCCATCCATACTTTCAGTGCCCTCTATAAGCTCAGTGTCCTTTTCCCCATCTTACAGCAGCCCTGGCAAAGCTAAGGAGAAAGAGAAGGCATAAATAAATAGTTTAGGCCAGGTTTCAGCAAACCATGGTCCAGGCAAAACCTAGTAAGGCCTGTAAGCTATGAATGGTTAGTAACATTTTCAAAGAGTGGTTTCAAAAAGCATATACATGACAGAGATAGTTTGTAGCCTGCAAAACTTTAAATATTCACAAGTCTGGCCCTTTACTAGAAATAGTTTGTTGAACCCTGGCATAGGCAATGAAAATTGGGATACAACTCTAGATATGTTAAAGAGGAAAAAAATCATGTGAATATCTTCGTATCATTATTTGGAAAATTTGATGAAATGGATAGTTTCCTTCAGAAATATAAATTTGCTAAAACTGTAACTGACTAAAGAATAAATAAAAAGCCCTTAGAAAATTAAATTAGTAGGTCAAACCCCGTGTCTGTCTCCCACATACATACTGCAAGACCTAGGCCCTAATAGCTGGCGTACCAGTCAAGAGTTCCAGCAGACACCATAGGGCTACTGTGTATAGCTACACACAGACATGGCCAGATACTGGGTCATGTGACTGTAGGAGCTAGTTGGGCAAGTGCGTAGGGCAGGCCAGGCTATGGGGAAGAATGGCTATCAGCATTGGAACTCTTGATTCTGAGCTGAAGCTGCAGTTTGCAGAAGGCATTCTTTAGGAAAATCTCAGTTCTGTTCTTCAGGCTTTTCAGGCCCACCCAGATTATCTAGGTGGGTATCTAGGATAATCTAGTTTACTTAAAGTCAGCTGATTATAGACTTTAATCACATTTGCCAAGTATCTTCCCAGCAATACCTGGATTAGTGTTCGTTTGAATAACTGGAGACTAGCTTAGCCAAGTTGATTCATAAAACCGACAGTCACAGGTAGTTTCTACCAAACTTTAAAGGAACTGATAATCTTTATTTTATGCAGCGTGTTCAGAGAATACAAGGGAAGAGATAGCATGGTTTATTGTTTAAATAATGTAACTGTGATACCAAAGCAACACAGAGGAAAATCATAGGCAAATCTCAACATGAAGATCACCATAAAAATTCTAAAGAGAATTTGAGCATCCAAGACAGAGGTGCTGTTAGTTTGTGCTCATCATTTTCTGAAGGATATAACCAGTAAGAATTTAAGAAAGAGCAGAGCTGTCCCTGTGATTGTCTGCATAGAAATTAGAAGAGACTATGGCCAATTTATTAGAACTAATGAGAGTTAAGTAAGATTGTGTTGGCTGTAATAAAAAATTATAGCTACAATATATTGTTGGCTATTGTTGGCTACAATAAAAAATTTAAGTGAAACTAGCAACAAATAATTACATGTTACTTAACCCTTACCAGTAGAAATAAATCTAATAAAAGATGAACAGTATCTTTAAGGAGAAAATTATAGAACTTTTTGTCTACTTAATTACTTAAAGTTATGTGTTAAAATCGCCCACTGTGAGTACAGATACTTATCCTGTTTTAAAGCTAATATATTATAAATTGAGATAAAATATGCAGTGAGATTTATAGATTGTAAGTTTTGATACATGTCTACGACCAAACGAATCAAGACATCCCCCAGAGAATATCCTCCTCCACCCCCATAGATAACCAGTGTTCTGTTCTTTATCCCCACAGTTTTTCATGTTCTTGAATCATGTGGTGTTTACTCTTGTGCCTGGCTGCTTGTTCTCAACAGAGTTTTTGAGCTCCACCCATGCTGAGTGTATCAGCAGTTAATTCCTTTGTATTGCTGAGTAGTATTCAGTTGGGCATTTAGGTTGTTTCCAATTTTTGGCTAGTGTGAATGCTTCCGTAAACAGACTTGTACAAGTCATTTTCTGGAAATGTGTTGTCAGTGACGTTGGGCGAACGAATACCTAGGAGTGGAAAGTAGGTTGGGTGTATATTTAATTATAACATAACAATTAGTTTTCCAAAGAAGTTTTTTTTTTCGCACTCTTACCAGCAATATATGAAAGTTCCAGTTGCTCTACATTCTGACATTTGGTTGTCAGTATTTTTAATTTTAGTCATTCTTGTGGGTGTGAAATGGTATAATAGGGTTCATTTGCATTTTCTTAATGATGATTTTGAACACTTGTTCACTTACATATTTACAGTTTGTATATATTGTTTTTTGAGGAATCCATTCACACCTTTTGTCCCTTTTTTATTGGGTTTTTTATTTGGTTGTTTGTATTTTTGTTTTTGATGCATAGGAGTTCTTTATGCTAAATTCAAGTCCTTTGTCAAATATGTCTGTGTCTATAGATATAGAGCTGTACTTATTTCTATATTTATCTGTATCTATAGCTATCTGTCCATCTACTGTGAATGCTTTCTCCTGGCTTGACTTTTAATTTTCTTCATGGTGTTTTTTGTTTTTTTTTTTTAAAGATTTTATTTATTTATTTGACACAGAGAGAGAGAGAGAGAGATCACAAGTAGGTGGAGAGGCAGGCAGAGAGAGAGAGGGGGAAGCAAGCTCCCTGCCGAGCAGAGAGCCCGATGTGGGGCTCGATCCCAGGACCCTGAGATCATGACCTGAGCCGGAGGCAGAGGCTTTAACCCACTGAGCCACCCAGGCGCCCTTCATGGTGTTTTTCGATGAACAGATTTTATATATGATGAAATAAATTTATCTTTTTCTCTTCTGTTTAGTGCCTTTGTGTCATCTTTGAAAAAATCTTTTCTCTCTGAGGAATTGAAGTTTTTTTCAGTTTAATAGTTTTAGTTTTTATAATTAGGTTTATGTTCTGTGGCAAATTAGTTTTTGTGGGTACTATGAAGTAGATTAGAAGATTTAGGCTAATTTTTTTTCTCCCTCCATTTTTATTCAGGTCTACCACCATTTGTTGAAAGTGCTTTTATTGGGCCCCTCAGTGGCTCAGTCGGTTACACATCTGCTTTCAGCTCCGGTCATGATCCCAGGGTCCTGGGATCAAGTCCCACAGCAGGCTCCCTGCTCAGTGAGGAGTCTGCTTCTCCATTTCTCTCTACCCCTTCTCCCTGCTCATGCTCTCACACTCTCAAATAAATAATTAAAATATTAGGAAAAAAATGCTTTTATTTCTTCATTCGGTAACCTTGGTGAATATGTCGAAGTAAAGTGACTGTATATAGGTGGAAACACTTCTGGACTCTGTTTTGCTACATGAATCTATTTATCCTAATAATAGCAGTACTACACCAGTTGGATTGCTGTAGCTTTGTAGTGAGACTTGGAATCACCTGAAATCAGGTAGTGTAAGTCATCCAAATTTGTTCTTCTATTTTACTGTTTTGGTTATTCTAAGTCCTTTACTCCTCGATGTTTTTAAGCTTTTTAAAATTATAACTTTATTTTGAAATAGTTTAACACATCAACCTGCAAAACATGGCAGTTTTCATGTTCCTTTTCTCCAGTTTTTCCTAATGATACTGTCTCTCAAAACCATAGTGTAGGTCTTCAGTGAGTATGATACTGCCTTCAAAGGGACAAAAGTTGTTATCGGAGGGAGAAAATAATCTTGCTCTTTTAATATATGAAGTATTGTTATACATGCAGCATATAAATAGACAGTGTGTGGTATTAACATTTCATGGGGGGCGTTAGAAAAAAAACTCGAAAAAGGCTCTTCTAGAGTAAAAATGGAAAAAAGTTGGGACACACTGCTATAATTAATTGTACGTAAGGAAAACAGGAATTGGCATTAGTATGCTAACTCAGGTACATATCTTAGTTGAGTTTTAACAAATTTTACATGCTGTGTGTGTGTGTGTTTATGATATTTTATTGCTGGTGAATAGTCAGGTAACCACGATCACAGCATACAGAACTGTTCTCTCAGCCCAAAGGAAACCCCTCATGTTTGCTTTTAATAGTCATACTGCTTCCTTAGCTCTGAACTACTGGCAAACCAGTGATCTTGTTTCCATCACTTCAATTTTGTCACTTTAAGGATGTTATATGAAAG
Source organism: Potos flavus (assembly GCA_028534135.1). Classification (NCBI taxonomy): domain Eukaryota; kingdom Metazoa; phylum Chordata; class Mammalia; order Carnivora; family Procyonidae; genus Potos; species Potos flavus. The sequence goes on along the minus strand of CM052898.1, from coordinate 64,725,676 downwards.
GAATCATATAATATGTAGCCCTTTGAGATGGTCTTTTTTTCATTCAGTATAATGTGCTTGAGATCCATCCAAGTTGCTGCCGTTGTTGTATGTCAGTAATTCATTCTGTTTTGTTGCTGAGTAATATTCCATTGTCTTGATGAACTGTTTTCATTTACCTGTTGAAGTACTTTTGGATTAATTCCGTGTTTTGGCTATTACAGGTAAAGCCACAGTGAACATCTGTGCACAGGTTTTTGTGTGAGCATATTCTCATTTTGGGGATAAATCCTGATGAGTGTTTGCTGGGTCATATGGCAAATGTATATTTAACTTGAAAGAAACTGCCCGATTATCTTTCAGAGTGCCTGTACCATTTAATGTTCCCACTGGGAATGTCTGAGAGATCCATTTACTCTGCATCCTTGTTAGCACTTAGTATTATTACTTTTTTTTTCTTTTAGCCATCTTAATAGGTCTTTAATGATAACGTTTGTAACTTTATTTTGGGTTTCCCTAATGACTAACGATATTAAACATCTCTTCATATGTTTATTTGCTATCCTTATATCTCCTTGTATAGTGTTTGTTCAAGTCTTTTGCCCATTTCGAAATGGATTGTTTTCTTACTGCGGGAGTTTAAAGAAGTCTGTATTTTGGATGCAAGTCCTTTTTCAGATATGAAATTTGTGAATAGTTTTTCCTGCTATGTGGCTTGTCTTTATCTTCCTAAGAACAGTTTTTGTAGAGTGAAAGTTTTTAATTTGGATAAAGTGTGAATTTATTGATTTTTTTTTTTTTTCTTTTATGGATTATGAATTTGGTGTCATATACAAGAACTCTTTGTTTAACTCTGGGTCGTGAAGATTTTCTTCTATGATTTCTTATAGAAGTTTTTTTCCCTTAACTTTCTATTTTGAAACAATTTAGAGACTCACAGGAAGTTGCGAAAAATACTATATAGAGTCCTACATGCCCTTCATGCTGCTTCCCTCAATGGTGGCCTCTTGTATAACTGTAGTATAATGTCAAAAGCAGGAAACTGAAGTTGGTATAATACTATTGCCTAGACTATAGACCTCTTCAGTTTTCACCAGTTTTTATATACATGCATATGTATGTGTATATTCCTATACAGTTTTACTCCATGTTCCTGTTCTTTCAAGGAAAACATTCAGTGTTTTACCATTAAGTGTGGTATAGGATTTTTTAGCTCTAGGATTTTTGCAGACACTCTATAGGTTAAAGAAGATCCTTTTTGTTCCTAGTTTATTTAAAGTTTTGTTTGTTTTTAATGAATGGTATTATCAAATGTTTGTTTCTGCTTTAATTGATGTGATTATGTGGTTTTCTTTTTTTAGACTGTTAATATGATAGATCACATTGATTTTCAAATAATGAACCAACCTTGTGTCTTGGAATAAACCCAACGTGATGTGGTTTATTTTTCTTTTTCTATATTGCTGGATTCAATTTGCTAATACTTTGAGAATTTTTGAGTCTATATTCTTGAGAGGAATACTGTTTTTTGTTTTTTTTTAATATTGTCTTTGCTTTTGATATCAGAGTAATGCTGGTTTCATAAAATGTGCTGGGAAGAGACTATAGAATTGGTGCTATTCTATAAATATTTCATAGACTTTGTCAATGAAGCCATCTGGGCTAGTTTTATTTTATTTTTTTTTCTAAAGCAACAACAACTAAAACAGTATGATTATCTCATTTGTTTCCCTGTTGTCAATTTTACTGATTTCTGCTCTTTTATTTTTTTATTTGCTTGTTTTAGATTCTTTTTGTCCTTTTTCTAATTTGGTCAGATGGAAGTGTAGATTATTAGTTTGAGACTGTCTTCTTAAATGTGAACATTTATTGCTATAAATTTCCCTATAAGCACTGCTTTAGCTTTGTCTTAGAAATTTTAGTAAATTTTGTTTTTATTTTCATTCAGGTCATTGTATTCTTCCACTCTCCTTTATACTTCTTCGATCTATGAATCATTTAGAAGAATGCTGTTTAGTTTCCAAGTTTTAGGAGACTTTCCTGCGACTTTTTGTTCTTGGTATCTAGTTGATTCCATTATGGTCAGAGAAAATACTTTCAATTTGTTGATACTCCATTTGATTTATCTAGTGTTTTTTAAATTTGTTTTTAGTGGTTCTTATAAAAGATTACACTGTACATACATAGTTTATTACAGTCTCCCAGGGTGAACATTTTATCATTTAAGTGGAGTATAGATAATCTTGCTATCACCAAAGTTGTTTTATCGTCTCTCCTTTGTGGTATAGTCATCCTTACTATTACCTCTGTATACATTGAGAATGCTAGGATTTTTTGCTTCTCTCAAAAATAACATTTAAAACTCAATAATAGTTTATTTACCTTTCTTCATTCCTATTGTTCTGAGTTTCCTCTTGTTATCCTATCTCTCCTGTTTGGATAACTTCCTTTAACCATCCTTGAAAATAGGTCTGCTGACTAGAAATTACCTTAGCTTCCCTTCATCTGAGTTGTCTTTATTTCATCCTCGATCCTAAAGAATGTTTGATGGATGTAGAATTCTTAATTGACAGTTCTTTTCTTTAATACTTGAAAATATTATGCACTTCCTTCTGGTGTCTGTGGTTTTGATGAGAAATCCTTTGTCTTTTGAATCTTTGTTCTCCTATATTTCTCTCTGATGCTTTGAAGATCTTTCATTGCCTTTCATTTTCAGAAGTTTGATTATGATGTGTCTAGGTATGTATTTCTTTGGGCTTTTTAACTGTTTTCCTTAAATTAATAGGTTTATGTCTTTTGCCTCATTTGGAAAGGTTTCAGCCATTATGTCTTCAAATATTTTTTTGTTTCTGCGTTCTTTTTCCTTTTTTTCTGAGACTCTGGTAGAATAAGTGATGGATTTCTGTTGGTTTTTTTTTTTTTTTTTCCTTTTTTTGGCCCTGCGGGTCCCTGAGCCTTTGTTCATTTTTTAAAAAGCTATTTTTTAATGATGTCATCTCCATTTGATTTTTGTATATTAATCTTATATCTGGAAATCTTGCTGAACTCACTGATTAGTTCTAGTAGCTTTTTTGTAGATTCTGTTGGATTTTCTAAATAGATATTACCTTTGAAAAACTACAGTTTTATTTTTTCCTTTTCAATCCAGAAGCCTTTTATTTTTCTTACTTTATTACACTGTCTAGAACATCAAGTATAATGTTAAATAGAAGTGATAAAAGCAGACTTGTTTACCTTGTGACCTATTGTTGGGGGAAAACATTTCGTGTTTCACTGATAAATATGTTAGGGGGTTTTTTTCTGTAGCTGTTATTTATCATGTTGAGGGTTTCCTTTTGTTTCTACTTGATTTTATTAGGAATGGATGTTGGATTTTTATCAAATGTATTTTCTCTGTCTATTGTGATAACCAGGTGTTTTTCCTTTTTTAGCTTTTTAATCTGATGAATTACATTTATCAATTTTTGAATGTAAAGTAAATCTTGCAGTCCTGGGATAGACCTCATTTAGTCATGAAGTATTATCCTTTTTTATATTATTGGATTTAATTTGCTAATCTTTCATTATGATTTTCATTAATCTTTAAGATTCATTAAGATTTCATTAAGATCAGCAAAATTTCATTTTGCATCTGTTGATGATGAGATACTGGATTGTAATTATCTTGTAATGTCTTTGCCTGGTTTTGGTATCAGGGTAATGCTGGCTGTCTTCAATTTTCTGTAAGCGTTTGTATGGAATTGGTATTATTTCTTTTTTAAATGTTTGGTCAAATTCATGTGATGCTCCCTCTGTCTGGAATTATTTTATGGGAGAAAGCTTTTAACTACAGACTCAATTTCTTTAATAGATACAGGGCTATAGTGGACATTCCTTCTTAGATTGCTCCCTCCCAAGACCTACCTGCTGCACTATGAGAAGGCAGACCACATGGAGAAGTCATGAAGCTGCTCTAGTTTACAGTCCTCACTGAGCCCATTCATCAGCCATTCCAGCCCAGAGGCCAAATGCGTAAGTGAAGAAAGAAGTCATCTTGGAAGTAGATCTTTTGAAGTCAATGCCAGTCATTTGACTCTACTTAGAGGAGGCCCCAGACATTGTGAGGCAGAGAAGAGTCAATTGTGCTTCACCTTTCTGAAGTACTGGCCTGTTGGATCTCTATACATAACAATATGTGTGTTTTACGCCACTGAATTTGGTTGATGACTTGTTGCACAACAGTAGGGGTCGCTTCATTTCAGTAGGATTGGCAAGAGGTTTCAGTCCCCACATATCTGAAAATATCTCTACACTCTTAATAGGCTTTGGAATCCTTGGATATAAAGTAATTCACTCTCAGGGCTTTGAAGTTATTTCTCCATTGTCTTCATGTATCCAAGTCTTGCCAGTGAAGCAGAGTCTCATTCCTCTGTGTGGGTAACATTTTCTCCCTTTTGAAGCTTTTAGGTTTTTTGACCTTCAGATATTTCTTCAGCGTGTGCGTTAGGCAATCTATGATCCATTTCTGAGGACTCCTGTCTTTTTACCTCAGTATATTTCTTATACTTTTTTTTTTTTTTTTACTCTTTTAACTCTCTGAGATTTGGATATTCCTTGATTCTCTGAGATTTGGTTTCCCCCTTTCACTGTGTTGTCCTGTCAAATTTAGGTGATTCTGGTGATTTTTGGCTGTTTTGTTGTTGTCGTTTTTTGTTTGCTTTTTAAGATGCCCTTTTACGCACTCTGCAGATACTCTCAGTTCATTGCGGCCTGTATCCAGAGGTTGTTGGGAATTGCATTAGTACCAGGAAAAGTTCAGGGGTCCTGGTCTTCCTAGGTGTCACTAGATACTGGGAAACGTCCTGATCCTTTGGGGATAAATACATGTTACTTACTTCTTTTACCCATGGTCTAAAGGCAGCAAGAAGAGGTGACCCACTTGCTCCTACTGAGGCATCTCAGTGCTTTGGTTTCCTTCAGGGAAGTCCCTTCCCATTTTTGCCCCTTCAGTGCATGGAGCAATACCCACTTTTGGCATCAGTTTTTTCCTGAGGTCAGAAACTCTTGAGTATATGATTATCTCCTTTAATCTGATCTCATCTGCCTTTTGTCTTTAAAGAGATTCCTGATTATTTTGGTTTCTCTGAGGACATTCACCCCTTTGTTTTTCAGGACTCCACGAATTTAAGGAGCTGGTAGAACTCTGGAGTAGGTGCTCTGTCTACTCTTTTAGTCTACTTGTGGTCATTTTGTTTAAAATGAGCAGAAGTCTCACATGCTATGTTTTTACATGCACGTGTAGTTCTACTTTTTCTTCTGCCAGTTCTTTCTTTCTTAGGCTACTCTTATTGCTGGGTTGAGAAACTACCCGTGTGTCTCTTAATCTTGGATCTGTTCAACTATCCTTGAATCTCGGTATTGGTAAAAATCCTCTTTTTGTGGATTATATTAAGAAGGAAAATTATAATGTTTTAGTTTATGACCTTAATTTTGACAAGACTACACAGAATATGTTATCAAATAAGAGTGTTGCAATATAGCTTGTAGAAATTTTTAGAAACATATTGCTTGTGTCCCACTTTTTTCTGTTTTATATAAAAAAATACTTAGAATGATTTGTACTGACTAAAATAATCACAATTTTATGAAGTTATAAGAGTCAGTTTTTAGTATATTTGTGTATAGGCTTTCATTTTGAGTAAACCGGAGTGCTTATTTTTTCTCTAAACTGGTGATTTACGTGAGACTTCACTATATTAAAGAAAGCTTTTTTTTTTTTCCAGGGCAGCATCTCAGACATGTTGAAAAGGATGTTTTGATCCCTAAAATAATGAGAGAAAAAGCCCGAGAGAGATGTTCTGAACAAGTTCAAGGTAAGATTCAAATATTCATATAAAGATCAAATACATTTTTTATATTATGATCTGAATTTAATCCTTAGCCTCAGAATCAAGTAGTCAATGAATTAATATGTATGAATTGCTTCTCACCCTTTCACGGAGATACCAGTATTTCAGCTTTCAGAACTTCCAGACGGTGTTCAATTCATTTACAATTTAAAAATATTCTCCCAAATTACTAGTAAAAAAAAACATTTTTTTTCCCCAGAAGTACAGTTACATATATAGAAAAACTTGGTTATTAGTATTTTAGAGAAACAAGTTATTCTGGTGATTTCGATAGGGAAAGAAGAAACCTCAAATGTAACATGTACCTGTTTTTTCTTCATCAATATATTCTTTTTTTAATCAACATATTCTTATATATTCTAAGATGATTTTCTTTGGTGCCATTGTCTATTACTGAATTGTTAATGGAATCTCAGTAGTACTTACAGTGAGTCTTTTTGTTTTTTATTTTTCTATATTTTACATTTCTAAATGGAAGATATTTATGTAAATGCATGCATTAGGCACCCACATATGTATATTTTCTTTAGAAAATGTTTCTTAACGTGGGATACCCCTGTATTATGTACATCGAGAGATGTTGTTGATTAATATATATAGTATTTAGTGAAACTATGTAAACAAAGCAGTGGAAGGTGAAAACTGAGGCCATATATGGAGAGTCATTAGAAAAGCAGATGACAGTATTACTGTAGAAATGTCTTTTTAAACATATCTACCTCCTGAAATGGCCATCTAAAAGAAGTATTAGTAAAATTTTTGCTGACATGGACTCTTTTCCTGGCTCCCTTTCTTCACTTCTCCCTGTAGTCTTCTTCCTTGAGGGACCTCAGTGATTCTTTGTGAGGATGATGGGCTGTAATTCCCATCAGCAAGTTTCTCTGCAGGGGAGCCAGGCTGGTCAACTGTAGTTTTGGGACTGTGTCAGTAATGTTTGGATACCGGGAACATTTCTGTCCCTCTGATGCTGTTCTCCTTTGAGAATGACCTTTGGAATCCTTGGGTTGAAGCAGTAAAAGAAGAGTTATTCCTCAGAATGGACATTGTGTGATGGTCATTTCTATTTCTTAGATGACTTATTATGACCTATTCCAGTTTCAAATCCATTCATAAGATTTAAGTTAAATCCATCCATAAATAATGTTATCAATAATTACTTAGTCATTCTATGATACTAGTTTTGCTTTCACTGTGAATTGTTTAATCAGAGCACCTTCCTTCCACCCACACCCCCAGGTGTCAGGAGTAACTAACCCATTGCCACCTGCAGACAGGGTTCAGTGCAAAGCTGGAATTGACAGGTGTCATGGTGGTAGTCTCAAGATAATTCTCCACTTGCCTCAGAACTTCAAAACAATATATATATATATATATATATATATATATATATATATATATATCCTGACTCAGGAGGGAAGATAAAAATTAACAATGTGTAATGAAATTATAGGGCTAAATTTTCACTACCAGGAAGATTTACTTATATTGGTTCAAAGTTCTAAATATGAGCTGTATTTATCCTGTTTTTAACACATTACTCTGATATTTAGAATGAAAAAAAGCTAGCTAACTCAGTTATAGATTGAGTTTTTATTCATATGATTCAGATGAAAATGCGGAATAATTGGGTTTGGGTTTCAGAACTGCCTTTGCTTACTCATAAAACAGTGAACCTTTTTGTTTTTTTTTTTAAATGAAAGAAATAGAGTATAACTTACAAATATAAGTTTGTATTGCACAACTATCATAACGAGTGGCACAGAAAAAATGTTTATTTTCTGCTTCTTTATCAAAAGTTAAGTTGTTTTTAGGATATTGACTTGGTTAAGTTTTTTTTAAATTATACTTAAAATCTTCTGAAGACTGAAAGCATCTTAAAATTTGAGATCTGCTTAGGTTATTTCAGTGCATTTGTCCCTATTAGAACATGGTATAACAATTGATTTTTGAATATTTGAATCTTTATAGATAATCATATATTGATTTTTTTTAGGCCATATGGTCTAAAACAGTGTTATAGAATCTAAAATTGATTATTTTATAAAACAATACTCTTTAGTGTTCTTCTTGCTTCACCATGTGGTTTAGTAAAGAACATATATTGGTATTAAGCAGCAGCAGAAGAGCTATATTTGAACTGAACAATGAGATGTAATTTAGAATCAGGACACTTCCCTTGTAGTTTATTTACTATTTATAGCCTTTGCTTTATTAAATAATTGTAGGATTTTTATGTAAAAGCATTATGTGTGCTCACTGTATAGTTTTTGGATAAAGATATGGGAATTTTAATAAGTGATCGACTTTGTGCTAAATGCCTTAAACCTGATTATGGAGGAAAGCTTTTCTGTTTGATTTTTTGCATGTCATTTCATCCCAGCTGATCATAAGAACTGGGTCAGACTGCCAGCAACTTAGGTTTGTGAAGGGAATGGAACAGCTTTTCCAGGGACAAAGAGAAATGAAATCACTTTCAATGAAAGAAAGATGCCTCATTATAGTCACCAACAGCAGTTATTGACAGCTACACTTCCTATTAACAAGGAGCATTTAACTAAGAGTTTGGCTGTTGGATCTTTGGACTTGATCTAATTTGCTAGCATTAATTAGTTTCTTTTGAGCACAGACACTTGGTGCTCACAGCTATAGATTCGGAGGGCTAATTAGGATAGAAAATTGAACAGAATGGGGTAAGGCATTAACCTTCAACCATTACCAGCTGGGACACTGATAAAGACCACAGAGTCCAAATGCTCCCTATTGATGTGAAGAGTACCCTAATGAATATCAATTTCAGCCAGGTTGATATATTCTTACTAGTTCTCTCTTCATTATAATTTTTAACCAGTTTCTATGATACCTTCATTATCTATATATACACTATTGGTTTTTACTCTACACTGATTTAGTCTGAGTTGCACATTTCATCTTATGTTTAAACACAATTAAAATTTGTCTTAAGTAGCTGATAACATTTGGAATGTTTCAACATTGTTATATGCCTTAGTACTTCTAAAGCTTAATTTTTATTTACAATTCATAATTCTTATTCTACAGTGAATTTTTATAAAGTCACAGTAACTCTGATTTCAAATAATGAAAACTATAACCAGAAATAAGAAAACCTTAGCTTCTGAGTAACAAGTAAGCAGTATTCATATTAAACTGGTGTCAACTTGACAATCTTTGTCTTTCTAGAATATGCTTTTTTGTGGGTTTTTTTTTTTTTTGGTAGAAAAATAGTACTCATTACCTTTTCTTTTAGAATTTAACTTTGATTTGTTGAGTAAAGGTGGCTTGACTTAGAGATTATATACAGAATTGAGAATGCTGATCTTATTATATACACTTAGATAAGATTGTTAACGGTTGGTAGAGTATACATCAACAGAAAAGCAGGTGATCAATTGGTTTAGATAGAAAACTAAATCTTATAGTATTCTTCTTTGCCAGTGATATGGGCAGTGAATAGAGCCACTAAAATTACCAGTGTATTTTTAGATGTTAACACAGTGAACACTATGTTGGGAATGAAACTGAAGGAAAATTCTAGAATGTCATGTTTCTCTCCAGGTCTCCCATTTCCCAAAAGCCAAAACAGAAATTCTCTTCCATCAAGTGTGATGGTGGAATCTTGCTTTTCTGAGATCTGAGAGGTACCAGCTTGTGGTGTTTTAGGAAGATGGTTTGATGACCTCTGGAGGTTACTTTTAATTCTGTGACTTTTTCCATGTGTTTGACTCTTTACTAATTTAATTTATATTTTCTATGTTAGTAATAGTGTCATATATTGTATGTTTTATATTTATATATATATAGTTTGTTATATGTACACCATATAGAATAGGCATATAAGTAAAGTATGCATTCTCGTGTTATAATTTTTATTCTGGAAATAGTCCATGAGAGGAAGAGTCATTGAATTGCTGTTTTGTAAAAATTCATTGTATTTTGTGGCTTTTTTGAATTGCATAGTTGGCATTTCATATAAAGCTTCCATGTTGAATAATGAAGTTAGCTTTAAAAATAACTTTTTTTCCTTGTTGCTATGACACATGAAGACCAAAGAAGTACTCTGTCATTGGGGATGGCCTGAATCTCTCTTTAACCTAGATGTATCTACTGCTAACTCCTTTCTTTTACCTTATTTTAATGTTTCTTTTGTATCAGTGTTTTCTACTGCAGTCTTTTTTGATCTTTTGCCCAATAGGTGGGGTTAGTTCTAAAGGAATTCTGTAAAGCATAAGGAAGCACGGATTCTTCATTTCTTTGAGACCTCGCAGAGCTGTGGTTAACATAAAATGCCTGTCTTCTGTCAGTCACATGCAGTTAAATATGTTACATTTTATAAATTTCAAAGATAATATGAACTGACAGGAAAAAATCAAATTAAGAATGCTTTGGATATTCTTTAGGATGTTTACAGGTGGAAAACTATCAAATCTTTATTAAAACAAATTGGAGGACTGAAGACTGCACATGGTCAAAGAAATACTTTTATCCAGCTGCATTACTTGAACCTGCCAAAAACTTTTCCTTTGTTGTTTGAATGGTGCTGTTACTACCACATATATTTTTGCCATTGAACAGTTGACCAATGTTAACTAACAGTGAAATGGAGATAACTAATTTGGGTATATTAAGAGGGTCAAATATATAAAATCACCAAATATGATGCATATCTGTTCTAAAAGTATGTTATGTACTCTAAGAAATATAAAGCGATAGAAGGTGTATTCCTCTTCTTTGGCCCTGCACGGGACTCATCATGTATTTATACTCATGGCTAAGGTGTCTTACAGCCAAAGGGAAAAGGCACATGAAATGAAGTTCGGAGGAAACCAGGCGCAAGCTTCCAAGAGCCCTCTCCCAGTAGAGTCCCTCAGGATGTGCTTAATTCCTCCAGTGTTGAGTTGTGACCACATGTGTGAAATGTTGTGTACTAGGGAAACTCATCAGAGACTTAGTCCTCAGAGTTTTTACTAGGAGTTGGTCACACAGGCATCCTTCGGTTAGCATTACCAAAATTTCAGACTCCCAGAAGGAAAGCAGGTGTTCAGCATAAACCATATGGTTTGCACAAACAGTTTAGACACAGTGAGCCACTCTTAGCAATTAGGGAACGGTGGGAACACTCCCAAAATCCAAGTTGTCAGACACCAGCTAAAGGCCAACCTTGCAAACAGGCCTTTCTAAAGATAACAGCATCAGGCCTGCCATGTTCGCCCCTTTCTGCACATGGACATAATACAAATTAATTGCCAATAAGTACTTGTGTATG